>LR812524.1:64629293-65014293 GCA_903798195.1 Danio kyathit | reverse complement strand
TTATGTAAATGTGGGTGAAAAACAGAGCAAAGCTATTATGGTTTCTGAGAAGTGTGAACTGTTTTATTTAGTGTTTTTTAAATATTTATCATCTACAATAACAACACAATTGTCATTTAAACAATGCGCAAACTGATATTATTTGAAAAAAACAAAACAAACAAAAACAAGGGGCCATAAGCATTGACTGTTAGAATGGAGATAGAATGACCCACATAAATCTCTCTTTTAAATTCATATGTTTAATAGGAAGCTATACATTATTATTTTTGTGCGTGTACATTAGATTAGTCAGTACTAAAGCCAAATCTGGAGCTTATGTAACAAAAAAAAAATAAATAACACAACGGTTCAAAAACTAGTACACCCAAATGTATACGTTATAGAAAAATATTAAATACAAATTTAAAAAGATGAAAAATCAAGAGAACAAAAAAATTAAAAAATTTAGTTGAAATTTTGAAGGTTGAATTTTTTTTTTGCAATATTTAGCTTGAATTTAATTGTATTATATTTCAATTTCTCTATATGTTTGGTAACTAAAATATTATTTTAATCTGTTCAATCTAATTTTCATCTGTTTAATAAATCTGTTTTGTTTAAATGCACCAAAATACATTGTATACACTGCAAATTTTTTATTTAACTACCTTAGAGTTAAAATTAACACTTCTTCAGAGTTTATATGGGAAGCACTATAAAAGTGTTGAAATAACACTTTTGAAAGAGTTAACATTATCAACACTCAGAGAGTGTTAATTAGCAAACTCTTACAGGGTAAAATATTACCCCACAAAGGATTATCTGAACATCAGTTAGTGTTATGTTTCACTTAGGTCAATTTTTCAACACTGCACCAGTGTTCACCGGTGTTCTTTTGAAAGAGTTAACATAATCAACACTTAGAGAGTGTTAATTAGCAGTTTTGAGACAGCTTTAATTTTAATGTAACAAAGCTAGTACAGAACAAAATAAAATGAAAAATGATTTATTGTGAGATATTTAAAACTAATGTGTGTGTATATATAACAGTTTTGATGTCAAATATCTATATCCAAACATGTTAAGTACTTTTACTCACCAGTTGCTTCTTCTTATTGCTGCTTGTGGCAGAAGAAAATGGCCTGGAAAAATCCTACAGGGATATACTGCTGCATAAATTCCCGGATGCAGTAGTCAACACTGTATAAGTGTTAGCTACATGTAACTCTTTATGACAGGGAGGCAAATCAGCTTCTAACACTGAGAGCGTTATTTTATCTTTATCTAACTCTAGAATTTCAACACTTACCTCAACACTCGTTTTAACACTAATAAATTTGCTGTGTATATTCACTGAGAAATTGATCAAAATATTCACTTTCAAAATGGGGTGTACTCAATTATGCTGAGCACCGTATCTTCATACTGACAAATAAATATCATAATAAATATCATAAACAGCAAAAAGCAGAATCAGGTCGTCCATGCTTCGTAAGCTCAAGTGTGTAAAAATAGTGATGGTCCAGGCTGGAGGTTGTTCTTTGCAGCTGTACTTTTAGCTTGATTAAAGGTCTTAAAGATGGTCCTCTAATGCCGGTAATGTATTCAATGGCTAATGGACCTCAGCCACTTACACGGGACGGGCAGAGAGAGAGCGGCTCTCGTTCCACTTTCAAGAGCCAATTATCTCAAACACTGTTTTTATTGTGGCAGAGCTGCAGGGCAAAGCTGGCACCCACTGTAGTGCAGATCCATGCCATTAGTGGTCAGCGAGATGGACGTACTGCTGGACTCCTGGAGCACATTTGGAAAACTATAAATATAGCAGCATAATACTGTTTTACTGATACAGTGGCTTAGTGGTTAGCACTGTCGCCTCACAGCAAGAAGGTCGCTGGTTTGAATCCCGGCTGGGTCAGTTGGCATTTCTGTGTGGCGTTTGCATGTTCTGCCCGTGTTGGCGTGGGTTTCCTCCGGGTGCTCCGGTTTCCCCCCGCAGTCCAAACACATGAGGTATAAGTGAATTGAATAAACTTAACTGGCCGTAGTGTATGAGTGTGTATGGATGTTTCCCAGTACTGTGTTTTGACTGGAAGGGCATCCACTGTGTAAAACTTATGCTGGATAAATTGGTGGTTCATTACGCTGTGGCGACCCCTGATGAATAGAGACTAATTCAAAGGAAAATGAATGAATGATACACTGGAAATAATGCAGAAACTGTTTCCCCTCATAAATTACATGAAGTTTCAGAAATAGTTGCAAAGTGGCATACAAATAACTTAACTTTACATTTTTTTCTGTCGATTTCTGTCTCTCTAAATGTTCTATAGTTATGTTGTTTGTTTAAAATACTTGTCAGATAGAATTAATATTATTTATTAGTTTATATTCAGTTTGTTTACTATTTGCTATTATTATTATTATTAATATTATATAATGTACTAAATATAGTATTTAATTTACATAATATTATTTATTTATATATTGTATAATTATATTATATATTTAATGACTGAATATAATTATTTGTTATGTAAGAATTAAGTGGAATTAAAGAATTAAATGTAAAAGATAATATATATTACATTGAGTTTATCCAACTAATTTCTTTGGGCCCTATCATATACCCAACGCAACCTTAATTTTCTCTTTTTTTGCCACGTTGTTTAAATAGCAAATTCATTTGCGCCACTTTGTGGACTCATGTGGGTTTCGGTCTAGAAAAGAGGTGTGTTAAGGTGCATTGTTGGCGCATTGCTATTTTGAGAAACTGAAATAGACTGCGCAATAGACCTCCCGAAAGCAGGTCTAAAGTCCAGCGCAGAGCGCGTTAGATATGTGCCTTGCTTACAAATTGCTTAAAACACACAGCATGTACAGCAATACGCAAATATCTCTACAAATGAAAAAGAATTAAATGATTAAAATGTTACAAAAGTTATAACTTTTTACATAAATATAAAAACCACTGCCTCCATGCCTTCTTCACCTCGGGGGGCTTGCTTGGTTTTGTATAATGTTATTATTATTAGCAGTATTATTTATTATTTGCATATTTATATTTGTTTTATTAAAAACAAGCTTAGATTTGTCCATCTGTCATGTTTTGAACCATATGGGGCATATAAGATGTGTGTTTGGATATAACTCAGTTTTTTGACCACACTTTGTTATTATTGTTCATTTATTTGTTTGCTGGAAATTAGAACTGAATTTAGAAATAGTTTTGAAATGAATACAACACCGTTTCCTGACCCCACGAAAGAGAGAAAGTGAAAGTAAAGGCCCATTGGAGGAGGCTCATTCTTTATCCTGCAGATACTGTTTTCTTGCTAGTGAAGCAGTCAGTTTTTAAGTTTTCACTTACAATGTCCGCATGTAAATAGCAAATGCGCCATCGTGCAATGCAACTGCCTCTTAAAGGGAATGTGAGATGAGACTCTGATTGGTTTATTGTCGAAACACACTCAGAACTCATTAAGAGAATAAGCTCAACCTTGTTAGACCATGTGCTGCGGTGCAGAGCGTATTTTTCCATCCTTAAAATAGCAAAAGTGGATTCGGACATGCACTTTTGCGCCCTGTGCTTTAGATTCTGTGCCTAGATTGTTAAAATAGAGCCTTTTGTATTTACCAAATATTTTTAAAGATATATTGTTTATATCTTTATTATGATATATTACGTTTGTATATAGCTACTTTTTATATACCAGTTATCATTATTATTTTCTATATTTAGTTTATATATTATATGTTTTTATTTATTTTAGGAATGCTTCTAAGGAATGCTTCTCGCTGCTAAAATGAATAGTTGTGGTTATCAATATTAAAATTGCTAGCTCTCTGCAACTCTCACATGGTCACCTACTGAAGCTAAGCAGGGCTGTGCCCAATCAGTACCTGGTTGGGAGACCACATGTGAAAACTAGGTTGCTGCCGGAAGTGGTGTAAGTGAGACCAGCAGGAGGCGCTCAACCTGTAATTTGTGTGGGTCCTAAGGCCCCAGTATATTGATGGGGACTACTGCTCAGTGAGCGACATCTTTCAGATGAGGCATTAATCCGAGGTCCTGACTCTCTGTGGTTGTTTAAAATCCCAGTCGTTAAAAAATGTACTTTAAAAAAGAGTAGGCGTTTAACCCCGGCATCCTGGCCAAATTTGCCCTCTGGCCTCTGTCCATCATGGCCTCCTAACCATACCCATATCATAATTGGCTTTATCACTCCACCAATTATTATGGCATTATGGCAGGTGTCACGTCATTCAGGTGGATGCTGCACACTGGTGGTGGATGAGGAGTTTCCCCCCTTAAAAATGTGTACAGCGCTTTGAGTGTCCAGAAAATCACTATTTAAATGTAAGGAATTATTATTATTATTATTATTATTATTATTATTATTATTATTATTATTATTATTATTATTATTATTATGAACATTTCATAGTTACAATATTTGAGAGATCCAGTTTTCTCAGTTGTATTTTGAGCATTTTGAGAAATGTAGTAGTTCATATGCTATCCAATCTGCATAGGCCACAGTGTAATACTGATAAAACTGTATGTAAGCTGTTCTGCAAACACCCTCAGTGGTAACACCTCAGTATGAGCTTTTTTTTTTTAGAGCAAATGTTTGTTAATCTGCTCTCTTACTGTCAGTCCAGCACACATGGCCATGCTCATCAGCGGCACAAGCTCTTCCTCCAGTGGTTGCCTTGGTGACCCTCAGCTTTTGTAATTTTAGCATCCTGATTGGAGTCTTGTGTGTAATTTACTGGAGTGTCTCTCCTCAAAAGGTACAAACACTCAGGCTGTTTTAGCTCTCAGCCTCCTCTGCGCTCTCTGAATATTCTGACGGCGCTCTCCGGGAGCCATCACACTCCTGCATGCCGGAGAAGAGCTAAGTTCATCGCAATGTCAAGAAGAACTGGAAAGGTCAAAGAGAAACTCACTCTTTACCTGCACTGTGAAAAATGCTGGGTTCCACATGATTTCTTCATGTTGTTCCAACACAAATCGATTAAGTTAACTTAATTGTTTCTACAAATTTAAGTGGATTGCAGTTTTCCCCACAAAAAAAAATCTCTGAAGAATTGTGTTGATTCAACTCATTTTAAATAAGTAATTTGAACAAGCAGCAAAAACAATTTTTAAGTGTGCTTTTAGTCCTTATACTAGATCACATTCCCAGCAGACACAGAACGTCAACTTGAAGTCAGATTGACGTTGTACCCCAATGTCGTGGGGACGTTGCATTTTGTTTAAAAATGAAAATCGAGTTGACGTCAGAACCCAACGTCAGGCCGACGTTAATGTCCAACATCCAACCTAAAATCAACCAAACAGCAACTAAATATCATCTAATGATGTTACAGCTTGACGTTGTGTGGACGTTACCACTATGACGTCTATCAGACATTGGATTTTGGTTGCCCTGCCTGACTAATAAATGTCAGTATTTGACGTCAATATGACATTGGTTTAAGACAGGGGTGCTCAACCCTGTTCCTGGCGATCGACCTTCCAGCTGATTTCAGCTCCAACCCTGATCAAACACACCTGAACCAATTATTTAGAACGTGAGGAGCACTTGATAATTACAGGCAGGTGTGTTTGATAAGGGCTACAACTAAAAACTGCAGGAAGGTAGATCGCCAGGAATAGGGTTGAGCACCCCTGGTTTAAGATGTTGGCTCAACATTGTATTTTGGTCACTTGCCAACACAACCCCAAAGCAACTAAATATCAATGTCATTTGACGTTGTTATCGAACATCAAAATAACGTTGTCCTTGGATGCTGGCTAGACATTGAATTTTGGTCACCTGACGTCACAACCTAAATCTAACCTAGTATTAACATCTTATGATGTTGTGTTCCTGTTGGGTTCCTTCTCTCTGCACTCTAACAATTGCAACCTTTATGAAAACGCCACAAGAAGGTGTTGTTCTGTTATATCTTCTTCAGAAATACCCAAGAGTTTACTGTACAGTATGTTTATGAAATCTTGCTTTATGTATCTCAATGTTACTATAGTATCATATCAAACTATTATATCAGTGTTTGCTCAAGTGCTCTCATCACTAACTTCATTTTTGCTTGATGTTTTTGAATCGTGTTTTGGAGATTTTATTGGATGTAGTGTCAGCATGCAGGCGAATCATTGTCATGATGCACAAAAGCTGCACAAATACAGTTTACAAATAATAATATTACATTTATTCGAGCAATTGAAACGTAACTCCTTGACATTGACCATTTTAAATGCCTTTACGTATCGACACATCTAAATTCTTTTTCTGGCTACTACACTCTTATCTATTTGCTGTTTTACAGTACATTTATATCTAAGGTTAGGATTAAGGCTGATTTATACTTCTGGGTCAAGCACACGTGTATTCTCTGGCACAGCCTACGCGTGGACGCATAGCCCTTGTCGTGGCCATCGGCAACGCTGACATGCACCTCTCAAAAAATGCATGTTGTAACAACACATAGCGCAAGCTCTGTGATTGGTCGGCTTGGTATCGCTAATTAGTGTGGGTGGTGCTGAGAGCCGCAAGCCCAATGCAGCGAGTGTTTACAAGTGTCGAGTCCCGTGAAGGAGCTCCAGATGGAATCTGTTGTTTTGTGTTTACCTTATGATTAAAGTTGTTGCACTTCCCCTGATTCCCGCCTCAAAATAAGCGAGTTAGAGCCACTTGTACATTAAGGTTGCGTTCAGAAAAAACCAAACACCAGCGAAGAAACTAGACACAGAGGAACATAAACACCTACTGCCAGCTAGCGTTTCAGACGTGTTATTGCAGAGCAACACAAACAGCATGCCGAAGTATAAATGCACGACTACGCGCATTGCATGCGCCGTGGGTCATGCCGATCCCTCGACACAGAATGTTACATGTTAAATATCTGAATTTATTTTTACTAAAATCTCTAAAAAGATCTTAAACTATATTTTGGGCAAGGCAAGTTTATTTATATAGCATATTTGGTAAATGGTATTCAAAATGCTTTACATAAACAAGAATAAAAGAAACAAGCATAATAAAATAAATACAAAGAATAAAAATGATAAAAACAGATTAAAGTGTGTAAAACAGGTTAAAGACACAATAATGCGATCTGTGGGACGTAGCACAGTACTCATTCTGTAAAGGCACAGCTAAACAGATGTGTTTTAAGCCTGGATTTGAATGTGCCTAATGTTGGAGCACATCTGATCATTTCTGGAAGCTGATTCCTGCAGGGTGGGGAGTACAGTAGTAGCTGAAGTCAGATTCACCCTGCTTTGACTGAACTCTTGGAATTTCTAATTTACTTGATCTTAATGATCTGAGTGATCTGTTAGGTTTGTATTCAGTGAGCATATCTGTAATGTATTGAGGTCCTAGGCCATTTAGTGATTTATAGACAAATAATAATACTTTAAAGTCTATTCTGAATATAACTGGGAGCCAGTATAAAAACCTGAGGGCAGGTGTGATGTGCTCTGATTTTTTGGTTCTGGTCAGAATCCTGGCAGCAGCGTTCTGGATGAGCTGCAACAGTCTGATTGTCTTTTTGGGAAGGCCAGTGAGGAGTCCATTACAGTAATCCATCCTAATGGTGATAAAAGCATGAACAAGTTTCTCTAAGTCCTCACTGGAAACAAAGCATTTAATTCTTGCAATGTTTTTGAGATGATAGTATGCTATTTTTTAAACCACTTTACAAACAAATGAGGCTTTTCCCTTCAACCCTTACACTTTTCTAGGGCATTTTATAGGCAAATTTTCAACCCTGGAGTGAAACAGTGGGTTATTACAAGGCCCCTAAATGTTTTTGACTTAAAAATAAAATTGTAATTAATGTCAGTGTAGTTAACATATATAGTTCTTCACCTGATAAAGGGTTTTAGGCAGCTAATTTAAATATTCATATACTCTGAAATACAACTGCAGTTTGTTTTTATTTTGTCTTACCATTCTTCTTGCTGCCTGAAGTCTCGCTTTATTATTTGATTTGTGTCTTTTGATACTAGCTTTAGTAACCGACACTTACACCACATGTGCAGTCGCTTTAGTAAGAAAGCATCCACCGTGAACATAATTGTAAATGATTGCACAGTATATAGAAATGGGATGAAAGTTGTCTGACGGCGAGGATTTTGCGATCCCCTGCGTAGCGTTGTGAGGCCGGACTGAATGAGGGGTTGAGGTGCTCCCCGTCTCTAAAGCCTCTCATCGATCCGTCCATACAGATCGATAACTCCCCAAATCCAGCTCGCCACGCTCCAAAAGACAACAGCCCATCTCATCACACACTAAACCCCCATGAAGGGCTTTCTCTCCGTCTCTCTGTGTGTGTGGCTATGGCTGAAGGCGAAGTGATGTGAAAAGACAAATCTGGCTTTTGAGAGCAGTAGAAATGGCTGGATTTTCTCTTATAGACGCATTCACAATTTTTTTTTTTGTTGATGAGGTTTTGAAACACTCTCCTCGAATTAAATGGTGCTGTTTGCTGAATATTTTTGATCCTCGCAGGTTCAGATAAAGTGAAGCGCCACATGTTGATCAGCCACAATCTTCTGCTTCTTTTAGCATAAAGCAATTTGGAAAACAATCAGTAGTTTATTTCACAGCTAGTTAGTCCATCGATGCAGCGGTGATTCAAGTACTGCAACAATTTAATGCACGTTTGAAAGTTCAGCATAAAAGCAGGAAGTCTTGAGGGTTTTTCTTGCTTGCTTTTGCAAGAGAACATTGTTTATCAGGTGGAAAATAGAGATTTGAAAGCTGTTTTTTTATGCAGCATGCTCTTTTTTTCTTTTGTTTATCATCCGACGTCGTTCACACTGAGGCAAGTAACACAATAATCACACTTGCTTCTTTGCCACACTAAAAACTTAACTAAAATGACTCATAATGAAACATAATTTATCTGTCACTGCTTGTTTTATAGTCTCAGGTGTCTGAATCTTTGCGAATGTTGTGTTTTCTTTGCTGAAAGGTGATGTTTTTAAGTTTCAGAAGGCACATTTTACACTGATGCTTGCTAAGGAAAGACCACTTGGAAGTATAAAGGGACACTGTTGAATTAAAAAACACTTGTTATTAATGACTCTGATGGCTGTTAAGTGAACTGTAGACAGCAGCTTATTGCTTGTGATTGCACTCATGTATAGGTAACATACTGGAGACTGAATGCATTTTAATGCACATATTTTCAAATTAAACAAAAGTAAAAAGTACCTTGGCTGTGATATACTAATGACAAACATCCAGATGGCATCCACACTTCTGAGATGTTTAAATGGATGTGTTATTTTTCCTCCAAATAACAAAACGAAGAGACATTCGTTCATTTTCTTTTCGGCTTAGTCCCTTCATTAATCTGGGGTTGCCACAGCGGAATGAACCGCCAACTTATCCAGCATATGTTTTACGCAGCGGATGCCCTTCCAGCTGCAACCCATCATTGGGAAACATCCATACACACTCATTCACACAAATACACTATGGTCAATTTTAGCATACCCAATTCACCTATACCACATGTCTTTGGACTTGTGGGGGAAACCGGAGCACCTGGAGAAAACCCACATGAACACGGGGAGAACATGCAAACTCCACACAGAAATGTCAACTGACCCAGCTGAGGCTCGAACCAGCGACCTTCTTGGTGTGAGGCGATCGTGCCACCCACTGCGCCACCGCGTCACCTCAATAAAGAGACATAAAAGCAGTATTGTTTTAACTACACTGTAAAACCCAACAGTCAACTTTATCAATTGAAATGAGTGTAGTTAACTCAAAATGTACTGAAAGTTAATTCTACTCATTTGAAAAGAGTTTTGAACTCAGTCTTGAAGGTAATGAGTTAATTAAATATCTCATTACTTCAACTTAAATGGATTAAGTTCACAGTACTCATATATACCAGTTTTTTTTTTACTTAAATTGTTTGTTGCAATCGGTTTCCTCAAATGGTTTGAGTTGCCTTAACCTATTGAGTTTTACAGTACTCAGTTGGTTTGAGTACTCTTCATTTATTGGGTTTTACTGTGCTCAAATTGCTTCATTTACTTAAATGGATTAAGTTCACAGTACTCATTAGGATTAGTTTTTAAACTTAAATTTGTTGCAATCGGTTTCCTGAAATGGTTTGAGTTTCCTTAAGTTTTTCGGTTTTACAGTGTGGGTAAGAAAGCATCTAAACACCAGAACACTGTAGCAACCCCATCCTGTAACATCCAGGCAAGCCCCAGAACACCTTAGCAACCCCACATAGCATATCATAGCAACTACCTAGAAAATCTAACAACCTCACCTAGAAACATCATAGGAACAATCCTGAACACCAGAGCAACCACTCAGAACACTATAGAAATCACCTAGCAATGTTTTAGTAATCTGAACACCCAACTCTACCCCTTAGCCCTTCCATTTACCCCTACCCCTCGTTTTGCGCATTCACTCCAAAGGGTTGGTGTCCCAATTTTTTTAGCTTGAAGGTGTAGGGCTAAGGGGTGAATAGCCCTTCGAACGAAGATTTTTCTTACTCAAAACCAAGGGGTAAGAAAATTTCCCAGAATACACCATCCACAATGACAACATTGCTGAACCCGGAAGTAAGGAGATCCACAAATTAGTATCTTTTGTCTTTATTACAAATTTTTACAACAAAAAAACATATGTTTAAATATATTCATAACCGTGTTCGTGTTTTACTGCTTTAAAAAAACCCCCGCTAAATTTCACGATCTATAATCCATAATCATAACTCCTGTATAGCAGTCCCACAACATTCTGACACTCGATGACACTCGAATACCCTGTCAGAAAAGTCTAGAGGCTGAGAATGAGCTTTTTACAGTGTCTGCTATAATGTTAATGTTGTTTTCATGTGTTTATATAGATGAATATGGCCACTGTGTAAATGCACAGTATAGTTACGATCTTATTGCCACATTAGATTGTTATGATAACATGATATAAGCCTTCAGTGATTTCCTGAAGATAAATTCCAAAAAAAACACAACTGGAATAACTACAGCAGTTGCCATCGTCTGATCTCATAGCAAGAGATAGCGATGACATATGATGACGTGTGCAGGTGCTGTCCCAATTCTTAGGGGTAAATTTTGAAGTCCTTCCCCTTAACCCTCGGTTGTAAGGGCCAAGGGGAAGGGGTACAAAAATAGAATTGGGATTGGGCCTTAGTGTGCTTTCACACCTAGACATTTGTTTTGGAACAGATGTTTGTTTTGGTCACGTTTGCCCAGTTAGCGCGGTTCATCTGGCATATGTGAATCCTGCAATCGCGTTTTGATCCGCGCCGAATCAACCGGTCTGAGATCGCCTGAATGAGGTGGTCTCAGCTTGATTGAAACGAACTCTGGAGCAGATTGATTATAGTGAGAAAGCAAAATGATCCAACAAACTAACGAACCAGGCTATATCACAGTGTATTATGGATATGTAATAGCCATATACAGTATACCGCTATATGAAGAGAGAATTGTGAGTAGAACGAGATGTCATCATTCCTTACGGTAAATGTGTCTTTCATGTTGAATATGAAAGTGAAAGCATGCTGAAATATTAACGAGAGCTGTTTATCCATTAGGAAAATTGACAGAAATTACCATCTGATCATTTTAAATATTTTAATCTTATAATATTTTGGATTAGGCCTACTGTTTTGTTCATTTCTGCACTGACACCTCAAAAGAAAGACTGCACTCACAGTTCATCTGTTATTTCTCTCTATAATTTAAGCCTATAATGAATAATTCTAGCCAATTTTTTTAATAGATTGATTGATTCAATAGATAGAGTTTTACAACCCTTGACAACTGAAATGAGGCTATGTATGAGAAAGTCTTACCACTCTGATTTATAGTTGGTGACGATGTCTGTGGATGTCTGTCAAAATTAAAGTGCTCCTTTTCACTTAATTTTGCGCAATAAGGCGCAAGACATGTTTTATGCAATTTGTTGCTATTTTCAGACCAGCGCAACCCTGATTTTCCTGTTTTGCGCCACGTTGGCTAAATAGCAAATCCATTTGCGCCCCTTTGTGGACTCGTGGGTGTTCCGGTTCAGTTTATTCATGACAATTTGCTTTTGTATAATGTTATTATTATCATTAGTATTGTTTATTATATGAATATTTATATTTGTTTTTATAAAAACAAGCTTAGATTTGTCCACCTGTCGGGTTTTAGAGTCGTATGCGTCACCTGTCACAGTCACCAGTGATCCAACCTAAGCAGAACATCTGTTTGCCCCTGTGTTGACCATTGCTTACCTGAACTCTCTAATAAACCTGCATTTGGAGCCGCACTTCCATTGTCAGTGTCACATTCCATGACATCAGCACATAGATAAAAGAATAATTAAGAATAAAGAATAGGGCGCGTTTGGATATAACCACACTTTGTTATAATTGTTCATTTATTAATTTGCTGGAAATTAGAAACTGAATTTAGAAATAGTTTTGAAACAAATCTTTGCGCTTAACAAACAAAATTAAATATGTCGGCTAATGGATGTCTTTCGTGGAGTGAATTTCCAGCGTCTCCTTACTCCAAAAAAGTAAATGATTAAATAATAAAGAGTAAAGAGGCTGAATGGAGGAGGCTCATTCTTTATCCTCGCGCTGCAGATGATCTGTTTAACTGTTTTCTCACTTGTGAAGCGTTCAGTTGTTCCACTTACAAACACTGCATGATGCAACTGACTTTTAAAGGGAATGGGAGATGAGACTCTGATTGGTTTAATGCACGTTATGCTCAAAACACACCCATAACTCATTAAGAGCATAAGCACAACCCTGTTAGACCATCCGCCGCGACGCAGACAGTATTTTTCCATCCTTAAGATAGCAAAAGTGGATTCAGACAGACCCTTAATGCTATTGCGCCCTGCGCCTTAGACTCTGCACCTAGATTGTTCAAATAGAACCCATAATGTCTTATTGCATATCAACATAAATCAGAGGGATATAAACCCTGAAACTCTGACCGATGTGAGGAGAGTTTACTCTCACCTGACTTGTTTGAACTATTTTGCTCCGTTTAGAAACTTTGCCATGTGAAAGCGAACCACACCAAGAACAAAAACAAACATTGTAACACTTTTAATCCCTGTTTTGGAACAAAACAATCAAAAAACAAGGGAAAAGTTGCCTACTTTTATGTAAATTCTTTTTATCCTTGTGGTGTCTGATTTGGTATTTGCTTCTGAATTGCAATAAAAACGTTGTCTGTCTTTGCTTCCTGTTTTTTAAAAGCAGGTGGCATTGAAAGGAGAATGTGTTTTGACAGGCCTTTGAGCAGCTGCTGCATGTATGAATATGTTTGCGCTTTTATGACAGATAACAATTGCGTCCAGTCAGTGTTGCTGGACATTTTGAGCCCCATCACACTTTTCCAATTGTAAATTGTATTGCTGGGAAATGTTAACAGGAGGGGTGGGGTGTGTTTGTCAGCATGGGTCATTCATTATCTGGTTATGTGCTAGTCATATATGTGTGTTAAATGTGCACCTGCTACAGCTGGACTGACGTGCATGCGTTCTCTCTCTCTCTCTCTAAATCTCTCTCTCTCTCTCTTTGTGTGTGTGTGTCTGTGTCCTTGACTTGATGCATATCCTCTCTAAAAGGTTGCCTGTTGTCTGCAGATTTTATGGACATCGCTGCATTTTGATGGAAATGATTATGGGGTCGCAAATAACAGGGTTATCACGGCGGCGGGCGCTGATTGTTGATTGGCCACTCTGAAGAGGGCCAGTGGCTCTCCGGCTCTCATGGCAAAACGCTCATTTAAAAACATTCTTAAATAAGGACAGAACGAGGGGAAAAAATGAACAAATGTAGGACAAGACATGCTGAAATGATGAGGAGAGACCCATTTTGTAGGAAAAGTGGCTGTTGTTGTGATCTGTTTATTAATGATGTTTATTAAGATTGACATCAGTATTATAAGTGCAGTCTGCCTAGTGGATTTTGTTTGAGTGTCTTGAAGTGATTTAAAAAAAATAATTATAATTAGATTTTATTTTACATAGTCTAATTATTGGACTTTTTTTAAAGGATAGATGATTATAGCTTTAACAGTAATGCTTTAATTGTGGCTAACTTTTTTTTAATGCTTCTTTTTAATTACCCTAACCTATATATATACAGAATTATTAGGCAAGTTGTATTTTTGAGGATTAATTTTATTATTGAACAACAACCATGTTCTCAATGAACCCAAAAAACTCATTAATATCAAAGCTGAATATTTTTGGAAGTAGTTTTTAGTTTGTTTTTAGTTTGAGCTATTTTAGGAGGATATCTGTGTGTGCAGGTGACTATTACTGTGCATAATTATTAGGCAACTTAACAAAAAACAAATATATACCCATTTCAATTATTTATTTTCACCAGTGAAACCAATATAACATCTCAACATTCACAATTATACATTTCTGACATTCAAAAGCAAAACAAAAACAAATCAGTGACCAATATAGCCACCTTTCTTTGCAAGGACACTCAAAAGCCTGCCATCCATGGATTCTGTCAGTATTTTGATCTGTTCACCATCAACATTGCGTGCAGCAGCAACCACAGCCTCCCAGACACTGTTCAGAGAGGTGTACTGTTTTCCCTCCTTGTAAATCTCACATTTGATGATGGACCACAGGTTCTCTATGAGGTTCAGATCAGGTGAACAAGGAGGCCATGTCATTAGTTTTTCTTCTTTTAGACCCTTTCTTGCCAGCCACGCTGTGGAGTACTTGGACGCGTGTGATGGAGCATTGTCCTGCATGAAAATCATGTTTTTCTTGAAGGATGCAGACTTCTTCCTGTACCACTGCTTGGAGAACGTGTCTTCCAGAAACTGGCAGTAGGACTGGGAGTTGAGCTTGACTCCATCCTCAACCCGAAAAGGCTCCACAAGCTCATCTTTGATGATACCAGCCCAAACCAGTACTCCACCTCCACCTTGCTGGCGTCTGAGTCGGACTGGAGCTCTCTGCCTTTTACCGATCCAGCCACGGGCCCATCCAGACTCACTCTGATTTCATCAGTCCATAAAACCTTAGAAAAATCAGTCTTGAGATATTTCTTGGCCCAGTCTTGACGTTTCAGCTTGTGTGTCTTGTTCAGTGGTGGTCGTTTTTCAGCCTTTCTTACCTTGGCCATGTCTCTGAGTATTGCACACCTTGTGCTTTTGGGCACTCCAGTGATGTTGCAGCTCTGAAATATGGCAAAACTGGTGGCAAGTGGCATCTTGACAGCTGCACGCTTGACTATTCTCAGTTCATGGGCAGTTTATTTTGCGCCTTGGTTTTTCCACACGCTTCTTGCGACCCTGTTGACTATTTTGAATGAAACGTTTGATTGTTCGATGATCACGCTTCAGAAGCTTGGCAATTTTAAGAGTGCTGCATCCCTCTTCAAGATATCTCACTATTTTTGACTTTTCGGAGCCTGTCAAGTCCTTCTTTTGACCCATTTTGCCAAAGGAAAGGAAGTTGCCTAATAATTATGCACACCTGATATAGGGTGTTGATGTCATTAGACCACACCCCTTCTCATTACAGAGATGCACATCACCTAATGTGCTTAATTGGTAGTAGGCTTTCGAGCCTATACAGCTTGGAGTAAGACAACATGCATAAAGAGGATGATGTGGTCAAAAAACTCATTTGCCTAATAATTCTGCACTCCCTGTATATATATATATATATATATATATATATATATATAATGTACCAGTATAGATACCTCAAATTGAGTGTTTTCATTTATTTTAAACAATCCTCCTTTTAATTTCTGCCTGACAGATGAACAAACTAATGAAAAACCAAATCCCACAGTCCTACACTTGAGCCAGAACATCAGAGGGGATTGTGGGTGGGCTTTTCTGACTGCTGATATTTGTCTTTGTTGGTTAAAACACTCTTATCCAGATTGAGCTTTCAGCAGTGTTTCAGCACATCTGCAAGTGTGTGTGTGTGTTTCTGTTATCAGTCAGTGTGTCTGTGTGCCGTGTTGTGATTTTATCTGCCGGGAGACACGGACTCCTCAATGGAGCTCTTTCAGAGAACAATAGACAACCGCATTACCCACAATGCAACAGCTAGGGCATTCTCTGGCCTTATCAGAGGATTGAGAATATTCAGCAATCTGATGGCCAATAGGAGAGCCACAAAAGGAGAGAAATTAAGAGGAAGTAAGGGGTAAGGAAAACAGGTAATGAAGGAGAAAGGAGATGGATAGACGGATAGGGATTTAAAATAATGTGGTTTTAAATGAGGAATGACACACGGCGTTTGACATGTGTTATACTGACATTCACTCTTAGGCCCAATCCCAATTCTACCCCTTAGCTCTTCCCATTCCCTATAAGGGGTAGGGGTGTCCCAATTATCTTTAGCTTGAAGGCGTAGGGCTAAGGGGAAGAGCTAAATAGCTCTTGAAACTGAGTTTTTTTATGACCCCACTTGAAACCAAGGGGTACAAATACAGAATTCCAGAATACACCAACTGCAACTGACCCAGGTGAGGCTTGAACCAGCGACCTTATTGCTCTGAGGCAACATCGATACCCACTGCGCCACCGCCCCCTATATAGTACTATAATACTGCAATTAATAATAATAATAATTGCTTACATTTATATAGCACTCAAAGCGCTTTACACATTGGGGGGAATCTCCTCATCCACCACCAGTGTGCAGCATCCACCTGGATGATGCAACGGAAGCCATATTGCGCCATCCTGGGATTTTTAACGTCTCATCCGAAAGACGGCACTCACTGAGCAGTATAGAGTCCCCTTCACTATACTGGGGTGTTAAGACCCACACAGACTGCAGGTTGAGTGCCCCCTGCTGGCCTCACTAACACCACTTCCGGCAGCAACCAAGCTTTCCCATGTGGTCTCCCATCTAGGTACTAAGCAGGCGCAGCATGTGAGAGTTGCCGAGAGCTAGCTGCCGGCAATTATAAAATACTGTATATTATAAAATGTAGTAATTATTCAGTAAACTACACTAGCTCCGCTATAATCCTGTAAGAAAATATGCATATAATCGCTTTGTATATTTTATAAAGTAATAAACCTGAACTGAACAGGTTGAATGTTTGTTCTATATACACTGAATTCATTACAATACCTTTAATTTAGCTGAAAGTATGTCTAGCTAGGAAAGTACAAGAACAGGATTGAGATTCTGTATTGGCAGATACTCAATACTGAATGACTAACATAACAAATTTGATCAGAACATCCCAAGTTTTAACATATTCTCTCGCATTCTCCAGTGTGTTTAATGAACAAATGCTTCTGTGTCCAAGACCAACAAGGAGCATCTCTGCGCAAAACAAATCTCCCCGTTTCCCTGTCTTTCTGTCACTTTGTCTTTCCCTCAAACGCCCACCACAACACTCACAGACACTATAGACGAGCAGTCAGTCTGTCAGACACAATAAAGCATCTTACGCATTGATATATTCGAGAGGCGCACGCCAAAAAAAGTGCATTTTAAACTTTAACCGCAGGCGTATCTGTGCTTCTGAAAGTTTTTCTGACAGGATCGTGGTGTGTAATATTCCAGCCGTGTTTGCTGTGGATCATCTGTCAAATGTGCGGCCCGACAGAGGATTTCAACTTTAGACAACAGCCAAAATGAATGCTTTACTGAACCGACCCTGTTTGCTTTCTTGAAAATTTGCTGTTTTTATAATAAACAATTCATTGATGCAGAAAATACATGTAAAAAAAGATTGTCTTTATAAATGTAGTTTATTTATATAAATGTTTCTTGCTCCACTTCTGAACTGATTTTTTTTTTGTTACCATGTATAGAAACTTTAACCAAATATTATCAATAATAATTTAACATCCAAATTTATTATGATCGTTTATATATGCCGAGAGCTATATATATATATATATATATATATATATATATATATATATATATATATATATATATATATATATATATATATATATATATATAGTCAAACCAATGGAGAAAAACTGTAATATTTGTTTTCTTTTTTATGTCACATCAATGTCAAACATTTTTTTTATCCATATCTGTCTTTTTCCATGTGTACACTTGAATTACTATGCTTTCTAGTCAAATAAAATATAAACAGAGTATTATAATATTATAATAAAATCTTAAATTCCTAGAAAGCGCATGACTAATGCATGAATTTTTTGTAATAATATTGCATTTCATTTGTATGCATAAGCAATTAATATTGAAGCTTTAATATTAAGAGGGTATTGTTTCATTTTTAAAATACACAGAGGCTATACTGACATATTTTTGCTCCAGGTTTAGAGTAAAATAATAATAAATCAGTAATTAAAATAAAATTCATCAATAATCTGAGTATTTAAATACCTGAATAATCTTTTTTAAGTAACTGATCACAGAAAAACTTTTTTTTTTAGAAAATATAATACTTGTTGGGCGCAATGGGTAGCACTATTGCCTCACAGCAAGAAGGTCGCTGGTTCGAGACCCGGCTGGGTCAGTTGGCATTTCTGTGTGGAGTTTGCATGTTCTCCTCGTGTTGGAGTGGGTTTTTTCTGGGTGCTCCGGTTTCCCCCACAGTCCAAAGACATGTGCTATAGATGAATTGAATAAGCTAAATTGGCCGTAGTGTATGTGTGGGTGTGAATGCAAGAGTGTATGGATGTTTCCTAGTGTTGGTTTTTGGCTGGAAGGGCATCCGCTGCGTAAAAAATATATGCTGGATAAGTTAGCGATTCATTCCGCTGTAGTGACCCCTGATTAATAAAGGGACTAAGCCGAAAAGAAAATGAATGAATGAATAATACATGTTTATTTTGTGACCATTTCTTTTGAATTTACATCTAATTTTTGTCCACATGTAAGCTTTCTAAACAACTTAATTCTTAGCATTTTGATCATATAATTATATTAAACATTTCTGAAAATTGCATGTTTTTTATTTATTCAGATAGTTTTTATGGTTTTATGTCCTTTGTAATCTTTTATACTGTAAATGCAACAAATCTCTTTTTCCAATGTCCTTAGATCCCTTTTTAAACAGTTTTTAAACTTTACCAATAAAGGCTCATTCTGAAAACGTACCCCTATATACATTTCTGGAGATCACAAATTATAGCGAGAGGTACGTAAGGTTGTATTTCGTCTTTAAAACGAATGCTACAGTGCGGTATGATGCCGTTTCTTTTCGCACTTGCTAGTTGACCACTTACCTCCATATAGTCGGCTTTTCCACTGCTACCAATTTGTCCAGTGGCTCGTCCCGTACATCAGCGAATTTGTGACGTTAAGTGGACTTGACCACAATGACGAGGTTCGAGTCTGGCGAAGAACTGTTCCAGAAAGCAGGTAAGAAAAAAACAGAAGCCTAAAAATAAAATAATCAAGTAAATAACAGGGTGAGAATGTGGTAAAATCTGAAAACATGGTAAAAATCAGGTGAGGGCTTTTTCTGGATTGCTTTTGAAAACACTATTGGTTGGGTTTAGGGAAGGAGGAGGGGGTGGGTCAGTCGATCCGTCAGACAGTCAGTCAACAGCGACCTCTGGTGGATTTACGCAAGAAGAGCAGGCACGAATGGTACTCGCAAGAGACATTTGAGATCTCAAAAAGTGTACACAGCGACCTCTGGTGGATTTGTGAAAACATAAACTGCGAAAAAGCTTACCTGCTGGGACAAATTTGGTGCTCTCCAGAAATGTATATAAGGGCACGTTTTCAGAATGAGCCTGGGTTGAACTTTACACCACCCATTATTTTTTTCAATTTAACAATACAGTTTTAGTGTTGCCGTTCACAACATGGCTCATGTTCTAATTTATTTTACAAAACATCTAAGCAACCAAACAATTTTTGATGGACAATCCGACCATTTTGCTCTCAATTTCTAGGTGAATTTGCAGAAATCCATTAGTTGCTATAAACGAATGCCTTTCGTACTGTGAAATGTGTGCTTTACAGATCAGATTGGTGTGTGTGTGTGTGTGTGTGTGTGTGTGTGTGTGTTTGTGTGTGTGTGTGTGTGTGTGTACTGTAATTATAAACTAATTAGTGTGTGTCTGGAGGAGATAGGGCTCTGTTCTGGATAACACACACAGATCGTTTGTAATTTAAATGTCAGTGTGTCTGAGGCCGTCATGAAAGCCTTGTGAATGTATGTGGATGGAGATGATGAAATGAGCGGAGCCACATTCAAAAGAGCCTTTGAAAGATGAAAGATGTCTTCCTCTGAGGCGCGCTGTATTAATTGATACTGAGTAGGTATTAATTGATAAATAGCAGCTTGTCATTTTTTTCGCAGGTGTCAAAATGTTTGTGTGTGGCGATGTTTACAATGGAGGAGTAGCGCACTGCTTTCTGTATGATAAGTAATTGTGCGTACAACTCAATGCTGTATTTTATATGGGACATTTGACTCAGTAAGACATTTTAAAGTTTATTTTTTAGTTTGTCTGTTTAGTTAATGTTGGTTTTTTTAATGTTGCATGAAATGTCTCTCAACTTTTTGCAGTACAGTTTAATTATTATGTTAGACGTTTCAGAAAATAGCTTGTTTTTTATTTCAGTACTCTATTTCGTTCATTACTCTTTGCAGTCTGTTTAAAGTTCATTATATTAAACTATTCTGAAAAAAAATGTAGCAGGGCTCAACAATAAGGACTGCCCGATGGCCCAGGGCCAGCGTGAGAGATGCTCGGGACAGTAGACAGGATCGGTATCAATTTGCCTGCCAATTTGTCAATTGCGTGCAAATGCAGTCTTAGAATCAAGAAACAGTTTGTGTTTTTAAGCCTTTAAATGCTACCTTCTCTGTGATGTCGTAAACACCATATTGCTAACAACCAGTACAGTGAAGAGACGGGAACATGCTGGCAACATCAAATTATGAGACTAAAAGAAAATGTCTGTTTCTAATGCTGTGTTCACACCAGACGCGATATACATGGTTAAATCATGCTATTTGCGAGTAAATAGACGCGTGAAATTTTTGAGTTTACTCACTTCATTCGCGCTTCAAATTCACTTCACAACAGATGCGGATTCATGTCATGGGCGAAACTTCTGTCTGCCCAGTGACTGTAGCTTTGTTGCTAAATGGCTACAATATATTTTATAGAGAGAATAGCTTTGTTTATAACATCGTCGATTCGTTTGGAGCCATGTCTAAGTCCACTAGATCCTTTCAGAGGTGCACCAGCTCTGTGAGCTCATAAACTCCTCCAGAAACTTCACCTGCATGATGGAAGCTTTTCAAGCTTTCTGACTGAGCTGAGCCCAGTTTGATGAACTGTTGTCCGGTGTCAGCAGGAGAATTTCCCCCGGGGCACCAACAACAGGCGCTATGTCATAAGCATCCCCCATACAAGAGAAAGCTCCTGATTGGTTAACGCGGCGCGAATATCCGTTGAAGTTAACATTTTCCAACTCGAGCAGTTTGCGCGTGAAGCATGTCAATTGCGTCAATCGCTTCAATCGTGCAAAACACTCAACTCGTGCCGCCTCATTCGCGCGAATTGCCTCACCACTGCCGCCTCATTCACGCGTATCACACTGCAGGATGTATATTCGCGTCTTTGCATTGACTTAACATGTAAATAACTCACGCTTGACTCTTCTTCCGCATCTGGTGTGAACGCAGCATAACGTTTTGGAAGTAGACATTTACATGGGTGCAACACGATAAAAAATAATTGAGGGATGTTTTGCACAGTTTGCCGTCAGTTTGGCAAGTCAGCCACCTTGTTTTAAATAATTTAAAATTGCAATAAAATACATGCACATTTTCCATACTGCTCTGTTTGTTTGCATGACACTTTAAATGTTGCTCTATACATTTATTAACATTTTAAAAATACAAAAATTCTAGATTCACAGACGTTATTTTTGACACATTATTTAAAATATGTGGCTAATAAATAGCCACTAACTTCTTTTTTTTGGTGGGGCCAGTGAAAATTTTGGCAGGGCAAGTAAAAATCTGAACCTCTGGCCTGATCGGGCCAGTAGAAAAAATCCATAGGGTTGTACCCTGTGTAGAGGTTATTTAAAAAAAATCTGTATCATGGGATATGGTATTCTGTAGTAGTGTTGAATTATATGAATTATCTCCCCCTTCAGGAAGAAAAACAATAACCGATCATGGCTACACGGGTCAAGTGATCTGAATGAATTCAATCTAATTATTCATTCATTCATTTTCTTTTCGGCTTAGTCTCTTTATTAATCAGGGGTCGCCACAGCGGATTGAGTTGCCAACGTATCCAGCATATGTTTTATGCAGCGGATGCCCTTCCAGCTGCATCCCATCACTGGGAAACACCCATACACTCTCACCTATAGCACATGTTTTTGGACTTGTGGGGGAAACCGGAGCACCCAGAGAAAACCCACGCTAACACAAGGAGAACATGCAAACTTCACACAGAAATGCCAACTGACCCAGCCGAGGCTCAAACCAGCGAACTTCTTGCCGTGAGGTGACAGCGCTACCCACTGCGCCACCATGACACCCATCTAATTTTTTATGAAAGTAAAGTCATTATTTGTTAGTGAAGTAAAAATGAGTTAAACAACAAGGAGTGAAGCAAAACCGAGTGAAATGACAAGGTGAAACTAAATGAATGAAACGACAAGAAGGTGAAACAGTGAAGCAAAATGAAAAACAAAAAGTTGAAACAGTGACGCAAAAGCAAATGAAAGAAACAGGTGAAACAGTGAAGCAAAACGAATGAAATGACAAAAAGCAAAAACAAAAAGTTGAAACAACGCAGCACAAACAAGTGAGGTTTAATATTAAACTAATTTCGTGAGGAGCATGTGCTTATGATTGACCCAGCTGGCCCAAATTAGCTAATCACGATCCTTCAATCAAAGGATCCCAAGTCACTATATATATCCTCATTTCCTTTCTACAACTATCTTCATCCAGAGGAAACCCCTCTTCCTCCCCTTCTTCCACCTTTATCCAGAATGGGTGGCACGGTGGCCCAGTGACTAGCACTGTTGCCTCACAGGAAAAATACCAATGGTGCCGGGTCCTCGCCGGGCCATTGGGCATTTCTGTGTGGAGTTTGCATGTTCTCCCCATGTCTGCATGGGTTTCTCCCAGGTTCCCCGGTTTCCTCCCACCGTCCAAATATGCTCTATATCAGGGGTTTTCAAACTGTGGGGCGCGCCCCACCAGGGGGGCACCAGCACCTATTAAGGGGGGCGCGATAATTTGAGGCGTGCACGCGAGTAAATTATGATGACGAATTTTATGCGTTCACTAGAGTGAATCGGATTAAAGTTAGTTTCACATCTAACTATCAGGCACCTGTAGAGTTTATGAGTTATAGTAAAATATATGAAATATAATGGAATGGGAGCTTTTTAACGGTGAAGGAAAGTCAAACTGGTGAGCGTCTGACAAAAAAAGTGCCCTTCTGAATCAAATCAGCAGGATGCTGTTCGGCACTTTCACTCATGAATATTTCAATGATGCCCCCATGACAAACTGGGTTATTAGACGCGAATATTTAGTAAGGACTGGTGGAAGATGCTTTACTGGGATTTGATAGCGCACGACAAATAGAAAGAAAAAAACTTCCGCATTTCGTGGTCAGTGTTGCCAGATGTAGCTGACTGATTCCAGCCCAAAGGCTATCCAAAACCCGCCGAAATGCAAATTCAAAACCGCCAAATCTGGCAACATTGTTCGTGATCTATGTGTGTGTGCGGTCCTTTACTGACAGCCTTGTGTGTGCATCTTGTCGATCGCAGCGAAAAGTCCTACATGACATTAAGTAATAGTTTGATTGCGGTGTTTACTTCAATAATGCCACTAATATATGCAAACTCCACGTCTTAATTCCATTTCTGTTTAGTTCAGTTATGACTTTAGTCAGATAAAGATGTTTACATGGTGATTCTTAATCAGAGTATTGAAATTGGAAATTGGACAAACTTGGGGGGGCTTGTGTCCTAAAAGTTTAAAAACCCCTGCTCTAAATTATATATAAAACAAGGCTAAATCTTTTTTTCTAAATGTCTTAAGGCCCGTGCACACCGGGATGCTTTTTGCTCGCATATCCTGTCAATGTTTAACGTCTTGTGACTAAATAAAGGCGCCAATGTGATCGTGCACACCAACGTGATTAATGGCAGGCGTAAAAGCATCATTTTTAAAGAAACGGCTCATGCTTGTTTTTTTTGTTTTGACGCGCTGCATCAAAACCTTCTCCACTTCTTCTGCACTTTTGTTCATTGTCACGGAGCTTCTGAAGTTACAGTAATCAGCACTTGGAGGCGCTCAAGCACAAAACTGTCAATGCAAGCGCACATGAAAGAAGATGCCTAGAGGTGATATGAACGTGGAGCTGCTTATTGCACTGGTGAACAATAATCATTTCTTCATCGCTAGAGCTGGAGTTGCTACTTGAATCATCTACGCTCCTTCGAATCGCCAGTAACTTTAACAACAAGCGTATTAACTTTCTGTCTTCTTCTTCTTCTGTGTTACAAGCAGTGGTCAGAAGCTTAAAGTTGTATAGCGCCATCTAAAGTCAAGGAGTGTTTTTGCGTACTCTTCTGCTCGACGCCAGTGGAAATCGTTGGGTTTGAATTCGGAAAAACATCTAGAAAACGCTGACGATAAACCCGAACGATAAGCGTCCCGGTGTGTACGAGCCTTTACTCTTAGGAAGTTTACCTTAGCCTCAGCAGCGGGGGAGTTTTGAGATCGACCTGATCTCAATCTCCCCTCACCCTGCAAAAGGGAGGGAGCCCTGGGCCCGAGGATCCCTTGAGCTAAGGGCTCTCTCGCAGGACAGCAAGCCAAACAAGCTATGTATAAATCATGAGCTAAGTGTGAACTCTTGAAGTGAAATGACAAGAAGGTGAAAAAGTGAAGCAAAAACGAGTGAAATTAAAAGGTGAAACAGTGAAGCAAAGGCGAGTAAAACGACACAAAGCTGAAACTGTAAAGCACAAGTGAGTGAAACGACAAGAAGGTGAAACAGTGATGCAAAAGCAAGTAAAAGAAAAAGGTGAAGAAATGAGAGAAACAAATGGTGAAACGAGAGCAAGTGAAATGAGAAGAAGGTGAAACAGTGAAGCAAAAAGAGTAAAATAACAAGAAGGAGAAACAGTAAAGCAAAACGATGAGAAGGTGAAACAGTGAAGCTAAAGCAAGCGTCTCCTGAAAGGACAAATCAACATTATTATGGATGTAGAACAAAGGCTGTTTCTATGGCAGCAGTAGGATCTGACCGCCAGTAGCCCGTCTGTACCCACAGACTGAGGAGACAGTGTTAATGTTTCATTTGTTCTTTTAATTGTTTTATTGACTGTTGTCATTTCACTGTATTTGACTTGCACACAGCCCGGCTGAGAGCTTTGGCAGACCGAATAAAACACACTGAAAAAAAAAAAAAGCATCTGCTGCTTGCTTAGTTAATTAAAATGAGTTAACGCAACACAATTCCTGCACATTTTGTCCCAATTTCATTTTGCTGCAATCCATTTAAATTAGCCAAATGGAGGCATATTCAATTCATTTTCGCTTTTGTTGGCCGTAACACATTGGAATTGATTTGTGGGATTTTCTAAACCAACATCCTCCGTCCATCCATCCGTGTACTCTTCAATTTGAAACTCAACTAAATGAAGATTTGATTTTGTATTTCTTGTGAGATGCCAGTAAAAATATCCTCTCCATAAGTGTGTGCTTATGCGGATGGAGGGATGCAGTGAGTTGAAAGAGGGTTCAGAAGAGAAACAGACTGGTCTGAACAGATGGGCCTGTAGCCCGAGGGTCACGAAGGACTCAAGGATCCCGAGAAAACTTACTGTACAGCTCTTACATATGAGTAATTCAGATTCTGCTGAGTCATTGTCACATGCATATATCTACAGATCACTAATATGGTAATATAAAAAGAACATATAGGTTAATATTACCGACACAGTGGCTCAGTGGTTAGCACTGTCGCCTCACAGCAAGGTTGATGTAAACCTACAAAATAACCAAAATAACCTGCCAATGGGGTAAGCAAAATAATCTTATGTCAAAAGGAAAAACAAGATTATTTTGCTTACCCCGTTGGCAGGTTATTTTGCTTGTTTTAAGGAAAAACTCACTTAATTTTGGCATATTATTTCTTAAAACAAGACAATATGTTTTGGTTGCCTAGAAAATGCTAGGCAGAAAATCCCACATCTGGGAAAGTTACGGTGTGGAGAAGCCCCAAAGAAGCGTACCACCCTGCTGAATCCCCAGCGTGAAGCATATATGAAGCCACTATTCTGCAAGAAGAATGGCTTAAGCTTCCTCTGGCCACTGTCCAGGACTTGTTTCTGTCATTGCCCTGACAAATTGATGCAGCAAAAGGAGGCCCTACACCATACTAATGAATTATTGTGGTGTAAAACCAGGCGTTTCAGTTTCGTTGACCAACCCAACCTCGACAACCATGTCACCCTGCAGCCCAAGACCGGTTACTCAGTGAAGTTAAGCAGGGCTGAGCCTGGTCAGTAACTGGATGGGAAACCACATGGGAAAACTAGGTTGCAGTTGACAGTGGTGTTAGTGAGGCCAGCAGGGGGCACTCAACCTGTGGTCTGTAAGTCCTAATATCCAAGTATAGTGAAGAGGACACTATGCTGTCAGTGAGCACCGTCTTTCGGATGACACATTAAACCGAGGTCCTGACTCTCGGTGGTCATTAAAAATCCCATGGCACTTTTCGTAAAGTGTAGGTGTCAAGGATCAGCCCTTACTTATTATGACCTCCCAATCATCCCCATCCGCCGAATTGGCTCTATTACTGTCTCTCCACTCCACCTATAGCTGATGTGTGGCGAGTGCACTGGCGCCGTTGTCCTGTGGCTGCCGTCGCATCATCCAAGTGGATGCTGCACACTGGTGGTGGTGTGGAGAGACCCCCCTAATGATTGTGAAGCGCTTTGGGTGTATGGCCATACATGATAAATGCGCTATATAAATACACATTACATTACATTAATTACAACCCCTATACATGCATGTTTTTACATTGTACTTCTATATTAAAAATTATCTGCATGTAATCAAATCTCTAATTAATTCAATACAGGCTCATTCTGAAAACGTAGTCCCGTGGACGTTTCTGAAGACCGCGAATTATGTAGCCGGAGGTACTTATGGTTTTTAAGCGAACGCTTCGGGGCGGTATGACGCCGTTCCTTTTGGCGCTTACCGGCTGACCGCTTCCCTCGATGTGGAGGGCTTTCCCGCCGCAACCAGTTTGTCCCGTTAGCTCGTCGTGCATACCTGCCAACATTTGGTTCGTAAATTCTGGGAGACCGGGGGCGGGGGGAAGAGATGCGTGCGCAAAGTGAAGAGCGGGGGGGGTGGGGTGGGGTGGGGTTTGGGTTGATGTGCGCGCGAACTGAAGAGCGGTGAGGGGTGAGAGGTTTGGGGAGATGGGGTGGTTCCGCGCGACCAGAAGAGCACGTGCACAAGCACCAGGTTTCAGCCCGGACTGTACCAAAATGCTGAGGGGGGTGGGGGGTGGGGGGTGAAATTCTGGGAGTTTTTCGGGAGACAGAACAATACAGGAGACGGGTCTGAAATACTGGAGACTCCCGGGAAAAACGGGAGTGTTGGCAGGTATGTCATCGTGTACGACTTGACTTGAGACGCAGAGAGGAGTTGACCACGACGACCGGGTTCGAATCCAGGGAAGAGCAATTCCAGAAATAAGGTAAGACAAAAACAGAATCCAAAAAAACTAAATGAACGAGTGAACAACAGGCTAAAACGTGGTAAAAATCAGATGAGGGCTTTTCTTTTTCTGGACGGCTTTTGTAAACCATTGGTTAGGTTTAGGGAAGTGGGTGAGCGGGTCAATCGATAAAATTGGTTGGGTTTAGGGAAGGAGGAGGGTGGGTCAGTCGATTGGCCGGTCGCCCAGTCAGTCATTCATTCAGCCAGACAGACAGACGGTCTGTTGACAGCGGCCTCTGGTGGGTTTACTCGAGAACAGCGGGTGCGAACGGCACTCGATGAGACATTTGAGATACAAAAAAGCGCACGCAGGGGCCTCTCGCGGATTCGCGAAAACAAAAACTGCAAAAATACGTAGCTCCCGGGAGGTATTTCGCTGTCTCCAGAAACGTTCTCGGGATTACGTTTTCAGAATGAGCCTGGGTTGAATTAATTTCTGTAATTTCATTTATAAGTACACTGTTGACTCACTCTTAAACCTACCCACCAAACCTATCCCTAACCCTACCCAAATCTCACCTCAATATCACAATACACTGTTAAGTGCAATACAATATGAACACGATATGTACATTATACTTATGTTTGATGTCGATACCTAGTAGTTAAGGGCACTTAATATAAAGCGTGACCGCAGTATAAGAGTTGTTATCCTCATGTTAACTGTCTGCAGTCCATTATGAGTCTTTGGTGGTGGTGACAGGTGTGCTTGTGTGCTGTTCACAGGTGTGTGAGCCTGAGCTGCCACACACGACTGTAAGATCACAGTTCACGTGTTTACAGTTCACACACACACTTCAGCTCACTGGAGACTCCCACACTTCGCCAAAGGGATTGTCTCTGCAGAGAACTTCTATTAATAGTCCAGTGCTGCTCATCCTCTCCTCTTCTTTCCTCTCCATCGCTCGCTCTTCTCTCGCTTCAGCTCCTCGTTCTGCTCATGCCGTCTTCTCTTTCACTTTCTCTGTCATCTGTATCCCTTCTTTAGAGCCCTCAGAGAGCGTGTGACCTTTGCACAGCTCGAGGGTCAGTCTGCAAAACATGTGCCTTATTTACATATGCGCAAGTAAGGAAGTGAGCAATGCATTGTGCTGTTTTACTGTTCTCAACTGCTTATAGAACTATTCATGCATATGTATTAATAACACAATACGAATTGAAACAGTTGGCTTACTGCTTTGTGCAGTTTTAAAATATTATTTAGGATGTGGTGTAAATATTGTACTAGCTTATACACTCAATGGCCAGTTTATTAGGTACAGCAGTACCGGGTTGGACCCCCTTTTGCCTTCAGAGCCGCCCTAATCCTTTGTGGCATAGATTCAACAAGCTACTGGAAATATTCCTCAGAGACTTTGGTCTATATTGAGATGATAGCATCACGCAGTTGCTGCAGATTTGTCGGCTGCACATCCATTATGCGAATCTCCCGTTCCACCACATGCCAAAGGTGCTCTATTGGATTGAGATCTGGTGACTGTGGAGGCCATTTGAGTACAGTGAACTCATTCTCATGTTCAAGAAACCAGTCTGAGATGATTTGTGCTTTATGACATGGTGTGTTATCCCAGCCTGATCTCACAGGGAAACGTAAGTATTTTACGTTTTGTCATTCGTACGAATTCGTAGCTGACAGGAGTGGCACCCGGTGTGGTCTTCTGCTGCTGTAGCCCATCTGCCTCAAGGTTGGACGTGTTGTGCGTTCAGAGATGCTCTTCCGCATACCTCGGTTGTAATGAGTGCTTATTTGAGTTACTGTTGCCTTTCTATCAGCTGGAACCAGTCTGACCATTCTCCTCTGACCTCTGGCATCAACAAGGCATTTGCACTCACAGAACTGCCACTCACTGGATATTTTTTCTTATTCAGATCATTCTCTGTAAACCCTAGAGATGATTGTGCGTGAAAATCCCAGTAGATCAGCAGTTTCTGAAATACTCAGACCAGCCCGTCTGGCACCAACAACCATGCCAAGTTCAAAGCCACTTAAATAACCTTTCTTCCTCATTCTTATGCTCGGTTAGAACTGCAGCAGATCGTCTTGACCATGTCTACTTGCCTAAATGCATTGAGTTGCTGCCATGTGATTGGCTGATTAAAATTTGTGTTAACGAGCAGTTGGACAGGTGTACCTAATAAAGTGGCCGGCGAGTATAGATGTAGTTGAAACAGTTGTGTATAGTGAAACTCAGTTATATAAGCTTAATTGAAGCTTAGTTGTTCAACTTGATATGTATCGAAATTATTTATTTTATTATCAATAATATGAATTTAACAGTGCATTTTGAAACATGGGCAGTATGGTGGCTTAATGGTTAGCACTGTCGCCTCATAGCAAGAAGGTCGCTGGTTTGAGTCTGGGCCAGTTGGCTTTTCTGTGTGGAGTTTGCATGTTCTCCCCTTGTTGGCGTGGACTGCTCCAGTTTCCCCCACAGTCCAAACAAATGCGCTATAGGTGAATTGAATGAATTAAATTGGCCGTAGTGTATGAGTGTGTGTGTGTGTGTGTGTGAATGAGCGTGTGTGGATGTTTCTCAGTACTGGGTTGCGGCTGGAAGGGCATCTGCTGCATAAAACATATGCTGGAATAGTTGGCGGGTCATTCCGCTGTGGCGACCCCTGATGAATAAAGAGACTAAGCCGAAGAAAAATGAATGGATGAATGAAAGTATAGAATTATGAAGAAATATGTACAGTATATATACACATAGATAAAAATGTGAGATTGTTGTGAGATGTGACCTTGGCTGGATGACATTTTTGGGCTTTCTGAAATCAAAAAGTTGACATGATGCCATCTAAAACTTGCACAAAACTTATTTATTAGTCCTACTATGTAATAAAGTAATATAAAGTGAATTCTTCCTCTCCCCTTCCGATCAGCTCTTGTTAATCAGTTGTGTGTGTTGATAAACTGGAGTGTGTTGTGTGTGTTTCTGGAAGACTCTTCATCCTCCGCTCAGAGGGCCGGAAGAGAGATGTGAAGGGCTGGAGGTCATCAAGGGCTCGTTCACAACTCACTGCCTCTCTGATGTTAGGATGGAGCTTTCTCTCGCTCTATTTCTGCTGCCTGTGTCTGCTGATCCCAGGAGACACAGCTGTGTGTGTATGTCGACATGCTAGCGTGAGTGTCAGGCATGTGTACAGTATATGTGGGTGTTTTTGGGTACATTTGCGTGAGTGTCAGGCTTGTGTAGTTGTTTGTGGACGCTTGTGTGAGTGTGTCTGTGTGAGTGTCAGGTATGTTTGTCTGTGTGTGTTTGTGGACATACTTGTGTGAGTGTCAGGTGTGTGTGTGTTTGTGTATGTGTGTCTCTGTGTGTTTGTGGACATAATTGTGTGATTCTCAGGCTTGTGTAGATGAGTGTGTTTGTGTTTGTGGACCCACTTGTGTGAGTGTCGAGGTGTGTTTGTGTTTGTGTATGTGTGTCTCTGTGTTTGTGGACATAATTGTGTGATTCTCAGGCTTGTGTAGATGGGTGTGTTTGTGTTTGTGGACCCACTTGTGTGAGTGTGTCTGAGTGAGTGTTAGGTGTGTGTGTGTGTGTATGGACACACTTGTGTGAATGACAGACTTGTGTAGATGTGTGTGTCTATGTGTGTTTGTGGACTTGCTTGTGTGAGTGTCAGGCTTGTGTGTGTGTGTCGATATGTGTTTGTGGACTCGCTTTAGTGTGAGTGTCAGGCTTGTGTGCGTGTGTGTGTGTCGATATGTGTTTGTGGACTCGCTTTAGTGTGAGTGTCAGTGTCGTAGTGTTGTGAGTGTGTCAGATGTGCTGTTGTCAGTGTGGTGGTGTTGGCGTCGGGTCTGTTTGGATTGGCTCTGCTTGTTCAGGGAGACGGGAATAGAACTGGCATGGCCAGACAGAGAGAGAGATGAAGAGAGAGGCGATTTTGGAATGAAAAGCTAACATACTGCTCATACTATTTCTGCAGTGTGTGTAGTGTTGGCACAAAGTGAGATCTCAATATTTTTGGGATACATTTCGCTGAGAGTGTGTTTTTGTGAGATCTCTCTCGTACCTACAAATTCCTCTGAATGGTGGAGGACACCATATATAAACCGTAGGCGCGAGCTGTGATGACGTCCCTCCTCCTCTGCCTCAATTCATTTTAAAGTTGGGCGAACTTTGCATATTTTGCAGAGCTAAAAGCAGGACAATTTCTTCCATTGTGGCTAGTGTGGCGCTGATGCTAGAACTCGCCTTTACGCATGCGCGACATAGTAAATTGTATGATAAGTGTAAACGCATGAATCAGATAAGGGTCACAATTTAAAAAACGTGTAAACGGACAGACAAAAAAATCAGATATAGGCAGCAAATTGGAATTGGGCATCAAGACCTGACAGTGTAAACAAGGCCTAATTCAGCAGCAAATCCCTAATTCAGCAAACAAAGCACACAAAACCACAGCAGACACATTCAAACAAAAAACAATTACCTCCGTCTCCAAAACAGACCCTCAGGACAAGTCTCCATTTCACTGTTGCTTCATTTTTAGAGGAAATAAATAAGCTTATAAGGACCTCTTTTTTTCCCCCACATCAAAATGATAGTACAGAAGACAGGTGAATGAAAGTGACACCAACTTGCGTCATTAATATTTCTGTTTTGTTTCATTTTAGGAAAATGACATCCAGTACTACGATGCCAAAGCCGACTCAGATGTTGTAAGTGACAGATGTTTTCATTTTCTTATGCTTCTGGAAATGAAAGCTGATTGTTTTTGTTTGTGTGTCTGCTCTTGTCATATCTGGTTTATTAAGAGCTTTGGAGTTTTTTAGAGGTATATTTGAAACAAAAGTTGTATTAACTATTCATGTTTATTTCATTAGCGCTTTTACAATGTAGATTGTGTCAAAGCAGCTTAACATCGAAGTTCTAGTAAATTGAAACTGTGTCAGTCCAGTTTTCAGAGTTGATGATAATAATAGTAAGTATTATGTATCATTATTTTTAACAACAACAACAACAATAATAATAATAATAATAATAATAATAATAATAATAATAATAATAATAATAATAATAATTTGTATTATTATTATTTTTAACAACAACAACAACAACAATAATAATAATATGCATCATTTTTATTTTTAACAACAACAATAATAGTAATAATACATATTATTATTATTTTTAACAACAACAACAATAATAATAATAATAATAATAATAATACATATCAATATTATTTTTAACAACAATAACAACAACAACAACAATAATAATAATAATAATAATAATACATATCAATATTATTTTTAACAACAATAACAACAACAACAATAATAATAATAATAATAATAATAATACATATCAATATTATTTTTAACAACAACAACAACAATAATAATAATAATAACACTTATTGTTGTTGTTATTATTATTATTATTATTATTATTATTATTATTAACGACAACAACAACAACAATAATAATAATAATAATAATAATAATAATAATAATAATAATAATGCGTATTATTTATAACAACAATAATAATATTAATTAGGTCCCACTTTATATTGTCGCTTATACCTGTGAACTTACATGGTAATTAGATGTGTAAGTAGTATGTAACTACAGTGTATGTACACACTGGTACAGAGTATTTACTTGTGTATACTGGTGTAACTACACTCATGTAACAACCCACTGAATAGTATGTGTAAGTACAAATGTGTAACAGGACATTGGTAACAACAGTAGGAAAGTACACATCTGTAACAAGAATTATGTAAGTGCATTGTGTAACAACAATATGTACTTGCAGATGTTTTCCCACTTCCACACCTGTTTGCAGATCATGTACTTGTGAACACTGTATGGCTGCATTAGAAGGTTTCACCTTGTGATACAAGTGTACTTGCATGGTAAATCCACAGGATCCACTCAATATAAAGTGTAAAATGGTCACAAATTACTGTTCATACATTCATTCATTTTCTTTTCGGCTTAGATGGGTTGCAGCTGGAAGGGCATTCACTGTGTAAAACATATGCTGGATAAGTTGGCGGTTCATTCCGCTGTGGCGACCCCAGATTAATAAAGGGACTAGGCCGAAACGAAAATGAATTTTATTTTAAACTTTATATTGTGGACTGTTCCTGTGGAGTTACCATGTAACTACACTGTTATTGAAGTGTTGCATAGAAGATATTTCTACAAGTTACACAGTAATTTGTGATCATTTTACACTTTATATTAAGTGGACAGTTCCTGTGGAGTTACCATGTAAGTACACTGGTATCACAAGGTGAAACCTTCTAATGCAGCCATACAGTGTTCACAAGTACATGATCTGCAAACAGGTGTGGAAGTGGGAAAACATCTGCAAGTACATATTGTTGTTACACAATGCACTTACATAATTCTTGTTACAGATGTGTACTTTCCTACTGTTGTTACCAATGTCCTGTTACACATTTGTACTTACACATACTATTCAGTGGGTTGTTACATGAGCGTAGTTACACCAGTAATACAAAAGTAAATACTATGTAAACGTGTGTACATACACTGTAGTTACATACTACTTAGACATCTAATTACCATGTAAGTTCACAGGTATAAGCGACAATATAAAGTGGGACCGTTGTTGTTGTTGTTAACAATAATAATAATAATAATAATAATAATACTACGTTGTTGTTGTTGTTGTTGTTATTATTATTAATGATTATTTATAAAGATATAAAGTATTTTTATTATTGTTAATTCGACAACACTAGTGCATTTGTTTAAATGTAATGTACTATAATTTTAACATAACATAATTTAAAATTTATTTATTCACGTTTTTGCTCAAGATGGATGCAAATTATTTAATGTGTTCGTATTTCAATTATTTATTCAATTATTGATTTCATTTTAATAATGAATATGTATTGTAATATAAACATATTAAATAAAATATGTATTATTTAATAATATTAATAGGACTGATTATTACTTTTATTATTTGTTATAATGTAACAACTGTACTAATGCACTACCTATTTAATTAGTGTTCAATACATTTGATTTTAATTGCATTTTATTTTATTAGTTTCTTCTTTAAAATTGTGTAAATATTGTATTGTGTATATAAATATAGAACTGAAAAGTGTTAACTAACTGTTTAAAGGCTTAACTTGGTAAATTATTTAGGTAAACTTGGCAAGTTAGGTTAATTAGCCAAGTCATTAGAGAACAGTTGGGGATAATTATATTGACCATAAAAATTCTTTTCAAAATGGTTTAAAAATGGTTTAAATGTACTAAGCAAAAAATTTGAATTAATTTATTCATTTTTCCAAAGTATTTTTGCAAGATTTATGCAAATTATGTGTTTGTTTCTCATATATTATTTATTGTTTATTTAATTTTAATAACAAATGTGTATTATATAATAAACATATTAAATATAATATGTATGTTATAATAATATTACTACTACTACTACTGGTTATTATTATTATTATTATTATTATTATTATTATTATTATTATTATTATTATTATTATTATTATTTGTTATTATTATTATTTCTTATAATGTTTCTGTACTCATGTACTGTAATGTAATGTGTACTTATATAGGGCTGCACAATATATTGTTTGAGCATTGATATCGCAATGTGCAAGTCTGCAATAGTCACATTACAGGGTTCTGCAATGTAGTTGAGATTATAGTTAACCAGACATTACAGTTAACAACAAAGTTATGGATAATTTCATGTTTTAACCTTGGAGTGAAAGCGTATTATTTGCATGTGTTTTTAAGACCTGACTATAAGAATTTGAAGCCATTTGGGCACATTAAATGAAACATTTGTAGCTGAAAGATTAATTGTACATTATATAATTATTTACTCATTTAAAACGATACAGTGTAATTATTATATGATCATTATTTAATTTCTGCTTCTAAATACTGTTTGACTTGCCAGAAAATCATAAATCCTTGTTTATTTGCATATTTTCTTGTCATTTTCTTTGCTTGTCATTTTTTAAATTATATTTTATGCAGATCAATCCCCTGCAGAATCATCCCAATCGATCTAAAATTATTAATTCTTTACAAGCTATTCAAGTCATCTGCTGAAATTGCATTCATATCGCAATATATGATAAATAATCACAGTAAATGAAAATATTGCAATGTCAGATTTTTCCAATATCTTGCAGCCCTGTTATATACATTTGATGTCAGAATTATTAGCCCCCCTTTGATTTTTTTTTCTTTTTTAAATATTTCCCAAATTATGTTTAACAGAGCAAGGAAATTTTCACAGTATGTCTGATAATATTTTTTCTTCTGGAGAAAGTGTTATTTTTTATTTTCATTTTAAGGTCAAAATTATTAGCCCCTTTAAACTATATATTTTTTCGATAGTCTACAGAACAAACCATCATTATACAATAACTTGCCTAATTACCCTAACCTGCCTAGTTAACCTAATTAATCTAGTTAAGCCTTTAAATGTCACTTTAAGCTGTATAGAAGTGTCTTTAAAAATATCTAATAAAATATTATTTACTGTCATCATGGCAAAGATAAAATAAATCAGTTATTAGAAATGAGTTATTAAAACTATTATATTTAGAAATGTGTTGAGAAAATCTTCTCTCCGAAGAAATTGGGGAAAAAAATAAAAGGGGGGCTAATAATTCAGGAAGGCTAATAATTCTGACTTCAACTATACATACCTTTCCACCCTCCCATTTTTCCCGGGATTCTCCCATATTTTACAGTTCTATCCTGCTATCATTCCGTAAAGGTATTTTCCATATTTTTAATCTTTTTATGAAGGGTGGCAATAAAGAGCCAATCCTCCCTATACGCAACCCATACTGCCAAACCACCGGTGGACACCCCTCGCTCTTAAATGTGAATCTGTTCTGTGCTTTCATTTTATTTAGGCATGAAAACACTTTGAAATAAATAGAAAAATGGAGGGATTCCCTTCCTTTCCATTACAGGTGCCGTTGCCTGTAGGCGCCGTGCATGACTGTCAGCTGACACACTCTATAGTGCTAAATAGACGCTGTTTGCCAAATGGATTCTGTACACGCTATTAGAAGCGAAGCGAAAGTCTAGGTTTTGGGTGCGTGTTTAAACAGACATATACACATTATATTAATAATAATAATAATAATAATCATATCTAAAGATGTCGATTTAGGTGGGTTTTCTTTCAATGCTTCATTATAACGTTAGATGTGTGCATTTTTAAAGTGACACCGCTGTTATTTAATGTAATCAAATGAAAAATCTAATTGAGAGATTCATTTGTTGCTCTTTAATCCGAATGTTATACAGTGAAGAAAAGATTAATGAGATTTGATAACTTGATTCTATTTATTTATAATAGCTATTAATTTTATTTGTTAAAACTGTTTGCTAATTTATTTGCAGCCTCTACTGTAATGTTGTAACGGTAAAGTGACGCTGACGAGGGAGTTGAGGATCCAAACGCAGATTTATTTAGCAGAGAGTTAGTCAGGGAAGCAATGGTCAACACGGGCAAACAGATGTACACAGGCAATCCAGAGTCAAAGTCAAATAAACAGGCAGATGGTCAAAAGGCAGGCAGCAGGCAACGTAAACAAACAAAACAAAGCAAGGTTCAAAAACACGGAAGGCAAGACAAGGAAAACATGTCGTAATGTTCACTAACAGTTCAACAAGACTCAGCAATGAGTGTCTCAAAGTGAGCCGTATATACAGTTGAAGTCAACATTATTAGCCCCCCTGTTTATTTTTCCCTAATTTCTGTTTAACGGAGAGAAGATTTTTTCAACACATTTCTAAATATAATAGTTTTAATAACTCATTTCTAATAACGGATTTATTTTATCTTTGTCATGATGACAGTAAATAATATTCTACTAGATATTTTTCAAGACACTTCTATACAGCTTAAAGTGACATTTAAAGGCTTAACTAGGTTAATTAAGTTAACTAGGCAGGTTAGGGTAATTGGGCAAGTTATTGTATAACGATGGTTTGTTCTGTAGACTATCGAAAAAATATAGCTAATAAAAAAGGGGCTAATAATAAAAAAGGGGCTAATAATATTGACCTTAAAATGGTTTTTAAAAAATTAAAAACTGCTTTTATTCTAGCAAAAATGAAACAAATAAGACTTTCTCCAGAAGGAAAAATATTATCAGACATACTGTGAAAATTTCCTTGCTCTGTTAAACATCATTTGGGAAATATTTAAAAAAGAAAAAAAATTCAAAGGGGGGCTAATAATTCTTACTTCAACTGTATATGTGTGTGTAATCAGTACTTGAGCAGCATCAGCTGTGTGTTCGCAATCAGTCAGGATCAGGAACCGGTTGTGTGTGTGGTGCATGACTGGGTCTTGTAGTCCATAATGGCGGATTTGTAGTCCGTTAGCGATCTGTGTGTATACCAGTGATCTGCAGCCACTAGATCCCTGATAATCATAACAAATGTATACTATTTATTCTGTCATTTGTAAATATTAATAATAATAATAATAAAACATATTACTGACCGTTTAACTGCTTATTTACAAGAAAACTTATTTTCACATGCCGTTGTTGACAGATATGGTTATATAGCACATTTATCGTTCACCCAAAGCACTTTACAATCATTGGGTGGGGGCAGGGATCTCTCCACTCCACCACCAGTGTGCAGCATTCACTTGGATGATGCAAAGACAACCACAGGACAACGGCACCAGTGCTTTCACCACACACCAGCTATAGGTGGAGTGAAGAGACAGTAATAGAGCCAATTCAGTGGATGGGGATGATTGGGAGGCCATGATGGGGACAGATGGAGAGAAATTGGCCAGGACACCAGAGTTACACCCCTGCTCTTTACAAGATGTGCCATGGTATTTTGAATGACCATAGAGAGTCAGGACCTTGGCTTTTACTGCCGAAATATTTTGAATGGGTCAGATCTATTTAAATAGTGTTCAATTTTTTTTATTTGCTTTTAGTTGATTAATGTCTTCTCTAAAATAGTTGCAGTGCATTTGTAAGAGAAACATCAATGATTTCAGGAGAAACCTGAGACAAAGTTAATGCATAAATCCCAAATAAGTCTTCTCAATTACAAGAGCATCATTTGAGCAACTGAGCCGATCTCTGAGTCTCAAACAAACTCGTCGACACATCTGTACGTCTCACACACTCAGTCACAAGCTCTTCACAGTATAAGCGTAAGGTCACAGAGAGCGTCTGATTGATTGAGCGGCTCTGCAGAAGGACGCTGTTATATGAGGATGAGTAGAGAGAGAGAGAGAGCAGAAGTCATAAATCAGACTGTGCTTTTGTGCAGTCGGCCTGTGATTAATGATTCAGCACTTTAGGGGCTGTCAGCGTCTCTAATTGGAGGACATCGCTCATCATTACAGGGGCCAAGGGACGACGGCCCACCAGAGACCCTCGTGACCCGCATCGGTCCAAAAAAACACACAGGGTCACAGAGAGATTCCTTCATGCACACAGAATTACACCTGCACACACACAGAAACACTGAAACTAGTGGCAGAGCTCACACACACATTCGGATGGAGACTACTAGATACACACACATACTCACATGCTTGTGGTTTATGAGGACTAGTAATGTATTTTATTCTGTGAAAAAAACATGTATTAGTCTTACACTACCCCTAAACCCAACCTTTATGAAGGGCTCTATTTTAACGGTTTTGACGCAAAGTCTCAAGCGCATGACACAAAAGCATTAAGGGCTTGTCCAAATCCACTTTTGCTATTTTAAGGATGGAAAAATACCAACACAGGCTCATTCTGAAAACGTAGTCCCGTGGTCATTTCTGGAGACCGCGAATTATGTAGCCGGAGGTACGTATGGCTGCGTTTCATTTTTTAAGCGAACGCTACAGGCTGTTTGACGTCGTTCCTTTTGCTGCTTACCGGCTGACCGCTTACCTCCATGTGGAGGCCTTTCCCGCTGCAACCAGTTTGTCCCGTTAGCTCGTCGTGTACGTCGGCGGACTTGAGACACAGAAAGTAGTTGACCACGACGACGGCGATCGGGTTCGAGTCTGCGGAAGAGCGGTTCCAGAAATCAGGTAAGACAAAAACAAAATCCAAAAAACAAAAAAAAAATGAACGAGTGAACAACAGGCTGAGAATGTGGTAAAATCCGAAAACGTGGTAAAAATCAGAAGAGGGATTTCTTTTTCTGGACAGCTTTTGTAAACCGTTGGTTATGTTTAGGGAAGTATGTGGGTGGGCGGGTCAATCAGTAAAATTGGTTGGATTTAGGGAAGGAGGAGGGTGGGTCAGTCGATTGGCCGGTCGCCCAGTCAACCATTTAGTCAGACAGACAGACGGTCGGTCGACAGCCGCCTCTGGTGGGTTTACACGAGAACAGCGCAGGCGCGAACGGCACTCGAGAGAGACATTTGAGATACGAAAAAGCGCACACAGCGGCCTCTCGCGAATTCACGAAAACAAAAACTGCAAAAATACGTATCTCCCGGGACGTATTTTGCGGCCTCCAGAAACGTCCACGGGACTACGTTTTCAGAATGAGCCTGGGTTGAAAAATATGGTCTGCACCACAGCTCTTGGTCTAACAGGGCTGTGCTTATTCATGGGTGTGTTTTAAGCATAGTATGTATTAAACCAATCAGAGTCTCATCTCCCATTCCCTTTAGGAGTCCGTTGCATCATGCCATGGTGCGTTTGCTATTTACATGGCGGATTTTGTAAGTAGGGTTGGGTACAAACCTTTGTAACCGGTAAGTAAACGTACCTTTGTAAGCGGTATGTACCAGACAGAATCAGCATATGAATTTCGGTGCCTAATTTTGGTGCCACTGGTGCTGCGACAAGGACGTAAGAAGCATCAAGGGGTGCATCAAAGGCACACATAGGCACGTGTTGTCACACCATCTCTAAACATTTAATTCTAAACAACTTTAAGGAATATGGACAGGCATGTCAGGCATTGCTTAGGGAAGAGACGCACGCAACGCGCGCAGTACACCGAATTCGGTGAGCGAGAGAGACTTGCTTAAACTTAGCGCTTTAAAGCGTATTTTACAAGCAAGGATTCTGACACAGCAACGTGAAGCAGACGCTTAACAAAAGTTGCATGTAAGGGGGAAACACGTCAAACTTCATGACACATTTGAGGGCACATGGAATCAACTTAAAGGCATAGGAATGCACTGTCTTTGACGCTTGCGACATCATCTGACACTTTCAATGAGTACGTTTACATGGACACCAATGCTCCAATTTTAATAATTCTGATTAAGACAATTATGAGACAATTATGTCTCTGATTAAGACAATACTCTGATTAAGAGTCTTGACTACCATGGAAACAGCAATTTTTGATTACCTTAAAGGACCACAGACACCTGCGTCGCAAAATGCAGAGGTTTCTTCTTTCCATTCATCGTGCAGTTTCAAATTCCATAGAGCACTCTTCCACCAGTCCTTACTTAATGCTCGCATCACATACCTCAGTTTGTCATGGGGGCATGAATGAAATGTTCCTGAATGAAAGTGAAACTGCAGTTAAAGTCAAAAAATTTAAAATGAAACACGTGAAATTACATGAAACTCTGGAGGAAACATGGATAGCGTGGTGATGCAAAGACGTTAATCGATCTATTTACTATAACATGTAAGAGGGGATCATGAAAGGAACATTAAAAAAGCAACTCATGTAAACACCTTAATCATATTATTGTCTTATTCAGATTAAGGCAAGTCATTAGATTACTGATAACCATGTAAACATAGTCACAAGCCCCAACCCTAGAAAAAAGGAGTTCAGTATTTTGATGACAGCCTTTCCACAGGTTAGTAGTAAGCTAATGTAATTTCCTAATGCAAATCTTAAATTTGTGCTAACCAACAAATGATCAAAGGAAATATATTAATGTAATTCAAATATGTAAAATAGGAATTGATGTTTACTTTAAACTTTAATTATATTGTTCTATTAAAATATTTTTTTTAAATATTTTGTCAAATAAAAGATTTTTCTAGAGTCATCCACCATAATTTTGTGGCTCAAAAGTATCAGTTCAGACACCGGTACCGTTTTAAAAGTATCTATTTAGCACCAGTATCGAAATAACCCCAAACGATACCCAACCCTATTTGTAAGTGGAAAAACTGAACGCTTCACTAGCGAGAAAACACCATCTGCAGTGCAAGGATAAAGAATGAACCTCCTCCATTCAGCCGCTTTACTTTCTCTTTACTTTACTTTTACTCTTTATTTTACTCCTTTAATTTTGTGGATAAGGAAACGGTGGAAACTCACTCCGCTAAAGACATCCATTAGCCTACATATTTAATTTTGTTTGTTAAGTGCAAAGATTAGTTTCAAAACTATTTCTAAATTTAGTTCTAATTTCCAGCAAACGAATAAATGAACAATAATAACAAAGTGTGGTCAAAAAACTGAGTTATATCCAATCACACGTCCTGTTCTTATGCCCCATATGGTGACGCAAACGTCTCCAAAACCCGACAGGTGGAAAAATCTAAACTTGTTTTAATTAAAGCAAATATAAATATGCAAATAATAAATAATACTGCTAATAATAACATTAAACAAATTGTCATGAATAAACTGAATAAAGGCCCCCAAGATGATGAAGGCATTGTGGCAGTGGTTGTTATATTTATGTCGAAAATAATAATTTTTGTAACATTTTAATCCTTAAATTTTTTTCATATGTAAAGACATTTGTGTATTTCTGTACATCCTGTGTGTATTAAGCAATGTGTAAGCGTCAGGACCCACATAGGTGCATAACTAACACACTCTGCGCTGGACTTCAGAGTAGCTTTTAGTTAGTCAATGGCGCAGTCTATTTCAGTTTTTCAAAATAACAATGCACCAATAATGCACCTTAACACACTTTCTTTTAGACCAGCATGCCCATGAGTCCACAAAGTGGTGCAAATGGATTTGCTATTTAAACAACGTGGCACAAAATGTGAAAACTACAGTTGCGTTGGTCTAAAAAATAGCAACAAATTGCGCTACACGCGCCTTGTTGCGTCAGGTGTATGATAGGGCCCGAAACCTGTGGCCAAATTTGTGTGGCCAAAAAGGTATGTTTTTTTAGTGTCCTGAATTATGAAGACACAAGGCATGTCTTTGTTCACATACTGACCTACCTAAAAAAAGTTTTTAAAAGGTTTTAAATAAAAATATTAGTTTTTATTCAAGTAACATTTAAAAAAAAATCATGCCATTGAGCATTCTACAGCAAAACATTTAACTAATTCCAATGTCAATGTTCAAGAAAAAACAAGACTAGGTAACTTCTAAAGTAAAACATTATTGAAGAAAAGTGAAGAGGCAGTAATTAACAAATAAGCAAATCACCACTAATAACACAGATAAATACAAAAGAACAAATATACAGATGGAAATATTCTATTAATATTCTCCAGGTAGGTCTAATGGTGATTTTTGTCTTATGAATGACTTCTATTCTAAAATACAGTACATAAGTACATGTGCTTTACTTACTGTATGTGTCTGTTATTTAGAAGTAATAAGTTCTGGTAGACATTAGCCCTTTTCACACAAATGACCTGTAATTTTTTTGTTGAGAGATCATGAGTGATCATCAGAGTGAACAGGCCACTTTTTTTAAAAATACCAGTAAATTAGTTATGCCAATTTTCTGGAAAGATAAGTTAATATCAGTAAATTCCCAGAATTTTTCTCTGTGTAAACACAGAAGGAACATTACTGGTATGAGCAAGTAAAAGTTCAGAACTCGCTGTCGTGAGGCGTCTACTAGGGACCAATCAAAACATTCCGACAAAGTTGATTCTTTCACACCCATGCTGTTTATGAAAATATACACCTTTGAATCCTTTTTCTGGACACATTTACTGTAGATGCTGCCTGTTAATGAGACAACGTTTCTATGTGACTTGTTAGTGCCAATTGTGGAACAAATTATCAATAAAATGCTTGCGAAAACCTGTGGGACGCACGTGCATGTGAAAAGGGGTGTGATTTGCCAAATGGAGAGTCAGAACCAGTAGTTAAAGAGAGCCACACAAGCTGTAGAACATACTCAGACGTACCTCTCGACGTGCAAAAGTGTTCTGTCCACATCTCTTTATCTGAGATGATCACAATACATTTCCATATATCCACAGAATTGCTGTGTAGTTACAAATGTAAGCATAACAATTTTTTTTTTAGCTGCAGGTAGCATCTCTGCCCTGAAAACATTTTTCTCCTCATTCATTTTCATCCGCTTTCTGAAGCTGGGTCATGGGGGCAGCAGTCTTAGCAGAGAACCCCAGACTCTCCCTCTCCCCAGACACTTTCTCCAGCTCCTCCGGGGGGATCCCAAGGCGTTCCCAGGCCAGCCGAGAGACATAGTCCCTCCAGCGTGTCCTGGGTCTTCCCCGAGACCTCCTCCCGGTGGGACATGCCTGGAACACCTCCCTAGGCAGGCGTCCAGGAGGCATCCAAAACAGATGCCCGAGCCACCTTATCTGACTTCTCTCGATGTGGAGGAGCAGCTCCTCCCAGGTAACAGAGCTTTTCACCCTATCTATAAGGGTGCGCCCTGCCACCCTGCGAAGGAAACTCATTTCAGCCACTTGTATCCGAATCTTGTCCTTTCGGTCATGACCCAAAGCTCACTCCCATCGGTGAGAGTAGGAACATAGATTGACCGGTAAATTGAGAGCTTTGCCTTTTGGCTCAGCTTCTTCTTTACCACAATGGACCGGTGCATCGACTGCATTACTGCACCAATCCGCCTGTCAATCTCACATTCCATCCTTCCCTCACTCGTGAACAAAACCCCAAGATACTTGAACTCCTCCACCTGGGGTAAGGACTTTCCTCCAACCTGGAGATAGCAAACCACCTTTTTCCGGTGGAGCACCATGACTTCGGACTTGGAGGTGCTGATTCTCATCCCAGCCGCCTCACACTTGGCAGCAAACCACCCCAGAGCATGCTATAGTCCATGTTCGATGAAGCCAACAGAACAACATCGTCTGCAAATAACAGATGAAATCCTGTGGTCGCCGAACAGGACCCCCTTCAGCCCAAGGCTGCGCTTTGAATTTTTTATGTTTACAAACTCAAACCCAGTAGTTTCTGGTTAATGATGTCAGAATTTACCCGCATTTCAGAATGGATGTGTGAATGATGCTTTTCCAGAACGTCATTGCTTTTGTGTATGACACATTTTTTTCAATTTTCTGATGACGCTGTTCTGGTAATTTTACAAATATTTACTGTGTGAAGGGGCTAATGTCAAATTGTTTTGTTGTATTCAGACTGGCAGTGCGGTGTAAATAATGCCCATCAGGATGAGGTTTCTCTTTGTATCGTCACAGTCTCCTCCATCCATTCGGCCTCAGTCCTTTTGATCTGCAAACTGTGGCGCTGTGCCGTTCCCTTTCCTCCTGCTCTCCTCCTCCTCTTCCTCCTCCTCCATGCTGCCTTCTGATGGCCTTTTCTGTCGTTCAAATACTGCAGGACAGATCGGCTCCAGAAGCTGTAATCTTCAGTGCTGCAGGCAGATCTCCATCATCATGTTCACTCTCCCTCAGAGGGAAAGCTTGGACTTGATGTGACTTCACAGTACTTATTAAATGATATAGCAGTCCTAAAAAAGAAAATAAATAGTTAAAATCCATATTCATAGTGCACGATCATAATCCAGATGGCCCAATGGCTTCATCTGGAATTGATTACATCGCCATTGGTCCAAATACGCAAAGTTATTTACATTAAAACTCCAACATCTGCCTGCTGGATGGGTGCCAGGTTATCTGATGCACAAATAACAGATTAGCGCTAGTGTTAGAGGTTTACTAATGGCATGCATAGTAAAAGGCTTAGTTGCGGTTTTCATTGGTGAAACAGATAAAAACTGAGTAACTGTTGCATTAAATATCACAATTTGCCGTCATACATACATGCAGATAGTTCAGAAAACAGCACTCTTGCTTGACTGATATAACTGAACTATATTATTTCTTATAAATAATAAAACACACACATCCTATTTTGCTTTCATAATTTGAGTTACAGGCTCATTGTATCTGCTTTATGATACGTATTAATGCTTTTAATAAACTCTAAATCCGACAGTGATATTATTATAGTTGGTCAACTTCACCCGTTCATGTATGATACTGTGTGGAATCCCAATAACTATAAGTTCTATATTCCACTATTTTGAGTTGAAAAGTCATATTTAATTAATTTATCAGTAAATTGTCAATGAATCTATACAATTATCTATGTCCCCTTGAGTAGTTCAGTATATTTATTGTAATTTATCACTGCAACTAATTATGCATGTGGCATATTGAGGCAATGTAAACAAAATAGTGATCATACTTATGTTTAATTAGTTTAATGCTAACGAATACTTTTTACATGCTATTTTTAAGGGGTTCATATTGTATTTTTATATTATATTTTAAAAGTCCCAGTTGTCCTCACATTGTGTCTATTAAGCTTCAGCTCGAATTACCTCATACCATGCTGTAAATGGCCCTCTTAGAGTGAAAGCAAAAATATGTCTCTTTAAATGTAAATGAGCTGCGGCTCCCCGCCCCTTTTCAGTAGAGGGTGTGGCCTTTACAGCTTGTGCCTCATATACTATAGCTCCAATTTTTGATATATAGACAGAATAATTGACATTGGAGACATTTGGATCTGTTAGTTTTGCTGCAGATCAGCTTCAGCTCGAAATACCTCATAGCATGCTGTAAATGGCTCTTTTAGAGTGGAAGCAAAAATATGTCTCTTTAAATGCAGATGAGCTCTTGGTCCCCACCCTTTCCAGAAGAGGGTGTGGCTTTTACAGCTTGTGCCTAAGACGCTATAGCTACAAATTTTGATATGTAGACTGAATACTTGACATTGGGGATATTGTGATGTGTTTGTTTTGCCACAGATCAGCTTCTAACACAAATAGGTAAATATTAGACACTAAGAAAGGTATGTGTGAAAAACATAATCAGAGCCTAATAAACAATACGCTGAGGATCTGTTTATTGTGCAGGGTTTAGAAAATATTTTCTTTTATTATTACTTTATTTTAAGTGTATATATATATATATATATATATATATATATATATATATATATATATATATACACATATAGTTGCAATCAGAATTATTGAACCCCCTTTGAATTTTTTTTTTCTTTTTTAAATATTTCCTAAATTATATTTAACAGAACAAGGAAATTTTCACAGTATGTCTGATAATATTTTTTCTTCTGGAGAAAGTCTTATTTGTTTTATTTTGGCTAGAATAAAAGCAGTTTTTAATTGTTTAGGGTTAAAATTATTAGCCCCTTTAAGCTATATATTTTTTTCAATAGTCTACAGAACAAACCATCATTATACAATAACTTGCCTAATTACTAGGCCCACACGGAATCTGCGCACGCAGAATTCCGCAGATTTTCTGCAGATTTTCCGCAGATTTCTGCAGATTTTTAGCCCATCATCAATTCTGTTTATTTACTTAGTTAACTATTTACAGTTAATCTAATTGGATTTGCATTTTAAACATTAACTAAAAGTTAAAATGATACTGTTTTTTATTTCACATATTAAGGTTTTAGTTATGATACTCCTAAAATAATTCCATAGAAATCCACAGATTTTCACCAAAATTCTCCGCAGAAATAGCAAAAAAATTCCGCAGATTCCGTCTGGCCCTACTAATTACCCTAACCTGCCTAGTTAACCTAATTAACCTATTTAAGCCTTTAAATGTCACTTTAAGCTGTATAGAAGTGTCTTGAAAAATATCTAGTAAAATATTATTTACTGTCATCATGACAAAGATAAAATAAATCAGTTATTAGAGATGAGTTATTAAAACTATTATGATTAGAAATGTGTTGAAAAATTTTTCTCTCCGTTAAACAGAAATTGGGGAAAAAAATAAACAAGGGCTAATAAATCAGGGGGTTGAATAATTCTGATTGCAACTGTACAGTATATATATATATATATATATATATATATATATATATATATATATATATATATATATATTAGGGGTGTAACGGTTCACAAAAATCAAGGTTCGGTTCGATACGACACAGTGGTGTCACGGTTCGGTATGTTTTCGATACAGCAAAAAAAAAAGAAAAAAGCCAGAGGATTTCTCTGATTGAAATCTTTTTATTGTATGAAAATTAACATCATAAAAGCATGATCTCTCTTCTTTTTTTTTTTACTTTGAACTAGGGATGTCAGTTTCTACAAAACCCCGTGATCGATGACCATTTAAATTAACGATCAGTTAATCTATTAATCGCTCATTCTTATAAACGATCCGTTTAAATCTAGGCTACCAGCCTATGTTGGGGCTACTGAAGAATGAGCTGAATATGCAATGCATTATGATTCTTGCTTAATCGTCACAACGAAAAAATCCCAAACTAGGCTACAGGCTGAGTAGCCTATGTCAGAGGTGAACATGCGGCACACGCTTCTGTTACAGCTTCCGTGAAGAACAGACCATATGCTATGACAGACCAATGCTATCTCACGGCTAATGTTGGGCAATATAATTTTCAGATCGCCATATCGTTCCCCAGTGAGATCGTGACAGATAAGGGGGCGCGGCAGTGTTATGTTTCTTATTTGCTCATTTATTTAACTATTTTTAAACGTATTTAATAGGCCTTAACTTCCGGCAGTTTTTTTTTTTTTCTTATTTAATAACCTACTTCATTTGCATTATGTTTTATCTTAGAAAATAATTCAAAGCAATGCAAATCACCGCGCTCTTAAAGCTAAATAGGCGCTGAGACCGAAATTATTTCAAACAAGACTCCGCAACAGTGCGGCAAGGGACAGGATTTGATAGTGACTTCAGGTGGTTTGATAGTTCCATGCCGTTATCAGCAGGACTGCATATGCAGGGGCGCCTGCAGGATTTTATTCCAAGGTACGCACAAATCCAGCACTGCCCTGCCCGCATCAGTAGTTGCCTTGGCAATGCAATGTTAACGGCTGTCTTTGTTCAATTACATTTAAATAAAAACCAAAACTATTTTTTTTTCATGTTCATGTGTAAAAACGAAAGCAACTAAACACTGTTATGCCATAAAATTATTTCATTTTTAACAATCAACTAAATTACACAGCGGTTTTAAATCAAAAGTTGATAATGATATAAATTATACTACATTTTGATGGTAAAATAATGATTTAAACGACGGCTGTTATTTCTTTCAGCGTTCAAACATTAAATCACTAATGCATCAAGTGAAATAAAAACGAACATGAACACATAGCAGGATTTAAAGCATATACAGGACTATTATATTTAGCAAAATGCTGCTCTTTTTATCTTTGTATTTTTTTATTTTTGTTATTTTTAATATTTTTTTTGTCTTCATAATTAAAGCTATCGACAAATTCCTGCTTGACATTTTAGAAAATATTTTGCGTAGCTACCCAGTATACATTAAAGATCACCGAGAACAAAAAAACAAACAAACACAAAAACATGTTACATGGCCCCATAAATGTCCAACTTATATTTAACTGAATCGTATAAATGATGAAAATTGCTCATTTTATTTTTATAAAACATTTGTTTAAAAACAATATCGACATTTAAGAATCATTTTATTAAGTCATTAATTGCTTTGACTTGTTTATTGGCTCTTATATAGGCTATAATTTAAATCAAACAACAGTAAATTGGGCCTCTACAGTGCCACTTAAGCTTTCAAACAAAAGTCCAAAAAATTAAAGAAAGATTTGACTTAGGTATAGGTATAGCCGGCATTAAATTACAAAACAAGCTGTTTGGGCTTTGAATTAAAAAGTGCAATTATTTCCTCGTTGTTCAAAGAGTCTGCAAGTTCGTGTTTCATGGATATAAGATGTTGTTGATGGACATCGATGATATTAAGCGTGTCGTTATTCGATGCGCAGCAGAAAAAAAGTCTTTCAGCAGTGCGTTTAGCTGTTGGTAAAGTTCTCTCCTGCATCAGAGAGAGTTTTTGTGCTACCAAAATACAGCGTTGCGTGCAATAAACTCACATTCAGTCAGGCGAAGAAAAGGTCTCATTGCCTAGGATGTCAATCAAATTAATCAAGCTCTAGCCACGAATAAAATAATAGGCCATTTTATTATTTTAAGATTTTAGATCACGGGTTAGTAATGATATTATACATGGTTAATTATATTCAAGTCAATGAAATAATAACTTTAATTAAAAAAATGTGTTCGTAAGAATGTGGTGGGCCAGTGTAAAGCAGCTGTAGGCCTAGTGTATACTGTTTAATAATCAATTTAAATAAATAAATAAATAAAAAAGCGGCATTAATTCCCGCCCTCTCATAATAGGTACTCACAGTGCGTACAGCCATACGGCTGCAGGCGCCACTGTGCATATATGCATATAATATAAATGGATAAAAGCCAAAGTTATATTTATCTTCACACAGAAGAAACAATGCATTAGGGTCCTTTCAGACGGCAAGCGGACGGAGAACTCACCGCCCGCGCGTGACTGTTTGTATGCAGTGAAGGCATTTATCCATGTCTGGTTTTTCAGTTGAGCGCGCCGCGGCTTCAGGTCTAACCATCATCATAAGTGTTACCTCTGTATTTGCTAAAATCTAACACAATGTTGCGCTTTGGGATATGTGTTTATTGTTTGTCTGATAATAGAAACAGTTTCGTTTTAGACATAGGCTATTGCCGACGCGCCGCAGCCATGGCTCTAATATTAGCCTATACAAAACTTTTCACTGAGCTCAGTAAAATGTTTTTTGAAAAGTTATTAATAATCTGTTCAATAATTCGTTAAAGCCAAAATGAATGGTAATTTAAAATAGGCTATAAAAACAAAATTATAGCCTATATAATAAATATAGGCCTAACATATTTTTAAATTAAATAAAATAGGCTATTTTCTGAAAAATGCGCCTGTCTGTGGTAATCATTCCATCGAATTAATTTGATCGCAACACCTGTTATTCCAGAACAGAACATTTGAGCTGGTTTCAGTTCTTTTCATTTTCTTTTTTCTGTAGTTTCATTTTACAAATAATTTATTTAATTTGTTTGTTAATTAAATTTTGTTATTTAGCCTATTTTTTTTTATGCAACAAAGTTGCAAATTAATGTGCTACGAGATGAGGCTGTGTATGGTAGTGCCAGCGCGCGTGAACTGCTGCTGCTGAGAGAGAGAGAGCGCAATGGAAATAATTACATTTTTGCATACTGATTTATGTGAAATTGCGAATACATGACTATAATCACATTGCAATTTTAAAAATTATTCTATTTTTTCCTTTATGAAGGAAAGTCTATTTCAATTCATGCTAAAGACGCATGGCGCTGAAGTCCGAAAGTGCCGGTCATGTTGATGTGAACAGCTGAAGCTGTCAAATAATTTTTAGTTTATTTATTATTAATGATGATGATTACAAATAATAATGCTATTCATTTTATTCAATAATGTAATTAAAACATGTAATATATCTACATTAATGCGAAACAAGCTAAATATCATCTTTAAAGTCGTCATAGGTCTCAGCTCTCTGCAATATTTTTGCCTATATCCTCCTTAATACACGATATCCTCTATTAAATCAAGTAATTTGACCACAATGAGGCAGGACAGGCTTAACAAAATTCGCAGCACTGGACATGTTCCCAGACTGAAAGTGATTGATGATGAAAAAACTGTGAGAACGCAGATGTTCACCACATGTCTAGCCGTGATGAGCTATTTTTTTTTTTTTTTAAATGAAAGCATATTTGTGCCAGTCTGTCAAGATTGCTTAAAACACCTTAATATTTTAGAATAAATAGTTAAATTTTGCATCACCAATGATTGATCTCATCCACGCGTGACCCACCCATCCTTAAATATCATGCGACCTATTTTTTGATTACCTGACCCGTGGATTAACGGCAGCACATGTGGATATAACTGAGATCTGCTTGATTTGACTGTCACCTGCCATTTCAGTGGATCTGAAAGCAGGAATTATTATCTGACTGAAATGGGCTTATGAAGGAATAATGTAACGAGGCTCTATTACATTTAACATTTTCTTAAACCCGAAATTTCCACTACCGATTATATCCACAGCTATAAATGTACCGATCGCCTCTGTGATTTGTTTTGCCCTGTTTGGATCTGTAGAAAATGCCTGTCTGAATGCGGCGGGGATAGTTGCATGTAGTGCGCCTGTTTCTAGTTTTCGTCTAATTCCAGTTAGTGATTCTGTGATGTCAGTGTAAATGAGTTGACATGATTCAAATATTACCGCTAAAATAGCTGACTGTCATAGCAGATGTCATTAGCAGACTAGTGTTTGGAGGTGGGCGGGGAAGGCAGATGTTGCCTGTCACGTCATTTGGGATGCCTTGTTGAGCGTTGTTGCACTAAAAACATTATATTCTGTACACTTATTCTCTTTTATCTTTTTAGATATTTGTCTGAATTGTTCGGTTTGTAATGCGTACCAAACCGAAAGTCTCGCACCGAACGGTTCGATACGAATACACGTATCGTTACACCCTTAGTATGTATATATATATTTCCTCCTGATAAAATTGATGTAACTGAGTCAGATTTGTAGGCTGTCTTGCTCGCTCAAGCTTTTTCAACTCTGCACACACATTTTCTGTAGGATTGAGCTCAGGGCTTTGTGATGGCCATTCCAAAACATTCACTCTGTTGTTCTTAAAGCACATTTTAACTAATTTGGCAGTATGCTTAGGGTCATGGTCTGTTTGGAAGACCCATTTGTGGCCAAGTTTTAATTTCCTGGCTGATGTCTTGAGATGTTGCTTCAGTATTTCTACATAATGTTCTTTCTTCATAATGCCATCTATGCTGTGAAGTGGACCAGTCCCTCCTGCAGCAAAACAGCCCCACAACATGATGGTGCCGCCCCCATACTTCACAGTTGGGATGGTGTTCCTAGGCTTGTAAGCTTTCCCCTTTGTCCTCCAAATGTAACACTGGTCATTATGGCCAAACAGTTCAATCTTAGTTCCATCAGACCACAGGACATGTCAAAAAATCATTATTTTTCCCAGTGTAATTTAGCAAATTGTAATCTGGCTTTTTTTTTTTTTTGAACCTGGCTTGTTGATTTTCCCATGTTGTCACACAAGGAAGCAGTGTGTTTGAGGTTTTCTTTAAATACTATTCTACAGTTGTGCCTCCAATTAACTCAAATGTTGTCAATTAGCCAATCAGAAACTTCCAAAACCGTGACACCATCATCTGAGCTTTTTCAGAGGCATAATAATCTTATTGTATGTAAACTTGACTGTCAAGAAAAGTTATAACAGTTTCTCAAAAAATATCTCTCTCTCATTATAAATACTTTTTTCGGTAGTAGTTTTGTAATACATGCTTCAGTGAATGTTTAAATTTGAAGAAAAAAACTAATAAACCAGAAAAAAATCACTCTATTAAGGTGGTTTTGGAGTTTATGTTAATAATGGGAGATTAAAGCAAATTAACCAAATAGGTTGTTTTCACATGACATCATTGATGATGCGCGAAATTCAGATGGATGGCAGATTGTGATTCTTCTACATAGGACTCGCTATCAGAACATCAAAATGTTTCTGTGTTATGTTGTTTTTAATTGTTTAAATCAGCCAAAATAAGAAACGCAGAACAGCTTTTATAGACTTCCAAATGTTTTTGCTCATAAAGGGGGGGAAGTTCAAGAAACTGGCTGAAAAACGGAAGAAAATGCAGCATGTAATAAACATTTTTTCAATACATCCATGTGTACAAACTTTTTTCGAATGCGATAATTTGATTGACAGCACCAATAAAGATTATATACAGGCCTGGCTATGTGTATAAATATGTTAATGTGTTAAATAAAAATAAATCAGATACAAACACCACCACACTTATACAAAATCCAGGAGAATATAAATAACATACACTGCAATGTAATGGCTGCAATGAAATATCCGTCTTGTTTTGCAATAATTCATGTCTTTACTGGTGTTTTGGTGGACTAAACAACCGTAGCGGTAATGTCTATATGCGCAGCCGCTGTGAATGTTTGTTGATCGCATGCTCATCGACCGAACAAAAAAAGAAATGCAACCCTTGCGACAAAACTAGACTGTTATTATTATGGAGCACTTTTCACCCTTACAAAAATAAATAACAATGTAGACCATGCACCCACGCTTTTGTATGCTTTCATTAGTTATTTTGCGATGTCTGGAAGATATCCACATGGGGAAAAACTAAAGCAATTTACAGAGGTGGGAGTAAGTCACACATGTGCAAGTCACAAGCAAGTCTCAAGTCATAACCTTCAAGTAAGTCAAGTCAATTTTTGTCAGACTCAAGTCAAGTCAAGACACTGCTTATTTCAAGTCATGTCAAGTTGTAGCTTGGTCTAGCAAGTCACTTTCAAGTCAATCAAGTCACAAATCACAAAACCAATCTTATAGTGCACAGGTACTTTTTTAGTTGAAAAAAATATTGAATCAAAATTATCGTTTTTTCTTTTATTACAAAAAAACATTATTGTATTAAAAGTAAAGATCATCTTCCTCAAAGACATTTTGTACATTTCAATAACTTCAACAAAAATGTTTTGATTAGTAATATGAATTGCTAAGAATGAAATCTAAAGGCAATTTTGAACCTTTAGATTCCAGATATTATATATAGCCCATTTCACACATACGTTACAGACAGGTTTTGAGATCCATGGTCTGAAATGGTTTCTTGTTTTGCCTAACTTAATTCTTCTTTTCAAAAAATGTATTGGGGAAAAAAATGATGCATGCGAGTAAAAAAACCTGGAATATAGCATTTAACAGATTGTTTTAAAGCAATCCTTTTTTATTAAACTTAACCCCTAACATGCCAACAACTTAAACATTAGCATATGAATACAATACTATCAGTGCTTCTCACAGGTTTGAAATATACTTGCAGTGGAAGCTGGATTGAAACACAACATTTACCCACATCACATAGTTAACTAAATGCGACAAACAAAACATAATTAAATTTTTAACAATAATTTCATTTATCATGACACTGTTATAATGTACACTGTTTATTTTTAATGGGTTAAAGTAAAAAAAAACTGCTAAAAAAAAAGACATCCGCTTTCTCTTACCTTCATGCTATTCAGGAGCCACGTGCACCGCTGGCAGGTCAAATCTGCTTCTCTTTCTTTCCCAAGTTCAAAGCAAACTTAAATGCTGAAACATTTTAGATATGTATAGAAAATAGCCTATGTATTATAGCCTAATGACATCAGCAAACTAATAAAATAGTCAGCAAATGAGAAATAAATGACAGAAAAAGGAATAAAAACAATATCTCTAAAAATGATCATATTTACAAGATTAAAACATGTAGATTATTTAAATAAGGCAAATGCGTTGATTAACTATTACTAATGGTGTAGGCGTATCTTGCAGCCAGTTTGATAATAGAAGAATGGTAATAATAGTAAAAAACCATGTCACTAAATGTGGGCAGCCGTTAATATACTGGGCGGACCGCCCAAATAAAGTCCAAATGAATCGTTCTAATGACTCGTTTTGAGTGGTTCTTCTTAATGAACCAATTGATCCAGTTCAGCAAATCCAACTGATTCTTTTAAAATGGTTTGCATTTCCAATAAACACTAATCCACAAATTACTTAAAGTTACCTACTTTTTAACTTGCCTGACACTCCCTCTGACAAGGAAAAAAAAAAACAACATCCCAAGTTATCCACTTAAAAAATCATCAACTCGAGTCAGGAATCGGTTGCAGTGCTTTATTCCGAACAGTACAGAGAACCTGAATCTTTGAGAACCGATGAGCTGTTAATATTGCGCATGCGTGACTTAGAATCTTCGGTTTTGTTTTGTTTTTAAATGCACAATATATAACAAGCGGTTATGTCTTTAACAAAAACAAGTTATTTTGAGTCCTTTAATTCAAGTCCAAGTCAAGTCTCAAGTCATGACAGTCAAGTCCAAGTCAAGTCGAGTCTTTTTTTGGATATTTGTCAAGCAAGTCTCAAGTCCTAAATGTTGTGACTTAAGTCTGACTCGAGTCAAGTCATGTGTTTCCCATCTCTGGTAATTTATAATAAACATGTTTTTGATCCACATAGTAAAGTGTATAATGTGTACAACTCTTTGGTAACGAATGCTACAGAATACTTTAGCATAGTAAACTGATAAACTGTAATAAATACTGTACTGTTGCGTAAACTGTGGTGCATTGTGATGGTGTATTATCATAGCGTAGAAAACTGAAGCCTATTGAATAATTTGTTTATTACTACAGTTTTGTACCACCACAGCAACAATATAATTATCATGACAGTTTACTTCATGTAATTATCTATAGTATGCTTCCAAACACTATAGTATTAACTATAGTATTTTTTATGTAACGTAATAGCTTATACAGTATATACCGCCTCGACAGGCAAATATATTTTAGTTTAGTAGAAAACTCGGCCCTCTTCATGATATAAGGATCATGCCAAACATACGTGCTTATTTTATATTTGTATCTCCGCGGACTTACCTCTGTCTCCCATTCAGTTTTTTACTTCCTGCCCTCCATCTGAATTTTGCGCATCACCAGAACCACGTGATGGAAAGCAACCTATAAAATCTGATGTAGCGAACATGACACCCACATGACCAATCAGCTCTCTCTATTATTCTTGTCTTGTTTACTGTTGGTTACAAGGTTACCAACAGGGCGTTACATTTACACTCGCCAACCCGCCAAATGCGGGTAGATTTCGGTTGTGGCGGGTTAGACAGCCACTCCCACTAGCCACTTTGGCTGGCTGAAACTCATTTTCAAATTGCCAGTGCTGGCTCATCGTCACTACAGATTAGACTGTTAAACCGTTTGTCTATATGCGTACAAATGTAATCTTAGAATCGAGAAGCAGCACGACTGACAAAAACAGCTTTTCGCACGAGCAAAAGAAAGCAGGTGAATAACGAATGAGAGGATCACGCGCACGGTGAGACAGGCTTTCCTAGCTCACTGACGAGGGCTTTAGTGTCATGCGCACAGATGATTTGATGCGTGCGAGTGTTTAAAAGCTCCTGTGCCGTTTCCTCACTCGAAGCAACCGTGCCTGGAAACGAAACTAGTGCGATGCTCGTGCACCCACAGTCCTTCGAGGGCTCGAGATTCTTTGGAAGCAGCAGTTGTTGTCGCTTTCGCTTTAACCATTCTTTGAACAGATTATTAATTGGCCTAACATGAACCGTGTGCGCGGCATCATCCTTTCATTATCGGGTACAGAATGTTTTTTTTACCCGCTTTCTTTTGCTTGCTGTTATTTTTGTTAATATAGTTTAATAGCCTAATCATCCTTTACAACAGTATTGCTTTCAAGAGTTCACACTTAGATATTGCTTGATGCTATTAGCAGGTTTGGCATGCTGTCCCGGGAGAGAACCCTGAGCTCGGAGATAATTGAGCCCAGGGCTCCCGCCTGGTCGATTGAGCATGTAAGCGGAGACCAGGTAGTTCTCGAGAGCTCCCTGTGGTAAAGGAAGAAAGGGGGAGAAGGGGTGGATGGGGAGTTTCTTCGGAAAACGAAGATAAGGGAGTAATTTTTGCTAGGCTACTTATAGTGAGTTTGGATTAATCTGATTGGCTAACTAATGATTGTAGATGTGAGACCAGCTGCGGTCAGTCATATCACGTGCTTCTCTCGAAATTAGTTTGTGAAACTTCACTTAATATGTTGTTGTATGCATAGTTAACCAGGGAGCCAGAACAGACCACTGTGCATAGTTTTAGATGCGTGAGAATATATATTTTTTAAATGTCAGCTGTTTTGTTGAATAAAAAGTGTATGTATACAGCAGTATTTTGCTTGTTTTGACACATTATTTAAAATTTGTGGCAAGGAAATAATTAGTTTGGTGTGGCCAGAGAAAAAAAAGGTAAATCCTTATTGTGTTGAGCCCTGAAAAGTCCTGTGAAAGAAAACTAATTGCAATGCGACACTTTTTTTTATGAAAGCATAAATCATTTGCTTATGCTCATTGAATAAACTCATAAACAAAAAACAGTTAAATGAACGAGGAGGCAAGTGGAAAAAAACTAAATCTAAATGAAGTCATTTTAGCATGCCAAAGTCAAATTTATGCATATAAAATATATTTTCCCAACAACAAAATTGTGACTAGTGAAAATGGCGAGTGGCTAGTAATAGTGGAAAACTAGTGGCTAGTGATCGAAAAAGTTTATGTCAAGCCCTGGTTACCAATACTACAATCAACCGCTTTAGCAAATAGATGTAAACACACCTAATTCACATTTAAGATTTTCTTCTTAAGTTTTCTTCCAAACCTTGAAATGATTGACTTCACATAAGGATGTAAACCTGGATGCTCACACTCACATGCTCAAAAGACAGAAGTGGAAGCTGCGTATAATTTTGTTTGTGATTAAAATGAACCCTTGAAAGATAAAGGTGCGATTGAGAGAGTCCTCGGAATGTCATTTTTGGCTCTCTCAACCTTTAATTAAACCTTCAAAACAGAGTGATAAAATTAACAAATGACTTAATGAATGGAGTTAAACAGGTGGTGTGTGGACGGGGGAAAATGAACCAATCAGTCCGTCCTGTGTGGATTCGAGCTCCTAATTAGAAGCTGTCTTGGGTAATTATGACTGGGCTAGGCTAACGCTAAAAACACTCAAGCGAAGGATAGTCAGGTGGAAGGATAAACAAACAGAGGATCTGCTCAAAGTCGACTTTTCCAAATCAGTTGTCTGAAACGTGTGTAAACGAGCAGAAAATGGAGTGTAATTGTGTGTGCGGGAGATGTTTTGTCTTGAAAAACACTCAACTGTTTGTTGTGAGAATGTTGTGCTCATTTATAGCTTTCCTTCAGGTTAATATCTGACTTTAACAAGCAGACTGTGGGAATTTTTTTATTTTTTTTTATGCATCATTGTTGACCTTTTTGTACGTCATTTATGAATGCATCTGGTCTGGTTATTATGAATGATTCATTCATGCGTGTTGTTTAAAAAAAATATGTTTGTTTTCATAATAATGCTATACAGCTTTGATGTAACACTGGTCTCACTCACTTAATATTATGACTGTTTTCCGTTCAATATACTTTTAATCCCAGAAATGTCACCTTACTGAAGTAAAATGCATCGCAAATGTCATTTTCATGCTGTCATTGTGCAGAACGTACCACTACTCTTACTATTTTTGCAGTGTAAAGCTGTTGAATGCATTGTGCAGTTCTTGTGTATGCATGAAAAAGCAACATGACCTTTTACAAAGTCAAAATATGCAGCGCACAACCCCAGCAGAAAGCGGTCCCACAATGCAATGTCTTCCAATTGACCTTTCCTTTCCAGTGCCATAAAAGACCTGTTAGTAATAGCAAACAGCACTTTAAAGGTTCCATACCAATGTAAAGAAAATATGAAGAACTATCTTTGAAATAGCATTTATTTATTTCAACTCTTACGTTTTTAATAATGAGACAGTGCATCCGGAAAGTCTTCATAGCACTTCACTTTTTCCACTTTTTTTTTTTTTTTTTGCAGCCTTATTCCAAAATGAATTAAATTCATCACATTTATTTCACACAATCCCCCATAATGACAATATGAAAAAAGTTTTTTTTTGAAATTGTTGCAAATTTATTTAAAATAAAAAAGCTGAAAAATCACATGTACATCAGTATTCACCGCCTTTGCTCAATACTGTGTTGATGCACCTTTGGCAGTAATTACAGCCTCAAGTCTTTTTTGAATATGATGCCACAAGCTTGGCACACCTGTCTTAGGGAATGTTTACCCATTTCTCTTTGCAGTACCTCTCAAGCTCTATCAGGTTGGATGGGAAGCGACGGTGTACAGCCATTTTCAGATCTCTCTAGATATGTTCAATAGGATTTAGGTCTGGGCTCTGGCTGGGCCACTCAAGAACATTTACCGAGTTGTTGTGAAGCCACTTCATTGATATTTTGGCAGTGTGCTTTAGGTCAGTGTCCTGCCGGAAGATGAACCGCCGCCCCAGTCTGAGGACAAGAGCACTCTGAAGCAGGTTTTCATTCAGGATGTCTCTGTACATTGCTGCATTCATCTTTCCCTCTATCCTGACTAGTCTTCCAGTTCCTGCTGCTGAAAAACATCCCCACAGCATGATGCTGCCACCACCATACTTCACTGTAGGGATGGTATTAGCCTGGTGATGAGCGGTGCCTGGTTTTCTCCAAACGTAACGCCTGGCGTTCACTTCAAAGAGTTCAATTTTGGTCTCATCAGACCAGAGAATTTAGTTTCTTATGGTCTGAGAGTCCTTCACATGCCTTTTGGCAAATTCCAGGCAGGGAGTTGCTTCCGTCTGGCCACTCTACCATACAGGCCTGATTGGTGGATTGCTGCACAGATGGTTTTCCTTCTGTAAGGTTCTCCTCTCTCCACAGAAGAACGCTGGAGCTCAGACAGATTGACCATCAGGTTATTGATCACCTCCCTGACTAAAGCGAGTCACACACCTGATGCACCGCTCGGTGCCGCAACACGGCGTGCACATGACAGTTAAAAGTATCCCACACCAGATGCGCACATAGAAAATTTCCACGTGGGTGCGTGCGTACAATTTTGAAGAATATCTTAAGCATAAACATCAGACATCCACTAGACTGTTTAGAGCTGACTCCAGACCTGTTAAAAGTATCTACAATCAAATAGAGCACACACACTTAAAGTACAATCTGTTTCTTATCCAAGGCTGAGTGTACTTCTCAGCCGTCTTTATCAAAACTGGTTAAAAACCGGTAAATTCTCACTACACCAAGTCTATCTTGAATAACAAGTAAAGTTACTTTAAAAGAATTAACCATAAAAATAGCAAAATCACTGAAGACATTTTAGATAGAATTAACTCATCGAAATAACAATAGAACAATATTGTTTCAAGTCCTCAGCCGTTCATTTCCACTCAAGGTCTCTTGACCTCTGACCTAGGCAAGGCAAGGCAAGTTTATTTATACAGCACATATCATACACAGTGGCAATTCAAAGTGCTTTACATAAACAGGAATAAAAAGACAAGTGTAAGAAAAAAAAATAAATAAATAAAAACAGATAATATAAAAACAGATAAAAATGTGTTAAAACAGGTTGTAAAAGAATGAAAAAGAAGAGAAAAACACAATAGTGCGATCTGTCGGACGTAGCACAGTGCTCATTCAGTAAAGGCACAGCTAAACAGATGTGTTTTCAGTCTGGATTTGAATGTGCCTAATGTTGGATAGAATTAACTCATAGAAATAACAATAGAACAATACCTAGTTTGGTGGCTCCTGAAAATAGTTTCAAAGAGACAGGCAATGCACTAAACATTCTTACATAAAGCAGTGTATTTAACTTATTCATTAGTTGAAATCAATGCAAAGTTAAATAGTCGTTCAAATAATCAATTAATTATCTTTAATGAAAATAATGAGAAATAAGATGATGAGGAAAGGATAAACATCCACGATGAGATGGATGGGACCGGATGTGATGGTAGAAATCCGAATCCTTCACTGTCAACCCTCTGACCTTATATAGACAGGTGTATGCCTTTTCAAATCACGTCCAATCAACTGAATTGACCACAGGTGAACTCCTATTAAGCTGCTGAAACATCTCAAGAATGATCAGTGGAAACAGAATGTACCTGAGCTCAATTTAGAGCTTCACGCCAAAGGCTGTGAATACTGATGTACATGTGATTTTTCAGCTTTTTTATTTTTAATAAATTTGCAACAATTACAATTTCAATTTCACATTGTCATTATGGGGTATTGTGTGTAGAATTTTGTGGAAATAAATAAATTTAATCCATTTTGGAATAAAGCTGTAATATAAAAACATGTGGAAAAATTGATGTGCTATGAATACTTTCCGGATAAACTGTATGTACACTGCAAAATTGACAGTGTTAATTAAACTCTCAGAGAGTTAATTTTGACACTTTACTGGTGTATATAATACACACTGGCCAGAGTTAAATTAACATTTTTAAAAGTGTTAACAATTGGGTGTTTTAACAACGGAAAACACCCATACACTCTCATTCACACTCATACACTACGGACAATTTAGCTTACCCAATTCACCTGTACCGCATGTCTTTGGACTGTAGGGGAAACCAGAGCACAAAAGTTAAACATCATTTGTTAAATATTTAAAAAAGAAAAAAAATCAAAGGGGGGCTAATAATTTTGACTTCAACTGTACATACATACATACATACATACATACATACATACATACATACATACATACATACATGCATGCATACATACTGTACATACATACATACATGCATACATGCATGCAAACAAATACAGTGTCATCTCAAATGAAATTTCCGTCAACTGAGCGGAATCCTACCAGGTTTTCTTATTTCCAACAGGTTATTATTTGTATCCTGTATTTACGTCTGTGTGTTCACATCACATTGAGGAATATTAGAAAAGCACCGTTCCCACGTCCGACCCAACAGCAGCTTATAATTGCATTTTAATAGACAATTAAAGGCAGGCCATAAATCAGTCCTCACTCTTGGCAGGAGGCTAGAATTTAATTTTGAGGAAAACAAAAAACACAAACAGCGTTTGCTACGTCAACCTCAATTAACCTGTGCCTCTCTATTACTGTACCGCACACTTCACCCTGCCATGAATACAAGGCCGTTTGATTCTGAGATGAAGACAGCAGATTCATGAGCACAAAATGAGTGAATAATGACAACTGTTGAAGTAAGGTCAAACTGGAGGTTAAGATGCCAATATTAGCCATATTCTCGCTCTCACATATTTAATGTATTTCTACGGAAAAACAGTCCACCAGGACTCGAACCATCAATCTTCTTGCTGTGAGGTGACAGTGCTAACTACTAAGCCACCATGTCGCCCTTTAGTTTAAATTATAGAATATTTGACTGTATTTTGGTCACATAACTCATTATTTATTCGTCTTTTGGCCGCCAAGTGTACATAATGGGCTCTATTTTAACGATCTAGGTGCAAAGTCTAAAGCGCATGGCGCAAAAGCATTAAGAGCATGTCCGAATGCACTTTTGCTATTTTAAGGATGGAAAAATACGGTCTGCGCCACAGCTCATGGTCTAACAGGGTTGTACTTATTCTTGTAATGGGTTATGGGTGTGTTTTAAACATACTGTAATGTGCATTAAACCAAACAGAGTTTCATCTTTTATTCCCTTTAACAGTCAGTTGCGGTTTGCCATGGCGCATTTGCTATTTACATGGTGGACTTTGTAAGTAGAAAAACCGAACGCTTCACTAGAGACAAAACAGACCATCTGCAGCGCAAGGATAAAGAACGAGCTCTTATCCATTTGGCTTCTTTACTTTCACTCTTGTTTTACTTTTTTTACGTGTGTTGTAAGCGCAAAGATTTGTTTCAAAACTATTTCTAAATTCAGTTCTAATTTCCAGCAAATTAATAAATGAACAATAATAACAAAGCCTGGTCAAAAAAAACTGAGTTTTATCCAAACACACGTTAATAATAATAATAATAATACATTTATTTATAATGCGCTTTTCTAAGACTCAAAGTGCTACAACAACAGAGAAATCAAACATGCAATAAAATACAAGTATACATTAAAAAAAAGTTCTAAAATATAAACAGAATTATCAAGAATCTAAAAATGCAGCCTTAAAAAGAGTTTTTAGCATCTTCTTAAAACTAGCTAGTGTGGAAGCATTTCTTACAGAATAAGGAAGAGCATTCCATGACCTGGGTGCAGCAACAGAGAAATCTCTCTCCCCCATTGATTTTAGTTTACAGGGTGGCTGTTGAAGGGTGAGAGTATCAGCAGACCGCAGGGAACGAGAAGGTGTGTACTGAGAGACAATATCACAGATATAGGAAGGAGCTGTGCCATATAGAGCTTTATATGCAAGTGTGAGTGTTTTAAAAATTATACGGGACTGAACTGGGAGCCAATGCAAGCTATAAAGCACACCAGTAATGTGCTGTCGTGGTGGAGTGCGTGTGAGAATGCGTGCTGCTGGGTTTTGAATGTACTGTAGCCGTTTGATTAATTTAGCAGGTAAACCGACAAAGAGTGCATTACAATAGTCAATCCTAGAAGTGACAAATGCATGAGTGAGTCTTTCAGCATCTGGTTGAGTGAGGTAGGACCTAATTTTTGCAATGTTCCTCAGATGATGAAAAGCAGTCTTTGTAATGCTCTTGATGTGTGAGTCTAGTGATAAATGAGTGTCAAAAATCACACCAAGGTTACGTGCTTTGGTAGATGGACAGACGACAGCATTATCCAGATTCAATTGAAACTCGCCATCTTTGAGAGTAGCTGCTGGTGTGCCAATAAGGAGTACCTCTGTTTTAGAACAATTCAATTTTAGAAAATTTTGGTGCATCCATATTTTAATTTCCTGCACACACTCTGAGAGGATTGAGGCAGTAACAGACAGATTGGATTTTGAGCTGATATAGATTTGGGTATCATCAGCATAAAAGTGGTATCCTAGTCCATATTTGCTGATGATATGCCCCAGTGGAAGCATATAGATGCTAAAAAGTATGGGACCTAAAACCGACCCCTGAGGGACACCATGGCAGACCTGTCCGATATCAGATTGATTATTTCCCATGACCACTAATTGCATACGATCCAAAAAATAAGATTTAAACCAGTTAAGCACAGTGCCGGTGATACCAAGCCATTTCTCTAGCCTATTTAACAATATAGAGTGACATACTGTGTCAAAAGCTGCTTTGTCACATTCTATTCACCAGACAGGTGGACAAATCTAATCTGGTTTTTATTCAAACAAATAATAATATGCATCTAATAAATAATACTGCTAACGTTAATAACATTATACAAATGCAAATTGTATCATGAATAAACTGAAAAAGCCCCCCGACATAAAGAAGGTATAGGCAGTGGTTTTTATATTTATGTAGAAATTTTTGTAACATTTTAATCCTTTATTTTTTTTTTTTCATATGTAAAAATATTTGTGTATTGCTGTACATCTTGTGGACCTCCGCTGACTGCGCGCGCACCTCACGAAATGGATGAGGCTTTTATACTTGCCGCATTCACCGTTGTGATATTCTTTAAAACGACAGGGTGCGGTCAAAAGAAACTGACCGTAAAGTCAGACAAATAAACAGAGAAGTAGAAAGTTTCCAGAACTACGTCATATCATTCATATTATTGAAGGGATTATTGAATTTTTAAACGAATTATTTTTATTATTTTTACGAATTATTTTAACGATTATAAAGACTTTTATAACCATTCAAGATTTTTTTTTATCAAACTTTGATGCTTCACTTGCTTTTGTTCATATCTTGGACAGTTCTACCAATTAAAGTTTATTAAATGGGTTGCATGGGTTGCTCTATAAATATAATTTTTATTATACTTTTTTTTATTTATTGTACAAAAAAGTACACTTACTAAAAAAATACAGATATTTTGTTTTTAGATTTAGCCCGCTCCACAATTGACACTTTTACTGTTTGGCTAGTTTCTGTCCTGTTCTTATGCTAAAAAGGCAATAATGGTCCAACATTCCTGACCATTATCACCAATAAAGCCTAGAAAAACAGGGCATCAGTATACTGTAAACTGATAGGTTCAAATATTCCTTTCCAGTTATCAAAGAAAATAATTTGTTCCTGAATTATAGTTTTGTAACTATTAAATTGTTTTCAATTCAACGTATACATCAGTGTAAAACCTGGTGAAAAAACATATTTCTGTAATTGTGTATCTGGGTCTCCACTTTTGCGGTGGCCTCTTTTGGCTTTAACAAATTTATCCCTCAGGTTTTTCCAAATTTTTTAACAAAAACTTTCCTCATTTCCCACGGCTGTTGTAATTTCTAGCCAAGAATTATTGATCATCTGGTTATCTCTGATCCCGGATCATAAAGATGCCTGTACAGTTATACATGTTTCAGACAAAATCTCTTCATAGTGGTTCATATTCCACTCAAATCAAACGCAGCGCCTTGCGAACTGTTCGCTTGAGTCTCCAAAAAAATAATGCGCTCTGCCAGCCGAAATCATGTCGCGCGCACCCAAAGCAAACCTCCGTAAACACAGCAATGATGTCACATTCGCCGTGCGCACTCAAGCGTACTAGCAGACACGTCGAGTATAAACCAGGCTTGAGTGTTTGAACCTGCATAGGCACATAACTATAACATAACTAACGTGTTCTGCGCTGGACTTCAGACCTGCTTTTAGGCTCAGTCTATTTCAGTTCTTCAAAATAGCAACGTGCCAACAATGTGCCTTAACACACCTCTATTTTAGACTGGCACACCCATGAGTCCACAAAGTAGCGCTAATGGATTTGCTATTTAAACAGTGTGCTGCAAAATGTGAAAATTCCGGTTGCACTAGTCTGAAAATAGCAACAAATCACGCAAAACACGTCTTGCACCTTATTGCGCAGGGTGTATGATAGGGCCCTATATGTCTATACTTTAACAATACCAGAGAGAGACCATTTTCTGACTAAATGCAATTAGCATGCAGTCTATGAAAAGAAATGATTTGTATGCTAAGCATATATAATGAGCCGTTTAAGGAAAGCAAATGATTAATATTCTGTCATTCTACCATTATTATTGAATATTTTTGCTGCCTTGATATTTTCATTGACTGAAGTTCTTTGAAAGGCAGACGTTCTGTGCTGAATATTGGGCTGGAGATGCTGCATTAAAATGCTAATGATCCGCCTGTGTGGCGACTCCAGTAGAGGACGGAGCGTTTGCCGTTTGGCAAGCGCAGTGGTGATTTATTGACAGGGTTAATCGCCTGAAGGACTTCAATGTGAATGTGATAGCCATCACCGACGCTAATTGATTTTCTGCAATTTGCGAACACTTTGATACCTGCTGTTGTATTGTGTCGTGGATGAATAGACTGGCGTTGTGTTAAGGCTTTTGCTCCACTGTTGAGTCGAGGAGGCAGGCTTACCAACGTCATGTCTGTGTAATTAGTGTTTGTCTAATTAATCATGGATGCATGTGGATGTGTGTGTGTGTCTGAATGATTTTCTGCTCAAAGGAATGCTGTGTGTCAATCAATGCGTCTGTGTGTGCGCACACCTTGAATTATTTACGTTGTGGGGACCAAATACTATATATACAGTACAGTATGGATGTAAATGGATTTGTGTGTGTCTGAATGATTTTCGGCTCAAATGTTTGTTGTCAATTTATTCATTGTCGTGTGTGTTTGTGTACACCTTGTATTCCTGAAGTTGTGGGGACCAAAAATATATACAGTTTGTTTATATTTACATATGTGTGAAGTCCCAATAGAGCTGTAAAAGTGTGTGTGTGTGCCTTGTATTCCTAACATTGTAGGGATCAAAAATTATAGGAATTAATCATGGATGCATGTGAGTGTGTGTGTGTGTGTGTGTGTGTGTGTGTGTGTGTGTGTGTGTGTGTGTGTGTGTGTGTGTGTGTGTGTGTGTGTGTGTGTGTGTGTGTGTATGGATGTTTTATTGCTCAAAGGTTTGTTGTGTGTCAATCAATGCATTCGGTGTGTGTGTGTGCATGTGCGTGTGTGTGTGTGTGTGTGTGTGAGCGCCTTGTTTTTCTTATGTTGTGCGAACCAACAAACATGGGAAGTCCCAATAAAGATAGCTATTACGTATGTGTGTCTGTGTGTATGTTGTTTACTGATGTTCCTCTGGTTTCTGTCATTGCAGATGGATGATGATGATGGAGAAAATCTGTTGGATAATCCGAACTCTCTGTCTCTGGAGTTTGTGGACGATCCGAACTTTAAGAATAAAGTCAACTACTCGTATACGGCTGTACAGATTCCTACTGACATCTACAAAGGCTGTGAGTAATGACAACAACCCAGCAGGCACACAACATCATAAGATGTTAATATTAGGTTAGATTTAGGTCGTGAGGTCAGGTGACCAAAATTCAATGTCTAGCCAGCGTCTAAGGACAACGTTATTTTGACGTCCAATAATGACGTCAAATGACAGTGCTATTTGGTTGATTTTAGGTTGTGTTGGAAAGTGACCAAAATCCAACGTCTGATAGATGTCATAGGGATAACGTCCTCTCAACGTCAAGGTGTAACATGATTAGGTGTTGATATTTGGTTGATTTTGGGTTGGATGTTGGACATTGACGTCGCCCTGACGTTGGGTTCTGATGTCAACCCGATTTGCATTTCCAAACAAAATCCAACGTCCCCACGACGTTGGAGTACAACGTCAATATGGTGTCATGTTGACGTCCTGTGCCTGCAGGGAACACTGATATTTTATTTTTATTTTTATTTTGAACAAAATTTTTTTTTTAAACACTGTCATACAAATTGACAAAGGTTTACGTTTTCAGTTTGGCAAAAAACACAACATAATTAATATATCAACTCAAAATAACAATACACTTTAAAAGAAAGACAAAATGTAAATAAAATAAATATTAATTGTTTGAATTATTTTTTTCTTTTCTTTAGTGTTGTTCTAATAATAATTATAATTTTTATTTATATAGCTCAAGGACACTTTACAAAGAATGTAACAAAAAGAGATAGTACAAGCAGACATTGAAAAAAACAGTAATCAAATAGAGACAACATCACGTTCACAAGCATACAGGAAGTCAAATACAACAAACTGGAAATACAAACCAAGACCTACCTAAATATGCAGAGTACAGGTTGATCAAACAAAGTGGTCAGTTTATCAAATCAGAAGTGTAGTATTCAGAAAACAAGTGAGTTTTGAGTAAAGTTTAAAATTCTGAGATATTATTAACAGAGCGGAGTGGCGTGGTAGAGAGTTCCAAAGTTTAGGTGCAATAACACTAAATGATCTGCCCCCGTAGAAGAGAGGCTGTTCTGTATTATTTAATATTTTTATTATTTATTAAATAACAATGAATAAGGGCGTCACGGTGGTGTAGTGGGTAGCACAATCGCCTCACAGCAAGAAGATCACTGGTTCGAGCCTCGGCTGGGTCAGTTGGCATTTCTGTGTGGAGTTTGCATGTTTTCCCTGTGTTCACGTCGTTGCAGGACTCCCAGAGTTCATCAAGATTCTTTGGATTCATCTTCAATGCCTCCTCCTTCATCTTACCCCATGCTCAAAAATATTCATGTCTGGTGACTGGGCTGGCCAATCCTGAAGCACCTTCACCTTCTTTGCGTTCAGGAACTTTGATGTGGAGGCTGAAGTATGAGAAGGAGCGCTATCCTGCTGAAGAAGTTGCCCTCTCCTGTGGTTTGTAATGTAGTGGGCAGCAACAAAAGTCTTGATACCTCAGGTTGTTGATGTTGCCATCCACTCTGCAGATCTCTCGCACGCCCCCATACTGAATGTAACCCCAAACAATGTTTTTTTCTTTACCAAACTTGACTGATTTCTGTGAGAATCTTGGGTCCATGCGGGTTCCAATAGGACCTTCTGCCACTTTTCCAAACAATCAATTAGAAGTCAAGTTATTATTTGTTGCTCTTACAACTGGAATCAACGACAAGACTTTTGTCAGGTAGTGTACACACCCTTTACTTGTTAAATAAAACTGTTGATAGCCTTTGACTTCCATTGTAGTTTTTACCCTAATATTTACCATAAACTGTATAATAACCAGCATTTTTCAAAATATCTTCTTCTGTATTCTGTCCACTGCAGATATATCTTTATGCATTTACTGATCCCAGGGGGTTAGTTAACTGATTTTGGTCCGTTCTGAATTATGTAATGTAATTTGACCTCAATTTTAAATGTCAGAACATAGATACAGCACCTTATAATAACCACTGCACATTCAGTTTATAATGATCAGTTATAATACAGTTGAAACCAGAAGTTTACATAAACTGTATAAAAAGACACATAACCATTTAAAAAAGTCAGATGTTGATGTGACTAAACTTTTTCTCTTTTAGGTAAGTTTGGATTATCAAATTTGTTTCTGTTATGCTTAATAGCAGAATAATGAGAGAGAGATTTTTTTGAGAAATTGTTATAACTTTTCTTGAAAGTCAAAAGTTTACATACAATAAGATTATTATGCCTCTGAAAAAGCTCAGATGATGGTGTCAAGGTTTTGGAAGTCTGATTGGCTAATTGACAACATTTGAGTTAATTGGAGGCACAACTGTAGAATAGTATTTAAGGAAAACCTCAAACACAATGCTTCCTTGTGTGACAACATGGGAAAATCAACAAGCCAGGTTCAACAAAAAAAGCCAGATTACAATTTGCTAAATTACACTGGGAAAAAGAATAATTTTTGGAGACATGTCCTGTGGTCTGATGGAACTAAAATTGAACTGTTTGGCCATAATGACCAGTGTTACATTTGGAGGACAAAGGGGAAAGCTAACAAGCCTAGGAACACCATCCCAACTGTCAAGTGTGGGGGCGGCAGCATCATGTTGTGGGGCTGTTTTGCTGCAAGAGGGGCTGGTCCACTTCACAGCATAGATGGCATCATGAAGAAAGAACATTATGTAGAAATACTGAAGCAACATCTCAAGACATCAGCCAGGAAATTAAAACTTGGCCACAAATGGGTCTTCCAAACAGATCATGACCCTAAGCATACTGCCAAATTAGTTAAAATTTGCTTTAAGGACAACAGAGTAAATGTTTTGGAGTGGCCATCACAAAGCCCTGAGCTCAATCCTATAGAAAATTTGTGGGCAGAGTTGAAAAAGCTTGTGCGAGCAAGACAGCCTACAAATCTGACTCAGTTACACCAATTCTGTCAGGAGGAATGGGCCAAAATTCCATCAAACTATTGTGAGAAGCTTGTGGAAGGATACCCAAAACATTTGACCAAAGTTATACAGTTTAAAAGCAAAGCTAAAAAAATACCAAGGAAATGTATGAAAACTTTTGACTGTCTAGAAATTAACAAAGAAATTCTCAAAAAAAATTTATCTCATTAATCTGGCATTTAGCAAATGGAAATGATTTAGGTAATCCTAGTATGATTTACCATCAGACATTTTTTTTAAATGGTTATGTTCCTTTTTTAGAGTGTATGTAAACTTCTGGTTTCAACTGTATTTAGTCTGATTTATTAAGAAGTCTGTCCATCACTTAATCTTCATTCCTCATGGGAGTCTAAAGCATTTTCCTCTGCCATTTTAGCATCTTAATATATCCAGCGTTTTATTCTTTCCGTGTGTGTGGAGGATTTTACAACTGAATCACAGTCTTGTATCTCTGATAACATCTCTCAGGAATCCCTGGAAATGATAGCGAGATTCACTGTGAATCTTCACAGAACGCTCTAATGACAGCGCTTCAAACCACGCTTATATATAAACCATTTTTTACACTTTAAAGGTTTACGGGTTAAGAGGAGAAATGCTCGCTCTTTAGGTGTTCAGAAAGTGTTTCAGCATGGCTCAGTGATTTGTTAGCGTGTCCAATGGGACGGATGTTTGGAGAATCTGTCTGTGGGTTTATGGGTAATGGATGATCGCTGGAAGACGGACGATGGTGGACTGTGATCAAACATTTGGACGTGGTTTTGCTCTGCTGTAATGCATAACCATCACATGTCAGTCTATAGAGGCTCTTTGATGCACAGCGCTGAAGGACGTGTCTTTGACTGAGAGCAGTTCTACAGCTTACATGAGGTCAGGACAGGAGGATCGTGTTTTTTATTGTGTTCTGGATCAGGCTTTACTGTGAAAATAAGAAGATGAGTGACTGAAGAGAAATAAAATAGTTGGTTTAGTGGTTCACACGAGCACATGCTGTTATCAGGCTAAATCCTGTTTCACCGTCAAGTTCAATCCTCTTTAGAAAGCAATGCCATTAGTATAGAGTAGAACTTTACGTTTTTATGTATGGACAGTATGTATGTATTTTTGTGATTTTTGTTTTGTATTTGTTTTGTTTGTAATTTGTTTTGTTGTGACTTTTTTTGTTTGTTTTGTGATTTTTGTTGTGATTTTGGTTTGGTTTTTGTAATTTTGTTTTGTTTTTTGTTTTGTGATTTGTTTTGCTGTGATTTGATTTGTTGTCATTTTTGTTTTGTTTTGTGATTTTCGTTGTGAATTTTGTTTTGTTGTGATTTGATTTGTTGTCATTTTTGTTGTTTTTTGTTTTGTGATTTGTGAAATTTGTTTTGTTTATTGTTTTGTTGTTATATGATTTGTTGTTATTTTGTTTTGTTTTTTGTTTTGTGATTTTTTTTTGTTTTGTTGTGATGTTGTTTTGTGATTAGTTTTGTTGTGATTTTTGTTTTGTTTTGTGATTTTTGTTGTGATTTTTGTTCTGTTTATTGTTTTGTTTTGTTTTGTTGTGATTTGATTTGTTGTGATTTTTATTTTCTTTTTTGTTTTGTTTTATTGTTTGTTTTTGTTTTGTGATTTGTTTTGTTTTGTTGTGATTTTTGTTTTGTTTTGTTTTTGTGATTTGTTTTATTTTGTTGTGATTTTTGTTTTGTTTTGTTTTTGTGATTTGATTTGTTGTGATTTTTGTTTTGTTTTGTGATTTGGTTTGTTTTGTTGTGGTTTTTGTTTTGTTTTTGTGATTTGGTTTGTTTTGTTGTGATTTTAGTTTTGGTTTGTTGTAATTTGATTTGTTGTAATTTTTGTTTTGTTTTTGTGATTTTTTTGTTGTGATTTTTGTTTTGTTTTGTTGTAATTTGATTTGTTGTGATGTTTGTTTTGTAATTAGTTTTGTTTTGTTGTGATTTTTGTTTTGGGATTTGGTTGTTTTGTTGTGATTTTTGTTTTGTTTTGTGATGTGTTTTGTTTTGTTGTAATTTTTGTTTTGTTTTGTGATGTGTTTTGTTTTGTTGTGATTTTTGTTTTGTTTTGTGATGTGTTTTGTTGTGATTTTTGTTTTGTTTTGTTGTGATTTTTGTTTTGTTGTGCTTTGTTTTGTTGTGATTTTTGTTTTGTTGTGCTTTGTTTTGTTGTGGTTTTTGTTTTGTTGTGATTTTTGTTTTGTTTTGTTGTGTTTTGTTTTGTTGTGATTTTTGTTTTGTTGTGATTTTTGTTTTGTTTTGTTGTGATTTTTGTTTTGTTTTGTTGTGATTTTTGTTTTGTTTTGTTGTGGTTTTTGTTTTGTTTTGTTGTGAGTTTTGTTTTGTTTTGTTGTGTTTTGTTTTGTTGTGATTTTTGTTCCTTGAAAAGTTGAAAAAAGAAACTTTTCTTAACATTTTTAATAGTTTAAACTGATATATTGTCTGGGTTGTTGTTGTATATTACACTACATAAAAACTTTGTTAAAACTCCCAGTACATTTTCAGTTATTTTACAGACTTATTTCTCTCTATATATTGTTTCTTATACATTGTTAATTCAAACTACTAAAAGGTCAATAACAGTCACTTTGTTAAACTGTAGAGTTGAGTTTTCAACATCGAAATTGACAGAGGACATCCATCAATGATATTATATTTTCTATTGCATGAACAGATAAACCATATTTTGTTACTTTACAACTATTTGTTATTTCCTTGAATTAATATTATATATGAATACACATATGCAATTATTTTTTAAATAACAGTCTTGCAACTGTTATAATCTATGACTTAAGTAGATGACTTTGACTTTAGGTCTGGATTGTCTGCGCTGAAAAAAGATTCATTGTATTTACTAAAATGTTTTAAGGTAATGTGGTTGCAAACAATTTATATGGGCTGAATTTAAGCAAACTAATTAAATTTAGTAATGTTCAACTTCATTTGTTGGTTTAAATTTAACCCATGTAAATTGTTTGCAACCTTACCTTTCTTACCTTAGAAAATTTTGCAAATACAATGAATCATTTTTTTTTTCTGTCTGCTGGATGGTGCAGGGCTCATGGTAAAGTAGTTGAGTAAAGGCCTGAATGATAGCCTCTCCACCTGTCTGCTAATTTGGCTCAGAAGAGAGCGGAGGACGAGGAGGTGAAGCAGCATTAGCAGACTGCTGAAAAAATCACCATGTCTGTGATCAGGGATTAAACCTGAGTCTGACCTGACACTCAGAGGGTTCACAGTTCAGCGGATGGAGCACATCTAGATAAACGGCAAATGGAGAGTGGAGCTCACAGATAGCCCTGCAAAAGTAAATTCAACTCAAGAAGGCAAAATTGAAACCCTTCCTGCTTCACTTCATGCCTAACACCCCTTGACCGTGGTCAAATCACAGTATATGGTCAGAAAAAAACGAAATCAAAACAAAATTGTACTATTTATTTTACTAATGGATGTCTCTGGTTTTATTGGGGCTGTCGGAGATGCCAATTGCCAATGAGTTGGGGAAAATGTCACTATGTGATGTACATTGTTTTAAACCTGTAATAATAATAATAATGATGATGATGATGATGATGATGATGGATGATAATGATGATGATGATGATGATAATAATAATGATAATAATAATATGTATTATTATTAATAATAATAATAATATGTATTATTATTATTATTATTATTATTATTATTATTATTATTATTATTATTATTATTGATGTTGTTGTTGTTGTTAGTATTATTGTTATTATTATTGTTATTAATAATAATAATAATAATAATAATAATAATAATAATAATATTATTATGTTATTGTTTATTATTATTATTATAATTATTATTATTATTATTATTATATTAGGTTATTATTATTATAATTATTATTTTATTTGTTTTTATTTTTATTTATAATTTTATATTATTTGTGGTTGGTGTTATTATTATTATTTTTATTTTTAGTATTGTTATTATTATTATTGTTATTATTATTATTAATATTTAAAGTTAAATCACTAAAGCAATATTATTATAATAGTATAATATAATAATTTTATAATAATTTGTTATAATCATAATAATAAAATCTTTAAAATAACATTTATTTTTAATATAATTATCATTTATTTACATTGTACATTTAAATGTACTTATTTGTACATTTAAAGAATAATAAAAAATAACAAAATTCATTATTTTTAACAAATTATGATTACAGCATTGTATTTTTAAATTGTATGGTAAATGTATGGAGGTTTTCATTGCTTTTAAATGTCAAACCTTGGGGCTCTTCTTGTTCTTGTTTATTTTAATTTTGAATGTGTGTGGTTGTCTTTTTTATGTAACACCAAATGCAGTATTTATTTATAATTATGTGTCCATTTCTCCCTTGTCAATTTAAAGCAAGAGCAAGATTTGCTTTACTGTAAAGCATTAAATGAGCTGTCTGTGTGCTGGAGTGTGTGAGAGCAGCTTGTTGATTGTGAGTGTGTTTACAGTGGTTTAGTTGACAGACTCTAGTGCTTTGCTCTTACAGCCATCAGAACATTGTGTTTCCCAGAAACATGTGTTAGCTTCATTACTGATACAGTGTACCCGAGTGTGTGTGTGAGAGAGAGAGCATCAGAAAATCAGTGTGAGACTGTGTTTTACCACAGCTGGGTACAGAAATCACTGGTGCTGCTGCTGACAGCTGTTCTGAAGATGGATGATTCTGTCAGAATGTTTCTCCAGTTCATCATTAGAGCCATATTTGTCATTATTTACACCTTGCACATCTTCTGTAGTGTCTCGGTCTCTATCTAATGTGCATCTAGTATCCTAACATGCAGTTTTTCTGGTGATGAGATGAAGAATTACCTAATCAATATATATTGACTAATCTATGGCGACGCAGTGGCGCAGTAGGTAGTGCTATTGCCTCACAGCAAGAAGGTCGCTGGTTTGAGCCGTGGCTGGGTCAGTTGGCATTTCTGTGCGGAGTTTGCATGTTCTCCCCGTGTTCGCGTGGGTTTCCTCCTGGTGCTCCGGTTTCCCCCACAGTCCAAAGACATGCGGTACAGGTGAATTGGGTAAGCAAATTTGGCCGTAGTGTATGAGTGTGAATGAGTGTGTATGGATGTTTCCCAGAGATGGGTTGCGGCTGGAAGGGCATCCGCTGTGTAAAACACATGCTGGATAAGTTGGCGGTTCATTCCGCTGTGAAGACCCCAGATTAATAAAGGGACAAAGCCGAAAAGAAAATGAATGAATGAATGAATAATAATAATAATAATAATAAATTAATAATAATAATTATAATAATTATTATTAATATTATTACTATTATGAAGTAGGATTTTTTTCTTTTCTTAATAAATTGCCTACTGTAAGTTACAGCCGTTAGCCTAACGATTTATATGCTTTATATATGAGATTATAATACGTGTAACTAAGTGGTTTTATGTTTTAGAATATTATATGGTATATTCTCAATAATATTTATAAAGTAAACATTGGCCCAGTATGTGTCGTTTACTTATATTTCAATTAATATGGAAAATGATCAAAACTAATATTGGATTTTTTTTTTTTTAAATGCGTATGTGTACAAAAATATAAATTGCATAAAAAATTATGGAGTTTTTCTCTAAAGAAGTTGTTACTTCACCCTGTTTAGAGCATCATTATGGGCATTTTACGTTATAACTAACGTGACAGAGCAGCTACGGTTTCGGGAAACACTCAACACTACATCAGTCTTTTCCCAAACGATGCATCGTACTATAATAGTTCATCCGCGAGTTATGTCATTGTTTGGGAAATGCACCCCTGGATAGTAGCTATGTGGTTGCTCCCCATTAAGGATTATTCTGCAATAACAGCTGACTGAATGTACACATTATCCCTTACTAATAATTGAAACATTGTTCAAGTAACTTAAACACTTATGTTCATTTAGTCTCCTAAAAAGAGCAACATGTGAGCCGTAGTTTTCTGCGGCGATGCTTTGTTTTTCTAATACCTTCATCCCTCCCTCTGTCTAAGCATGGCACCACCCACCTCACTACATTGCTCAGTGGCTTTTCTCCAGCGTCCGTCCACTAATAGGCGTCGATAATTAGATGGAAACTGTGTGGCTGTTTGACCCGTGCTAATTAGAAAGTTTGCAGACTTGGCAGTGGAATTCATCGGCGGGATAATGAATCATAAAACGGTTCATTACAGGCGGGCGATGAAATATTCTCAATCTCAATAAATGGCCAAGGAGGAACCGCCAAAAGCTGGACTCACACACACGCTGGCCCATTTACTGCCTGAAAAGTGACATGCACCAAAAAAAAAAAAAAAACATTTTCACTGGGAGCGGCTGCTGTTAGCTGAAAAGTTTCTTGTTCTTTCTCTCACACATCTGCTCACATCATCACTACACAATGGAGCATGGTTAAAGCTGTACTGAGTACAGAAGTTTTGGACGTATCCTCGCTCGACCTGCATGTGTGGATAATGGCAAATGTGGAGACTTTCTGACTGGACGTGCCCTGAAGAAAGCAACACTGTTCAGGACAAAGAACAAACATGTAGTTTGTGGTTTTCTTGTGATTTATTAGTGGAGCAAGGAGCAAACATCACTCTTACTGTTGCTCAAATACACTAGAGTTCAAATTAAGGCTGTGCAAATGACAGTATACTACCGTAGCGATCTTCATCAATTTGACAGAACACGTGTTGCAAATTCTCACAACACAAACAACTGAAGAAACACGCAGCAAATTGGTCACAACACTTGCAAATATCCACATAACACAACGGAAATGTTTTAAGGGGACCCAAAAACATGATTATGTCGTGTAATCAGGATATTAAAATAAACAAAAAACAACTCCCCTTTCAAAGACCACCAATCACTTCACTGAGCAACAGTCACGGCATAATAACACATCCATATCTCAGAAGGGTCTGTCATGTTTTTGGGTCCCCTTGAAACATTTCCGTTGTGTTACATTGATATTTCCAACTGTTGTGACCAATTTGCAGCGCGTTTCTTCAGTTGTTTGTGTTGTGACCAATTTGCTATGTGTTTCTTCAGTTGTTTGTGTTGTGAGAATTTGCAACACATGTGCTTTCAAATTGATGAAGACCGTTTCTTTATATAAAGAATAAAAGCTGTTTTAATAAAAATAAAAATAAAACATTTTAAGGTCAATATTATTAGGCCCTTGAGCCCCGTTTACACTAATGTGTTTTCGTTTTGAAACGGCATTTTAGATCAAAAACGATCCATGTCCACACTAGCGTTTCATCTAGCGTTTCTAAACTTATCTCTGTCCACACCACTCCACCAAAAACGTATATCACGTGACCATTCGCGCACTCTGGGCATGCGCGTCCAAGTATAAACAGGAAGCATGTGTCTCGCTCGGCATTTGGCTATTGTTAGTCAACAAACCCTGGTAGAACGATGAACACGAGCGATTAGCGAGTTCTCGAGCAATAGCTTGCCTCTTGCGAATATATGCAGCTGCTGTAGTAAAAAAGGCAGAGTTTAACTGCACAATGGTGCCTAAAACAGACAATAGTGCAAACAACGCTCCCATTTCTGTGTCCATGTTGTTGTTTACAGTGAAGGCTGGTCTGCCGTCTTCCGGTAGCGTTATAGTCATGTGATAGGGGCTTGACGAATAAGGGAAGGATACGCAATGATCCAAAAGCCCCAATCAGGTAGCGAACCTCAGCAGCCACGCCTCCGTTTTCAGATGTCTCCGTTTTCCCCCATCTACACTGAGACGTTTTAGAATGAAAACGACCTCTCCAGTGTTTTCAAAACGCTCCGTTTTTGGGGCTCGAAAACTCCAGCGTAGTGTGGTCGGATGGCCTAACTGTAGCAAAACTTATGCGTTTTAAAACTAAAATGCATTAGTGTAAACGGGGCCTTAGGGGCCCATCACACTGAATGTGCTTTTTGTGTTGCACCTTTCTTGAATGATTTGAGTTTTGCGCGCTGCTTATGCACCCCGCGTGCCTTGTGTTTTAACCGAAGGACTAAATTATATTTGTAAAACCAAGTTTTGAAGCAATTTTAAGCACTTGCAAAAAAATGTTTTTTTTTTTTACTTAGATTTTTTTTCTTGTTTTAAGTCCAAACATCTAAATCAAAAAGTGTTTTCTGGACAAGCAAAAAAATACTGTCTATAAACTTATTTTTATGATATATCTGATTTAATTAGCTTATTCATTTGTTTGCTTTTTGATACTAAGGAACTTGAGGAATTTCACTACCTGACAAAAGTCTTGTCATTGATCCCAGTTCTAAGAGCAACAAATAATAGTGTTGTTCTAGGTGATCTAATAGTGACTTCTAGGTATCGTTTGGAAAAGTGACAGAAGGTCGATTTTTCTGATGAATCATCAGTTGAACTGCATCCCAATCATCACAAATACGGCAGAGGACCTACTGGAATCCACATGGACCCAAGATTCTCACAGAAATCAGTCAAGTTTGGTAAAGAAAATGTGTTTGGGGTTACATTCAGTATGAGGGTGTGCGAGAGATCTGCAGAGTGGATGACAAGATATCAAGACATTTGTGCTGCCCATTACATTACAAACCACAGGAGAGGGCAACTTCTTCAGCAGGATAGCGCTCCTTCTCATACTTCAGCCTCCACATCAAAGTTCCTGAACGCAAAGAAGGTCAAGGTGCTCCAGGATTAGCCAGCCCAGTCACCAGACTGAACATTATTGAGCATGTCTGGGGTAAGATGAAGGAGGAGGCATTGAAGATGAATCCAAAGGATCTTGATGAACTCTGGGAGTCCTGCAAGAACGCTTTCTTTGCCATTTCAGATGACTTTATTAATAAGATATTTGATTGCAGAGATGTATGGATGCAGTCCTCCAAGCTCATGGATATATATTAGTATATTCTCTAGTATGTTTTCTGTTGAGATAAAAAAAAATCTGATAATGATAACTATGACTAATTATAGTATGTAAAATATTGTCTTGTTTTCTAAAATAATATGTTAAAATAAGTGAGTTTTTTTCTTAAAACATGCTAAATAATCTGCAAACATGGTAAGAGAAATAATCTTATGTCAAAACGAAAAACCAAATAATTTAGCTTACCCCATTAGCAGAATATTTAGCTTGTTTTAAGGAAAAACTCATTTAATTTTGGCATATTATTTTAGAAAACAAGAGAATATATTTTTTGCTTGTCTAGAAAATGCTTCTTGATTTAAGAATTTGTAGATATTTGGACTAGAAAACATAAAATCGAAGAAAGAAAAGCATTTTTGCAGTGTAGAAGAGTGCTGTTTGCTTTGGAACTGCATGCATTATTGATATTAATGTCGAAAACTGTAAACATAAATAAAAGCACAGCAAATTAAAACTTTTGCTTAAGTTGTCTAGGAGAGCAGATTTTTCTTTCCTAAATGTCCAGTGTTTTACTGTGGCTCTGTTAGCGTTAGTATATGCTCTAGCTGCAGCTGTTTTCATACTGTAAATGCATTGATCAGGACTATAAAGTTGCTGCAAACTCATTTGTGTCCAGTAGTCCACTCCTTGAAAAGGGTCCAGCATTGACGATGAGTATCACACCGTCAACTCAACTCAAGCAGATTAGTTGGTTAACAGCGAAACGCCGATTTAGCTCTGACACGTATGCTAATACAGATCAAGTTTGTTCGTTATTATTCCGAGCAAACGCCTTTGATTTTAATCCCCGCAGTAAGAAACTGTCCCCGTCTAAATTTGTTTTTCAGGCCTCAATTGTTGTTGGAGATACTGTTGGAAATGGTGCTTATTAAAGTGAAATTGAAAGACTAATTGTGTGTGCGGATGAAAGGCGAGGAGAAGCAGCTTTTTTTCATTTGTCTGAATGAACGGATTAGCACCTCCCGTGGAAACTGACAACCTTTTTTACCATCGCTCTCAGAGTCTGGCAGAAATAAATCAGGAGCTACCACTGAGCTCAAGTTTAGCTGGATGGAAATGCTTTGATTTGTTCCTCTGAATAGCATTTGTGGATTTATTTAAATATAAATATACAGTTATTAGCCCTCCTTTTAAATTTTTATTATTTTATATATTTTTCCCAAATTCTGTTTAAATGAGAGACACATTTCAACACATTTCTAAACATGATAGTTTTAATAACTAATTTCTAATAACTGATTTATTTGATCTTTGCCATGATGACAGTACATCATATTTTACTAGATATTTGTCAAGATACAAGTATTCAGCTTAATGTATTCCACTGTAAAACAATGGTTTGTTCTCTACACTCTCAGAAATAAAGGTACGAGAGCTGTCACTGGGGTGTTACCTTTTCAACACATTAGTACTTAAAGCAGGGGTGCCCAAACTTTTTTGTATGAAAGGCCAAAAACCAAATATCATTGAGAGCTGTGGGCCGAAGGCAAATATACCAAACTATATCACATTTAAATTTCCATAGATAATTTCCTAATTTGTTTTATAATATTTTAAATTAAATAAAAAACATAACTGTGTTATCTAAAGCAGTATAATTTTTTTTAAAATGATCACTTATTGCAATAAAACAAACCATCACATTTATAACACAGTAGACTTCAATGCTGAATACACTAGTCAAGCAGAATCTGCCTTTGACTTGATTTGCTCACCACAGTCTCTGCATTGTTGGGTGACAGTATGTACATTTAAACAAAGTCTGATCAATTTAGACCATTTTATTGAAACATAATTTCTGTCAGCTTTTGACAATAACACAAACAAATCAACAAACAAACAAAAAAAGGGTTACATGAAATATGAATTGACGATCTCAATACCATTCTCGTCATTCTTCCTCTCTTCTCAGATGAGATGCTGGGCCAAATCAAAGGTTACCATGGGCCAACTGGACCTAGTTTGGGTATCTCTAACTTAAAGGGTCAATATTGGTACCTCAAAGGTGTATATTAATCCCTAGGTACTAGTGCATACCTTTGAGGTATGAATAAGGACCCTTTAGTTACAAAACGTGTACCTTTTGAAAAGGTACCACCCCAGTGACTGCTCTCGTACCTTTATTTTTGAGAGTGTAGCATATTAAAAAAGGGGGATAATAATATTGACCTTAAAATGATGTTAAAAAACTGATTTTATTCCAGCCAAAATAAAACAAATAAGAATTTCTCTAGAGCAAGAAAAATATTATTGGAAATACTGTGAAAATGTCCTTGCTCTATTAAATATCACTTGAGAAATATTTGAATATTTCACAGGAGAGCTAATCATTTTGCCCTCAACTTTATATATTATTATTCATTCATTCATTCATTCATTCATTCATTCATTCATTCATTCATTTTCTTTTCAGCTTAGTCCCTTTAGTAATCCGGGGCCGCCACAGTGGAATGAACCGGCAACTTATCCAGCACATGTTTTACGCTGCGGATGCCCTTGCAGCTGCAACCCATCTCTGGGAAACATCCATACACACTCATACACTACGGACAATTTAGCCTACCCAATTCACCTGTACCGCATGTCTTTGAACTGTGGGGGACACCGGAGCACCCGGAGGAAACCCACGCCAACGCAGGGAGAACATGCAAACTCCACACAGAAACGCCAACTGACCCAGCCAAGGCTCGAACCAGCGACCTTTTTGCTGTGACGCAACAGCACTACCTACTATGTCACTGCGTCCCCCCTATATATTATTAATATATAAATAAATGTAATATATATTTATACAACAGTTCTGTCTGGTTCTTGAATCCGATTGGCTCATAGCTGTGCGATATTCTGCAATATCAGAACTTTTACAGTCTCCTCACCTTTCTGTATTACTTTGTTACAGCAGATCAATAAACTCACTACAGTTTGACAAATATTGCAGCTGTTGGACATAATGTACTTTTGTACTTCTGTACTTTTGAGGCTTTTAAGGCGAGAATGTAGTTGTTTAGATTGCAAATATGCAGTTTATTTATAAGGATAGTGCCTGTTTTAAATATTTATAATTTCGGAGATACATCACCATCCACAAGATGGCAACAGAGACCCCATAATAAGCCCTTAGAGCAGGGGTGTCTAAACTCGGTCCTGGAGGGCCAGTGTCCTGAATAGTTTAGCTCCTTGCTTCAACACACCTGCCTGGAAATTTCTAGTATACCTAGAAAGAGCTTGATTAGCTGGTACAGGTGTGTTTAATTGGGGTTGGAACTAAAATATGCAGGACACCGGCCCTCCAGGACCGAGTTTGGACACCCCTGCCTTAGAGGATATATGTGTATATATATATATAATATACATATATATATACAGGGCTTTACATTAACATCCGCCAAATGCAGGTAGATTTCGGTTGTGATGGGTTAGACAGCCACTCCCACTAGCCACTTTGGCTGACTGAAACTCATTTCTAAATTGCCAGTGCTGGGTTGCCGTCACTACAGATTAGACTGATAGGCTACGTTCACACTGCAGGCAAATGTGGCCTGAATCTGATCTTTTTGCCCATATGTGACTCAGGTCTTGACAGTGTGAACAGCCCAAACTGCATGGAATCTGATCTTTTCACTTCAGATTTGTGCCTCTTTCATATGTAGTCTTAAATCAGACACAGAACTGATGTTTAGCAATGCAACCGCAGTGTAAACGGTTATGTCGGATTTCATGTGGCTTTTACATAATCTTCGAGCGACATACGTCATTATTCTGTGCTGCAAACGTTATCTACACCTCTGCAGCATAGTAGAATAACACACAGGGCGATTACTTTACCACAGTAAATTGGTTGTTCATTTTGAAAAAGATTTTGAAGGCAAAACTGGTGCTTGTTAACCACTCTGGTTAACGATCGGGGCACGGGATGATCGCGATGCTAAAGAGCGTCGGGGGTGTTGCGGAAAGGGGATCCGTGCACAAAGGAGGGGGCACTTTCATTTTAAGGACGAACATTGTCTCCGAGCGAATAAAGGCCAGGAGCTCAAGCACCAAACCCACCCATCTGCACGTGTCTGTTGTTTATAACGAAGTAAAATAAAATAACTGCAAACGGAGATAAATCAACTCCGCCTTCACAGTTCAGTCTGCGGCTGCTCATTAACCCTTGATGAGTTCACTACACCGGTGGTCAGACAGACGCACACCGCGGTTGTCATAAATCACAAATGATCAGTGTTTTCAATCACAAGAGACTTATTTTAGGTTTCAAATGGCGAAATACACATTAGTAGTAGCAGAACAACCCTTTACAGTTCATGTAATACACCACGGTTGTCTGTGAAAAGGGCAATAATCATATTAAGCATCATCTGACAACGTGCTTCATACAGTATACACATTGTGTGCATAATTAGACATTTTGTGTTGTCCGTAACTATACTTCTGCGCATGCGGGTCAGTTTACAACCATGATCTGTTCACACTGCAAATCTGATATTGGCCACATTTATAACAACAGTGTGAACAGCTAGGCAAAAAAATCAGATCTGAGAAAAAATCTGATTTGAGCACTAAAGCCTTGCAGTGTGAACGTAGCCTTAGTTTCTGACCGTTTGTCTATATGCGTACAAATGTGATCTTAGAATCGAGAGGCAGCACAATTGACAAAAACAGCTTTTCGTGCGAGCCAAAGAAAGCAGCAGAATAACGAATGAGAGGATCACCCGCACGGTGAGACAGGCTTTCCTCACTCACTGATGAGGGCTTTAATGTCGCGCGCACAGATGATTTGATGTGCACGAGTGTTTGTTTAAAGCTCCTGTGCCGTTTTCTCGCTCGAAGCAACCGTGCCTGGAAATGAAACTAGTGCAATGCTCGTGCACCCACAGTCTTTTAAGGGCTCGAGATTCTTTGTAAGCAGCAGCAGTTGTTGTCGCTTTCGCTTTAACCATTCTTTGAACAGATTATTAATTGGCCTAACATTAACTGTGTGCGCGGCATCATCCTTTCATTATCGCGCACAGAATGTTTTTTTAGCCGCTTTCTTTTGCTTGCTGGTATTTTTGTTAATATAGTTTAATAATCATCCTTTACAATAATATTGCTTTAATATGTTGTTGTATGCATAGTTAACTGGTGATCTGGGAGCCAGAACAGACCACTGTGCATAGTTTTAGATGCGTGAGAATATATATTTTTTAAATGTTAGCTGTTTTGTTGAATAAAAAGTGTATGTATATAGCAGAATTTTGCTTGTTTTGACACATTATTTAAAATTTGTGGCAAGGAAATAATTAGTTTGGTGTGACCAGAGAAAAAAAAGGTAAATCCTTATTGTGTTGAGCCCTGAAAAGTCCTGTGAAAGAAAACTAATTGCAATGCGACACTTTTTTTATGAAAGCATAAACCATTTGCTTATGCTCATTGAGTAAACTCATAAACAAAAAACAGTAAATGAACGAGGAGGCAAGTGGAAAAAAACTAAATCTAAATGAAGTCATTTTAGCATGCCAAAGTCAAATTGATGCATATGAAATATATTTTCCCAACAACAAGAGTGTGGCTAGTAAAAATGGCGAGTGGCTAGTAACGGTGGAAAACTACTAGCCACAGTGGCTGGTGATCAAAAAAGTTAATGTCAAGCCCTGTGTGTGTGTGTATATATATATATAATTTATTTATTTTTATTGTTATAATATTTTAATTTGATTTTAGTTTTAAAACATCATATCTTTCTTTGACTTTATTTGATTTATATCATGTTTATAATATATCTGATTTAATTCGCTTTTTAGTTTTTGGGCTAATTTTATTATGGAACTTAAGGAATTTAAAAAAATTAATTATAGTCAATTTTTATTCAATTAATACATTTTCTAGAACGTATGTTTACTGTTGAGCTAGAAATATTTCTTAAAATAATTATAACTGATTTTACAGTAGCAAACATCTCAAGTCTCCCGGAAGTTCTGGAAGTCTTCAGCAAATGCATAGAGACTCCCGGATGCCCGCAAACGAATTATAATCTCCCGGAAATCGCGCGTGTCGCCCCCGGTCCTGAAATACATCGCGCACCCCTCTCCACCACATCCCTTCCCGCTCTTCACATACATTGAGTCATTAGCCCCCCGACGCTATTCAGATATACGTTGCGCACACCCGCTCTTCAGATACATTGTGCACACCACTCAGAACCCCCCCCCCCCTTTTCAGGTACGTCGCGCAACCCCCCCACCCCAACATCTCCCACAACCTCCTGCAAATCATCTCTGTCTCCCCCGGAAATGACTTTTCCAAACTCCGGATGTCTGCAGTAGTTTCCCAGTGTTGGGTTGCAGCTGGAAGGGCATCCGCTCCGTAAAACATATGCTGGATAAGTTGATGGTTCATTCAACTGTGGCGACCCCTGATTAGTAAAGGGACTAAACCGAAAAGAAAATGAATGAATGAATGAATTATACAGTAGTATATGGTGCTATAAGGCTTTATAAATACATTGCAGTGAATATTCAAAGTTTTAGTACACTATAGAATTGTGGATTACATACATTATAGTTTCTGCATGGCGTATCATGACCAACACTGAGCTGTAGTATGAGTATAATGTCAATCACAACATCTGTGTAGGAGTGAACGTCAGATTTAATTTTCCTCCTCTGCTGGAAGCCAGATATAAGCGAAGCTCCTTTGAGATGTGACTCTACAATAGGAAGAGGGACTGCTATAAACAGTGGATTTGAAGTCGTTTCTCCTCCTGCTCAGTGAAGGGGCACTATCGCTCTCCGCCACACTAATTAAAAACCTGCCTTCATTCACCAGCACATTCGCAAATTATATTTCCGCTGTTTATTGGTTACAGTATCATTTTAATTAAAGACGTTTTTTGCATTCCATTTCTTCCGCCAGCAGTTCTAAGATTCCGCCCTTCGTAAGCAGATGTTGTTTTTTTTCTTACTTATTGTTTTTGTGGGAGCCTTTTTAAAAAAAAAAAATTCAATCAAAAGTTTTTTTGATGATGAATTCTGTATGTGGTTAGAAATGTGCTGGAGATGTGCTTTAGTTATAAAAACGAATGATAATCTGATTTCGATATCTTTTTCTTTTTAAAATCAATGTGCAAAGAAGCTTTTAAATTGACCCTTCGCTAAGCCCCGCCCTCCTTAGTTACTGTTGTTACGCCTGTCAAGCTTTCATGCTATTACAATATGTATGCACCGGTGTCAGACATTGCCAGGGATAAAATTGGTCATTTTTGGCGAACAGGTAAGATATCTGAGAAAACCAGACAAAAAAAAGGACTGCAGTATGCATTACAGGGGTATATTCACGACATAATAGGCAACCGATTAGAAAATAATTTAATTAAAAATGAAGCTAGGTTAGCCTAGCCACCTCATACGCTGACCAATCAGGTGAAATTTAAAAATAATCTAATAATAACAAATCAAACTGTGATTTTGCTTTTTTTAGCCAAAAAGCCTGAGAGATTATTGTTGTGCAATGAAATATAGCGCTACTAACTGACGAGAAAACACGCATGGACAGTGCTTCTACATAATTCATTCATAGAAAGAACAGCCAGAAAGGGGAAATTGATGGATTTGTGCCGAATATTAGCCTCATTGACCCATAACAATGTACAGTGCCCATAACTGTCAGTGTGTTTGTGTGCTCTTTATACCGTTTCTATTCTAATTTGCAGTAACATGCATGTTGTCCACATTTGTGGACAGTTAATTTAATTTAATTTAAGGTTCATTAATCATGGTCATTTTCTCCAAACCACTTGAGGGCAGTGTCAGTAGATTGTAAGCAGTATTGTCACAGTGGTTACTCTTGCATTCCAGTTATTTTTTGCTTGATGACATCATTAATCTAAGATGGCTGACAGTGATGGCTGTGTGCTAAATGCCTCAGGCATATCTGTGAAAAAACTTTTATTCAAGGAGGTAAAGTATGATGAATATGTTAGTAATTCATAAAATGAAATTTAGGGTAAAATGTAGTTTTTATTCACCAAAAACCAACTGTCCACGTATGTGGACGTCATGCAACAGAGGAGTCAGATTGTTCTTTTGGTCCCACTTTATATTGTGTCGTTTATACCTGTGAACTTACATGGTATTTAGATGTCTAAGTAGTATGTAACTACAGTGTATGTACACACGTTTACATAGTATTTACTTTTGTATCACTGGTGTAACTACACTCATGTAACAACCCACTGAATAGTATGTGTAAGTACACATGTGTAACAGGACATTGGTAATAACAGTAGGAAAGTACACATCTGTAACAAGAATTATGTAAGTGCATTGTGTAACAACAATATGTACTTGCAGATGTTTTCCCACTTCCACACCTGTTTGCAGATCATGTACTTGTGAACACTGTATGGCAGAACTAATGCTGCATTAGAAGGTTTCACCTTGTGATACAAGTGTACTTGCATGATAACTCCACAGGAACTGTCCACTTAATATAAAGTGTAAAATGGTCACAAATTACTGTGTAACTTGTAGAAATATCTTCTATGCAACACTTTAATAACAGTGTAGTTACATGGTAACTCCACAGGAACAGTCCACAATATAAAGTTTAAAATAAAATTCATTTTCGTTTCGGCCTAGTCCTTTTATTAATCTGGGGTCGCCACAGCGGAATAAACCGCCAACTTCTCCAGCATATGTTTTACAGAGTGAATGCCCTTCCAGCTGCAACCCATCTAAGCCGAAAAGAAAATGAATGAATGTATGAACAGTAATTTGTGACCATTTTACACTTTATATTGAGTGGATCCTGTGGATTTACCATGCAAGTACACTTGTATCACAAGGTGAAACCTTCTAATGCAGCCATACAGTGTTCACAAGTACATGATCTGCAAACAGGTGTGGAAGTGGGAAAACATCTGCAAGTACATATTGTTGTTACACAATGCACTTACATAATTCTTGTTACAGATGTGTACTTTCCTAGTGTTGTCCTGTTACACACTTGTACTTACACATACTATTCAGTTGGTTGTTACATGAGTGTAGTTACACCAGTATACACAAGTAAATACTCTGTACCAGTGTGTACATACACTGTAGTTACATACTACTTAGACATCTAATTACCATGTAAGTTCACAGGTATAAGCGACACTTAATATAAAGTGGGACCAAACAGACATTTAACAAGTATATTAACATAGTCATTTAAAATGACATATTACAGCATTAAATGACAATTTTACAAATTCAAATGGAAACAAATTAGCATTTTTCTACTAAACAGGGAAAGAATAGGTCAAGAAGTCAGTACAGAATAATTGAGAATATTCCAGAGGACATTGACAGTGACAGTCACAGCAGTGATGAGTATGTGCCAGAAATAGCACAGCCATACTGCAAACATTTATTAGCATATATAACTATTGTTATTATTGTTCCTGCAATATGTGTTTTATTGTTATTATATTGTACTATTATTGTTTTTAATAAATGAGCTGATGTGAATACAATAACAGGCCATTTAAAAAACCACAATATTCCATATCGTCAGCTATTCAGTGCTTAATTTGTGAATTGCAAGGTCCCGGCGGAACAGATCGGCGTAACGGATGTTAACTGAGGATGGAGAGGTGTCGCGCACGCAAGAGAGGAGCGGGGGGTGGGGGATGTTGGTGAAACATGAGGGTTATAAACTACTAAAAAACAACTGCCGGTTAAGTATATTGATCGCAAGTGCTCGGGTTGTGATCACATCTCGGTTTTGTTCTGTTGATGTGTTATTTCAAATATAGCTTGGTTAACGCGGCGCGAATGTCCGCAGAAGTTTAGATTTTTGAACTCGAGCGATTTGCGCGATTTAAGCTCGTTAAACACGCAAAACTCTCAATTTGCGATGCGCCTCACCATTCGCACGTATCGCGCCATCCACGCAATTTGCGTCATTCGCGCCACGCCATTCGCGCGTATCGCGCCACAGGATGTCTATTTGCGCCTTTGCGTTGACTTAACATGTAAATCACTCGCGCTTGACACTTCCGCGTCTGGTGTGAACGCAGCATTAGGATTTACCAAATTTATCTCAGACTACACCAAATATTAAAAAATAAATTATTTTTTTTAGCCACAATTTTTAAATAATATGTCAAAACAAGCACAAGATAGCTGTATACATGCACTTTTTATTCAACAAAACTTTCCTAAAAAACAAAATTATGCCATGTATCTAAAACTGTCCTGGCTAAAGGTCTCTCAGATCACCAGTTAACTTCACATAAATGAGGAGTTAATCTCCTATTAAAGCAATGTTATTGTAAAAATAAAAGTAAACTTATCTAATGTTTATATTATGTTATAATATAAAATATAATTAGGCCTCCTTTGACATTTTTATTTATTTATTTATTAGTATTTTATTTCATTTTAGCTTTAAAACATTGTATCTTTCCTTAACTTTATTTGATTTGCTGTCATTTTTACACGTTTTTTAATTTTTATTATTGATTCATATGACACATTTTTTTACGTACTTCATACTATTTTGCATTATAAAATTTGTACTATGATTTGTGACACTTATTCTAATCTCGAGTATATTCATATAATATTCAACTAAAAGTAAAAGTACTTTTCATGAATTAAACAGGAAATCTTAGGGAAACCAGTAGGGAAAATGTGTTCCCTGGTCTGTTTCTGTGCATATAGTTTGCATAAACTTGAAGAACGTGAGTCTAAAACTCTATTTGTTTGTTGAATGCATTGAGATAAATGTTTGTGCAGGTTATTGCTCTCCATCATTGTGGCGTGTGACTCTGGTAGTGGATGAGTCTGTCTGTGGCCTTCAGAGGCGCATAAGATCTGGATACTAAGCAGAACGTCACTTTGAGGCCTGTCAATGGTTTTGTGCCACAAATACAGAGCATCACAGACTGTTGGAACGTTTATTCGTCTATGGTAATGTTGTCAAAATGACAGCAAGACTGAGCCATTTTACACCGATTGTTACAAACAAGCTTCAAAAAAAAAACATGTAAATGTCTGTTTGAATTAGATTTAATAGCAGTTTTGTTAGCTTGCTTGCTTTATTTATTTATTCATTTATTTATTAATGCCAAACCATTCTGAATTTTATTTTATTTTTTATCTTTTTATTTTGTTTTATTTTGTTGCCTGAAATGCCATATGAAATAATTTATTTATCCTAAAAGTTTTATTTTATTTTATTTTATTTTATTTTATTTTATTTTATTTTATTTTATTTTATTTTATTTTATTTTATTTTATTTTTATTTATTTATTTGTTTATTTTTATTTTATTTTAGTTTATTTATTTATTTATTTTTTATGTTGACTAAAATGTCATATGAAATAATTTATTTATTTATCCCAAAAGTTTTTTTTTTTATTTTATTTTATTTTATTTTATTTTATTTTATTTTATTTTATTTTGGCTACAAATGCCATATAAAATTATTTATTTATTTATGCCAATAGTATTTTATTATATTTTATTTTATTTATTTGTTTATTTTTATTTTATTTTTTATCTTTTTATTTTGTTTTATTTTGTTGCCTGAAATGCCATATGAAATAATTTATTTATCCCAAAAGTTTTATTTTATTTTATTTTATTTCTTTGTTTATTTTTATTTTATTTTAGTTTATTTATTTATTTATTTTTTATGTTGACTAAAATGTCATATGAAATAATTTATTTATTTATCCCAAAAGTTTTTTTTTATTTTATTTTATTTTATTTTGGCTACAAATGCCATATAAAATTATTTATTTATTTATCCCAAAAGTTTTTTATTTTATTTTATTTTATTTTATTTTATTTTATTTTATTTTATTTTATTTTATTTTATTTTATTTTATTTTATTTTATTTTATTTTATTTTATTTTATTTTATTTTGGCCAAAAATGCCATATAAAATAATTTATTTATTTATCCAAAAAGTTATGTTTTGTTTTGTTTTGTCTAAAATGCCATATAAAATAATTCTAAAGTTTTTGCCTGCTTTAAAAATCTTTTCTTGACTGAAGCTATCTATTGAATCTGTGAGCTAATCAACAAATCAAGTTCACAAATCAGTCTGCATGAATTATTTAATCAGTAATGAAACACTAATTCTATCAAAAGTATAACAAATATTACAATATATATTTATTTAATAGTGTGATTTATTTTCACGTGATTTTTAGCACTTATAGTATGAACTAAAATTTGACTAAAGCTAAACAAGTGAATTGGTTTGAATCCGTGAGCTAGTCAACAAATCTGAATCACAAATAAGTCTGAATGAATTATTTAATCATTTAATGAGACATTAATCCCATCTAAAGTAGCATATGTTATAATTTATTTGATATTGTGATTTATTTACGGCAATGTGCTGTTTTGTCATGGTTTCTAACACTTATAGTATGAGCTGCATAAATGACACTCTTTAAGAACACAGATTTGTATATGATTAAAACCTCGTCCATCACTGATCCGGCATGTGAGTCCTGTAGGTGTGTTTAAAGATGTAAAAGACGATGGGCTTCAGTATGAAAGATTTCTGGCTCATAAATTGTCCTCATAACCCCAGCCGCTCTTCATGTGTGCTTTGCTCCATAACGGACTAAACGTTTAGCACAAGTGCTGCTCTTAAAAGTGTCTGAGGGACTGTGCTTGATGGATCCGCTTTTACACAAACACACACATGCAGAGGCTGTTATATTGAAGGATGAGTCCCATGCAGAGCCTCTAGTCGCCCACAAATTCTGCCTCACAGGATATTTCTCTTTTTATCAATTGTCCAGTGCATGTCGTGTCCTCGTGGAATAAATCAGCCTGGGCTTTTGTTTTGTGTCTGTTTCCTTATCATCCAGCCCCTGTAATTCTGCTCAAATGACCTGTCACTACCCTCTGTGAGTGAGTGAGTGAGTATGTGTGTGTGTTGGTACTGGTTTTGGTGGTTTACGAGGACAGTTTTTTCTATAATTACATGGGTATGACATATTTGTACTTTTATATGGTGGTTTACGAGGACATGTCTGATGTCCTTGTTAGGGATCTCGATACTTGGATCGGATATCGGTTCGATACCATATATTTTTGCAGGATTGGGTATCGGCCAGCTGGCACCGATCCAAATTCGATTTTGCGCGTGCGGTATATTCTGTGTAATTTATAAGCCAACAAAAGCCATGAAGGTAGCCTATTATAAATCACTAGTAAGTTGTCTTGTAGGCCTACTATATCCCAAATGTTCTGAAGCCATTCTATAGTTTAATGTGAAGTACAGATGAATATTCAAGTGGTTAAATTCATGTTCAGTTCAGCGCTTCCTGCCGCTGCGCCTGTCAATCATTCTCCATTCATTCACAATTCAAACTGCGTGTTGTGTTCATGACAACAGGAAAAACTTTCTCCAAGACTATTTGTTCCTGTTAGTTTTAATAATCAGTGGAGAAATGCATTTGGTTTTGCATTAAATGGCTTCATTTTGACCTGCAACAAGGAGTTCATTACTGTTTCTAAATCATGTTGCGCTGTGTCTGTTAAATCAGCAGATCGCATTCGCAGCACTGGAGTAAAGAGGGTTATTACCTGCTCTTCACACATAAAGTAGGCCTACCTGAAAGTTGAAACTTTAAATTAGAGAGGGTCAATAATATATTGGACAGATCCTCAACGCACTGATTTCTTCCCTTTGTGCTGCTGTTTTGGAAGTGTCTGCAGATACCGGTGGGCTGTGCACTGTGTCTCATTGATGCATTAAGCGTGTCAGACGCAACATGCGCCGCTCCGTACAATTATTCTCACAATAAGTTTCTGTTCTCTCATCCTTCCGACTGAGTTTCTTCTTCCGAGAGGAATACTTTAAGAGCTGTGAATAGTTTGTAAAGCCTGGCTCATTGTGGTCAAAGAAGTTGATTAAATTAATACAAGTGAAACTGATGGGCGCAATATGGATTATCATTAGCAGAAAATTAGTTAGCCTAATATAGGCTACTCTGAAACTGTCAATATATCACTGTACTTTAGTAATTTTAATATTTTACTTAACAGACCATTTTGTCAGTTTGTGCGCTGAAGCATATACAGACCTTGTTTTGAACTTCACCTCAAATATTCTTGTTTATTTTGTCGATAACTGACCAACAAAAATACATTTAAATAACCATCAAATTATACCAAATGAAATTCGTTTCAAAAGGATAATTTTTCAGACAAAAAATAATTGTTCAGACATGCTTTCAGTTTCTCCATCTCACTCGCGGGGAGTTTAGGCGAGGTAATCTTTATTAAGTAAAACTGGCATCAGACGGTTTAGTTTAGTCTGCTATAAACCTTAAGGAACATATCAGACTTTGCTAAAAGGCTGGTTATTTTTACCAACGATTAAGGTCTAAAGTGGTAGCCTATTACATATTTCAAAAATAAATCTTAATATTAAAAAAGGAAACATAAGCTGGACCACAACAGATCAATGACATAATGAATGCTCAAATAATGTATAGTTTACAGCAAGCATCATGTTTTTAGTTAGATTGTGCCGTCTGTCATGTATAGTAGGTCTATAGGTCTGTTATTTTTACTAAAGAAGATGTGTTATTTGCAGTGGTGTAAAGTAACTAATTACAAATACTCGAATTACTGTAATTGAGTAGTTTTTCTCAGGAATTGTACTTTACTTTTACTTTTCCTTGAGTACATTTTTAGTGCAGTATCTGTACTTTTACTCCACTATTTTCTTTTAACCTGCAGTCACTACTTTATTTTTCTTGTCCATGGAGATTAGAAAAATCAGTCCTGTGATTTCTGTCCTATCAAATCGCATATACCGTAGAAGATAAATCGCATCATAATGAACTACCTTAAGACGTGTGCCCTTTATAATTGCAGCAAACTGTTTGGAAGTATTAAAAGTATCCATGAAGATTTTCAAAAGCTTTACACGCATTGACCCAGAGACTGTTTAGATGCATGTCACTGATGAGAAGATGACGGATGTTTCAGGGTTTCTGCAGATATCATAATGTCAAATTTAAGACTTTTTAAGACCTTTTTAAGACCATTAAGTTTTAAATTTAAGACCGATATCACAATATCAAAAACACACGAGAGAAAATGCTAAATCACAAAGTTAGTGGTAAAATAAATTTATTTAAATTTAACTGTACTAAAGACAGGTTAGATGGACCAAACACAAATACAAAAAAAAAACATGTTAAGGCTGATTTATACTTTCACTGACGGCTCATCGCACACCTCCGCTGACTGTGCGCGCACCTCACGAAACAGACGAGGCTTTTATACTTGACACTTTCGCCGTTGTGATATTCTTTAAAACGACAGGGGCCGGTCAAAAGAAACCCAGCGTAAAGTCAGACGGATAAACAGAGATGTAGTACATTTCCAGAACTACGTCATATCATTAATGTCGTTCAAGATTTTAAAACTAATTATTTTTTTATTATTTTTATAATTCCTTATAATGATTATAAGGATTTTTATAACCATTCAAGATTTTCTTAAATCAAACTTTGATGCATCACTTGCTTTTGTTCAAATCTCGGACAGTTCTACCTATTAAAGTTTAATATCAATAACAAGAGAAAATGGGTTGCTCTACAATTATATTTTTTATTATGGTAAAAATAAAAGCAAAAAAAAAAAAAAACTTACTAAAATTACTGACCTTTTTTATTTTATTTTGCCCACTTAACAATTCACACATTACTGTCTGGCTAGTTTCTGAAGGTCCTCTGACCTCTAAAGGTGCTCTAGCGACAGACGTTAGAGGCCATGGTCTTTAGCCTCCTTGTTAAACCTAGTTTATACTTGACGCGTCTACTAGTTCGCTTGAGTGCAGGTGGCGAGTGTGACGTTGTCGCTGTATTTGCGGAGGTTCGCTTTGCTGCATGTGACATGATTTCGGTAGGTGAAGGCAATGATTTTTTTTAAGACTCGACGCCGCAAACCTATTAGTTTACAGTATACTTATGGCCTGGTTTTTAGGCTTTATTGGTGATAATGGTCAGGAATGTTAGACCATTATTGCCTTTTTAGCATAAATAGAGGACAGAATCTAGCCAAACAGTAATGTGTGAATTGTGGAGCGGACTAAATCTAAAAAAAACATCTGTATTTTTTAGTAAGTGTACTTTTTTTTTGCTTTTATTCTTGCCATAATAAAAATATATTTGTAGAGCAACCCATGTTCTGTTGTCATTAATATTTTAATAAACTTTAATTGGTAGAACTGTCTGAGATATGAACAAAAACAAGTGATGCATCAAAGTTTGATTAAAAAAATTTTTAATGGTTATAAAAATCTTTATAATCATTAAAATAATTTATAAAAATAATAAAAATAATTTGTTTAAAAATATTGAATGATATTAATGATATGAATGATAATGATGATGTGATGTAGTTCCCGAAACGTTCTACTTCTCTGTTTATCCATCAGACTTTATGGTCAGTTTAGCAGCAAATTTAAAAGCCTTGTCCGTTTTGTGAGGGACACGCACAGTCAGCAGAAGTCCGCGATGCAGCGCCAGACGAAAGAATAAATCCAGCTTTAGAGCAACCGACTCCCATACAAAGAATCACAGCTCAATCAATTTGATCACAGCTCAGACCGGATAGGGTGCAGTAGGAACAGTAGGTTACACAAATAAATCAGATTAGTGGAGTGTGTTTTATAATTCTATATGATGTCAGTTTATGTATATGCATTTTAATATTAATTTACATAATCCCTTTGCATGTTAAAAAAACAAAAGCACTGTTTCCATTGTTGCCAAGTTCTGAAACATATAACTAATTTCCTTTTTTAATTCTCAATTTTGCAGTTTTTCATAATGCATATTATAGGACTCTTTAGTTTTACCCCCCAAAAATATACACTTTATCAGTTAATCTTTTTTTCAGATTTAGTTTTCTTAAACCAATCCATTCCTTGACATTAGTTATTATTTGTTTTTTTTTCATTCATTCATTTTCCTTCGGCTTAGTCCCTATATTTATCAGGGGTTGCCACAAAATTTAGTTTATTCAATTCACCTATAGCACATGTCTTTGGACTGTGGGGGAAACCGGAGCACCCAGAGGAAAAAACCCTACAAACACGGGGAGAACATGCAAACTCCACACAGAAATGCCAACTGACCCAGCTAGGGCTCAAACCAGCAACCTTCTTGCTGTAAGGCAACAGTACTAACCACTGAGCCCATGCAAATTGTTTGCAACAACTTACCTTAAAAAATATTTTTCAGTGAGTAGTTCCTAACCCATTTTATTTCAGTGAAGGAAAAAGTTGAGATTAGAAGAATGCTAGATGACCTGCAGATCAGATACAGTGAGACAGTAGTTGAGTCAGGATAAAAAAGAAAACAATAGAGGAAGACGTTCAGTGGCAGCGTCAGGTCAGTGTTTGCACTGCGTGTGTATCTGTGGACTGGACACTGGTGACGGAGAGAGCAGTAAAGACAGAGAGACATTACTGACACACTGAGTATAATAAACCCAGACAGAGGAGAACGAGAGAGAGCTGAGCAGAGAAGACAGGCGCGTGAGAAGCCCGAGCACAGGTACACACACAGACAGACAGATAGATAGACAGGCACGGGACAAAAGTTTACTTGCTCTTTGAGCAAAACTGCATGGGACAAAAGTGGAGTGCACTTACAGAGAGCTGTCAGATCAATAGAACGGGTGTCCATATACCCTCTCAGACTATATACAGTTAAAGACAACTATTAGCTCTCTTGTGAATTGTTTTCTTTTTCAAACATTTAGCAAATGATGTTTAACAGAGCAAGGCATTTTTCACAGTATTTCCTATAATATTTTTTCTTCTGGAGAATGTCTTATTTGTTTTATTTCAGCTAGAATAAAAGACGTTTTTTTATTTTTTAAAACCATTTTGAGGTCAGAATTATTGCCCCTTAAGCAATATTTTTTTTTTTGATTGTCTACAGAACAAACCATTGTTTATTTATTCATTAATTTTTTTTTTTCGACTTCTTCCCTTTATTATTCTGGGGTTGCCACAGCGGAATGAACGGCCAACTTATTCAGTATATGTATGCCCTTCCAGCCGCAACCCATCACTGGGAAACATCCATACACACTCATCCACACACATACTCTACGGACAATTTTAGCATACCCAATTCACCTATACCGCATGTCTTTGGACTGTAGGGGAAACTGGAGCACCCGGAGGAAACCCACGTGAACACGGGGAGAACATACCAACTCCACACAGAAACGCCAACTGCCCCAGCTGGGGCTCGAACCAGTGACCTTCTTGCTGTTAGGTGATTGTGCTACCCACTGCGCCACCATGCAGCCCACCATCGTTTATGAAGGAATTGAATTATTAGGAGTTGTGTAGGTGTAATGGATCACACATTTCATGATTCAAATCACATTATGTTTTTTTTTTGTCACGGATCGGACCATTTTTAGGATCAGCCAAATAGGGGAGGAGACAAATGTAATTTGCTTTCCATTTATTACAAAATCAGTACTGCAAGACACTTTTGGTTTTAACAAAAATAAATTCGAAGCTGTAATTTTATTAAAAATAAAATGAAAAATTAATCAGCTGAATAAAAATAAACTGTAAAATACTCAGTACTATGAAAAATGTACAGGTACTGTTGCTGATAACGCTAAATGTAGAGATCTAACATTATAATTTGTACAACCCATATTTATTTTTAGTCTCATTATTAATAAATGATTTAGTTATTCACTCATAAAACTTCATGTTTCATTGCTAGATGATCATCTTTGAAGAATTATTCAGTGGCATGTTTTTGATGGCTGGTTGTCGCCACCTATTGGTTAAATAATGTAAATGCTGCCTACAACTTTCATTTTTGAGCATCATGTTAACATAAACATCAGTGGTTTTATCCAAACTATAAACGGTTCTCCCAGTACTGCTGTTATTTGACTGTTTGTAACTTCATAACTAACTCAAAAGACTAAAGACTGAATCTCTTTCTTGATTTTTGCATTTTTCAAACACAGATTTGAATGCAGCGATTTGAAGGATTATTAAACATATGCAAATCACCATCATTTATAATTTATGTTGCGTGGGTGTTGAGATGCTGATCTTTTAATGATTAATCGTGCAGCTTACACTGAATGCATTAATGCAGGCTAAACAAATAGTGACAGAAAACACCTTTAATAACCTAAGAAACCCACCACATCCCGAATAACCCACCATAACTTCTTCCGTCATCATTATATTTTACAGGAAAGCCTAAATGCTTTCATACATGTGATTTGAATGACGTGAGAGGTGATTTCTCTGCGATCGTTTCAAATTTATGGTTAATCTACAAGTAAAAAAATGTATTAATCCACAGGTTATGTGTTCCAAACCGTGGGTTGTGATCTGTATGAATTACAGATCAACCGTGATCTGTTACACCCCTATTAGGAATTAGTTATGTTTAAATATGAGCACTTAGAAAAATATTTTTAAAAGAATTACAAGTTCACAGGAGGGTTAATTGTTTTGCTTTTAACTGTATAGCATCATATAACATATGAGACATACATATGAATACATATGCATATATCCACACACACAAACGCACCGATCATATAAGCTGGAAAATGTGGCTCTGGCTGAGCTGTGATATAAAGATGCTATTGGCTTTATGAATAAAAATGAGGAGGGGCTGCGTGCCTGTTTTCCTGTTTCAGTGGGAACTCCATCCACAGAGACACACAGTGTGGTCCTCTGCGGTTTGTGTTTCTGTCTTCATCCAGTGATCTTATCCAAGGTCAGTCATGTCTGAATGCAGCGGGAGATGCTGAAGAGTCACAAGTGTTTCTCTGAATTTTCCATATTTATGGTGTGTCTCTGTTATCGGAAACATCTACCTTTTGTTTTATTGTCTGATATTGTTCAAGGATTTGTTTGTCAGCATGTTAAATGGCTACGTTCCCCTTTGCTTAACTTGTTCTTACAAAGATCACCTTTGTTAGTTTAAATTGTTAATTAAATGGATGTTAATGTAAAGCACACTGGTCAAACATGACAAGGGATTTTTTTCAGGCCGATATCAAAGCAATAAAAGTGTAACACAGTTATGTACAGGTTTTCAGTACATAATGTACACTAATGGCTCGTTTCCAATGAGAGGTACAGTACGGTGCGGTACGGGTCGGTATGGGTCACCTTTATCAAGCTTGCATTTCCACTACCAAGAGTTTTGGTGGGCGTGGTGAACGACAGAAAGTTTCAGAAGACGTCCTGTTTATTCAAGGAAATGTCACAGTAACACCGTACAGGTCGCTCACATATCATATGAGAAGCACTTCTCACAACCCAGATGCTTTATACACATAAATACTTGTGTATAAATGTTTATTACTAACCTTTCTATGAACATTATTTGATTATAACTGCAGATCAATAATAGTGTGAAATAGCCTACTGTAACGTCTGCATTTACATAAAATAAATAAATAAATGCAACATATATGAGCACATACAGACCCTTACAATCTCCGATATGTTACCAATTACAGAAAAACTACACACAGCATACATTTAGTCCTTATTTGGGTTAAAAAAAAAAACAACACGAAATATAGCCCACAGTCAGAGCAAACCTCTCATCTGTGTCTGTAATCTTCAGCAGCACGTGTAGCCTCTTGTTAGAAAGTAATACCGTCATTCAAAGTTCATAATAGTCCAAAAGGCGATGATGATAATAGTTAAACATGGCAGTTTGTTCATGTGTTAGGTTGCAGAAGCATCATTTGCTGCTGTTTAGTCAGGCTTCTCCTTTGTTTTTTTGCTCTTCACTCTTGCGTTTGTCTGCATCTGAATGGATCGGATATCAGAGCGCTTCAGTGATCACGCGCACGTTAAAAATATGAGCTCAAAAAGTTTGTTATTTCAAATATAGACGGGATCGCGTGCTCTCTGGACACAGTGAAACCGCTCACACTTATACTTATATATTATATACTATACTATACTATACTATATATATTATATAATATAGTATATATATATAGTATATATATATTATATAATCAGAATTATTAGCCTCCCTGAATTAGTATCTCCCCTGTTTATTTTTTCCCTAATTTCTGTTTAACAGAGAGAAGATTTTTTCAACACATTTCCAAACATAATAGTTTTAATAACTCATTTCTAATAACTGATTTATTTTATCTTTGCCATGATGACAGTAAATAATATTTGACTAGATATTTTTCAAGACACTTCTATGCAGCTTAAAGTGACATTTAAAGGTGTGACTAGGTTAATTATGTTGACTAGGCAGGTTAGGGGAATTAGGCAAGTTATTGTATAACGATGGTTTGTTCTGTAGACTATCGAAAAAAAATTAGCTGAAAGGGGCTAATAATATTGACCTTAAAATGGTTCATAAAAAAATTTAAACTGCTTTTATTCTAGCCAAAATAAAACAAATAAGACTTTCTCCAGAAGAAAAAAATATTATCAGACATACTGTGAAAATTTTCTTGCTCTGTTAAACATCTGTTGGGAAATATTTAAAAAAGAAAAAAGATTCAAAGGGGGCTAATAATTCTCACTTCAACTGTATATATATTTTAAAAAAGTAATTTACCCTTGATTAGGTTGTCTATTTGAAGCTTGTCTAATTTCAAATGCTAAAGTTTTGTTTTGTGTGTCTTGCAGCTCCGACGATCCTGAATGAGCTGAACTGGACTCAGTCACTGGAGAGAGTCTTCATTGAGAACAGTCGAGAGGATCCATCACTGCGCTGGCAGGTGTTCGGCAGCACCACCGGAGTCACCAGATACTATCCAGGTGAACATCTCCTCCACGAACACTACAATCCACCCGATTCCACATCTGAATACTGTGTCTTAAATTATGGGTTTCACTTCCTGTTTGAGAAATTTCTCTTTAACAGAATTGATTACTAATGTGGAAACTGAGTGAGTGTTCGGGCAATCTCAGCTCACCATACAAGTCATCTTATATCCTATTAGCGATATAGATAGATAGATATATATATATAGTATATATATAACAACGTAGGACCATTTCTATAAATCCAATCAATTAACAGTTTATATATAGACCACATGTAAAGGACTATTTCTTTTTTACATTTAACAATGTCAAAACAATATCAAAACCTTTCATCACAATTGCCCTAAAACTTTTGAACAATATTGCTCTAGAAAGACTTGTTTTTCAGTTTTTGAGGTTATTCATGGTCTGCCGAAAGTTATTCATTAAGTTTAAGTTGGCTAGCTTTTAATTAAATCTCAACGATTGAACTGTGAGGAGAATAATGACACCTCTTTGAACCCTGCATTTCTTAAACACTTCACTGATAGTTTAAAGTTTAAAGACTCTTGTTTCAATATGTTGATGTACTTCCAACTAAAACTGAATATTGAGTAGTTTATTTTTTCCCTCTTGGCAAACTAACGATAAGAGGGGTGTGGCTAAAAATATTGTAGCTGAATGTGTCTGATGTCATCAGAGAAAAAGCCAATCCAAACGCAGAAGTGAATAATCAGACTTTGATTGAAGATTACCAAAGCAATTCTTTCAGTGTATTCACTTGCACAGATTAATTCTTCACCTAAAGAATAACAAAGACTTTAACCTAATTTATTCCCATAAGCAAAGCATCATGATATGTACTCTGCTTTCCTCACTTAGATTTTATGTCTTGTTTCTAGTTTAAATACAGCTGGGAAAATAAGTATTGAACATGTCATTTTTTTTGTGGTAATAATATTTCTAAAGGAGCTGTTGGCATGGAATTGAACCAGATTTTGGTAAAAACTCAAACAATACAAACATAAAAATAAAACAAAACATAAACATCTGAAAATGAGTTCTGTGTAATAACAATGAAATGACAAAAGGAGAAAGTGCTGAACTACTGAAATGTGTTTAATAAGCCCCTATTTTGGGTTTTTTGAATGACCTTCCATATAGTGTGTAACTCAGCTCTAAGTGAAGTGAAATATCCAGCTAAGGCTTAAATCTGAAAGTGGACAGTGTTTAAAAATATTGATTCATTTATAAAAGAGTCGACTCCTAGTACTGCAAATGAATCGTCTTGATAACGAGTCTTAAGCCGTTTTGGCGTGACGTGGATATGAAACTTAAGCCCCGCCCAGTTGTATGTGCAAACCTGGGAAAATTTAAACCTGCGGTCCCACCCACAAGCACAGTACACAAAGAGAAAGAGGCTACACACACACTGTAGCCGACGCCAGTTGAATCAACGTTGTGCTCAGCTGGATATTACTGGAAGTGTGAGGGGACGGTTAGTGCTATTTTCTCTACCCAAAGATCAAATTGTGAAGAGTCAGGGGTTGAGGTTTATTTTTGCAAAAATACCTCAGCATTATAGCCCAGCCTTGTGCTGTTCGAGTGCTTCTGGAATCTACACACTTACAACGGAGAATTCATCGGCCGTTTGTTAAAGGAAGGATCAGAAAAGACTACTGATGTAAGGGACTATGTCAGAACATGGAGCAGTGCATCGTGAATCAGTTTCTTCCTCCATTTCACAAGTGGAAGTAAGTGGTTAAAATGGTTGCCTCCTTGTTTTTTCTAGCTTGCAAATTATGTATTTAATTGTGTTTTGTTACTTGTAACCGCTTGTACTGTATCAGGTTAACTCCTTATATTCTAAAATCGCGTCTAATGCCACGTTGAAAACGCGACGCGTGCTGCTTTGTTTACGGATTTAAATGCGTTTGTGAGCCTGCGATCCACTGCCGTTTGTCATTGCTATGACCACCGTCAGCTGTTCTTACATACTTGCAGCAGTCAAGTTTCAAAATAAAACTGCACACACATACCTGCCAACATCTGTCCCTGAAAATCCGGGAGACCGGGGGGGGTTAGGTTCGGGGTGAGGTCTCTGAATAACACTCAGGGCTGGAGCAAGCTGAACTGGCGCTCTAGGCAAACGGCGATCACGCCGCCCTCAACCCGAAAGTCAAAAAGAAAGTGACCGGTTCGCGGTTGAAAGTGAGGACCGGGGGGGGGGTTTGCGGACGCTGCTCTTATTATTCTATGGACGCACCGGCCCTGATAACACTGGTGAGAACCGGGCACTGTGTACTATGGTGTTAGTAACTAATGTTAAGTTGTTTCTTTAATATGCATTCTATGTATTCTGTTTTTGAATGTTTCTGTTAAGGACTTTAATCTTGGTGTTGTGTCCTCTGAGGAGGAGGGTAATGTGTGTGTGTGAAAAAAGAGCAGGTAGAGTGTGACAGGCTAGGGGACTCGTGTCGATCTCCTTCTCAGTACTTGGAGTTTTTGCTCAATAAAATAGTTAGTTGTCGGTATTTTCAAGTCCATCGTCTGTATTTACATTCACCCACTGGCAGCCAAAATCCACGCCTTACACTAATATGAAGCGTGTATGCACTCTGACTACTTCTATATTGTTGATAAGCTGTGCTGGGCATTTCACTCTGTCTCGCGCTGAAGGCTGTCAGTGTTGACCAATCGCAACAGGCTGTCATCGGTCCAATCAGCGCAGATTAGCTTCGCTGAACGATTCATATGGGAGTCGCTGGGATAATTAGGTAAAAATAAATGCATATTATAAGACCATAAAAAGTGTTTTTTGACCTTGCATGCTTATTAGACTGTTATTAGAGACCCTTACAACCAAAATATGACCCTATTTAATGTATAATAGGGGCTCTTAAATACTTTATATTAAAGTTTTTTGGGGTTTTTTTGGTGATGGCAGCTTAAAGACACCTCTCATATGGAGAATGAAGTGACATGCATTGCTCAGATGTGAGTTTTTCAACAGACTTTTCAAAATTCTCGTTCTGTGGGTTTCGTTTATCAAATAAATTGGTATTTTCTATTGGATTCAAGTCAGGCGATTGGCTGGGCCATTCTACAGCGTGATTTTCTTTCTCTGAAAGCATTTGAGAGTTTCATTGACTGTATTTTGGATCATTGCCTTGCTGAAATGTTTACAATGATGAAGGACAGAGGATTGCTGAAGAACTACTGACAGATTTCAGCTCTGTCTGGGCTTTCACTGCCTTTCTACACCTTCCTTTCTTCAGGTGTTCAATATTTTTTCCCTGTGTCATTTCATTTTATTACACATAACTTAATTTGTAAACTAATTAGTTTTGTTTTGATTTCTTTGGTTGTTACCAACATCTGGAGAAAATTTCAAGTCAACGGCACCTTTAGAAATATGTTTTCAGAGAAAAATGGTGATGTGTTCGATACTTATTTTCCCCACTGTATCTAAAAATTCTTAAAGAATAATTTTTAGACAAGCAAAAAATAATCTACCAATGAGGTGATCAATGATGTTATTTCAAATGAAAAACAAGATTCCTTTGCTTGCACCATTTGCTGATTATTTTGCTCAGCTTAATGACAAACTCACTTAATTTTGACTTCCTATTTCTGAAAACAAGACAATATTGTGTGCTTGTCTAGAAAATGCTTCTTGATTGAAGAATTTGTAGATATTTGGACTAGAAACAAGACAGAAAAAGCCTTTTTTGCAGTGTAGGAAAAAAGGTGGATAAAGCTCAGCTCATGCATTTGTGCCTTCAGACTCTTGAGTGTGTCTTGTTTTCTTCTAGCCGCTAAATGGGGAGCGCCTAACAAGATTGACCTGTATGATGTGAGGAGACGACCGTGGTGAGTCCCATCGCCTTCACATACACACACACACTCCATTTCAGCTTGTTGTTTTTGCCTCTGCTGTGAAGAGCGAGCAAGTGTGGCAAGTTCAGATGAAGTCAGACTGCTGTAGTTTACTGTGTGGTTTAGTGAAGGTCCAGTTGGTTTCTGGGGGTCAGCCTCATCCACATGTGTTCCCTTAATTTATACGGAAGATTTGATATTGTGATTTGACATGAAAGTATGTGTCCTGCATTCACAACAATGCCAAAACTGCTGTTATGGTATGTTACTGTATAATATGTTAATATTTATTTGTAGGGAATATTTATATTGATTTTATAGTTGATGTAGTAGTGTAAAAGGGGTGCTACAAAAGTTAGATTGTTATATTACTATTATTTTAAAGGGAATGTTTTATATTGATTTTATATTTGATGTAGTGTGTAGAAGGAACGCTGTATTGAGTTATTGTAGAGTAAAAGCATTTTGGTATGTGGCTACTAGTCTGGAGAATAAAATGTAGCACATAATGAAAATTGTTTGCAAACTTTTTCCTGTAGTTTTATTTGTATATATTTTTAATGAATTTGTTCATTTAACTTAATTTCTTTATTTAACTGAATGCAATTTTTTATATAACAAAATTTATTATTATATTAAGATTTAACACATAATTTATCTATTTTTGTACTTCATTTATTTCCATTTATTAATTTAACTAAAGCTATTTTGATTTATTATTTCTGCAGACTTTATTTATTTAACAGATTTATTTTTCCTAGCTTGAAAATAGGTATGCAATAATGCATTTATTTATTTATTTATTTATTTATTTATTTATTTATTTATTTATTTATTTATTTATTTATACTTAGCTATCTATTTAAATTCTATCTATTTATTTTATTTTATTATGTTATTGCATTACTTGTGCATTTGTTTTGCCGAAGGCATTTTATAGCTTTTATTATTACTTAAAACAAGTTAATTTATTTTTTTAAAGATGCTGTATGTAAGTTTTTGACTCTTCTAAAGCATAAAAATACTATCATATTTTTGCAGATATTTAAGAAACATGCTAAGGGAACATTCTTGTTATTATATTTCAGCACCCCGTGTTGCCTTTTTGGAAAACCACGTATTTCATTCATTCAGTCAGAAAGGCTCTCAAAGCATGTGCACATGACCGAAATGCGACCTTCGGTGGACAGTAGCAGAATTTACAAAGCATATAAATATTACGAATGTAAACATTAAGTGAGCAGGTTATATTGTAACCCCGTGTCCTAACAACATGCTACGTGATGAGATTTGCAGTGATAAACAATTTGGCTGTTTGCACCAGACGAAACACGACATTTAAATACAGCCATTCAGAAGCACAGAATAGTGCACTTACTGCACTCCAACGAAATGGAAAGGTTTATAAACTAATTAATACATGTTAAACCCCTTTAACATTATTAAATGTAGATGCTGAATCACTGATATGTGTTGGTTTGCACACAGTTCTAAAGTTCAGTTTCAGACGATTTATTTTATTTTAAAGATCTGAGGTGAACTATCTGCTGCTGCTTTCAGTATTATGGCAATAAATGTCCTGTAAAATGGCATTCAAACTCACATTATTAGCATTTAACACAGAATAAAGCACATGAGGTGAACCTGAGGTAAACATTGTCAGTTTATCCTGTTGTTCAGCTGCAAGAAATGAAAGCAGTTTCTAATATATCAATTCCAGGTATTGGTTAGGACAAAAACTCCTTTTAATATGAAAATATTCCTTCTATCGCATGCCGTTGCTTTTATTTAGAAAACGATTCAAATCAGCCTTAAATCAGCATTTACAGAATTGTTGGTCCTCAATCTGGCAACCTGCGCTTGCATTTGCTTTGAATCAGAAATGCAATACCTAGTTCAACCACTGGGTGTCAAACTTCCTGCACATTTAATAAAAAAATAATATTTTGCCATCATATGTTTTGGCTGTAGCTGCAATGATATACATAGAATAGCTCTGATATGCAAACATAAGCATTATTAATATATGTTATGATGTGGATCTCTTCCAACACACAAAAACAGGCAAAATCTTCCAACACACTCACATTTTCTTGTTAAAATTCTAATCAACAGAAAAGTACATACTCTGAGTGTGTACTACGAGAAAGTGAACATGACCAGAGTGCATTAGTCCAAGCCAAAGCACTTAGTAGGTAGTGCATGTAGCGTCTGCTTTCATCCAGAGCAAACTGCAGTTCACTTGTTTCAGGAACAATCCCCTCAGGATTAGCCTGCGGTTCAGCGTCTTCATCCAGAGCACAAAAGTGCAACTTTAGCCGTTACGCCACATCACCTTTCCAAAAAGACAATATCCCACAGAAATACATCTCTGTCTACTTAATGAAGACACAAAATGCTGTTTAGAGGCAAAAAAGCAAGGTGTTAAATCGAAAACAACTTGTTATCAGGTGCTAGCATGGCTGGTTAAGCGTGTGTTTCACAGAGTCGTAGCGAGGCGCTAATGAGCCTCTTCTTTGACAGAGTAATTAAGTTCACACTCAAGGAGAGTGTCTACAGCACACAAAAAGAGAGAGAAAACAATCCCCAATATACCTGTAGGAAGCTAAAGACATACAACACAAGCAGGCCGATAGTTAGCTTGTTCGGCTGACAAAGCGCTAATGTTGCTGATGAGCCGGAGCGAGTTGTACATTGTTTCCGTTGCTCTGCACACTTAATGAGTTGCTTTAAATGTGTTTGCGAGTGTGTAGGAAACACAGCGGCTCTATAAGCGCAGGGATGATGAATTGGTTTGTAGTTTGCTATCAGCAGGCGCTACACCACACACCGCTGCTGTGTTTATATGAGCGAGACTACAGGCTGTGTTGTGTGTGGGGGTGTGTGTGTGTGTGGTTTGACCAAACTGATAAAAGGAGCTCATGTGGACTGTCATTTGTCTTGAACACACTAAATAAGTTGTTTTATATAAGGATTATGGTGTGTGTGGTCAGAGGCGGATTTAATAAATACTCAAGGTAAGCGGTTGTAGTTAAAAGGTATACAGCTGAGGCCAGAATAACGAGAACTATTTATTCATTCATTCATTTTCTCTTCAGCTTAGTCCCTTTATTAATCTGGGGTCGCCACAGCGGAATGAACCGCCAACTTATCCAGCATATGTTTTACGCAACGGATGCCCTTCCAGGTGCAACCTATCACTGGGAAACACCCATACATTCTCGTTCACACACATACACTAGACAATTTTAGCCTTCCCAATTCACCTGTACCGCATGTCTTTGGACTTGTGGGGGAAACCGGAGCACCCGGAGGAAACCCGTGCGAATGCGGGGAGAACATGCAAACTCCACACAGAAATGCCAACTGACCCAGCCGAGGCTCGAACCAGCGACCTTCTTGTTGTGAGGCGAGAGCGCTAACCACTGCGCAACCGGGTACCCCCTTGAGAATTATTTATATTATTTATACAGTTACCCATTAAATTATATTTTATTAACGTCTACCCCTACCCCAACCCTAAACCCAACCATCACAGTAATGCAAAAACAGTATTATAGTCGTTGCCAATAGCTTAGTGGTTAAGTGCGCTGACATATAGCAGTGTGGTGATCACAGCGACCTGAGTTTGATTCCCGGCTCGAGGTCCTTTGCCCACCCTCTCTGCTCCCAATACTTTCCTGTCTGTAACCTCCACTGTCCTATCCCAATTAAAGGTGAAACCCCCCTAAAAAAAAAAAAAACAGTATTACACTAAGGCAGCACGGTGGCGCAGTGGGTAGCACAATTGTTCAATATTATTATTTATTATATGCATATTTATATTTGTTTTAATAAAAACAAGTTTAGATTTGTCCACCTGTCAGGTTTTGGAGGCATAAAAAACATATGGGGCATAAGAATAGGACGTGTGTTTGGATATAACATAAAAAAAGTTTTTTGACCACACTTGGTAATTATTGTTCATTCATTCATTTGCTGGAAATTAGAACTGAATTTAGAAATAGTTTTGACACAAATCTTTGCACTTAACAAACAAAATTAAAGATGTAGGCTGATGGATGTCTTCACTCGAGTAAAGTAAAGAGTATTCAATTCAATTCATATTTATTTGTATAGCGCTTTTACAATGTGAATTGTGTCAAGATTATAGTGAATTGAAACAGTGTCAGTTCAGTTTTCAGAGATTGAGCTCAGTTTTAGTTCAGTTCAGGTCAGTGTGGTTTAATATTCACTACTGAAAGTCCAAGCACTGAAGAGCAAATCCATCGATGCGCAGCTCTACAAGTCCCGAACTATGCAAGCCAGTGGCGACAGCGGCAAGGAAAAAACTTCACCAATTGGCGAAAGTGAAGGATAAAAACCTCGAGAGAAACCAGGCTCAGTTGGGCAGACCATTTCTCCTATGGCCAAACGTCTTGTGCAGAGCTGCAGTCTAGGCGCTGGAGGCTGGAGAGTGCTGGACGTCAGCGAAGACTTGGCGAAGAGTAAAAGTAAAGTAAAGAGGCCGAATGGAGGAGGCTCATTCTTTATCCTCATGCTGCAAATGCTCTGTTTAACTGTTTTCTCACTAGTAAAGTGTTCAGTTTTGCCACTTACAAAGTTGCCATGTAAATAGCAAGCGCACTATGGCACGACGCAACTGACTCTTAAAGGGAATGGGAGATGAGACTCTATTTGGTTTGATGCACGTTATGCTCAAAACACACCCATAACTCATTAAGAGAATAAGCACAACCCTGTTAGACCATGCGCCAGGGCGCAGACCATATTATTCCATCCTTAGAATAGCAAAAGTGGATTCGAACATGCCCTTAATGCTTTTGTGTCATGCGCTTTAGACTTTGCGCCTAGATCGTTAAAATAGAGCCCATAGTATCTTATTGTAATGTAGATCTGTTTATGTTATTTTATCTGCAGCGTTTACAATTTTTATTTATAGATAGATAGTAATTATATTGATCCCTTTCTGCTGCTCTCTAGTTGCAAGTAATTGTATGTGTGTGTGCTTGTGATGATGTCATTTCTGTTTCTCCAGAGTGATCAGTGTTCAGTTGAATGTTTAGATCTCTCTGCAGGTATAAGAGAGTATCAGACGGCTCTAATGTGTGTGCGCATGTAAGTGTCGGTCTGCTAGCTACTCGTTAACCCCTCACACACACACACACACACACACACACTGTTGCTTGGTGACCGGTGCTGCTCTGTGATTGGCAGACTGTGGCAGCAGGGTGTTGGATGTGTCAGGTCAGGTCCGTGTGATTATGAGAAAACACACTGTCATTGTGTATTACACTCTTCACAGGGTTAGAGCACTGTTGCTGAGCTCAGCTGATGTGCAGGAGTTCACAGCAAACTTGTAGTATACTGAGCTGTTATTTGATGGGAAGTTCTGGTTTTGTATGCTGATAAACTAATTCAGCTGTTAAACACAATATAGATGCAGCTATATTGTGATTCATCCACAGAAAGCAACTGTTAAGTTTGGATTACAAACTTAAAACAAAAGGACAGTGCTTTGATAAAACAGTGTGTTTTAATTATAACATAGTGATAAGAGATAATACTTAGTATAGAATTTGATATAAGTGAGGAGTGTTTAGCTTTAGGGGTGGCGCAGTGGGTAGCGCTGTTGCCTCACAGCAAGAAGGTCGCTGGTTCGAGTCACGCCTGGGTCAGTTAGCATTTCTGTGTGGAGTTTGCATGTTATTTCTGTGTTTCCTCCGGGTTCCCTGATTTCTCCCACAGTCTAAAGACATGCACTGTGGTCTATGTGGTTTATGTGCTCGTAGGTTGTGGCGTTAACACGAAACACAATTGGTACTATTGGGCCCAAAGTGTGCCAAGAAAATATCTCCCACACCATTACACCACCACCACCAGCCTGAACCGTTGATGCAAGGCAGGATGGATCCATGCTTTCATGTTGTTGACACCAAATTCTGACCCTACCATCCGAATGTCGCAGCAGTAATCAAGACTCATCAGACCAGGCAACATTTTTCCAATCTTCTATTGTCCAATTTTGGTGAGCCTGTGCGAATTGTAGCCTCAGTTTCCTGGTGTTAGCTGACAGGAGTGGCACCCGGTGTGGTCTTCCGCTGCTGTAGCCCATCCGCCTCAAGGTTGGACGTGTTGTGTGTTCAGAGATGCTCTTCTGCACACCTCAGTTGTAACGAGTGGTTATTTGAGTTACTGTTGCCTTTCTATCAGCTCGAACCAGTCTGACCATTCTCCTCTGACCTCTGGCATCAAGAGTCAACATTCTCTGTAAACCCTAGAGATGATTGGGCATGAAAATCCCAGTAGATCAGGAGTATCTGAAATACTCAGACCAGCCCGTCTGGCACCAACAAACATGTCACATTCAAAGTCACTTAAATTACCTTTCTTCCCCATTCTGCAGGGGACCCCAATGAGGAACCCCAATGACTTTGCTGTTGTTATTATTAATTTAAATGTACATATGTAAATGTAAAATATTTCAATAAATAAATAAATAAATAAAATGCAGCCACTAAATTATTGTGGATTGATTGGTGCCACTGACATAGCTGATTCACTGCCCCTCCCCCTCCCTGATTGTCGTTGACAGCACGCACACACCTATTTACCCTAAGGTACATCAATAGAAAAAGCTGTATTAATACCATTACTTACTTAATAATATTGTGGCTCTGAAAGAATATGGATAAATGATATTATTAGGGTCTGTGTAGTGAGTGTGTGTGTATATAGTAATGCCTTTTGTTCAGTTTGTTCATTTGTTTGTTTTATTAATTAATTCATTAATCTTCATTAATTTTAGACATGGCATATACTGTATGCTGTACAATAAAAGTATGTGAAAAATAACTTACAAGTTATTTATATGCAGTTGAAGTCAGAATTATTAGCCCCCGTTTATTTTTTTCCCCAATTTCTGTTTAACGGGGAGAAGATTTTTTTCAACACTTTTTTAAACATAATAGTTTTAATAACTCATTTCTAATAACTGATTTATTTTATCTTTGCCATGATGACAGTAAATAATATTTAACTAGATATTTTTTCAACACACTTCTATACAGCTTAAAGTGAAATTTAAAGGCTTAACTAGGTTAATTAGGTTAACTAGGCAGGTTAGGGTAATTAGGCAAGTTATTGTATAACGATGGTTTGTTCTGTAGACTATGGCAAAAAACATAGCTTAAAGGGGCCAATAATTTTGACCTTAAAATGGTGTTTAAAAAATTAAAAACTGCTTTTATTCTAGCCGAAATAAAACAAATAAGACTTTCTCAATTCAATTCAATTCAATTCATCTTTATTTGTATAGCGCTTATCAGGGCTTGACATTAACTTTTTTGATCACCAGCCACGGTTGCTAGTAGTTTTCCAACATTACTAGCCACTCGCCATTTTCACTAGCCACAATTTTATTGTTGGGAAAATATATTTTATACACAAAAATATGACTTTGACATGGTAAAATTACTTGATTTAGATTTTGCGTTTTCTCCACATGGCTCATTCATTTCACTTTTTGTGTGTCGTGTATGAGCTTGCTAAATGTTCATGAGCAAATGGGTCATGGTTTCATAGTATTACAATTAGTTTTTATTTCACATGACTTTCAGAGCTTAAAATGAAGGATTTACCAAATTTATCTCTGACCACACCAAACATAAACAATTAATTATTTCTTACCCACACATTTTAAATGTGTCAAAACAAGCATAATATAGCTGTATACTATACTTTTTATTTAACAAAACATATGCACAGTAATCTGTCCTGGCTAAAGGTCCAGGATCACCAGTTAACTACACATAAATGGGGAGTAATCTCCCATTAAAGCAATATTATTGTAAAAAAATGATAATTAATAAACCACATTACGCAAAAGAAAGCAGGTAAAAAACATACCGTGTGATAATGAAAGTATTATAACGCACACGGTTAACGTTAGACCCATTAATAACCTGTTCAAATAATGGTGAAAGTGAAAGCAACCGGTGCTGCTTACAAAAATACAAATCTGGAGCTCTTGAAAGCAGCAAGACTGTGGGTGCATGTTCATCACTTTTTGTCTAGTGTTTGTAAGAGAACCGATCACATCAGCTGTGTTTCTAGACACAGTTGCTTCACGCAAGGAAACGAGAGCGCGCACGCGTTTTAAACAGTCGCGCGCATCACCTCAGCTGCGAGAGATCATCCTTTCATTCGGTATTCATCTGCTTTTTTATTGCTCACGCGAACGTAATTATTTTTGTCAGTCGTGTTGCTTCTCAATTCTAAGATCGCCTTTACATGCATATTGGACCATCCTTATTGTCGAACCCTGCTTTTATGAATTATTATCCGGGAAAATTATTTTCAACTAGCCAAAGTGGCTAGTGGGAGTGTCTGTCTTACCCGCCACCACTGAAATCTACCCGCATTTGGCGGGCTGGCGGGTGTTAATGTAAAGCCCTGGCGCTTATACAGTGTAGATTGTGTCAAAGCAGCTTCACATGGAAGGTTATAGTGAATTACAGTGTCAGTTCAGTTTTCAGAGATTAAGTTCAGTTCAGTTTAGCTCAGTTCAGTGTGGGTTAATAATCACTACTGAGAGTCCAAACACTGAATAGCAATCCATCGATGCGCAGCTCTACAGATCCCGAACCATGCAAGCCAGTGGCGACAGCGGCGAGGTAAAAACGTCACCAATTGGCGAAAGCGAAGATTTTAAAAAACCTTGAGAGAAACCAGGCTCAGTTATGCACGACCATTTCCCCTATGGCCAAACGTCTTGTGCAGCGCTGCAGTCTAGGCGCAGGAAGCTGGACCTCAGCGAAGACTCGTCTGTCCTTGGAGCATCACAGGAGTCAGTCATGCTCTCACTCCATGAAGACCACCACAGCAGCTGCTCAGGATACGGCCTGGTCCAGAAAACCTTGGGATCATCTCGTCGCTGGTCTCGGATCGCGTCAGTGGCACTGCATAGTCTGAGGGCCTCGAGATGAGTACCCCCAGGTGGAAATACAGAATAAGGAGAATAATTAGCGTAGCTGCTGTTCATAATGTATATAAACGAGAACCAAAATCATGTGTGAGGCACATCATGCGTCATACCGCTATGTAATGCACTGAGTGTATGCTTTGCTAAAAAGATAGGTCTTTAATCTAGTTTTGAAGAGCGAGAGTGTGGCTGAGCCTCGGACATTATCAGGAAGGCTATTCCAAAGTTTAGGGGCCATAAATGAGAAGACTCGACCTCCTTTACTCGACTTTGATATTCTAGGTACTACCAGAAGCCCTGAGTTTTGAGATCGTAAAGAGCGGGTTGGGTTTGTAGCGAGACAGGAGGTTGGTTAGATAAACAGGAGCTAGATTATTTAAAGCTTTATAGGTAAGGAGTAATATTTTAAATTCAAGACGAAACTTAACAGGCAGCCAGTGTAAGGAGGATAAAATTGGGGTGATATGATCATATTTTCTAGATCTGGTAAGAACTCTGGCAGCTGCATTTTGCACTAGCTGGAGTTTGTTAATAGAGGATGCTGGACAACCAGCAAACAGAGCATTACAGTAATCCAGCCTAGAAGTCATGAAAGCATGAACTAGCTTTTCTGCATCTGATATGGATAGCGTATTGGATTTCAACTTTATTCTTAATAGATTTTCTCCAGAAGAAAAAATAATATCAGACATACTGTGAACATTTCCTTGTTTGGTCTGCACATGTACTTGCTGAATTATTTCAAAAAATAAATTGCAATATGTCAAGAGTAGTTATTTAAATCAATTAAAACCACATTAGTTAATTTACCACAAACAAAAATATAACATTGCACTGAATACATTATTTTTTGTGTGCCACCCCAAGATTTGGTAGGGCCTCTTCTGGCCACCCCTAAGAAACTTTTCTGGGGGCGCCACTGCCATTCTAATGCTCGGTTTGAACTGCAGCAGATCGTCTTGACCATAGGTGCGTTCGACATGAAGCACAGCTGCAGACGATGATCAACGAGATTAGCCGAGCGCAGGCGGGGGCGGAGTTGAAAACGGAGCCGTCAAGCCGGACACTTCGGGGGCTGCAATCATGATGACCGATCACATGGCGTGATCATTTATTGAAATAACAACAAAAGATATACAGTACAAATAAAACAGAACACAGTCTCTACAAACTATAGTTAATTTTTAAACAATAAGGGAATTATGAATTAAATTTAAGTAGCCTACATAACAAATGCATGAGAAATAAGGGGAAACCAGAGGGCACATAAAAAGGAAATAAATACCCACGAATGGGATTATTTTGGATAATGAAAGCATTTTTAAAAAAGCACTTTAATCCAAAAAGATTAAACAAAATGATTAAAATAAATGAGCTACACTTTAAGGAGACATTTCCCAGGAAGTGCAGGTACATCAGTGTACATTTCTGCATAAATGGCTTGACAGGAAATAAAATATTTTAGAATCATATATTTTTACATTACATATTTTTATATAACTTAATTTGCTAAGAAATCGTCAGGATCAATGATGATAATTATTTTATTACAAGTCTGTAAGAGTTGAGTTAATATTTAGGTTATTTACTAAAATACATCATTTACTGTAAATTGTTTATGGAGCTGAATACAATAGTCTGTATAAAAAAGGCAGAATAAACCTGTGCAAACAATCTAGTCTCTATGAACAAATTATTTAACTAAAGATGATACTGCAGTAAAATACTTGTAGTCTTTTAATAACCATCATGGGTACAAGATAGAGAGGATATAAAAAGTTAATTGTTTGTTTTAAAATTTGTGAGACGGAATTTGTCCATTAATAAACACGAAACACACGTGGTTGTTGTCATGCGGTGAACTCGGCCAATCGTGTTATATTGGTGTCGTCATCTTAGCTCCAGCAGGCGCTCTTCAGATGCTGCGCGAGCTAAATCAGTCATCTGATCTAGGAGCGCTGTGGCAGTACTTTGATGCCACATGTGACAGTCACATGACGTCGGCGCAGCATCAATCCGGCCAAAATTTCTAACCGGCATACACCGCTTTAAGACTGCATGAAGTCGAACGCACCTCATGTCTACATGCCTAAATGCATTGAGTTGCTGCCATGCGATTGGCTGATTAGAAATTAGCATTAACGAGCAGTTGGACAGGTGTACCTAATAAAGTGGGTGTATATCTTTTCTAAAGCTCTAAAGGAGACGTGAGATTATATCAGGAGATTTCATGTCAAACTAAAATCAAATTTGTTCTATTTGCTTTGTTAAAGTTCATTCTTGATACAAAAATAAATAAAATAAACCTGCAACTTAAAAGCAAAGGTCATGAGAACTTCCGAATCGCACAGACTTAAAGAGAAAGCCTCCATTAGTTCTGGGCTGATTGTGCTCTCTATGTGGCTGAGAAAGTCTTGAAGAAAGATCAGCTCTCTGACACTCACTTCATCAACTCTGACTCTGACTGCAAAATGAATGGCCCAGTCAACACACTTAATTGTCTCCAATTGCTCTGACGTGAATTATTAACACGCCTCTATTATAATGTATGTCTACACGCGTTAGCGAAGGACAGCGGAGAGAGAGAGCGACGTTTAGAGGAGAGAGCAAGAGCGACAGCACGATTGATCGCAGGAGTTTGAAGGAGAAACAGACAGAGGTGTGTGTTTTGTTATCGGAGCGTTACAGAGAAGCCATTACCATGCAGGATCAGCCCAGCGTAGCAGATATTCAGCACAGCCAAAGCACATATTGATTTCTCAGAAAAGTCAATCTGGCTCCTAAGTAAATATTATGGCAGCTGCTCAAATGCCACGAACAGCCGCCGAAACATGATGGAGGCCGGATTTCTGCCCTCTGTGAATGTGTCAAATTAAACACTGGTGGAGAAACTGTGATTTCCTTTCAGTGTAAATCCACTTTTAGTAACTCTTTAGCTTTATTAGTTGCTAGATATGTAAAGCATGATACATTCCTGATAGTAAAATAGTAGCACTTGATGTACCATAGTATAGTTGAAGTCAATTATTGACCCTACTGTGATTTTATTTTTATTATTTTTTTTTATTTCTCAAATGATGTTTAACAAAGCAAGGCATTTTTCACAGTATTTCCTATAATATTTTTTCTTCTGGAGAAAATCTTATTTGTTTTATTTCGGCTAGAATAAAAGCATTTTTTTATTTTTTTATACCATTTTAAGGTCAATATTATTAGCCCCTTAAGCAATGTTTGAATGGATGATTTGAATATGGTTTTATTGATATTTACCATTGTCATTCATTCATTTTCTTTTCGGCTCAGTCCCTTTATTAATCTGTGGCTGCCACAGCAGAATGAACCACCAACTTATCCAGCATATGTTTTATGCAGCGGAATGATCTTCCAGCTGCAACCCATCACTGGGAAACACCCATGCACACTCATTCACACACATACACTACGGACAATTTAGCTTACCCAATTCACCTATACCGCATGTCTTTGGACTTGTGGGGGAAACCGGAGCACCCGGAGGAAACCCACGAAAACACGTGGAGAACATGCAAACTCCACACAGAAATGCCAACTGACCCAGCCGAGACTCGAACCAGCGACCTTCTTGCTGTGAGGCGAGAGCGCTACCCACTGTGCCATGATATTCTGGACATATTACTGTACTACGCTATAACATAGTGCCATTTTACTACAGTATTATTATGATATTATTATTCTATTGGTATTACTATCTGTAAAGTACACTCACCGGCCATTTTATTAGGTACACCTGTCCAATTTATTTGTATGAAGATGGTATTTATACAACCATCTCTAAGGTTTACAGTGAATGGTCTGAAAAAGAGAAAATATCCAGTGAGCGGCCGTTCTGTGGGCGCAAATGCCTTGTTGGTGCCAGAGGTCAGAGGAGAATGGCCAGACTGGTTCGAGCTGATAGAAAGGCAACAGTAACTCAAATAAGCACTCGTTACAACCGAGGTATGAAGAAGAGCATCTCTGAACGCACAACACTTCCAACCTTGAGGCGGATGGGCTAAAGCAGCAGAAGGTGGTGGTGGTGTAATAGTGTAGGGGATATTTTCTTGGCACACTTTGGGCCCATTAGTACCAATTAAGCATCGTGTCAACGCCACAGCCTACCTGAGTATTGTTGCTGACCATGTCCATTCCTTTATGACCACAGTGTACCCATCTTCTGATGGCTACTTCCAGCAGGAGAACACACCATGTCATAAAGCGCAAATCATCTCAGACTGGTTTCTTGAACATGACAATGAGTTCACTGTACTGAAATGGCCTCCACATTCACCAGAACTCAATCCAATAGAGCACCTTTGGGATGTGATGGAAAAGGAGATTCATACAGTATCATGGATGTGCAGCCGACAAATCTGCAGCAACTGCATGATGCTATCATGTCGATGTGGACCAAAATCTCTGAGAAATATTTCCAGTAGCTTGTTGAATCTATGCCACAATAGATTAAGGCAGTTCTGAAAGAAAAATTGGTCCAACCTGGTACTAGTAAGGTGTACCTAATAAAGTGGCCGGTGTGTGTATATTATGCTGTAGTACTACTACAATTCTGCGATTTCAATGTATACTGAATAATTACCATTGTATTTGTTAAAAAAAAAAAAAACACTATAGCACCATAGCTAATACTTATTTTTGTTAGTGTATAACTTTTAATGAACATGTAAAAGTGAAGAATCTAAAAATGTCAAAATCTATCATGCTAACCGTTCTGGAGGGTTTTGAATTCTCTGCATGTTTTATATTTTCCTCCTAGTTTTATCTTTCTAAAGTCCTTAAAGGACAATCCGACTGGTCATCCATCCATACAGATCAGCTGATCCCGGCATTAAATTATTGAATAACCAAGCAAATGAAAAGCAGAATAAACAGACGACAACATCTCTTTTCCACAGCTCACCTGCTTTAGGCCTCAGTGTTTTAATCTTAATGCAATCTATTGAAGAACACATCCAGAGGAGAGCCGAGAGAGCAGCGGCCCATAAAATAATAATCCTAACAACACACACACACACACACACACACCTGTTCAGAAGCATCTAAAGGGAAGTGAAGTCACTACAATTCAGTAAAGCCTTAACATCTTAATATGCATTACTCCTGCAGACTGTGACAGAAGGAAATGTGTCATGCGACTGCATCATTTGAGCTCAGATAAATGCCTGTAACTGGCTAATTTTTACCATGAGGCTGTGAAAGACTCGACTTTTGCTCGGATAATGTATTTGTGGAAAGCTGCAGACTCTGTTTTAGTTTCAGTGCAGGGTCAGATGAACCAAAATGCAGATTTTTGAAAACAAAGGCGTGGCTTCATACATTTACTCTCTGATTGGCTGGATCGTTGCATATCTCTCGCTGCTTGGTCAAGCTCCTCTCATATGGCTATTGCATTGAGTTCTGTTTCATGTATGTTAATGCTCATTTTCATTCATTCATTCATTCATTTTCTTTCCGGCTTAGTCCCTTATTTCATCAAGGATCACCACAGCGGAATGAACCACTAACCTATCCAGCATATGTTTTATGCAGCGGATGCTCTTTCAGATGCAACGCAGCACTGGAACACATCCATACGCTCTCATTCACACAGACACTCATACACGACGGCCAATTCAGTTTATTCAATTCCCCTATAGCGCATGTATTTGGACTAGGGGTGTCAAAATTAATCGTTTCTTCGGTGCACCGCGATGCAGATGGGGACAATTCGATATCGGTTCAGTAATAGATCATAACCAGTTATTACGCACTGATGTCATTTATTGTGTCGCGGTAGAATACTATGGCGAAGGTGAGTAAATAAAACACTCCTACTACTTAAAAAGCAGATAATTGTGCACGTGTGAATGTGAGTGTCTTTCACTGACACTGAGGAATGGTAAAGCACGAGCCGCTATTTCACTACTAGGGAGAAATGCTGTAAAACTTCATCTCTCTCTCTCTCTCTCCCACACACACACACGTTTTGCATTTGACCCATTGGCATGTTCGTGAGGTAAATTTCCCTCTCCTCTTGCCTGTTAAAGCGATACGTGTGGATCCAGACACAAGCGTGCATTTGGTGCGAGTTTATTGTATTGTATTTTTTCTATTACGTATTACTTGATAACCGCGTATTATGCGCATATAGACTGACCCGCGGCAGTTTTTCCGGCGTGACTCATGGGTGAACAGCGCTTTCATTTCTAAAGCCAAGCGCAGCCCTTTCTGTTGAGCGGGTGAAGACAATGACCAATCATATGGGGTGTAAGAACTTGCCAGTGCTCAAAAAGCAAGCGGGATAATATTTACATTAGTTTATTTGTTATTAATTGCTCGTGCTGTCTTCTGTGCATGTATTGGAGTTTTCATTCAAAAAGAGTGGTTTTTTTTTTTGAGCAGGTAAAATTAAAGGTACAGTTCATATATCTGAGGAATTATTTAAAGTATTAAATTGCTGCTAACTTAAACATTTGAATTGCCTACTAGTTGTTTATAATGAATGCTTTCAATTTGGTGCAATTTAATATCTACTTTTAGCTTGTGAAGTGATTTTCATGTCATGTAGGTCTCGTAAGAAGTATGGGCGATGGTTGTTTTCATTTTAAAATGGCACGTTAAAATGAAAGCACAGTAGTGTAAATGTAGCCCGAGACTGAGAGACAAGGTCAGAGAGCATAAACACTCTCTCTCTCTCTCTCCAGGTAATGCATTGATTTTTACCCATGCTGCACCGTGATAAAAGTACCTCATGAATTCCAATGTCTTTCTCCTATTGAGGGAACGCAACACAATCAAAGCGGCACGAGGCACATTACAATGTCAATCCTTGCTTTTACTTTTGGAGCACCTTCCTGGGAAATGTGTTTTCTGTCATGGCTTGGAAATGGGACATTTTTGTGATGAGTTTTTTCAGGCCCTGCAGCCTTGACGAAAAGAGGCCGCTCTTTCATATAGACGTGAGATTGTCTGTCCTTTAGATGGCGGTTTGCTGCTTTAACCTATGGTGATGATGCTGAAGTGTAAAGTATTATATAGCGATGAAACATGCTGAATGTTATTCATTCGCAGAGTTTCTCCTTCCTTGTTATTTTTGAGTCACATGTCAGTCGTATTTTCTACTCTGTTCAGAATCAACACTTGCAAGCAAAATCATGGAACTTGAGAATAATTTATTTATTTTATATATACTGTGTATATATATATATATATATATATATATATATATATATATATATATATATATATATATGTATATATGTATATAAATACAGTATAAGCATTTACAAATTATTGTGAATAACCTATTAGAATATACACACACCGGCCACTTTATTAGGTACACCTTACTAGTACCAGGTTGGACCCCCTATTGCCTTCAGAACTGCCTTAATCCTTCATGGCATAGATTCAACAAGGTACTGAAAATATTCCTCAGAGATTTTGGTCCATATTGACATGATGGCATCACACAGTTCCTGCAGATTTGTCGGCTGCACATCCATGATGAAAATCTCCCGTTCCACCACAATTCAAAGGTGCTCTATTGGATTGAGTTCTGGTGACTGTGGAGGCCATTTGAGTTCAGTGAACTCATTGCCATGTTCAAGAAACCTGTATGAGATGATTCACGCTTTATGACATGATGCATGTCAGAAGATGGGTACACTGTGGTCATAAAGTGATGGACATGGTCAGCATGGGCGCTGACACGATGCTCAATTGGTACTAATGGGCCCAAAGTGTGCCAAGAAAATATCCCCCACACATTACACCACCACCACCAGCCTGAACTGTTGATACAAAGCAGGATAAATCCATGCTTTCATGTTGTTGATGCCAAATTCTGACCCGACCTTCCAAACAGCAAAATGGAGACTCATCAGACCAGTTTCTCCAATCTTCTATTGTCCAATTTTGGTGAGCCTGTGTGAATTGTAGCCTCAGTTTTCTTTTCTTAGCTGACAGGTGTGGCCCCCAGTGTGGTCTTCTGCTGCTGTAGCCCATCCACCTCAAGTTTGGACGTGTTGTGTGTTCAGAGATGCTCTTCTGCATACCTCGGATGTAATGAATGGTTATTTGAGTTACTGTTGCCTTTCTATAAGCTCGAACCAGTCTGGCCATTCTCCTCTGACCTCTGACCTCTGGCATCAAGGACCTCCTCTGACCTCTGGCATCAATGCATTTGTGCCCACAGAACTGCCGCTCACTGGATATTTTTTCTTTTTGTGACCATTCTCTGTAAACCCTAGAGATGGTTGTGCGTGAAAATCCCAGTAGATCAGCAGTTTCTGAAATACTCAGACCAGCCCGTCTGGCACCAACAACCATGCCACATTTAAAGTCACTTAAATCACCTTTCTTCCCCATTCTGATGCTCGGTTTGAACTGCAGCAGATCGTCTTGACCATGTCTACCTGCCTAAATGCAATGAGTTGCTGCCATGTGAGTGGTTGATTAGAAATTTGCGTTAACGCGCAGTTGGACAGGTGTACCCAACAAAGTGGCCGGTGAGTGTATATGTGTACTAATTTTGCAGGAAATGTTGTTTATATAATGCCAATTTCCACTCTAATTGGAAAAATTTGACATATAGATTTTTTTTTTTCAGATCTGCTAGTTGTCCACAGTGCAATGCACTCACATTGACCTAATTATTAGTTTCATTGTTTGATATGTGTGTATGTGATATGATAAAAATACCAACTCATAAAATAAATACCCTAAAAAGTAAATAGATCAATTTAGACTATTAAAAAGAAGAATAATCATGAATTTAATCAAGTAGTCAAATTTCAATATGCTTTTTCCTCTAAGCACAAACCCACTTCCCAAATTGTCCATTCCCATATAGAAGTTGCTCAGCATGTCTCTTTAAAATTATGGAGCATGTCTGACAGTCACATAATGTTGCAGCAAATGAATAATTTGGAGGCTACATATGAAGGTGACAGCACATGGCTTTAAAGAAACGCAATTGCAGACATTTTCATACCCATTTTATAGTGTTTTCACGATCACTGCCAGCTAAAATAAAAACTGAAAACAAAATTCTCCAGCACAGCTCTTGTTATTATATGTTTTTTGATAGCAAGGGGGCCCAATGCAGCATCTGTAATCTGCATATAGGGATGATTGGCTCTGTGTGTTTGTGTGTTTGTGTGTGTGTAGTGGGCATGTGGTGGAAAGGGTGGTTTATGGTGGTCTGGTTTTAGTGTGTGTGTAAGTGTTTGTGATGGCCCATCTGCATGTCACCTGGCCGGGCGCTGGGGACTGTGGGTAATGAGTGGGAAGGAATGGCATCACTGGGCCTCAGTGGAAGGGTAATTACGGAGTGGAACCCATGCAGAAACTACACATCTGGATTCATCAGGCTAATCCATGGATGCTGCAGTCAACGAGCACAGTGTGGTATAGTGGAGATGAGCACAGTGTCAGTGTGGTATAGTGGAGATGAGCACAGTGTCAGTGTGGTATAGTGGAGATGAACACAGTGTCAGTGTGGTATAGTGGAGATGAGCACAGTTCCAGTGTGGTATAGTGGAGATGAGCACAGTTCCAGTGTGGTATAGTGGAGATGAACACAGTGTCAGTGTGGTATAGTGGAGATGAGCACAGAGTCACTGTGGTATAGTGGAGATGAGCACAGAGACAGTGTGGTATAGTGGAGATGAGCACAGTGTCAGTGTGGTATAGTGGAGATGAGCACAGAGTCACTGTGGTATAGTGGAGATGAGCACAGAGTCACTGTGGTATAGTGGAGATGAGCACAGAGACAGTGTGGTATAGTGGAGATGAGCACAGAGACAGTGTGGTATAGTGGAGATGAGCACAGAGTCAGTGTGGTATAGTGGAGATGAGCACAGAGTCAGTGTGGTATAATGGAGATGAGCACAGTTCCAGTGTGGTATAGTGGAGATGAGCACAGTGTCAGTGTGGTATAGTGGAGATGAGCACAGAGTCAGTGTGGTATAGTGGAGATGAGCACAGTTCCAGTGTGGTATAGTGGAGATGAGCACAGTGTCAGTGTGGTATAGTGGAGATGAGCACAGAGTCAGTGTGGTATAGTGGAGATGAACACAATTCCAGTGTGGTATAATGGAGATGAGCACAGTTCCAGTGTGGTATAGTGGAGATGAACACAGTGTCAGTGTGGTATAGTGAAGATGAGCACAGTGTCAGTGTGGTATAGTCGAGATGAGCACAATTCCAGTGTGGTATAGTGGAGATGAGCACAGTTCCAGTGTGGTATAGTGGAGATGAGCACAGTGTCAGTGTGGTATAGTGGAGATGAGCACTGTGTCAGTGTGGTATAGTGGAGATGAGCACAGTGTCAGTGTGGTATAGTGGAGATGAACACAGTTCCAGTGTGGTATAATGGAGATGAGCACAGTTCCAGTGTGGTATAGTGGAGATGAACACAGTGTCAGTGTGGTATAGTGAAGATGAGCACAGTGTCAGTGTGGTATAGTCGAGATGAGCACAATTCCAGTGTGGTATAGTGGAGATGAGCAAAGTGTCAGTGTGGTATAGTGGAGATGAGCACAGTGTCAGTGTGGTATAGTGAAGATGAACACAGTGTCAGTGTGGTATAGTGGAGATGAGCACAGTTCCAGTGTGGTATAGTGGAGATGAACACAATGTCAGTGTGGTATAGTGAAGATGAGCACAGTGTCAGTGTGGTATAGTGGAGATGAGCACAGTGTCAGTGTGGTATAGTGGAGATGAGCACAGTGTCAATGTGGTATAGTGAAGATGAACACAGTGTCAGTGTGGTATAGTGGAGATGAGCACTGTGTCAGTGTGGTATAGTGGAGATGAACACAGTGTCAGTGTGGTATAGTGAAGATGAGCACAGTGTCAGTGTGGTATAGTGGAGATGAGCACAGTGTCAGTGTGGTATTGTCGAGATGAGCACAGTTCCAGTGTGGTATAGTGGAGATGAACACAGTGTCAGTGTGGTATAGTGGAGATGAGCACAGTGTCAGTGTGGTACAGTGGAGATGAACACAGTGTCAGTGTGGTATAGTGGACATGAGCACTGTGTCAGTGTGGTACAGTGGAGATGAGCACAGTGTCAGTGTGGTATAGTGGAGATGAGCACAGTTTCAGTGTGGTATCGTGGAGATGAGCACAGTGTCAGTGTGGTATAGTGAAGAGGAGCACAGTGTCAGTGTGGTATAGTGGAGATGAGCACAGTTCCAGTGTGGTATAGGGGAGATGAGCACAGTTCCAGTGTGGTATAGTGGAGATGAGCACAGAGTCAGTGTGGTATAGTGGAGATGAGCACAGTGTCAGTGTGGTATAATGGAGATGAGCACAGTGTCAGTGTGGTATAATGGAGATGAGCACAGTGTCAGTGTGGTATAGTGAAGATGAGCACAGTTCCATTGTGGTATAATGGAGATGAACACAGTGTCAGTGTGGTATAGTGAAGATGAGCACAGTTCCAGTGTGGTATAGTGGAGATGAACACAGTGTCAGTGCGGTATAGTGAAGATGAGCACAGTGTCACTGTGGTATAGTGGAGATGAGCACAGAGACAGTGTGGTATAGTGGAGATGAGCACAGAGTCACTGTGGTATAGTGGAGATAAGCACAGTGTCAGTGTGGTATAGTGGAGATAAGCACAGTGTCAGTGTGGTATAGGGGAGATGAGCACAGTTCCAGTGTGGTATAGTGGAGATGAGCACAGAGTCAGTGTGGTATAGTGGAGATGAGCACAGTTCCAGTGTGGTATAGTGGAGATGAGCACAGTGTCAGTGTGGTATAGTGGAGATGAGCACAGAGTCACTGTGGTATAGTGGAGATGAGCACAGTGTCAGTGTGGTATAGTGGAGATGAACACAGTGTCTGTGTGGTATAGTGGAGATGAGCACAGTGTCAGTGTGGTACAGTGGAGATGAACACAGTGTCAGTGTGGTATAGTGGAGATGAACACAGTGTCAGTGTGGTATAGTGGAGATGAGCACTGTGTCAGTGTGGTATAGTGGAGATGAGCACAGTGTCAGTGTGGTACAGTGGAGATGAGCACAGAGACAGTGTGGTACAGTGGAGATGAGCACAGTGTCAGTGTGGTATAGTGGAGATGAACACAGTGTCAGTGTGGTATAGTGGAGATGAGCACTGTGTCAGTGTGGTATAGTGGAGATGAGCACAGTTTCAGTGTGGTATAGTGGAGATGAGCACAGTGTCAGTGTGGTATAGTGGAGATGAGCACAGTGTCAGTGTGGTATAGTGGAGATGAGCACAGAGACAGTGTGGTATAGTGGAGATGAGCACAGTGTCAGTGTGGTATAGTGGAGATGAGCACAGCGTCAGTGTGGTATAGTGGAGATGAGCACAGTGTCAGTGTGGTATAGTGGAGATGAGCACAGTGTAAGTGTAGTATAGTGGAGATGAGTACACAGTGTCAGTGTGGTATAGTGGAGATAAACACAGAGACAGTGTGGTGTAATGGAGATAAGCACAGTTCCAATCAATATGACACATTATAGTCAATCCTTGATTATTTGAAATATATTTAAATATTTCAGAGGCAGTTCAAGCAGTGATTCTTTCTTCTCCTCCCTTCTCCAAAATAGAAAAATAAAAGAAAAAGAAAGAGGAATAGGCTGCACATTGTGTTCATCCAATACTACATATTGAGGAAGGAGAGTCCAGCTCATTATCAAAGTGCTGCGCTGGATTATCCCAAAATGCTAAATTTATTTCAGGAAATCAATGGAATTTAATACATTGCTTGTGATACTTCACACATTTACGTACGTAAACAAATCCTGAACAGAAACTGGCAGTACCTATAGACATTATAATAGATGGTGGCAGCGTTGCCTTGTCAAAGCAACAGAGCGAAATCGGACCATGCTTTCTATTATAATTTACGGCATTCTGTATTTAGCTTTTCACTTGTTTTCACTAGCTTTTCAACTCTCAAAGTGCTTTTTCGGAATGCGAAAAGCGAAAAAAAAAACGAACACTGATCTTTTTATTTTTTTATGACGGGCGAAAGTTTTGGATTCGGAGGCAGTGTGTCAATACAATTCAGTCAACGTAAGGTCGAATTTATTTTTTAACGTGCGAAAATTACGGACAAAATTTTCGGATTCAGTGTGCAATAACCTTTATTCTGTACAAGCATCCTGCAGCAGCCCGTTAACAAACTATAACTTTTTCATTGAATAACGCATTATTTATAATCGCCCTTATCTATTGACAATATATCCATAACCGAAAACTAAAGCGGAAGTCAGATATTTCATGCACTTTTGGGGGCCCCCTGGTGGCCACAGGGCCCTAATTAGCCGCTTAGTTCTCTTATGCCTTGGGCCAGCTCTGGGAAAGGGTGTGTATGGATCAGTCGATTTCAAGCTGATATATTATGCATGACTACAAGCCGACTGGGTTCTCTCACTGACGTGCACTAGAAGGACGTTAATATGCGCATGTAGCAGAGTCCAGCAAATGAAGTGCTGTGCAGGTAAACCTCACTCCTCTGACCTCTAAAGGTTCTCTAGCAACAGACATTAGAGGCCATGGTGTTTAGCCTCCTTGTTAGAGCAATCGACTCTTATGCAGAAGGTCGCCAGTTCGATCCCAGCTCAGTGTAGGACTGGCGGCATTACATTGGTGCCGTGACCCGGATGGGAGTGAGGTTTAGGATGATGAGTGTAGCAGACGCCAGCAAATGAAGTGCTGTGCAGGTAAACCTCACTCCTCTGACCCCTAAAGGTGCTCTAGCGACAGACATTAGAGGCCATGGTGTTTAGCCTCCTTGTTAGAGCAATCGACTTTTATGCAGAAGGTCGCCAGTTCGATCCCAGCTCAGTGTAGGACTGGCGGCATTACATTGGTGCCGTGACCCGGATGGGAGTGAGGTTTAGCGTGGTGAGTGTAGCAGAGTCCAGCAAATGAAGTGCTGTGCAGGTAAACCTCACTCCTCTGACCCCTAAAGGTGCTCCTGCGACAGACATTAGAGGCCATGGTGTTTAGCCTCCTTGTTAGAGCAATCGACTTTTATGCAGAAGGTGGCCAGTTCGATCCCAGCTCAGTGTAGGACTGGCGGCATTTCATTGGTGCCGTGACCCGGATGGGAGTGTGGTTTAAGGTGGTGAGTGTAGCAGAGGCCAGCTAGTAAGTGCTGTGCAGGTAAACCTCACTCCTCTGACCCCTAAAGGTGCTCCTGCGTCAGACACTAGAGGCCATGGTCTTTAGCCTCCTTGTTAGAGCAACCGACTCCCATGCAGAAGGTCGCCGGTTCAATCCCAGCTTGGAGAGCGTTAGGTGGAGTAGGGCCGGCAGGGTTAGACACAGAAGTTGATGGATTTATGAGAAATGGCATGTATGAGAAAATGTTCCCTAGTAATGTATTTAAGATTGTATACAGCTTCCTCTAAAACAAAAACTGCAAGAAAACATAGTCCAGGGTATATATTTGTCGGTTCTTAAAAATGTAGACCTGGGCACATATCTCCAATGAGCTTGGGTTAAAATTATTTATTTATTTATATATATATATATATATATATATATATATATATATATATATATATATATATATATATATATATATATATATATATATATATATATATATATATATGTATATATATATAATTTAATTGACATATTAAATATATAATTATAATAAAATATTAATTATAGTATTAATTAATATTTAAATAAATAGGTAATGTTATTTTAGATCATATTTCAAAATCAATTTTTAAATATCTACAGCATGTACCTAGTCTCTTCCTTTTTGTTTTGTTTATTATCATTCAGAACATTTACACTTAACATGAAGGCCACACATTAAATCTCAATAAAAAGCCATTTCCTTAATTTAGTCGATTGATTTTTCATCATATGCTGTATGTTTATGAGGCATGTGTGTCTGTTAGGCTTGGAAAATTTCATTATGTTTTTTTTTTATTAGAGTTTTATCGTTGCTCCTAATGCGCTGCTCTCAACCTCCAATTATGCCTCCTGTGTTTACTGAAACTGTATTCATGGAAATGTGTGTTTGTTTGAGCAGAAAGACAGGGCGGCATTATTAGAAGTAAGAACATGAGCAAACACGGAACAAACTGAATCGAGCACACCGTCAATTGATTGCATCAAACCAAACAGAGCTGCGAAATGAATTTTGAATACAAAGAAATCTAGTGTAGCCCTTATGTTTCCCGCAAAGGTGGAGAGAAAATAAATTTTGCAGTGTCTGATGTCATAGTGTGTGTACTTAGCTGTTTAAGAGAACAGATGCGAGCATGCTGATTTGAAACTGGAGCTGTAAGATACTTGTAATTTAGTTACGTAATCAAACTACACCTGTCAGGTCAATGCAAACCTGGGTGACTTTATTCCATGTAGTACAATAACTGAGATTTAGTGTTCATGAACTGTATTTTAAACTATTATTCAGAAAGAATGCATTCAATTCTTAAATGCTTTTCTTTTAAACTTTATATTCAGTCATAGGAATACTGGAAATAAAAATGCATCACAGTTTCAATAGAAATATTAAGCAGCACAGCGGTTATTTAAAATAGCTGTTTTGAATTGGAATTCAATGTGTTAATATTATTGTATTAACTGTAATGTATGTGTAGAAGTCCATCTATTAGCCCAATGATGAAACTAACAGCGTGGTCGAAGGTTAAATGCATGTAAGCCTTTTCTAGTGCTTCTATAAAGAATTTTGTTATTTATTAGAATTTATTTATATTCGTTCTTTAGCTCCGAATTTAATCCGACTCCAATTTTAAGTGATCGTAAAATTCAGACTGTATTTCTAATTGTATGAATGGATCACATTCATCATTTATGACTCAATTTAGAGTTTTGATTTTTATCTGATTCCTTACTCTTCAGTTATGCATTCATTAGGGACCAAACGCCGCTCAGAGTTTCACGCCCCGGGTTTGCGTGTCAGTATGTCGACACTCTGAAGTTAATCAGAGGATGTAGGGTTAGCTAATACTTTAATAGTCTGGTTAGGGCCGATAGACGATGCCATCGCCGATGGCCGATAGATATCACGATGCTGAGTCGGGATCGCGATCCATCGCCCCGCCCCCGTCGCAAACCCGCTCCTGAAAAATACACACTCAGGCCCTGTTTACACTAATACAGCTTACTTTTAAAATGGCATTTTAGAACGAAAATGACCCACGTCCACACTGGCGTTTCATCTAGCATTTCTGAACAGCCCTCCGTCCACTGAAAAAAACGCACATCACGTGACCACACACACACACACACACACAGCCACAGACACACACACACACTGTCATGCGCTTGTCTGAGCTCCAGAGAACAGTGTACTTCGGACAGTTTATCAAGGATGATAGTGGATCACGTCTCACTATAGTTGTTAAACGTGATATTTAATTAATCTTGTCTATATCCAGGGCTAAATTTGTGCCAGAACACGCCGGATCCGGATCCGGCACCTCATTTTCCGATCTCCCTCCTCAACCGCCCTCCTCCCCTGTCCACTGTTCATATTCACTTTGTTCTGCGACTCCCCAACCCTCTTCACTTTCGTCCGCGACACCCCTCCGCCATCCACCGCACCAAACAAATGACTGACACGGATCACTCTGCCTACTCATGCCAGAGTCACGCGGAAAAAGTAATTGACAGGTGGTAATTTGTGTGTAACTTATCTTTATTTATTTATGATTTGATTATGGGTAAAACAAAGACCAGGTAGTTGAAACGGTAGGCTACAAATAATTAATTCGTTATGAATTAATTAATTATTCCTAAATAATTTATTCACCTCCGCCTATGAAGACGATGTCATCATCCATCGCGATGTTTCACATTAGACATCGTACGATGCTAAATTGGTCAACATCGCCCAACCCTATTGCAAACTGCACACTCATCCTAAAAAGTAGCAGATTTAGCCACTTCCACACAACTTGCTAACTTCAGCAATTAGATGATTAAAGATCTCCATGCTGTCGTGCCACACTGCTCCGTACAGTCAAATGTGCCTTACAATCAACTCTCCACTTAATCTACTGGACCTAAAAAGATTTCAGGAGAATTCAGAATGAGTAAAAACTTTGTCAGGTAAAGTTGTACAGTATTATGCCAATTACATAATAAAACAATCAGAAAGCCAATTCAGAGATGTACTGTAAATACAACATCCATTACTCAAAGATAAATCAAAGAGTTAGAGATGCATACCTGACCAGAGATGTACATTGCAGCTTAAGTCTCAGAGATGCTGCAACGGGGTGGCAAGATTCCAATGATATTTGTCCACATTCCCTTTAAATACTCAACTCAAAACAAGCAGCCATATATTCAATAGAAGCGTCACCGAGACCCTTGCCTGGTGAATTTGAGGAGTTAATCATCTCTAAGGAGGGGGAGCATCTGGCAAAGATTTTATCAAAGCCAAAAACCAAATCAACATATACAAATGAAATATTACAGTGAAACTAAGACCATTTTACCAATCACACAGAGACATTTAAAGTGATACCAAACATGAATATAGAGCTACAAGATTTTATGTGGAATGTGCTCTGATCAGTAAGGGCGTACTCACACTATGTACAGTTGCCTTGAACCGGGCCAAAGCACGCTTGTCCCCCCTCCCGTCTCCCCCGACGGCCCACACTCACATTACATTCGGGCCTGGGCACTCTTACGTCATCGATGATGCGCTGTTCAGTAAGTGCTCTCGCTCAGCACGGTAGAGATTTCTTTAGTTTTATCGTTTAAGTCGTTATATATGCGGTGACACGCAGTCAAATATTTCGCCAAACAGATCAGCGGCTTTTGACGCTCATAAACAATCATAAAGTCCTTGTGCTGCAGGAATTAGGAGGTTTGCTGAAGGTGCAGCTGTCGTGCAGTGAGGGGTTTGCGTCTTTAATAAACTACGACAGTTTGCGTTCATTGAACAGTACGAATGATTAATTAATCCATATCAAACAGTCCCTTAAAAGTCACGTCTTGCTTTCAGTTTCTGGCTCAGCTGACTGCAGCTCTGCACAAGACGTTTGGCCATAGGGGAAATGGTCGTGCCCAACTGAGCCTGGTTTCTCTCGAGGTTTTTTAAATCTTCGCTTTCGCCAATTGGTGAAGTTTTTTTGCCTCGCCGCTGTCGCCACTGGCTTGCATGGTTCGGGATCTGTAGAGCTGCGCATCGATGGATTTGCTCCTCAGTGTTTGGACTCTCAGTAGTGATTATTAACCCACACTGAACTGAACTGAACTTAATCTCTTAAAACTGAACTGACACTGTTTCAATTCACTATAATCTTCCATGTGAAGCTGCTTTGACACAATCTACATTGTATAAGCGCTATACAAATAAAGATGAATTGAATTGAATTGAATTGAGTCACGCTTGCACTCACACTGCAAGCGTATGCCACACCTAAGCCCAAGTGAACCGCGCTTAGGCCAACCTCTTCCAACCGGCCCAGGGCCACCCAAGTGAACCGTGCCTGAGCCCGATTCAGAGCACTCACACTTCTCAAACTATCCAGGAAATGGGCCTGGGCACGGTTCGGATAGCATAGTGTGAGTACGCCCTAAGTCACTCAAAGGTCAAGAAGGGGGCTTTAGGGGAAAGGAGAAGGGTAAACTTCTGTATGTCTTTTTCTTGTCAAAGACATACAGTCAGGAAGATTTAATCAGGATGGTTTGAATAGAATAGTTGAACAGCTGGTTTCCTGATCACGTCTTAGATCAAAAAGTCTATTGTTGTATTGCATAGCAATTCTTGTGGTCTTGTCCTATGAAATTCTATAACAGTTCTTAGGGTCTGATATTCTAGAGAGATTTAGCCATTCTTACATATGCAATGACAATAAAGTTAAATAATAACATTTGCTATTAATATGTTATACAAAAAGCTTTGCATGAAAATATATATTATGTTCATGTAAAATAATCTACATTATTTATACTTGTATATTTCTTTAATAATTAGATATTTCTTTTATACATTTTACTTAAAAAATGTTAAAGTTGCTGTATGTAAATTTTTGACTCCTCTAAAGCATAAAAACACCATAATATGGTTGCAGATATTTAAGAAACATGCTAAGTGAACATTCTTCTTTATCTGAAAAACAATGCTGAAGTCACTTATTCTGCTTTGAAATTGTGAATTACTTGCCAGAACGTCTGGCCAATGCCAGTTTAGCTAATTATATTTCAGCATCCCGGGTTGCCTTGGTGGAAAACAGCATATTTCATTAAGTCAGAAAGGCTCACAAAGTGGAGAGTAACATTAGCAAACTCCGAAATGAGACGCAGATTCATAGTTTCACATAAGGTGGTTAATAATTAGTAAATAATATAAATATTATAAATGTAAACATTAGGTGAGTATGTTACATTGCTACCCTGTGTCCTAACAACACGCTATGTGTCGAGATTTGCAGTGATAAGCAATTTGGCTCTTTGCCCCAGACGAAACACGACAGAAATTTAAATACAGCTATTCAGAAGCACAGAATAGTGCACTTACTGCACTCTAACAAAATGGTAAGGTTTATAATCTAGTTAATACATATTGAACCTCTTAACATTATTAAACATTATTAAATGCACATGCTGAATCACTGATATGTGTTGGTTTGCACTGAGTCTCAGTTCTAAAGTTCAGTTTCAAACAGTTTATTTTATTTTGAAGACCTGAGGTGAACTATCTGCTGCTGCTTTCAGTATTATGGCAATAAATGTCCTGTAAAATGGCATTCAAACTCACATTATTAGCGTTTAACACTGAATAAAGCACATGAGGTGTACCTGAGGTGAGCATTGTTTGTTTATCCTGTTGTTCACCTGTGAGAAATAGAAGCCATTTCTAAAATATAAATGTCAGGTGTTGGTTAGGACAAAAACTTCTTTTAGTATGCATCATCTGATGGAGCGAGAGCAGATCATTCGCACGTGAGCAGCCGTGTTTTGAGTGCACGCAAGGAGTTTTGTCCATGAACAGAGGTAACACTGGCGCGTTCGCTCACTCATCTTACATGAATGCGCTCTCGACTTGTAATACTGCGCTTAAGACATTTGTCAGTGAAATAACGCCATATGCACGTACGTCCATCTCGCGAATGTACTGTCTTCTGCCATTTTCATCTATTTGCCGCTTTTCCGCTGCACGTTAGGGCTTAACGTTACTGCGAACTGGGCTGAGCTAATAGCCCCGGACCTCGAGCTCAGAGGCTGAAATCATTCCGCGTTCAAATTAAAAAGTTCCAATAGCCAGAGGGAGATTAATGACATCACACACGTATGTTCACTCACCACGAACAGGAAATAGAACTGCGGTATTTTTTATTTGTTAATGTCTTGTGGGCGAAAAGTTTGTTGTAACGCACGCGTTACTGAACATGTACCGAGTAAAATATTACTGAAAATGTATTAGTAATGCTTTACACTACTGCGTTACAGGAAAATGTAATACATTACTGTAATACCTTACTTTTGTAACGCATTACTCCCAACACTGATTTTAACATATGAAATATACTGTAGTATTTCTGACAATTTACTTTATTTCATAGATTTGAGTTATGAATTACAGTATCGCAATACTACTCGGTATCACGATACTTCAGCTGGTATAGTGTCATAATGTGAATTAATGGTATCGCGACAACCCTAGTTTGTAGTAGGCTAGTAGTTGATATGTGTTCTGAGTCTGGTTTTGTTGTACAAACATGCATCAAAAAGAGTACAAATCATGCAGTTTATTTCAAATACACATTAAACTGAATCAAATTAAAAGACTTTTATAATTAAACCATTAAACATAGTACCTCTGTTTTTTTTTTTTTTTGTTTGTTTGACTAAAAAATAACATCTAAACTAGCATCTTCAATTGCCAAAGGCGCATTTTCTGCAAGTCATTGTTAGTGTTGGCTTTGCACAGTCTTTCAGCTCTGTTTGTCCTATAATGGTCTGAGTTCTCTCCAGTGGCATTAAGACTGGCTTGGCCTCCAAAATGTGGGTTAAAGTTCACCGAGCAGGTTTGCAGTGGCGTGCGCTGGTTAGTGTTTGATGTTGTGCCGTTCGCCGCCAGGGCTTTTCCATTTTTTTCCCAGAGCTTAGCCGTGCTTCAAAACGCACTATAGCGGAGCACCTGGCAACACTTCTCACATCAGCTCTTCAGCCTGATTACCAGCGCAGAAGAGACCCTCGACGCTAACACAAAGCGCTAACTACCTGTCTGCATGACAGCCAATCACCTCCCGATTTCAAGTCAACAGCTTTACCGCGTCCATCAATCTCCGGCTCTGATTGTCAGGTGTAATGCCTTTTTAATTGCACGTGGAAAAGTGAAAAAGGCTTCACTAGTGTTTTCTATATGTCAGCCTCTATCAGCAGTGGACAGATGCTCCTCTTATTTATTTATTTTGTTGTCGGGGCCGCGCATCGCTCATTGTCTCCCTGCGCTCAGATTGAGCACCGGGCTAAAAATGGCTTGAGACAAAGCCCAGGATCTGCTAACGCTTGCACAAAGACGCTAGGAGACGGACGGATGGGGTAATGTGTTTGTCAGCGGAGCCGTGAGTCAGATGGAGCAGAAACGCAGGCTGCTTTGACGTTTCACCTGACGCCGGGATTCTTAGACTTCTAGGTTAGCCAAATGCAAACTTTGAAGACCGCTCAGATGTTGATCATGGAGAGCGTGAAGGGCTGTGAAAGATTTTAAGAAAGCAGATGCACTCAAGCGTTGGAGTCAAATACATTTTGATGTATGCATTATATTCATTTACTGTAGTTAACAAAGAAGTGTCATTCAACTATTGGTCGTCACTAAATAAAAGATTGGATCTATGTAATATATACAGTTTGAAGTCAGAATTATTAGCCCCCCTGATTATTTATTTCCCCAATTTCTGTTTAACGGAGAGAAGATTTTTTCAACACATTTCTAAACATAATAGTTTTAATAACTCATTTCTAATAACTGATTTATTTCATCTTTGCCATGATGACAGTAAATTTTATTTAACTAGATATTATTCAAGACACTTCTATACAGCTTAAAATGACATTTAAAGGCTTAACTAGGTTAATTAAGTTAACTAGGCAGGTTAGGGTAATTAGGCAAGTTATTGTATAACGATGGTTTGTTCTGTAGACTATCGGAAAAAAATAGCTTAAAGGGGCTAATAATTCTGACCTTAAAATTTTTTTTTTAAAATTAAAAACTGCTTTTATTCTAGCCATAATAAAACAAATCAGACTTTCTCCAGAAGAAAAAAATATTAACAAATATACTCTGAAAAATTCCTTGCTCTGTTAAGCATAATTTGGGAAATATTTAAAAAAGAAAAAAAAATTTAAAGGGGGGCTAATAGTTCTGACTTCAACTGTACAGTTGAGGTCAGGATTATTAGCCCCCCTGTATATTTTTTCCCTCAATTTCTGTTTGACGGAAAGAAGATTTTCGACACATTTCTAAACATTTTCATAACTCATTTCTATCAGGGCTCGAAATTGCGACCATTTTGGTCGCATATGTGCCCAAAATTTAATCTATGCGACCTCATAATATAATTGGGAGCATTTGTGCGACTGCATATAAGGGTTGTAGTGCGACTTGTTTAGATTTTTCCTAAAAACGTGCTGAATCGGTCTTCCCTGCCGCTATATTTGATCATATTAGCTGTCAATCACTCAAGGCTTTCCGCTGTCAGATAACAGGGAGCATATAAGCGCCAGCCGAGATCAATCAAGTGTTTTCGGAGAAGGTGCCCGAATCTCAATGCGTTGCATTCACTGCGTGTTCAGCGCAAATGTCCGCTAAATGTAAAATTTAACACTCTACACATCATCGCCAAAAAAGCTCGCCTTTACTAAGTTTAAACTGAATCTGCGGCTCATAACAAAGAACGGTATTGCGCCGGTGGTCATCACAAGAATCCTGCTCTCCCTGCTCTTATATTGGGTCGGCTGACTCGCCTGCTTTTCCACAAACACAGAAAAGCACTGAAAATCAGCTCATAAGGAGACAGCGCATTTAAAATGACACAAACCGAAACCAAAACTTTTAAAGAGTGGTGGAAGTGAGACTTTCCTTACTTTCTTTGGTTCATTCTTTCTTGAGATGTAATTAATGTTTCTATTTACTGATGACTGCTTTGCAGCTTTCAGCATTGGATTGAATGATTTATTATAATCTTACGTTTGTTTTGTAGCAGAAATATTATTTATTAAATTGACATGCGTATAAAAACAATAGTGCAAAATAAATATTTCTTACTGCAATTCTTTATTTTTGTTTAATGCAAACCATAAATCTATTTTTCATAAAGTAACAGCAGGACATTTTACAGTACATAACTCTCATTCGAGCACATTCAGGGCAGCATGATAATGAGAAATGTTATTCATTGTAAGTATTATTGACATCATCTTCATCATTAATAATATTTTATAACTATTAGACATTCATTTTGGAATTATTGCACAGATATCAGTAAGTCATCACAGCAGTAGTTAGATAGTTGTTTCTGGTTTTTGTTAGTCCTGATTGATGTTGTTTTCAAATAAATAAATCCCTTAATATACAATTTGCAGTGGTGCTCATTCATTTTTGGTGGGTGCTCCTAAATTTTTTCTGGTGCTCCTAAATTTTTGAAGTTGGGAGCACCGGTGCTACCAAGTAAAAAAGTTAATTTCGAGCCCTGTCTAATAACTGATTTATAATAACAGCCATCAACCGTTTTCAAGAAATACAAGCTGTCACTCTGATACAAGTTTTATTTATGGAGAAAATTAGAAATAATTAGAAAAATACAACTTATTGGGAATTTAATAGATAACATAAATAATACTCAGTACAATTACTGTTTTAACATTACTGTGACGGTAAGGTTCAGGGTTGGGGTAGGGCTAGACGTTAATATAATACATTTAATAGGAAATTTAATAAATATAAATAATTATCGTTAACTTCCGGCTGCAACCATATCTGATCTAGCAACTGACCTCCTTGCGGCGTTCATTCAACTGTGTGGGTCTGGGAGGTGCGAGTGCATCACGCCGCTTGCACACGCAAGTCGCACACCTGTAAATAACGAACTTGTGCGAAAAGATGCGATATGCGAACGGCCCCTAATGCCGAATACAGACTGCATGATTTTAGTCCAGATTTTGACTCGCTGACTGGTTTTGAGAAATCGCCGACAAATGCTTGAAATCACAGGCAAATCGGTGCTCGTTCAAGTGAGTGACAATCACACTGTGTAAACTATCAAGGACGCGATATGAGAGAATCGCCGATGAGTCGCCGACACCCGTCAGATATTTGGCATGCTAAATATCTGGAGCTGTCAGCGATTCAAATCATGCCGTGTGAAATGTGTTTTGACTGAAAATAACATCGACGATTATCTACAGACAATGAGAGAGCAGCATTCACTAGTATGGGTACCTGCAGGCCAGCGGGATGCTGGGGGAGAAGTTAAAAGCGCTCATTTTCAGTTTATTTGGACCCAAAAAATGGAGGAAAAACTAGTGTAAATTTGGCAGGAGCACTGTGTCTGTTTGACGTGTCATCTGAGCGATATCACAATCAGGTCGAAAAGTAAAAAAAGTTGAGGAGAGATTGTTAATTCTCTATAAAAGCCAGGTGAGCATTGAGCAGCACACGTTTCTAAAGCTAAAGTCTTCGTTTTCCATTATGTAACGTTAGTTAATAATGAAAGATATATAACGTGACCTTGCGTTGTTTTCATGTCACTTCTTGCGTTTGTTTGGTTGTGAGACGTTAGTTGTCTGTGATTCTTCTTATTTTAAAGTCATGTAATGTAACCTCTCCTGTCGCCGATCTGAACTCGGCATAAAAGGCCGCCATCATTTGCGATCTGTTGATCTTCTTGCACAGACATGGTGAATTCACCTGATTTGTTGACAAATGGCTTGCGGATCCATTCCTTGGCAGTTCACGGGTCCTTCACTGGGCCTTTTCCTCTGCGACATCTTTCTTACTAGTTTTGCTGCTTGTGGGTTAAATTTGGGCACTCAAGTGACCGAGATGTAACCGAGAGAATACGGTCATTTTTCAAAGTAAACGATTTTTTTAAAAATAAAAGATCGTTCACACTCAGATAATAAATAAAACGGAAATAATTAATGATTTTTTTGTGCAGCCTGGTACCAATTGATCCACAGATCCACCGGTATTGGTCCGCAGCCAGCTGGTTGAGGACAACTCGTCACCTTAGAAATATAAGGTTCTATCTGACATTTTTGTCAAAATTAAGTTATTGACATATTCCTAATAAATGACAATTTTTTTACATTATGGGATGTTTTTTATAAGTTGTTTACATTTTAAGACTTTTATTTAAAAAACAAATGTTACACACATACTGTTTGCTATACGGAATGCAAAAACTTTGAAGCTCAATATCTCAAAATCATTCAAAACGCAGATAGAACCTTATAATTCCAAGGTGACGAACTGCTGTAGACAATGGAAAAATAAATATTGTGCCTGAAAGGACTAATAATTTTGACCTTAAAATGATTTTGAAAAAATTTAAAACTGCTTTTATTGTAGCCGAAATAAAACAAATAAGACTTTCTCCAGAAGAAAAAATATTATAGGAAATACTATGAAAAATTCCGTGCTTTGTTAAACATCATTTGAGAAATATTTGAAAAACAAATTAACAGAAGGGCTAATAATTTTGACTTCAACTGTATATATGTGTGTGTACTTGTATATTTAGTATCTATAAACGTGACTCTGGACCTTATACTGTAAAAAAGCAGGGTTACAAACAATTCCTTCGTGTTGTCCCAACACAAATTCATTAAGTTACCTTAATAGTTTTAACAAATTTAAGTAGATTAAACATAAAACAATTAAGTTGTCCCACAAAAAATTCAGCTTATTTCGAATAACGTTTTGAGTTCAAGTTGCACATATTCTTGACAATAGCCAAAAATCATTAAAATATTAAGTAAAGATCAATGAAGATTTTTTTTATTTCTAACTGTAAATTTATCAACTTAATTTGTGATTTAATATGCATTGCTAAGTGCTTCATTTAGACAACTTTAAAGTCCATTTTTCTTACATGATAGTCAGATTTTTATGTATACAAGGCTGATCTAGTCATATAGTGAAAATATGAAGGGAAAAGACAGCTCAGATGTATTCAGATGCCCACACAAGCAGGAGTTGGTACTATTTGGTGTAGTTTTTGGTATATGTATAAGCACTGCAAAAAATCTGCTACTTTTGTAGGTTGGCATTGATTTGTGTTTCAATTTAAATCAGTTTACATTGCTTTTGAATTGCATTAAGGGAGCTTTATCTCTACTCCAACAACTTTTAATGGTGAAAATTGTACTTTGCTTTTTAATGAAGCATATTTTCTTGCTAACAAAGCATCAAGAAGATAGCAGAAGACTGTGTTTGATCCTGTCAGATTTCTATTTAGTAAAGTTTTGATCAGTGATCTATTAAAAGCTTTAGAAATTTGTATCAAATATGGCTTTATGGGTTTAAGATGCTAAGTTGCAATTTTGGTAGAATTTGATTACTCTTTTAATGTTATTCCCACTATTTAAACCTACTAAGAGGTCATACCATGCATTAAATCATGGTAGAATCAATGTAACTTGTGGATTTATGTTGTAATTAAGTCATTTATAGCACTCAAGTATTATGAATACAGTATAGTTCATCTTGTTTCAAACCTTTGAGTTTCTTTCTTCCGTTGAACACAAAAGAAAATACTTGTTGGAAACCTGTAACCATTGACTGCCATAGTGTTTGTTTTTCCTTTTTATGAAAGTCAATGGTTACACGTTTTCAGCTTTCTACAGAATATTTTCTTTTGTGCTCAACAGAAGAAAGAAACTCTAAAGGTTTGCAGCTACTTCAGGGTTGAATACATAGAGAAAATGTACATTTTTGAGTGAACTACCCCTTTATTATCAACACTGACTACCCATTTTCATCTGCTTTCTAGGTACATCCAGGGAGCATCTTCTCCAAAGGACATGGTGATCATCGTGGATGTGTGAGTGTCTTTTGAAGCACACACACACACTCACACACACACACACACACACACACACACACACACGCACACGCACACACGCACGCACGCACGCACGCACGCACGCACGCACGCACACACACACACCCACACACACACACACACACACTGTCATCTGTGCTGATGGATGTGCTGTGTATGAGCAGTGTGGTGCTCTACTGCCACCTGTTGACCGACAACAACATAATTTTTTCTCATTAAAGTGATAGTCCCCCAAAAATGATTGTTTACTCACCCTTTACTCATTTCTAACCTATAACAGTTTCTTTCTTCTGTTGAACACAAAAGAGGATATTTAGAAAAATGTTGGAAACCTGTAACCATCGACTACATAGTAAGAAAACAGCCTATTATGGAACTCAATGGTTACTGGTTTTCTTCATAATATCTTCTGTTGTGTTCAACAGAAGAAAGAAGAACACAAAAGAGGATATTTAGAAAAATGTTGGAAACCTGTAACCATCGACTTCCACAGTAAGAAAAGCAACCTACTATGGAACTCAATGATTACAGGGTTTCTTCATAGAATCTTCTTTTGTGTTCAACAGAAGAAAGAAGAACACAATGAAGATATTTAGAAAAATGTTGGAAACCTGTAACCATCGACTTGAATAGTAGGAAAAACAACCTACTATGGAACTCAATAGTTACAGGTGTTCTTCATAATATCTTCTATTGTGTTCAACAGAAGAAAGAAGAACACAAAAGAGGATATTTAGAAAAATGTTGGAAACCTGTAACCATCAACTTCTCTAGTAAGAAAAACAACCTACTATGGAACTCAATGGTTACAGGTTTTCTTCATAAGAACACAAAAGAGGATATATAGAAAAAATTTGGAAACCTGTAACCATCGACTTCCATAGTTAAAAAACAGCCTACTATGGAACTCAATGGTTACAGGTTTTCTTCATAAGAATACAAAAGAGGATATTTAGAAAAATGTTGGGAACCTGTAAACACCGACTTTCATAGTAAGAAAAACAACCTATTATAAATCTCAATAGATACAGGTTTTCTTCATAATATCTTATTTTGTGTTCAACAGAAGAAAGAAGAACACTTAAGAGGATATTTAGAAAAATGTTGGAAACCTGTAACCATCGACTTCCATAGTAGGAAAAACAACCTATTATGGAACTCAATGGTTACAGGTGTTCTTCATAATATCTTCTTTTGTGTTCAACAGAAGAAAGAAGAACACAAAAGAGGATATTTAGAAAAATGTTGGAAACCTGTAACCATCAACTTCTCTAGTAAGAAAAACAACCTACTATGGAACTCAATGGTTACAGGTTTTCTTCATAAGAACACAAAAGAGGATATATAGAAAAAATTTGGAAACCTGTAACCATCGACTTCCATAGTTAAAAAACAGCCTACTATGGAACTCAATGGTTACAGGTTTTCTTCATAAGAATACAAAAGAGGATATTTAGAAAAATGTTGGGAACCTGTAAACACCGACTTTCATAGTAAGAAAAACAACCTATTATAAATCTCAATAGATACAGGTTTTCTTCATAATATCTTATTTTGTGTTCAACAGAAGAAAGAAGAACACTTAAGAGGATATTTAGAAAAATGTTGGAAACCTGTAACCATCGACTTCCATAGTAGGAAAAACAACCTATTATGGAACTCAATGGTTACAGGTGTTCTTCATAATATCTTCTTTTGTGTTCAACAGAAGAAAGAAGAACACAAAAGAGGATATTTAGAAAAATGTTGGAAACCTGTAACCATCGACTTCCATTGTAAGAAAAATAACCTACTGTACTATGGATCTCAATGGTTACTGGTTTTCTTCATAATATCTTCTTTTGTGTTCAACAGAAGAAGAACACAAAAGAGGATATTTAGAAAAATGTTGGAAACCTGTAACCATCGACTACATGGTAAGAAAACAGCCTATTATGGAACTCAATGGTTACTGGTTTTCTTCATAATATCTTCTGTTGTGTTCAACAGAAGAAAGAAGAACACAAAAGAGGATATTTAGAGAAATGTTGGAAACCTGTAACCATTAACTTCCATAGTAGGAAAAACAACCTACTATGTAACTTAGTGGCTACAAGTTTTTTTATAATATCTTTTGTTGTGTTCAACAGAAGAAAGAAGAACACAATGAAGATATTTAGAAAAATGTTGGAAACCTGTAACCATCGACTTCTCTAGTAAGAAAAACAACCTACTATGGAACTCAATGGTCACAGGTTTTCTTCATAAGAACACAAAAGAGGATATTTAGAAAAATTTTGGAAACCTGTAACCATCGACTTCCATAGTTAAAAAAAACAGCCTACTATGGAACTCAATGGTTACAGGTTTTCTTCATAAGAATACAAAAGAGGATATTTAGAAAAATGTTGGGAACCTGTAAACACCGACTTTCATAGTAAGAAAAACAACCTATTATAAATCTCAATAGATACAGGTTTTCTTCATAATATCTTATTTTGTGTTCAACAGAATAAAGAAGAACACTTAAGAGGATATTTAGAAAAATGTTGGAAACCTGTAACCATCGACTTCCATAGTAGGAAAAACAACCTACTACGGAACTCAATGGTTAAAATTTGTCTTCATAATATATTCTGTTGTGTTCAACAGAAGTAAGAACACAAAAGAGGATATTTAGAAAAATGTTGGAAACCTGTAACCACCAACTTCAATAGTAGGAAAAACAACCTACTACGGAACTCAATGGTTAAAATCTGTCTTCATAATATATTCTGTTGTGTTCAACAGAAGAAGAACACAAAAGAGGATATTTAGAAAAATGTTGGAAACCTGTAATCATCGACTTTCATAGAAAGAAAAGCAACCTACTATGGAACTCAATGGTTACAGGTTTTCTTCATAATATCTTTATTTGTGTTCAACATAAGAAAGAAGAACACAAAAGAGGATATTTAGAAAAATGTTGGAAACCTGTAAAAATCGACTTCCATAGTAGGAAAAACAACCTATTATGGAACTCAATGGTTACAGGTGTTCTTCATAATATCTTCTTTTGTGTTCAACAGGAGAAAGAAGAACACAAAAGAGGATATTTAGAAAAATGTTGGAAACCTGTAACCATCGACTTCCATTGTAAGAAAAATAACCTACTGTACTATGGATCTCAATGGTTACTGGTTTTCTTCATAATATCTTCTTTTGTGTTCAACAGAAGAAGAACACAAAAGAGGATATTTAGAAAAATGTTGGAAACCTGTAACCATCGACTACATGGTAAGAAAACAGCCTATTATGGAACTCAATGGTTACTGGTTTTCTTCATAATATCTTCTGTTGTGTTCAACAGAAGAAAGAAGAACACAAAAGAGGATATTTAGAGAAATGTTGGAAACCTGTAACCATTAACTTCCATAGTAGGAAAAACAACCTACTATGTAACTTAGTGGCTACAAGTTTTTTTTATAATATCTTTTGTTGTGTTCAACAGAAGAAAGAAGAACACAATGAAGATATTTAGAAAAATGTTGAAAACCTGTAACCATCGACTTCTCTAGTAAGAAAAACAACCTACTATGGAACTCAATGGTCACAGGTTTTCTTCATAAGAACACAAAAGAGGATATTTAGAAAAATTTTGGAAACCTGTAACCATCGACTTCCATAGTTAAAAAAACAGCCTACTATGGAACTCAATGGTTACAGGTTTTCTTCATAAGAATACAAAAGAGGATATTTAGAAAAATGTTGGGAACCTGTAAACACCGACTTTCATAGTAAGAAAAACAACCTATTATAAATCTCAATAGATACAGGTTTTCTTCATAATATCTTATTTTGTGTTCAACAGAATAAAGAAGAACACTTAAGAGGATATTTAGAAAAATGTTGGAAACCTGTAACCATCGACTTCCATAGTAGGAAAAACAACCTACTACGGAACTCAATGGTTAAAATCTGTCTTCATAATATATTCTGTTGTGTTCAACAGAAGTAAGAACACAAAAGAGGATATTTAGAAAAATGTTGGAAACCTGTAACCACCAACTTCAATAGTAGGAAAAACAACCTACTACGGAACTCAATGGTTAAAATCTGTCTTCATAATATATTCTGTTGTGTTCAACAGAAGAAGAACACAAAAGAGGATATTTAGAAAAATGTTGGAAACCTGTAATCATCGACTTTCATAGAAAGAAAAGCAACCTACTATGGAACTCAATGGTTACAGGTTTTCTTCATAATATCTTTATTTGTGTTCAACATAAGAAAGAAGAACACAAAAGAGGATATTTAGAAAAATGTTGGAAACCTGTAAAAATCGACTTCCATAGTAGGAAAAACAACCTATTATGGAACTCAATGGTTACAGGTGTTCTTCATAATATCTTCTTTTGTGTTCAACAGGAGAAAGAAGAACACAAAAGAGGATATTTAGAAAAATGTTGGAAACCTGTAACCGTCGACTTCCCTAGTAAGAAAATCAACCTACTGTGGAACTCAATGGTCACAGGTTTTCTTCATAAGAACACAAAAAGGATATCTAGAAAAATGTCGAAAACCTGTAACCATCGACTTCCCTAGTAAGAAAGACAATCTACTATGGAACTCATAAAGGTTTGGAACCACTTTAGGGTGAGTAAATAGTGAGTAAATTCAAGTCATTTTTGAGTGAACTATCCCTTTAACTTCATATCGAAATGCTGCTGGGTTCCCTGAAATATAACTCAGAGGTTATATGCGATGAAAAATGACATTATGTTTGTAATATCTGAATGCTGAATTTCAAATGTCCTGCGACTCTGATCTAATCTGACCTCTAAAATGCATAATATAAAAAAAGAAATGAATAAAAAAGCAGATGTTTGCTGATGCATTCATTGAAAGGCGTGTTTATTGCATAATGACATGCATTACCGAACTAATCATTTTGTTGTTAAATGCCACATTTAGTGAATCATCGAGAAATGTTTTATTTATCAAACCTTAAGTGTGGAAACGATGCATTTAGAGTCACTGCCGCGTAGTTGAACAAACAAGTGATTGCCTCAATCACACAACCATTATGTGCATAATCGTCAAAAAGAATCATTAATATTCTTAAGTAAGCCTCTCAAGAAAAACAGCTTAATGGAGGTTAATTGTCGCTCGCTGGCAATCGTCCATAACCTTAAATAGATACCGATATCTAATTAAAAAGTACACCAATTGCAGCTGTCGCTTTGCCAAACTAATCTCATGCCAATCAAAAGCACCGAACGTTTCTGACAATCTTCCACTAATCTCATTGTGACGACTGGAAGCGTGAGACAATAGTGCTGTCATCACTTTTTTATTTTTTTACCCACCGTGCTCGGCTTTATTAAACCTTCTAACTCTGGAAGCCAAATTACATATGAACTTGTGCTCTGTGATTGCTTTTTCAATAGCTGCTGTAGGCTATTAATAAATCCAATTTGCAGCATAGAATTCAAATGTACTTTGTTTTTTGAAGATCGACGCTGTCTGTGAAGATGGCGTGCTTTTTTTCTTTTTTTTTTTACGGGGCTACAATTTGCTTCTGATAGACATGGATGGAGGAGACACTTAGCAACAGGTTTTGCTTGGCAACCGTGGGGACGTTATGAGGCATGAGCTGATTGTTAAATAAATGTTGTTATGGAGTTATGTTTAAAAGAGTGTGCAGTTCATGGGAAATGTGTGTGTTTTGTGTGTTTGCAGGAGTGGGAGTGTCAGTGGACTCACACTCAAGCTCATGAAAACATCGGTCATTGAAATGCTGGACACACTTTCAGATGATGACTATGTAAACGTGGCTCGGGTAGGTGTATGTGTTTACACATTGTCTTTTTTTAAGATGTTTATTATAGCATATTTATAGATGTTTATAGATAATTACAAAAGAACAGCATGATTTATAATTTGTAATTTTAATTCAAATTAGTTTTGTCTTAATATTAATAACTATATAAAATATATAAAATATAATGTTTTATAATGATTTTTTATCATTTTTTTTTTTATTAAACATGTAATTTTATTAGTATATTAGCGTAGTTGTTATAAAATTATATTTTTAATTAAACTTTTTGTTACGAATTTGGAAAAATGCATTATTATTATTAATAATAATAGTAATAATATTAATAATAAAATGAATATTATCTGTATAGAATATTACTAGTTAATTTGTTTTATAATAATAATATTATTTATTTGCATATATATATATATATATATATATATATATATATATATATATATGTATATATATATATATATATATACATAGTAAATTAATTATTTAATTTTACTTGCTTTAGTTGTATAAAATATTTTTTAATTACACTTTTTATTACTATTTTGCAAAAATAAATTATTATTATCAGCTCTAAAAATATTATTAGCTAGTTTATTTTATATATATATATATATATATATATATATATATATATATATATATATATATATATATATATATATATATATATATATATATACTGTATACACTCACTGGCTACTTATTTAGGTACACCTTACTAGTACCGAGTTGGACCCGCTTTTGCCTTCAGAATTGCCTTAATCCTTCATGGCATAGATTCAACAAGGTACTGGACATATTTCTTAGAGACTTTGGTCTATATTGACATGATAGCATCACACAGTTGCTGCAGATTTGTCGGCTGCACATCCATGATGCGAATCTCCCATTCCATCACATCCCAGAAGTGCTCTATTGGATTGAGTAGTGGTGACTGTGGAGTCCAATTGAGTACATTGAACTCATTGTCATGTTCAAGAAACCAGTCTGAGATGATTCACGCTTTATGACATGGTGCTTTATTCTGATGGAAGTAGCCATCAGAAGATGGGTACACTGTGGTCATAAAGGATTGGACATGGTCAGCAACAATACTCAGGTAGGCTGTGGTGTTGACACAATGCTCAATTGGTACTAATGGGCCCAAAGTGTGCCAAGAAAATATCTCCCACACCATTACACCACCACCACCATCCTGAACCGTTGATAAAAGGCAGGATGGATCCATGCTTTCATGTTGTTGACGCCAAATTCTGACCATACCATCCGAATGTTGCAGCAGAAATCGAGACTCATCAGACCAGGCAACATGTTTCCAATCTTCTATTGTCCAATTTTGGTGAGCCTGTGTGAATTGTAGCCTCAGTTTCCTGGTGTTAGCTGACAGGAGAGGCACCCGGTGTGGTCTTCTGCTGCTGTAGCCAATCTGCCTCAAGGTTCGACGTGTTGTGTGTTCAGAGATGCTCTTCTGCACACCTCGGTTGTAATGAGTGGTTATTTGAGTTACTATTGCCTTTATATCAACTAGAACCAGTCTGGCCATTCTGATTGATCTCTGGCTTCAACAAGGCGTTTGCAACAACAGAACTGCAGCACACTGGATATTATCTCTTGTTCAGACCATTCTCTGTAAACCCTACAGATGGTTGTGGGTGAAAATCCCAGTAGATCAGCAGTTTCTGAAATACTCAGACCAGCCTGTCTGGCATCAACAACCATGCCACATTCAAAGTGACTTAAATCACCTTTCTTCCTCATTCTGATGCTCAGTTTAAACTGCAGTAGATCTTCTTGATCATGCCTACGTGCCTAAATGTACTCAGTTTCTGCCATGTGATTGGCTGATTAGATATTTGTGTTAACGAGCAGTTGGACAGATGTACCTAATAAAGTGGCCGGTGAGCTATATATATATATATATAATTTTATAAAAATAAATATGCTAATAATATTTTTTAATAAAATTGGATGTGTTTGAGTGTGTAATTTTTCTTTTTTATGTCTTTGAATATTATCAACTAGCTGATGATATCTAGCATATATATTTATAGTTTATTGCTTGATTGAGAATATGCTGTATTTTTTAATCTTCCTTTATTCATATTGGCTTCATTTGAGAAGACACTGGTGTTAATATTAAGTCTTTTAAATCCTCTGTGAATGTGAATCTGTGTGTAAAAATGTAAAAAATGCTGAATGCACATGAGCATTTAATCTTCAGAGAGTTCATTTATAATGGCCACACAATAACAGCCCACAAACACAACCCACACGAGTGTGAATGCACATTTTCACAGACACACACACACATAATCAAACATTAGCGTTTTGGAGACCCACGCCAGTAATCCGGCTGATCCCGGCCTCTTAGTGTGTGTTTCCTAATCCGGGCTCTGCGAGCAAAATGAGCATCATAATCTGAGGCGAACACGACTCATTCTGCAGCCGCCGAAGAAAAGCAGGCTTACAGCACATTAGAGTAACGATGTTTGTTTACTGCTGTTTACCAACACACACCTGAGCATCAGTTCAACATTGACCCTAATGGCCTTTTCAGGGTTTTCACACACTCTTACAAAGATTAAAAAATGTAGGCCCAGTTTCACAAACAGGGCTTAGTTTAAGCCAGGACTAGGCCTTAGTTAAATTAGGCTATTTAAGCCACATTTATAAAAATGGCCTTAGAAAAATATATTACTGGTGTGCACCTGGAGAAAAGAAATGACACTGATGTATTTTAAGACATCTCACTGCAAGTTATTTTGAGTTGAGACAGCTCAAACATGCAATTTAATCTTGACTAGCCTTAAACCTTGTTTATGAAACCGGGTGATAATGTTTTAAAACAAAAAATAGACCTTAAAAAGTGCCAAGTATTGTGTTCCCGGACTTCATTTTAAACAGGTCTTAATTTTCTGATGTCCATGTCATTCTACCTCTAATCCTCATTGAAATGCACTACCAGTGTATTATTTAATTGCAGTTTCAAAGTTTCAAAAATTAATCCTAGTGCTATAAAGTTCCAAAGTTACACATTAGTTTTGTGTGATAATGAGAATGAAATATAATCATACAGTAGTTCACTGATTATCTTTTTACTTTAACAAGTTGAATCAACACTGTAACAAATGATATGATCAATAATGCATGACAACAAATGTTTTTGTTAATCATAACTTAAAAAAATTAGGTTGAAAATTATTTAACTAGTTGAAGTTGTACAAGCTGTTTTAAGTCAGTTTAATGTAATTCATTAAAGTTTAATTGACTCATAAGCAGGGTTTCCGTGGGGTCTTAAAGTCTTAAAATGTCTTAAATCCCACAATCTAAATTTTAGGCCTTAAAAAGTCTTAGATTTACTCAAATATTGTGTTGTAGGTCTTAACAGGTCTTAACAGGTCTTAATTTTTCTTTGTTCATGTATTGCTACCCAATGGCCAAAACCCACACAATCACCAACAATCCATCTTAATAAAACTTTTAACGTTTATTTAAAAAGGTCATTTTTAATTTGATTTATCATAATGGTTAATTATTTTCCTTACAGTAACATTTGTTTAAAGGTTCTCCATGTATTTACTGCTGAGGAAGCCGACCTGGACAGATTGTTGTGCATCGATTTTAGTTTATTATAGTTTATAAAACTTTTTAGTTTTATTTTAAATAAAGTTTATGTTGGAAAAAAAAGTGTATGGATTCAAGTAGAGCTTGCTTGTTTTTAGAAAATATTTTAAATATGTTTTAGAAATATCTAAAATATTGCAATTTTTTATTATGTGGAGTTTATTTATAAACTAATTTCGAGAGGATCACGTGCTTATGATTGCTAGCAGCTGGACCCACATTATCCAAATCAACATGCACCAATCAGATGATCCCTTAACTACTATAAATATCCCGGGTTCCATATCACCGCTATCTTCGCTTTGAAGAATCCCCCCTTCCACCCCTACTCCTTCCCTTTTCTAGATGGGTGACACGGTGGCCCAGCGCTTAGTGCTGTTGCCTCACAGCAAGAGTGTCAATGGTCCTAGGCTCTACCTAACCAGCGGGCATTTTCTGTGCGGAGTTTGCATGTTCTCCCCGTGTTCAGGTGGGTTTTCTCCGGGTCCTCCAGTTTCCTCCCACCGATTAAAAACACGCAACCTAAATTTGATCGATCAACTTTATAGACTTGCTCCCTATGTAGTACCTATCTCGTTAAAGAGAACTACTATCTGCTCTTCAACACTACGAAGGGGGAGTTCTCGAGATCTACCTGAGCTCGATCTCCCCTCTCGCCTTGCAACGGGAGGGAGCCCCGGGCTCGAGGATCTCATGAGCTCAGGGCTCTCTCCCGGGACAGCATGCCAAACAAGCTTATTATTAATCATCAGCTAAGTGTGAACTCTTGAAATATTTATTATTGTAAATGCATTCAATTATAATATTTTTGTTTTTGATAGGGCAAATAAAAATCTTTTCCATTAGGGCCATTTGAAAAAATGCTTAGCCTATAGCCCTTTATGAATCTAAAATTTCATTCATAATAGTTTTAACGTCTTAAATATGACTTGGTAAAATGTGCAGAGATCCTGATAAGGTTCGTTTGATTTAACTTAATAATTGAAGTCAAACATTTTATTTTTTACAATTAAGCTATTTTAACTTAGATTACATTAAACTGATTTGAAAGAGCTTATTTGACTTAAAGGTGCAGTATGTAAGTTTGACACCCAGTGGTTAAACTAGTTATTGCATTCCTGGATCAAAACAAACGCAAGCGCAGGTTGCCAGATTGAGGACCAACAAGAGCGTGCCTGACTATCGAACCTAAATACTGATTTAAGGCTGATTTAAATCATTTTCTAAATAAAAGCAACGGCACACGATAGAAGGAATATTTTCACATTAAACACCAACACCTGAAATATATATTTTAGAAACGGCTTCTATTTCTTGCAGCTGAACAATAGAAAGCTTTGACAGTGACCACCTCAGTTAAACCTCACGTGCTTTATTCAGTGTTAAATGCTAAAAATGTGAGTTTGAATGCCATTTTACATGAGCAGCATATAGTTCACCTCAGATCATGAAAATAAAATAAAGCACTTGAAATTGAAGTTTAGAACTGTGACTCAACTGCGCAAACCAACACATATTAGTGATTCAGCATCTACATTTAATGCTGTTAAAGAGGTTTAATATGGATTAATTCGATTATAAACCTTACCATTTTGTCGGAGTGCAGTAAGTGCACTATTCTGTGCTTCTGAATGGCTGTATTTAAATTTCTGTCGTGTTTTGTCTGGTGCAAACAGCCTGTAATGAAGTCCGTTCGGCCACCTGGCCGCCGGGAAGTAGGAGGCAGAGAACCGACGAAGTTTTATATAATTTTAATGAAGAAAATAAAACAAACGGATGGCAGCTCCTCATGGAGACTGCCGTCCGGATTCGAAGCCGGTGTGCACTACAGGCGTATTCACTTACGCCACAGCCTCATTCCGTTCTCAAGGCTCTCGGGACAGCAGTTTCAGCACGTAACGCACATTTTCAAAGCAGAATATCTGACTTCAGCATTGTTTTTCAGATAATGAATGTTCACCACGCTGGTCCAGAATGTTCACTTAGCATGTTTCTTAAATATCTGCAAACATATTATAGTGTTTTCATGCTTTAGAAGAGTCAAAAACTTACATACAGCATCTTTAAAACATGGTTAACGTTTGATCATATTTTTTATAGTATAGGTGGTCAGATAGACAAATCAGTTTGAGTCTGAATTAATTGAGTTAAAAGACTGATTTCCTTTATGATTCAGGCATTGATACTTTGCTTATGAACATCATGAAGCTTAATTTGCCTTCATTATAACTGAGTTTCTATTGGGAAAGAGTAATTGAGAATTAAGAGATCTCCAAGGGATTTTTTGTCCCCATGGCAGTTTTAAAATGACATTTCTCATTTCATTTTAGTTTGAAGTGCCTTTTTTTCTCTCTGCACCTGTGGTGTAAAACCTTATAATCAAGACAGTCAGACGTACCTCCGATTTTCCCAGCTGAGTTTATTTTTATGCTGAGTTGTTCATTCAGTAAGTAATGCTGTGCTGTATACTGATATTGTGTGTTTTGTGACAAACTCACAACATTTTTTGGAACTAGTTTCAGTATTTAACTGTGTAAAAAATCAATGATTCAGTATCTTTTACAGATCACTTTATTCTAGAAGCCAAATTTTGAATACGTTTACAGTGAGCATAACTGTTAACGTTTTCAAGAGTTCACACTTAGCTGATGATTGATTATAAAGCTTGTTTGGCATGCTGTCTCAAGAGAGAGCCCTGAGCTCATAAGATCCTCGAGTCCGGGGTTCCTTCCCGTTTGCAAAGCGAGAGGGGAGTTTGAGTTCAGGTAGATCTCGAGAACTCCCCTGGTGTAATAGCTAATGAACAGATAGTGATTGCTCTTAAGAGATAACCACTTACTAGGAGCATGTCTATGGTGCCGATTTGAATTAGTCAATTAACTTAAGTTGCATGTTTTTGGACAGTGGGAGGAAACCAGGGAACCCGGGGGAAACCCGGTTTCCCCCACAGTCCAAAGACATGCGGTATAGGTGAATTGGGTTGGCTGGATTGTCCGTAGTGTATGAGTGTGAATGTGTGTGTATGGATGTTTCCCAGTGATGGGTTGCAGCTGGAAGGGCATCCGCTGCGTAAAACATATGCTGGATAAGTTGGCGGTTCATTCCGCTGTGGCGACCCCAGATTAGTAAAGGGACTAAGCCGAAAAGAAAATGAATGAACGAATGAATGAATATATATATATATATATATATATATATATATATATATATATATATATATATATATATATATATATATATATATATATATATATATATTAGGGCTGTCAATTGATTAAAAAAATTAACTAATTAATCACACTTTTTTTGTGATTAATCATGATTAAATCCAAAATACAGGCATTGCAAATATGAAAATTGGAAAATGACAATAATAATAAAGTATTGAATACAAACAATTCATCACCTTAGAATTATAAGGTTCTATCTGACATTTTTGTCAAAATTGAGTTATTGACATATTCTTATTAAATGACAATTTATTTACATTATGGGATGTTTTTTATAAGTTGTTTACATTTTAAGACGTTTTATTAAAAAAAACTAAACAAAAAAAACTAATGTTACACACATACTGTTTGCTATGCAAAAACTTTGAAGCTCAATATCTCAAAATCAATCAGAACGCAGATAGAACATTATAATTCCAAGGTGACTAATTGTACTCATTGTAAAGTTGTATTGCGAGTTGAGAACCTTAATTATAAATTAGAAACAATTTTGCCTAGTCCTCCTTAACATTTAGCCAGTTGCAGTCTATTGACATTATCGGGGGACAACACACACACACACACACACAGAGAGAGAGAGAGAGAGAGAGAGAGAGAGAGAAAACTTGCAGCACAGCGCACTCCCTTCAGATCATCAACACGCACGATCGCGTTGATTTTGCTTAAACTAAGCGTTCTTAAAGTATGGCTGTATTTCTCAAGCAAGGATTTTGACACAGCAAAGCAGACGCTTTACAAAAGTTGCGTGTAGGGGGGAAACACGTCAAACTTAATGAAACATTTGAGGGCGCTTGGAGTCAACTTAGAGAGGAATGGGCTGTCTTTGACAGCTTGCGACATCATCTGCCACTTTCACTGAGTACATTTACATGGATCCATATTATCCTTTATCCATATTTCTTTACACATTAAACACACGCAGGGCCGGAGCAAGCTGAACTGGCGCCCTCAACCCGAAAGTGAAATAGAAAGTTACCGGTTTGCGGATGAAAGTGAGAACTGGGAGGGAACAGGTGGGAGTCGAAATGAGATGAACGTGAGGACAGGGGGGTTCGCTCACTATTCTGCCGGCCAAGGCGGTCGCCTCTATGGAAGCGCTGGCCCTGAACACACGTCGGCCACAACAGGAAATAAAAAAAATCCTGCAACTGCGTTAAATGCGTTAATTTTTTTTAACGTGTTAAATAGTTCAAATTAATCACGTGCGTTAACGCGCTAATTTTGACAGCTCTAATATATATATATATATATATATATATATATATATATATATATATATATATATATATATATATATATAATATAATATAATTATAATAAATTAAGTTTTTCCACCAGCTTAGAAACATACCAATATGTAGAAGGCGCTCAGTGTCATTCACACTACTAAAAACTACTAAACTACTAAACACCATGGTAACACATGAAAAAAAAAAAAAAAAAAACAATGTTAAAGGTCCAGTGAAGTGCTTTGAAACAGTACCATGAAGGGAGCGGAGACATACAGTAGCTCCTCCCCTTAAAAAACAGCCAATAGTGTTTGGTTTTTTCTCACAGCTCTGCCAATGAGAGTGGTCCAGCTCAACTGAGTATATAGTAAAATCTTTTATAGTACACATACACTACCTGACAAAAGTCTTGTCGTGGATCCCAGTTGTAAGAGCAACAAATAATAACTTGACTTCTAGTTGATCATTTGGAAAAGTGGCAGAAGGTAGATTTTTCTGATGAATCATCTGTTGAACTGCATCACAATCATCACAAATACTGCAGAAGACTTATTGGAACTCACAATAACCCAAGATTCTCATAGAAATCAGTCAAGTTTGCTGAAGGAAAAGTCATGGTTTGCGGTTACATTCAGTAGGTTTAGGGCATGCAAGAGTTCTGCAGAGTGGATGGCAACATCAACAGCCTGAGGTAATAATACATTTCGTCACCTTGGGATTATATGGTTCTATCTGCGTTCTAAATGATTTTGAGATATTGAGCTTCAAAGTTTTTGCATTCCATAGCAAACAGTATGTGTGTAACATTTGTTTTTTAAATAAAAAGTCTTAAAATGTAAACAACTTATAAAAAAAACATCCCATAATGTAAATAAGTTGTCATTTAATAAGAATATGTCAATAACTCAATTTTGACAAAAATGTCAGATAGAACCTTATATTTCTAAGGTGACGATTTGTGCTGCCCATTACATTACAAACCACAGGAGAGGGCAAATTCTTCAGCACGATAGCGCTCCTTCTCATACTTCAGCCTCCACATCAAAGTTCCTCAAAGCAAAGAAGGTCAAGGTGCTTCAGGATTGGCCAGCCCAGTCACTAGACATGAATATTATTGAACATGTCTGGGGTAAGATGGAGGAGGAGGCATTGAAGATGAATCCAAAGAATGTTGATGAACTCTGGGAGTCCTGCAAGAACGCTTTCTTTGTCATTCCAGTTGACTTTATTAATAAGTGATTTAAGTCATTGCAGAGATGTATGGATGCAGTCCTTCAAGCTCATGGGAGTCATACACAATATGTATTTTTTTTTTCCACTGCACCATGACTTTATATTCTATACTGTACATTATTTCTGTTAAATGACAAGACTTTTGTCTAAGCAAAGTCAGACCTTACTGTCCTAATTAAATAATTAAAAATCAAGGCATGATCATATTTTATTTTGCTAAAATAAGCGTAATCTAGAGACCTTTGCCTTTCATATAAGCCACTTCTGATAACAAATAATCAACTAGAAGTCAAGTTATTATTTGTTGTTCCTAAAACTTGGATAAGCCATGACTTTTGTCAGGTAGTGTATAGTAAAGCCTTTTTTACAGTGTAGTTACTCCTAGTACCCAATGCAACTGCATAGAAAACCCTGTCGACACATATCAGAACAGCACATTAGTTTGCATGGCCAGAAAACTAATTTTCTGAGTAAAAACGTTCAGATCTGAGCTCGATTAAAGCATCCAGTGTTGATTAGTGTTGCGAAATAGATTTGAATTTGATTTGAAGTTTCATCCGAGTTGATTCATCTTCAGTGGAAGCGAATGATGAATTGCGAGAGAAATCAATCAGGTGTAAGTGACTCCATTAGCGAGTGTTAACAGCAGAAATGATGATGCAGTGAGATCTAATAGAGATGAATAATGAAGCTTTTAATGGACTGGCTAAAGCAGCTGCTGTGTGTCTCTGTCTGTCTGTCAGTTCAATGAGAAGGCGTACGCCGTGGTGCCGTGCTTCACCACGCTGGTCCAGGCTAACATTAAAAACAAGAAGATCTTCAAAGAGGCGGTGATGAACATGCAGGCCAAGGGAACCACAGACTACAAGACCGGCTTTCAGTTCGCCTTCGACCAGCTGTTGAACGTAAGAAGTTTGACTTTTTTTTTTCCAAATATTTCCCAAATGATGTTTAACAGAGCAAGGAATTTTTCACAGTATTTGCTATAATATTTTTTCTTCTGGAGAAAGTCTTGTTTGTTTTATTTCGGCTAGAATAAAAGCAGTTTTTATTTTTTTTAAACAATTTTAAGCTCAATATTATTAACCCTCTGCTTTCACTCTTCAGTGCTGTTTTTATTTGATGAAGAGTACTGTGCACTTTGGTAATATTATTGTAGTTTAACAACTGCTTGAATGTAATTTACAATGTAATTTATTCCCGTTATTTCTCTAGTCTCTACCCAGCAGACACACAACATCATAAGACATTAATATTAGGTTAGCTATAGGTCGCCACTGTCTTAAGGACAATATTATTTTGACGCCCAATAACGTTGTGAAATGACGTTGATATTTGGTTGATTTTAGGCTGTGTCAGTAAGTGACCAAAATCCACATCGAGCCAACATCTTAAACCAACGTCATATTGACGTCAAATACTGACATTTATTCGTCAGGTATGGCAACCAAATTCCAATGTCTGATAGACGTTATAGTGGTAACGTCCACACAACGCCAAGCTGTAACATCATTAGATGTTGATATTTTGTTTTTTTTAGGTTGTGTTGGAAAGTAACCAAAATGCAACGTCTGTCTGATATTGGACATTGACGTCGGCCTGATGTTGGGTTCTGGCATCAACCCGATTTTCATTTCCAAACAAAATGCATCGTCCCACATCAATCAACATCAATCTGACGTCATGTTGATGTCCTGTGCCTGCTGAGTAGTGTCACATGATGCTTCAGAAATCATTATTATTGTATAAAGATGTGCTGCTCAAGAAACATTCAGTATTATCATGTCGAATACTTTTATTGAACATAAATGTTAAAAGATCAGCATATACAGTTGAAGTCACAATTATTAGCCCTCCTATGATTTTTTTCTATTTGAAATATTTCCCAAATTATGTTTAATAGAGCAAGGAATTTTTCACAGTATTTCCTATAATGTTTTTTCTTCTGGTGAAAGTCTTAATTTTTTTTATTTCGGCTAAAATAAAAGCAGTTTTCATTTTTTTTTAGCCATTTTAAGCTCAATATTATTAGCCCTCTGCTTTCACTCTTTAGTGCTGTTTTTATTTGATCAAAAGTACTGTACGCTTTGGAAATATTATTGTAGTTTAACAACTGCTTAAATGTAATTTACAGTGTAAATTATTCCTGTTATGCAAAGCTGAATTATCAGCCTCATTTCTCTAGTCTTTACCCAGCAGACACACATTGTCATTAATATTAGGTTAGATTTAGGTCACCATCCTCAAAGGACAAAGGTATTCTGACGTCTAATAACGACGTCAAATAACATTGATATTTGGTTGATTTTAAGTTGTTTTGGAAAGTGACCAAAATCCAACGTCGAGCCAATATCTTAAACCAACGTCATATTGACATCAAATACTGACATTTATTCATCAGGTATGGCAACTAAATCCAATGTCTGAGAGACGTCATATTGGTAATGTCCACACAACGTCAAGCTGTAACATCATTAGACGTTGATATTTGGTTGTTTTTAGGTTGTGTTGGAAAGTAACCAAAATGCAACATCTGTCTGACGTTGGCCTGATGTTGGGTTCAATGTCCCACATCAATCAACATCAATCTGACATGTTGACGTCCTGTGCCTGTTGGATAGTGTCACATGATGCTTCAGAAGTCATTATTATTGTATAAAGATGGGCTGCCCAAGAAACATTCAGTATTATCATGTCGAAAAGACTTTTGGTAAACATAAATGTTAAAAGATCAGCATGTACAGTTGAAGTCGCAATTATTAGCCCTCCTATGAGATTTTTTTTTCTTTTTCTTTTTTAAAATATTTCCCAAATGATGTTTAACAGAGCTAGGAATTTTTCACAGTATTTCCTATAATGTTTTTTTTTTTCTGAAAAAAAGTCTAATTTGTTTTGTTTCAGCTACAGTAAAAGCTGATTTAATTTTTTTTAATTTAAGGTCAATATTATTAGCCCCCTAAAGCAATATTTTTATTTGATTGTTTTGAAAAATATAGTAAAATTTGATGTACTGTCATCATGGCAAAGATAAAAGAAATCAGTTATTAGAAATGAGTTATTAAAATTATGATGTTTAGAAAGGTGCGACACGGTGGCCCAGTGGGTAGCGCTGTCGCTTCACAGCACGAAGGTTGCTGGTTTGAGCCTTGGCTGGGTCAGTTGGCATTTCTGTGTGGAGTTTGCATGTTCTCCCCGTGTTAGTGTGGATTTCCTCCAGGTGCTCCGGTTTCCCCCACAATCTAAAGACATGCGCTGTAGGTAAATTGGGTAAGCTAAATTTGCCATAGTATATATGTGTGTGTGTGTGTGAGTGTATCGATGTTTCCCAGTGGTGGGTTGCAGCTGGAAGGGCATCCGCTGCATAAAACATATGCTGGATAAGTTTTCGGTTCATTCTGCTGATTAATAAAGGGACTTCGCTGAAAAGAAAATGAATTGTGTTTAGAAATGTGTTGAAACAATGTTGCCTTCATTAAACAGAAATTGGGGAAAAAATATACAATGGGGCTAATTATTCAGGAGGGCTAATAATTCGACTTCAACTGTATTTGAATTACTGTAGAACTCTTGTGTATCATTATACATGTATTTACTTCTTCTTTTAAACAATTGTTAATGTGTCCTTGCAGATTTAAAGTATTAAATAATTGGATTGTGGCCTCCAGACCTTTAAATAAAGTTTTAAAAAGATCTGTGGATGAGCTTAAAAAGAGTTTTTTTTTCTTCTTTTTTTTTTAGGTTTTAGGTTTAGCTGGATTTAGCTTAGTTAAATTTGATGTCAAATTTAATGCCAAAACATCCTCTTACCAACTCAGCGGAAAATTGTATTGCTCAGATGTTGCTTTGTCAAAGTGTCTGAGATTTAACCGAGAGAATGTCATCTTTTAGACCTAGTTTCTCTGAAAAATCAATAAAAACAGGCACAAATGAGGATCATTAGTTGGCAAACAGATCTTTAAAGGGTCAAGAAACGCTTAACTACATTGTCTGACTTTTTAACACACAGTTGGACATTATAGAGGTTATAAAAGAGACAATGTCTTGCAATGTCAGTTTCTCACTTATTTTGATTGTTGGAGAAAATAGTTAAGTTTATTTGCACTATTTTTATCTTCATGGTTTAAAATCTACATTGCGTCAATGTCACAGGTTAATTTTACAATAACAATAATCAATGATGCGTCAATGTCTCATAAATATTCATGAGACTGTGTGTCCTTAGGAGAAGATGCTTTGCTTAATTAGGCATGACAAAATGTACAGTTAGCTTACAAAACCTTGTAAAACATACATTGATTTAGTTGTAATTCTGAATTACAGTGAGCATTTGTGGAAAACTTTAATAACTCAGTGAAAGCATATTACACTTAACTACGCATGACGTGGCACCATGACGTGATAAAAGTTTTTTTTTTCATGCTAAAAGTAGTTTGTCCTAACCATCTGCGATGGCGATGAGCAAAATGTATATTTTAGAAACGATTTCCACAACGTCACGGAAGAACATATACAATCGCCTCAGGTACTGATTATGTGCTTAAATCAGTGTTATATGTTACCAATGTGAGTTTAAATACCATTTTAAAGGACATTTATTGCCATACTACTGAAAGCAGCAGAAAATAGTTCACCTCAGATCTTAAAAATAAAATAACTAGCAGACGGTTTGAAAATGAACGTCAGAACTGTGACTCAGTGCAAACCAACTACATCAATCACTTAGCCTATGTACATTTATTAATGTTAAATAGATTAAATATCTATTTAAAATGAGTTTATTCCTAACCATCTGCGACAGCAATGTGCAAATTTCCTGTTTTAGAAATAGTTTCTCTTTCCACAAAGTTGCAGCAAAACAACAGCATAAACTACTGACAGTAATCACCTCAGGTACTGATTATGTGCTTTATTCAGTGCTAAATGCTCCCAATGTGAGTTTAAGTATCATTTTACAAGACATTTATTGCCAAACTACTGAAAGCAGAAGCAGATAGTTCACCTCAGATCTGGAAAATAAAATAACTATTACTTTTACAAACTTTATTGTCATTCAAATGTACTGGTGTACACAGAACGAAATTTTGTAGCAGTGGCTCTGCCGTTTCAGTAAAGAATAACACTAAACAATAAGTATAATATAATATAACGATAATCATATACACCTCCCCATCATCAGGTGGATCTTTAGTGCAAATCATAATAGTGCATACAAGTTTTAGGGTAAAACTCCCCCCCTAAAAATGTAAATAAATTAATTAATTTTGACCATTAAGAGTTTAGCTGTCTGATGACTAGTGGGAGCAGACGGTTTAAACATTAAAGTCAGAACTGTGATTTAGTGCAAACCAACAACATCAGTCAATCAGTAGCCTATTAATAATGTTTAATATGTATTAGTTAGGGCGACGCAGTGGCGCAGTAGGTAGTGCTGTCGCCTCACAGCAAGAACGTCTCTGGGTCGCAGGTTCGAACCTCAGCTGGGTCAGGTTCGAACCTTGGCTGGGTCAGTTGGCATTTCTGTGTGGAGTTTGCATGTTCTCCCTGTGTTCGCGTGGGTTTCCTCCGGGTGCTCCGGTTTCCCCCACAGTCCAAAGACATGCGGTGCAGGTGAATTGGGTAGGGTAAATTGTCCATAGTGTATGTGTGTGAATGAGTGTGTGGATGTTTCCCAGAGATGGGTTGCGGCTGGAAGGGCATCCGCTGCGTAAAAACGTGCTGGATAAGTTAGCGGTTCATTCCGCTGTGGCGACCCCAGATTAATAAAGGGACTAAGCCGACAAGAAAATGAATGAATGAATGTATTAGTTGGATTAAAAGCTTTTACCATTTATTTGGGAGTGTAGTGGCTGGTATTTAAATGTTTCTGTCGTGTCGCGTCGTGTTTGTTGCAGACAGATAAATTGTTTGTCACTGGAATCTTATCGCATCACGTGTTGTTAGGACACAGTGTTATAACTAATCTGAAGAGGCTGTTGTGTTGACTCCATCTCAATTCCACTTAACCACACCCACTTTTGCCAGATTTTTTTTAATGCCGGCGACAAATAACCAATGCTGAAACAGAGAGTACATTTGAAGTCAATTATTATTAGGGCTGCAACAACTAATAGATTAAATAGATTAGAATCGATTACTAAAAGCGCTGGAAACGAATTTCATAATCGATTGTGTCGCACAATGCGGAGATCTTTGATTATTAACACAACTTTAGTTGAGCGCGAAGCAGAGTGAATGCACTCTGCCTCTCTTGTGCACTGATGCCAGAGTTCGGCGCCTCATAAACAGGACAGAGCAAAAAAAAAAAAAGCGGAGGTAACGTTAGAGGAAAGATGCATGGTGTGGAAGGGATCAACAGCAGGGTAAATCACTACAGAATCCTGCTTTTGTTCCGTTTTGAAGTGAGGAACGTAATGTCCCTGGTGCTGATGTTTACTTGTTATCCAAGCTTGACAAGCATGATGTGAACAATTCAAACTGAGCTGTGGCGCGTTGGCTTGCGCTGAGCCAGAGAAAGACGTGTCATATTATCACAATTATGCAGTGTTGTAACCACCCAATGCTTATTTTATGTTTTAGACATGTAAATACACACAAGTACTAGTAAAACAATACATTTAGAGTTTGTAAAACTCACAAGAAGGTCTATGGAAGTGCATTCAAATATAATTTGTCGATGTGTATTATTCATATCGGATACACGTAGTGAAAGTAACTATAAAGTTCAATCTATTCAGCTGGCCAGCCACTTGCTTACATGTATTTTGGGAATAACTGATAAATTGACGTACTGAATCCTGCGTGTTCTGCTTTTATGAACGAGACATACAATCGAACGCAAATAAACATGGCGATGCCCATCTCACATCATAGATCACGATCGAGAACATTTATACGTCTTTTAAACAACAAAAACACTCACTTACACGTTTTTGTGAGTTGGAATATCAGGTAGTTGATGACATGATGAGCAAGCGTGTGAATATTTTATATTAAAACGAACAGGCATATTAAAAGGCATACATCTGTCATACAGCACTATTGTGGCTGGGGTGTGTCACGTGACAAACATGACGCATCGCCACAGAAACATTAAGGGTGAACGTTCTAAAATAATGATCGCAACAAATCTCACTCCCGGTTCCAGATAGAATCTTTTAAACTCACCAGTGAAATGGTTAATAACAGAAGTAAAGCAGAAGTGGTATGCGATAGTTACTTTGACCTTTGCATTGCAAGACTAAAGACATGTTTTTATTCACTCGCCTTTTTTGGATCATTCCTTTTTCTATCTGTTGTAATTTATAGCTACACTGCAAAAAAATAATTTGTCTCGTTTCCAGTTCAAATATCTACAAAATCTTAAATTAAGACTAGCAGGAAAACTGGCATGAGAAAATTAAGTGATGCTTAAAACTTCTGTTTGAGATTATATCTCATTAAGATTATTTTTATTACCCCATTGGCAAATAATTTAGCTTGTTTTAACAGCTCAGGGATGTTCAAGGACAACATGTTTGTGCACTTTCTGAAGATTTTAGTTCTGTTTTTTGAATAAAGGGTTGGAAATGAATGCTTTTCTTTTTTCTTTTTTTATCCGCTTCATCGATTAATCGTAAAGATAATTGACAGATTAATCGATTATTAAAATAATCATTAGTTGCAGCCCTAATTATAATTTTTTTCTTTTTTAAATATTTCCCAAGTGATGTTTAACAGAGCAAGTTTTTCACAGTATTTCTTATAATATTTTTTCTTCTGGAGAAAGTCTTATTTATTTTATTTCAGCTACAATAAAAGCAGTTTTTAATTTTTTTAAAAACATTTTAAGATTAATATTATTAGCCCCCTCAGGCAATATTTGTTTTTAATTGTCTACTGCAGTGGTTCCCAAAGTGGGGGTCGGGACCCCCCGAGGGATCGCGGGACAATGAAGGGGGGTCGCCTGGTGATTACCAAAAATCTATTTATTTTTAATAAACCATAAGAATTACCATATTTTATCCATAACCTATTGAAGACAAAAAAATAGTCGTTTATAGTTACTGTATACTATATAGTTACTATAGTAGCTTATAGTTACTAGTTCTATTGGATTGCGACCCCTCATTACATTATAATAAAGACACAGCAATAGCGTCAGATGCAGCAGATTGATTGTATAACACCAGGTTAAACTTTCTGGCACATTTACAGCACTGACATACATTAAAAAAAATTAAACGAAGAATAGACTTGGGTCTATTGGTTTGTGTGCGCCATTGCATGCAAGGTTTCTGTATTTATAACCACCTCAGAGGATATTGGGGGTCATGAGTTACTGGCATTGTGATTTTGGGGGTCGCGGGCTGAAAAGTTTGGGAACCCCTGGTCTACAGAACAAACCACTGTTATGCAAAAACTTGTCTATTTATAATTAGGGTAACTTTATTAACCTTTAAATGTCTCTTAAAGCTGAATACTAGTGTCTTGAAAAAAATATCTAGTAAAATAGTATGTACTGTCATCATGACAAATATAAAAGAAATCAGATAGTAAATTTAGAAATTAGTTATTAAAACTATTATATTTGGAAAACTTCTCTCCCTTAAACAGAAATGGGGGGGATATACAGGGGGGCTAATAATTCTGACTTCAACTGTATAATGACGTTTTATATAAGTTTGTTTCTGAATTCTGAATTTGTTAATGATGCATACAGTGGTGGGAGGAAGACCATTTGTCGACGGCTCACATTTTTGTGCAAAGCGAATGCTGTTTAACGGATGGCGATGGCGTGATTGATGAAATGCAAGCACACGAATCTGTATTCTCCTCAAGCAAACAGAGTCTCTCTGACGTTCTCTGTCTCCACCTCTGCTGTCTTTCTCTGAAGCACAACCGCAGAGGCATTTTAATTTCTCGCTGACTCCTGATAGGCGGAGAAGAGTGCGCTGTAAATTTGTAATTGCGGCAGTATTATTTATCTTTATTAGAATCTTGTCAGAGTGATGCGCCGTAGGCCGAATGTCAATGACAGCTGTGATTGGACGGGATAGAGCGAGGGGACTTTCAGCTAACTCATCAGAGATAGGACAATCGGCGGCAGCTGGCACAAAAGCAGACATATGATTAGAGGAACAGACGTGCATGCGCGCACACGCTTAACGCTTGGACACATGTGCGCTACTCTGCCAAACGGGACACTTTCATAGCCAAGGTCATTTTTGTGCTGGATTGATTCAAGCATGCACGTACAGTTGAAGTCAAAATTATTCACCCCCCACTTTTTTCTTTGTCAAATATTTCCCAAATGATGTTTAACAGAGCAAGGAATTTTTTACAGTAATTCCTATAATATTTTTTCTTCTGGAGAAAGTCGTTATTATTTCGGCTGGAATAAAAGCAGTTTTAAATTTTTTTAAAAACATTTTAAGGTCAATATTATTAGCCCCTTTAAGCAATATTTATTTCGATTGTCTACACAGAACAAACCACTGTTATACAACGACTTGCCTAATTACAGTAGGTGAGAGTTCAATATGACTATTACCGCCGTTCAATATAACGCCGCCGCATTGAAAAAAAAAGAACGTGTTTTTTAGGTATGACCGCAGTTTGCGACTATGCCGCCAGGTGGCACAAAGGGACAGGATGCGAACGGACAGAAATAGCTTATACATTAGCTGTAAAAACTCTACTACTTGTAAATAAAGATAAACAATGAAACATAGCATTATAATTCCTTCACTAATCATTAAAAAGACAACTAGGCTACATTATTTAAAGGAATAAATAATAACAAATAACCTTTGGGGTGAAGTGCTTTAAAACAAGTCTGCTATAGTATGCTTCAGCACCAAAACAAGAGTTGCCTTGAGATCGTGTTGGTTTGTTAAATAGAATAATAATCTAGCATAAATAAACTTAAAGTGAAATATTCACTGTTTCAGAGAAGCCTATATTAACAGAAAGAAGGATATTCCTGGTCACAGTTTGACAGACAAGTTGCTGATCGCCTCTGCTGCCTGGAGCCGCTCATAAACTCAACAAATAGGCTATGTATAGGCTTATATAATATACAATTTTAAATAGCCTATGTAGCCTAATTTACGAATCAAACAAATCCAAAGTTTTCTTGATGTTTGCATAATAATAACTTCGCAGCAAACTGAGGCTTTCATTTTACAGCTTATAAAACATGTATTCAAATTAATGCAATATCATATGTAAACAACAAAATTGTTATACTGTACCCTAACTTTACGCTAATTAAAAAAGCCAAGGAGCTATCATCATTGTAACTGTATTGCACAACATAAATGACTAACATTCGACAGTTTCTTATTTTATGCTGATGTGTGTTTAATGTATAAAATATTTAATGATCTTGCACCACCACCTCTCAAACAATGTGTGATTGTAAGGACAATATAAGACAGACTAGGTCTTCGGTTAGAGGTGATTGTTCAGTTAAACTTAAGAGAACTGCTTTTGGACAATTAGTTTTTTCAGTGAGAAAAGATGGAATAAAATACCAGTGCATATCAGAGAGAGTACCACTTTTAATCATTTTAAAACTGTTCTTAAACAAAAATCAAATATGTAACCACTATTTGATTTCATTTTATTGATAATGATGTATTGTATTGTAAGTGTATAATGTATTATTTTTTTTATTGTTAAATTTGTTACGGTTTTCTGCCCAGGAACTACAGATGTGAATAGCTTTATGGCTAACTCTGGCACAACATGTCATGTTGTACATTGTCCCTGTATAAATAAATTAAATTAAATTAACCTAGTTAAGCCTTTAAATGTCACTGAGTTTATTCTTCAGAGTGGAATACTTTCAGTGCTGTGAATAGTTTGTAAAGCCTGGCTCATTGTGGTTAAAGTAGTTGATTAAATTAATAAAAGGGAAACTGACGGGCACAAAATGCATTATTTAGAATTAGAATTAGATTAGATTATTTAGAATATGGATTTATTTTAATTATTTAGCCTAATATAGGCTCCTCTATAACTGTGAATATTTCACTGTAATTTTATTTATATTCATATTTTTTTAACACACCTGTTTGTCAGTTTGTGCACTGTAGCATATCAAAGGACCTTGTTTTGAACTTCATCTCAAATCTTCGTTTATTTTGTAGATAACTGACCAACAAAAATACATTAAAATAACCAACAAATTATACTAAACAAAATTCATTCCAAAAAGATAATTTTTCAGACATGCTTTCAGTTTTCTCCATCGTTTAGGCGATGGAATGTTTATTAAGTAAAACTGGTCTCAGACGGTTTAGTTTAGTCTGCATCAAACCTGCAGAAAAATATCAGACTTTGCTAAAAGGCTGATTATTTTAACAACGATTAAGGTCAATAGTGGTAGCCTATTACGGATTTCAAAGATAAATCTTAATATTAATATTACGGCTACGTTCGCACTGCGAGGCTTAGTGCTCAAATCTGATTTTTTTCTCAAATCTGATTTTTTTTGCATAGCTGTTCACACTGTTGTTATAAATGTGGCCAATATCAGATGTTCAGTGTGAACAGATCATGGTCCTAACCTGCCCACATGCGCAAAAGTGCAACTATACGCACAGCACAAACTGTCTACTTATGCACACAATGTGTGTACTGTATGAAGTGAATAAAGCTAATTCTCAGATTATGCTTAATGCTAGTATATTGACTTTTTCACAGACATCCACTGTTTTTTATGAACTCTAAATTGTTGTTTTTCTAGTACTAATGTGAATTTCAGTCTTTAAAACCTAAAATCCGTATTTTGTGAGTATTTGTTATCAGGGCTTGACATTAACTTTTTTGATCACCAGCCACTGTGGCTAGTAGTTTTCCACCGTTACTAGCCACTTGCCATTTTCACTATCCACACTCCTGTTGTTGGGAAAATATATTTTATATGCATAAATTTGACTTTGGCATGCTAAAATTACTTTATTTAGATTTTGTGTTTTTTTGTGTTTAGATTTTGTGTTTTTTTGTGTATATATTACATACTGTCATCTTGGCAAAGATAAAAGAACTCTAATAATAAGGGGCGGCTTATAATTCAGGAGGGCTAATAATTCTGACTTCAACTGTATGCAAACTTTTTATTATGTGTGTTATTATTTAAATATGCATTGCAAGGTTATAGAGTAATAGCACGAGGGTTTTTCAAAGCATTTGTTCTCAGAGTCACCCTCAGAATGAATGTATGCTCATCCTGTTTGTACTTCTCTCAGGACACCAGCGCTCCTCGAGCAAACTGCAATAAGATGATCATGATGTTCACAGACGGCGGCGAGGATCGAGCTCAGGACATCTTTGAGAAGTACAACTGGCCAAACAGAACAGTGAGTCCAGCTGATTCAGTGCAAAAATTTCTGGTGTTTACATGTTTGCCGTGACAACTTTCCAGTGACAAGTAGAATTTCGTCCTCTCCGAAATTGAAAATAGCATGTGATGTGACAAAATCACAAACAAGACCAAGACTTTACATGATCAAATTAGGGATGCATCAATCTCGATACTTGGATCGGATATCGGTTCGATACTGCATATTTTTGCTGGATCGGGTATTGGCCTGCTGGTACTGATCCAAATCCGATCTTGCGTGTGTGATATTTTCGGTGTAATTTACAAGCCAAAAAGGCCATGAAGGTAGCCTATTATAAGTCACTAGAAAGTTGTCATGTAGGCCTACTATATCCCAAATGTTCTGAAGACATTGTACAGTTTAATGTGAAGCACAGATGAATAATCAAGTGGTTAAATTCATGTTCAGTTCAGCACTTCCTGCCGCTGCGCCTGTCAATCATTCTTCATTCATTCACAATTCAAACTGCGTGTTGTGTTCATGACAACATGAAAAACTTTCTCCAAGACTATTTGTTCCTGTTAGTTTAAATAATCAGTGGAGAAATGCAATTAGTTTTGCATTAAATGGCTTCATTTTGACCTGCAACAAGTTCATTGCTGTGTCTAAATCATGTTGCGCTGTGTCTGTTAGATCAGCAGATCGCATTCACAGCACTGAAGTAGAGAGGGTTGTTACCTGCTCTTCACACACAAAGTAGCCCTATACCTGAAAGTTGAAATTAGAAAAGGAACAATAATATATTGGACATATCCTCAACGCACTGATTACGTCCCTTTGTGCTGCTAAGTTTCAAAAGTGTCCGCAGAGACCGGAGGGCTGTGCTCTGTATCTCAGTGCATCAAGCGCTTCATACACGCACCGGCTGCGCAGAAAAATGTAAAACGAGTTTCTGTTCTCTCGTCCTTCCTAGTCCGACTGAGTTTATTCTTCAGAGTGGAATACTTTCAGTGCTGTGAATAGTTTGTAAAGCCTGGCTCATTGTGGTTAAAGTAGTTGATTAAATTAATAAAAGGGAAACTGACGGGCACAAAATGCATTATTTAGAATTAGAATTAGATTAGATTATTTAGAATATGGATTCATTTAAATTATTTAGCCTAATATAGGCTCCTCTATAACTGTGAATATTTCACTGTAATTTTATTTATATTCATATTTTTTTAACACACCTGTTTGTCAGTTTGTGCACTGAAGCATATAAGAGGACCTTGTTTTGAACTTCATCTCAAATCTTCGTTTATTTTGTAGATAACTGACCAACAAAAATACATTAAAATAACCAACAAATTTTACTAAACGAAATTCGTTCCAAAAAGATAATTTTTCAGACATGCTTTCAGTTTTCTCCATCTCACTCGCGGCGAGTTTAGGCGAGGGATTGTTTATTAAGTAAAACTGGCCTCAGAAGGTTTAGTTTAGTCTGAATCAAACCTGCAGAAAAATATCAGACTTTGCTAAAAGGCTGATTATTTTAACAATGATTAAGGTCAATAGTGGTAGCCTATTACAGATTTCAAAGATAAATCTTAATATTAAAAAAGGAAACATAAGCTGGACCACAACAGATCAATGACATAAGGAATGCTCAAATAATGTAGCCTAGTTTACAGCAAGCATCATGTTTTAAGTTAGATTGTGTCATCTGTCATATACTGTAGGCATATAGGTATGTTATTTTTATTAAAGAAGATATATTATTTGAGTTTATCACCAGAACTATAGAAACTGTTTTATGTAAAAAAAAAAACAACAAAAAAAAACAGCACAGTATCAGTATCAGATCTGTATCTGTATACTCAGAATTTTGGTATCAGGATCGGTTCAGTTCCAAAAAAATGGTATAAGTGGGTCCCTAGATCAAATGAAACCATTCACTTAGGCTTTTTAGTAATTCTATCCAAGTTTACTACAAAAACAAGTAAACCAAAGTTAAAATATTAGTCATGTACTCTATGTATTTGTTTGTACATTGCAAAAATCTTCTTTTTTTTTTTGCTTGTTTTGGTCTTGTTTTTAGTCCAAATATCTAAATATTCTTAAACCAAGAAACATTTTTTAGTCTCGTCAAAACAAAATTCTTGTTTTCAGAAATAACATACCAAAATAAATTGAGTTTTTCCTTTAAAATTAGCACAATAATCTGCCAATGGGGTAAGTAAAATCTTATTTTAAAGCAAAAGCAAGATTATTTTGCTTACTTAATTTTGACTTTTTCTGAAAATGTTGAGAAAATGTTTAAGAATGTTTAGATATTTGGACTAGAAACAAGACCAAAACAAGCAAAAAAGCATTTCTGCAGTGTACAGACAAATACATACAGTAGAAGACTAATATTTTAACACATTAAGAATTAATATTCTAATAAAACATTAATATTCACAAAATATTTTTGACATTTGGACTAAAATCAAGACAAAAACTCCAAGTAAGAAAAGTATTTTTTGCAGTGTAGTCATTGTTGTTATAAAACATTTCTAATACAATTATGTGATCTAATAAAGCCTCCTGCATCCACAGGTGAGAGTTTTCACCTTCTCTGTGGGTCAGCATAACTATGACGTCACTCCTCTGCAGTGGATCGCCTGTTTTAACAAAGGTAAGAGAATGAGAAGAGAGCGAGTACATGTGGATTTACTGTGACATCTGAATTACATTTTTACATTAAGCAAGCCCATAGTGAATATAGTTTCACTATATTAGACTTGTCATGATAATGAATTTCGGTACTGAAATTAAAAAAGTCAATTTCCCGTTAACATGTAGGGCACTGTTGATGGCGTTCGTAACCAGCGCTGATTTGCCATTGTTTTCACGTGCGCAACAGAAATGACTGTGATTGGCCGAGAAGGTCACCAGTTCACCTATCGCTGTTTACCGAGTACAAACACAGACGAGCGATCCGCTTGATGACTCGACTGATCTTCACGGCTGCTTCGCACTCCAATATTCGTGTATCTGTGTTTGCACTGGGTGAAGAGCGTTGAACTGATGACTCTCATGGCCAATCACAGTCATTTCTGTTGCGCACTGGTCAATACTATGGCAATCAGCGATGTTTAAGAACGCGCTCAGCGGCGTTTGAATGTTAGCAGGAAATGGACGTTTTTAAAACTTCAGTACCTGGACAACACTATTACAGACAACACGAGCATGTGTTACAGCGGACTGCAGCATTTTATCACTCACCGGGTTACATAGGCTGAAGCAGGGAAGCATCCCCACGGTGTTTACCTGGTGCCATGAACTGAAGCCTAGGAGGACACTTAAGCATATTACCCTTACAGAGATTGTGATGTTCATTGATGCCTAATATGCTTTTAATTGTTTAAATGAAACTGAACTGAGTGATATCAAAGTGATGTTTACACCATTTCTGCACTTTGAAATCTCGGCAACAGCTGGAGGTTTGTAGCCCACAGCATGTTGTTGCAATGTTTACAGTGCTGGTCCTAAACTTCAGAGTTTCTTTCCACCGCAGCCTCGCTTTGGTTCTTTAAAATGGCAGCCACGTGAAATAAGCAGTGTTGCCGCCCAATCTGGCAACACTGGAAATAAGCGTATGGTACTTAGAACATTTAAGCACATAACAACACTCTAGCTATGACATAAGTGTTTTAAGAATGAAAACAAGTCAATAGCAACACCTTAGCAACATCAATGCAATGTTCTAAAAATGCTCAAATCACTTAAGTGCATAGCAACACCCAAAAATGAAAAGTCTGTCAATCATTTACTCATTCTTTACTTGTTTCAATCCTTTATGAGTTTCTTTCTTATGTTAAACACGAAAGAAGGTTTTTTGAAAAATGTTAGAAACCTGTAACCATTGACTTCAGAGCAATGGTTATTCCTACTATGGAAGTCAATGGGTACAGGTTTTCAACGTTCTTCAAAATATCTTTTTTTGTGTTTAACATAAGAAAGAAACCCATAAAGGTTTGGGACAATATGAGGGCAAGTAAATAGTGAGTGCTTTTAAATTTTTGGGTGAACTATCCCTTTAAGCAAGCCCATAGTGACAGCCTAGAAACCACCCAGAAAACTATAAATACACTCACCGGCCACTTTATAAGGTACACCTTACTAGTACTGGGTCGGACCCACTTTTGCCTTCAGAACTGCCTTAATCCTTCGTGGCATGAATTCAACAAGGTACTGGAACTATTCCTCAGAGATTTTGGTTCGTATTGACATGATAGCATGACGCAGTTTCTGCAGACTTGGCGGCTGCACATCCATGATGCGAATCTCCTGTTACAACAAATCTCAAAGGTGCTCTATTGGATTGAGTACTGGTGACTGTGGAGGCCATTTGAGTACAGTGAACTCATTGTCATGTTCAAGAAACCAGTCTGAGATGATTCTTTATGACATGGCATGTTATCCTGCTGGAAGTAGCCATCAGAAGATGGGTACACTGTGGTCATAAAGTGATGGACATGGTCAGCAACAATACTCAGGTAGGCTGTAATGTTGACACAATGCTCAGTTGGTATTAATGTGCCCAAAGTGTGCTAAGAAAATATCCCCCACACCATTACACCACCACCAGCAGCCTGAACTGTTAATATTAATCAGGATGGATCCATGCTCTCATGTTGTTGATGCCAAATTCTGACCCTACCATCTGAATGTTGCAGCAGAAATCGAGACTCAGACCAGGCAACATTTCTGCAATCTTCTATTGTCCAATTTTGGTGAGCCTGTGTGAATTGTAGCCTCAGTTTCCTGTTATTAGCTGACAGGAGTGGCACCCGGTGTGGTCTTCTGCTGCTGTAGCCCATCCACCTCAAGGTTTGACGTGTTGTGCGTTCAGAGATCCTCTTCTGCACACCTCGGTTGTAACAAGTGGTTATTTGAGTTACTGTTGTCTTTATATCAGCTGGAACCAGTCTGGCCATTCTCCTCTGACCTCTGGCATCAACAAGGCATTTGCGCCCACAGAACTGCCGCTCACTGGATATTTTCTCTTTGTCGAACCATTTTCTGTAAACCCTAGAGATGGTTGTGCGTGAAAATCCCAGTAGATCAGCAGTTTCTGAAATACTCAGACCAGCCACCAACAACCATGCCACGTTCAAAATCACCTTTCCTCCGTATTCTGATGCTCGGTTTAAACTGCAGCAGTTCGTCTTGACCATATCTACATGCCTAAATGCATTGAGTTTCTGCCATGTGATTGGCTGATAAGAAATTTGCGTTAACGAGCAGTTGAAAAAGGTGTACCTAATAAAGTGGCCAGTAAGTGTATATTTTAAAAAAGGTCAGAACACTTAAGGGCATAGCAACAGCTTAACAACCACATCAAAGAATACATCACGCTAATAGAAACACCCTAGCAACCACCAGGAAGACCCAAAGTATATTTCTTATTGTTCAAATCAGATTTAAAGCGGCAACTTTCTTGTTTTATAACACCACCAAGAGCTTGCGTGTAATCCTGGTCAACAGTGCTCATGTACTGTTGACCTATCTGACCTAACAAGTTAATTCCTGGCTTGTAGCGCAAACTCTCACTCTCTAACAATCATCCCTCTCCAGCTCTCTGATTAGTTATTAACCAACGGTGGCTGAGTACTTCAGAGACCCCCGCCGTCCTCCTCCTGCTAATTAATTAAGCAAAGAGGAACTGCCGTCGCAGCGATAACCACGTCCGCAACTTCTCCAGCCAAAAAAGCGCTCCCACTTAAGGATTAGCCCTCCGCGCGGCCATGTTCTGCGCTGTAATGACTGGCAGTGAGGGGACGGAGTCTGGCACAGCAAGCAAGACGCTTTTTCTCAGCGGACTCCGTCTCCACCGCAGGCTTTCATTTCGCTCGCCCGTATCACAAAGTGGCAGAGAAACGCCCCTGACACCCGCACAAAGACCACAGCGGGCCTTACGTGTATCTGCCTGAAAGCATGCTAGATTCGCTTCCTAATAACGTCTCCTCCTCCAAACATATGCAGATCGCTCTCTGACTGGCTTGTTAAGGATTGCGTGGGATTGTCTGCGTCTTATTGTTTTGGGCCACATCTCGCGCAGACAAATGGATTCAGCGTTTTTGTAATCATGACCAAGTCAAGGGATCAGACCGGCGGCAACAATGAGAGACATGTTTGTTTGACACGGCTTAGCGTGAGTTGTCACTCTACCGGCTGTCTCTCGTTCACACTCGGCTGACACAAACAAAGTCTCATATGGCCGCCGCTGAATCACAGCCAATTCCCAGTCTCTTTGATTCACAGCAGCTCGTTGCATTGATTTGATTAGATTCTTTCTACCGTGCTGATTGGTTTGACCCTCAGACATCTTCTTTCCTTTTTGGGTTTTAGTTTTTGCACTGTGATTCTCTTGACTTTGATACGCTTCTAAAGACTTTTAAATCATTTCTGATTCATTAACTGGACTGGATTTGACTTTTTTATTTGCAGGGGTTTAGAGGCCGTCTCCTTTTAAAGGGATGCTTTGGGGTTCAACACCGCCAGTTACACTTTATCGAATCTAACATTTGTGTGACATTATGGCATTTATCATAGACAATCATTGTGATTTATCTATCAGAAGGCTGCGGTTATAAGCCTATTAAAACAATGGTGTAAGAAAGTTTTTGTTTGAAACGTTGATTAGAGAAATGGAAAATATCATTAAATGGATTTTTAACGACGGTTTTTATCATGTGACTATGTATCGATGCAGTGGCGCAGTAGGTAGTGCTGTCGCCTCACAGCAAAAAGGTCGCTGGTTTGAGCCTCGGCTGGGTCAGTGGGTGTTTCTGTGTGGAGTTTGCATGTTCTCCCTGCGTTCACATGGGTTTCCTCCGGGTGCTCCGGTTTCCCCCACAGTCCAAAGACATGCAGTACAGGTGAATAGGGTATGCTAAATTGTCTGTAGTGTATGTGTGAATGAGTGTGTGTGGATGTTTCCCAGAGATGGGTTGTGGCTGGAAGGGCACCCGCTGTGTAAAAACATGCTGGATAAGTTGGCGGTTCATTCTGCTGTGGCGACCCCGGATTAATAAAGGGACTAAGCCGAAAAGAAAATGAATGAATGAATTGCATATTAAAGGAAGTATTTTTGTTTGGGTTTATTTGTGTGTTATCACACGAGTAGCAGTGTGATATGGCTGTAGATCGGCGCTGCTGGGAGGCGTGCATTGGCTCGAGGCCATAGGACTGCTACTCGTGTGATATTGCGTTTATACAACAGTTCAATGGCATAATTGTGTGTATAAAAAAGAAAATCAAACACGGAGAGTGTAAAAAATCCTTCTGTATGAGGAACTACTTTCTTCCTCCATTCATTCACATCTGCAGCTAATGTCAGAACAGCAGAAACTGTTGCTACTTCACCAACGTCACTTCCGAGCTAGTGTTTGAATGATTCTTTTGTGTAATATCTAAAGTGATGACAAAACAGGTGATTTTGGTCACATTTTAAGATTATAAGGCTGAACGGCATGAAATGCCATCAGTCTACAAAGATTTCCCAGTATTTCTCTGTTGCAATTGGGAGATCACAATAATAAACCCCGAAAAGGCTAAAGCAAAGCAAACACTACCAAATTATTACGGTATAAATACAGCACTACAACATACAAAAGAGAGAGATCGATGCAGAATGTCACTTACCTGTTTTAAAATGATATGATCAGCTGTAGTTTGAAATTTTTGCTGAGTTTTTCTCTGCTAAGGGCTTATTATGCTGTTTTATTTCTTTGCTCTGCTCAGTGACTCTGAATCTGCTCAGAATCTCTGAAATTAAAAATATTTTTAAAAAGCACTATCCTCATAAATAAACTGCATTGTTGCAGTCTAAACAACTACATTCTTGACTAAAACAAAACTCAAAAGTACATTATTTTTTCACCAATAGCTGCAATATTTGTCAAACTGTAGTGAGTTGTTTACTCTTCTGCTTGTCTCTCTATGTGGGCGTAGTAATACAAGGGTAATACAATGGTGAAGAGGCTGTACAAGTGCTGTTATTGCAGAATATTTCATGGCTATCAGCCAATCAGAATCGAGAACCAGGCAGAACTGTTGTGTATATACAGTTGAAGTCAAAACTATTAGCCCCCCTGAATTATAAGCCCCTGTTTATTTTTCCCCCAATTTCTGTTTAACGGAGAGAAAATTTTTTCAACACATTTCTAATCATAATAGTTTTAATAACTCATTTCTAATAACTGATTTTTTTTATCTTTGCCATGATGACAGTAAATAATATTTTACTAGACATTTTTCAAGAAACTTCTATACAGCTTAAAGTGACATTTAAAGGCTTAACTAGGTTAATTAGGTTAACTAGGCAGGTTAGGGTAATTAGGCAAGTTATTGTATAATGATGGTTTATTCTCTAGACCAGGGGTGCTCAACCCTATTCCTGGAGATCGACCTTCCTGTAGTTTTCAGTTGCAACCCATATCAAACACACCTGCTTGTAATTATCAAGTGCTTCTCTGGTTCAAATTAATTGGTTCAGGTGTGTTTGATCAGGGTTGGAGTTGAAATCTGCAGGAAGGTCGATCTCCAGGAACAGGGTTGGTCACTCATGCTCTACACTATCAAAAAAATATATCGCTTAAAGGGGCTAATAATTTTGACCTTTGGTTTTTAAAAAATTATTAACTGCTTTTATTCTAGCCAAAATAAAACAAATAAGGCTTTCTCCAGAGGAAAAAATATTAATAGACATACTGTGAAAATGTCCTTGTTCTGTTAAACATCATTTGGGAAATATTTAAGAAAGAAACTAAAATTCAAGTGGGGGCTAATAATTCTGACTTCAACTGTATATATATATCATATGTATGTATATATATATATATCATTCATTCATTTTCTTTTCGGCTTAGTCCTTTTATTAATCTGAGGTTGCCACAGCGGAATGAACCGCCAACTTATCCAGCATATATTTTACGCAGCGGATGCCCTTTCAGCTGCAACCCATCACTGGAGAATATCCATAACAACTCATTCACACACATACACTACCGACAATTTAGTTTGCCCAATTCACCTATACCACATGTCTTTGGACTGTGAGGGAAACCGGAACACCCGGAGGAAACCCACACAATCACGAGGCGAACATGCAAACTCCACAAATAAATGCCAACTGACCCAGCCGAGGGTCAAACCAGCGACCTACTTGCTGTGAGGCGATTGTGCTATCCACTGCGCCACCGTGGCACCCACCATATATATTTAAATTATATATATATATATCCGTCTTTCGGATGAGATGTTAAACCGAGGTCCTGACTGTCTGTGGTCATTAAAAATCCCAGGATGTCCTTCGAAAAAGAGAAGGGGTTTAACCCCAGCGTCCTGGCCAAATTTGCCCACTGGCCTCTGTCAATCATGGCCTCCTAACCATCCCCATATCATACTTGGCTTCATCATTCTGTCTCCTCTACACCAATCAGCTGGTGTGTGGTGTGCGGTCTGGCGCAATATGGCTGCCGTTACGTCATCCAGGTGGATGCTGCACACTGGTGGTGGATGAGGAGATTCCCCCCATTGTGCAAAGCGCTTTAATTGTCTAGAAAAGTGCTATTTAAATGTAAGGAATTATTCTTTTTATTATATAATTTCTTTATAATATTAAACCAGTGTACTGATTTTTTTTTTGTGCACTGATTTTTTTTCTTCTACATTTAAACCCTCAAAAATCCATCACTCGGTTTACTTTTCATTATAAATGATTTGTCAGTTTTAAAATGTTGTTCAAAATGACTCCATTATTTTGTTTTGTACCTTGACATTTTGCCTTAAATGTTGCCAATGGAGTTTGTCTTGTACTGAACCCATGACATTTCTTTAATATATATAACAGAATAGCAAAAAAAAAAAAAAAAAAAAAAAACTCAGATGGGTCTTTCAGAGCCAGCTTTTAGCACTTCTGGCCTATGGAGTTTTGAACCTCACACCCGACCTCAACATTAATGATGGTTTCAGTTCAAATGAGCCACAAAATGTTGCTCCTGAAGTCATCAAGACTGAAATTGTTCTGTGACCTTTACAGCAGTAATGGCGCAATAAGCGAAAGCTGAACAGTGAATAATTTCAGCCATGCTTGGGTTTTTCATCATACAGATAATTAGAAAAACACAGAGTACCTGTTTAAAACAATTTTCATATTCAAATGTATTATTTTTAACAAACTGGTCATTCTGCGTTCTTAGCCTAACAGTGACTATTTTAAGATTTATTGACTCTACGTGTCACTGAATTCATGAATTTGTGTAATATAAATAAAGTTAACTTATATAACGCTACTTAAAGGGGTGGTCCACTACCATTTCATATGTTAAACTTTAGTTGATGTGTAATGTAGCTGTGTAAACATAAACAACATCTCTGAATGTAATACGCTCAAAGTTCAATGCAAAGGGAGACATTGGCTCTTACAGAGATAGCTTAGCAAAGCTTACTGCGAACGAAGTTTGAGGACTACAAAAAATACATCCGGGTTAATGATGTTATAAACCCTTTAGGTTACGCACATACAGCCCGTGCAGCGAAGGGGCGTGGCCAGAGGCGCTGTAATGTTATAACAAAGACGCTTCCTGATGATGTGAAGCTGCGAATCACAGCACATTATGTTAGCTGACAAATCAGAGCCTCTTAAGAACGGGGCTTCAGAGGAACTAGGAAATATGACAGTTGTTTTGATGTTAGCCAAGTAGCTGTATACAATCAAAGTAAGATATATGACAAAATAACCTGATTTTCTACAATTGAAGCATGAGCACACATTGCTTTGCATCTTACAAACACAACCAAGCCTTAAAAATACACTCTGGACCACCACTTTAAAATCAGTAATGCTCCATTCAAAAAAATTGAATCTTATTACATTAAACTAAAAAATGCGGCCTTCAAATGGGAGGGAGCCCAGGGCTCAAGGATCTTTTAAGCTAAGGGCTCTCTCCCAGGACAGCATGCCAAACAAGCTTATAACCAATCATCAGCTAAGTGTGAGCTCTTGAAATTGATTTTATAGTCATTTGACACATTTGATCTTTTTAAAGTAACCCAATAGTTACTTTCCCTGGTAATTCGTTACATTTATAATTATGTAACTCAGTTACTATTTGTGAGAAGTTACTATAATGTAACGTGCCCAACACTGGTTATAATATATTACTTCAAATGATTAAAAATGTCTTGATGACTAATGAATGAAATAATGGTTTGAAGGATAGTGACAAATATGGCCACAGTCTTATCACCCTGCAGCCCAAGACCGGTTACTCACTGAAGCTAAGCAGGGCTGAGCCTGGTCAGTACCTGGATGGGAGACCACATGGGAAAACTAGGTTGCTGTTGGAAGTGGTGTTAGAGAGGCCAGCAAGGGGGCGCTCAACCTGTGGTCTGTGTGAGTCCTAATGCCCCAGTAAAAGTGAAGGGGACACTACACTGTCGGTGGGCGCCGTCTTTCGGATGAGACGTTAAACCGAGGTCCTGACTCTCTGTGGTCATTAAAAATCCCATGACACTTCTCGTAAAGAGTAGGGGTGTAACCCCGGTGTCCTGGCCAAATTCCCTCAGCCCTTACCCATTATTACCTCCCAATCATCCCCATCCACTAAATTGGCTCTATCGCTGTCACTCCACTCCACCTATAGCTGGTGTGTGGTGAACGCACTGGCGCTGTTGTCCTGTGGCTGACGTCGCATCATCCAAGTGGATGCTACACACTGGTAGTGGTCTGGAGAGACCCCCCTCATGATTGTGAAGCGCTTTGGGTGTATGGCCATACACAATAAATGCGCTATATAAATGCACATTACATTGCATTACAAATAAATAAAGATTAAAAATGACAATTAATGAGATTTTGGTGCTACACCATGATCCTTAAATAGATTCTATTAAAATGTCAATATCAAATGATTCGTGTTAGAGGGTTTTTATTTATAAATCATGGTTAAAAAAGTATGATAGTCACTACTTCACGAAGCCACAACGTCAAAGCAAATAAAACTTTTTCTCCTCCGCAAACACTTAAATAATATCTAGATATATAGTTGAAGACATGCTGCCGTTGTCTCTCACATTGTCCCATAACAACATTAAAATGGTGTAGATTAGTGTACAATGTTTTATATTTATTTTATAGTCACTTGACAAATTATATTTTTATTAAAATGTCATCAAATGATTCTTATTAGAGAGTTTCATCTATAAATCATGGTTTAAAAAAGTAGGATAGTCACCACTTTTGCTTAAAAAAACAAACTAAAAGAGAAAAAACTTGATTGTGTATGGAGGCAAAAAAAATGTAAAGCTTTTTTGCACCTTTTTTGCTTTGATGTTTAAAACCTTTGTCGTTGAAAGTGTGTTTGGCTGTTGGCTTGAAGTGAAAGTGTTTTGTGAGCTCTGAACATTTGGAGGACAGCGGCTCAGATGTCCTGCTTTTTTGTTCAGACGCTCTTGTCTCTAATAACGCTGTGAGCCATATTGACCCCTGCCTGTGTGTCCACTCTCAATAATCAGCCTCTCAAGCACAGACTCTGAATACTTAATCACACACACACACAGACAAAACCCACCACATCCACACACTGCTGCATTCAAATATTGTCAGCACTGCATCATGTTTTATTCCTCGTGTTTGCTTCTTTCTTTAATTTAAGCTATTTACACTACACTGTACAAAAATTATATGACTGAAAGTCATGACAACAAAGGTTTTAAATGTTACTTTAGTGCTTTACTTAGTGCTGGGAAAAGATTAATAGCGATTAATCGCATTCAAAATAAAAGTTTGTTTTGACATAATATTGTAAGAGTAAGTCGGGTGACAATGAAGTTGAGGATCCACACTCAGTTTGTTAAACAGATTAATCAGGCAGGCAACGGTCAAAACAGCGGCAAACAGAAGCATACAGGAAATCCGAGATCATTGTCAAAAACAAGCGAATGGTCAGTACAGGCGGCAAAGAATAAAAAAAGGGAAACAAGGCCAGGATCAAAACACGGAAAGACTAGACAGGATTAACATTTCGTAATGCTCAACAAAGCGTGTGTGTGTGTGTGTGTGTGTGACAGTCCATGATGAGTTACCAGCTGTGTTTGTAATCAGGGAAAATCAGGAACTGGTGTGAGGTGCATGATGGTATTTGTAGTCCAGTTCAGTGACAGATAAATAAAAAATAAGTATATATACAGAAAAATAAATATATATATTTATATATAAATATATATATATATTTAGAATTATTAGCCTTCCTGAATCATTAGCACCCCCCCCCCCCCGTTTTTTTTCCCCCCAATTTTTACCACATTTCTAAACATAATAGTTTTAATAACTCATTTCTAATAAATGATTTATTTTATCTTTGCCATGATGACAGTAAATAATATTTGACTAGATATTTTTCAAGACACTTCTATACAGCTTAAAGTGACATTTAAAGGTTTAACTAGGTTAATTAGGTTAACTAGGCAGGTTAGGGTAATTAGGCAAGTTATTTTATAATGATGGTTTGTTCTGTAGACAATCGAAAAAAAAGGTTAAAGGGGCTAATAATTTTCTATAATAATTTTAAAAATTAAAAACTGCTTTTATTCTAGCCGAAATAAAACAAATAAGACTTTCTCCAGAAGAAAAAATTTATCAGACATACTGTGAAAATTTCCTTGTTCTGTTAAACATAATTTGGGAAATATTTAAAAAAAGGAAAAAAATTCAAAGGGGGCGAATAATTCTGACTTCAACTGTAAGTGTGTGTGTGTGTGTGTGTGTGTGTGTGTGTGTGTGTGTGTGTGTGTGTGTGTGTGTGTGTGTGTGTGTGTGTGTGTGTGTGTGTAATCGATTTCTTTTCAAAACAATACTCAAGTTACTCGACTACCCGTGTTTCGAGCTACCAGTTAAAAAGACGCAAAGAAATCCTTCTCAATGCACGTTTTATTAATTCATAGCCAAATGCAACAATTTCATAGGCCTAACATAAATTGTCAAAACATTGATATTACATAATTCTTTACAAAGTTACAGAGTAATATAAAAATAAATAGCTGCACGCAATATTGTAATCTTAACATCTGCGTCATAGGCTTCCTGTATATGCGAAACGAAGTCGTGCTCATCCTGTAATACTTTAATAATTCACCGTTAGAAAATACTCTCTTCATCCAGGTCATGTAAGTATCAGTTCTCCTCAGAAATATTCTCCTCTTCGCTTCAAAACAATCTCTCAAAACTCTCTTCAGCAGAACAAAACTTTTGACGATCTATTTTCATTGTTTACCAGCCGCTCTGCCGTTAGCTCAAACTGTTAGCAGCTGTGCAGCAGGGGGCAGGTGCGTCGTGTGATGATTGACAGATCGCTGAGCCAGTGACAGCAAAAAGACTGCAATAACACTACAGCCGACCAATAGATGTTTATATATTGAATATATCATGCAGCCATTAGCTAAATTCTCCATCAGTCAAACTAAGTAGGAAATAGGAAATAGGAAGTACTCTTACTGATCGGATGGCAGGCTATGCAGAGTAAAAACACTCGGCTTTGTTTAGATTTTAGTAACTATAACTTTGAATTTTTATTCAGTTTGTGGTCTCATTTTATCTGTAACACTGTAAGCTATGACATCGAGTTGCCTTTTACTACAAAGACGCTGTTTTCGCGTGTAAGTAACATGGTAAAGCATGGTAAAACAGGTCTCCGGCAGAAATGGTGACATAAACAAATGAATAACCACCCAAAATTCAACACTATTGTGTCGGTGGACTAAATGTGCTTGATGGGATGTTTTTCTGTGGACTCAGACCTTTCAAAATAAACCATGATCTACAGCAATGAATGCGTGTGTGTGTTGTTATTACTATTGAGGCTATAGGGTTTTAAGTTAGTCAGCTTACTATGTTCTCGTGCAGAGCAAATGTCATTATTAACCAACTGTGAAATGTATTTGTTTAACAGGTTACTACTTTGAGATCCCTTCCATTGGAGCCATAAGAATCAACACACAGGTTAGTCTTTTTGAAAAGTTTATTTCATATTTTTGTAATATTATTACAGTATATACAGTACACTGCAAAAAAAATGCATTTCTTATCTAGTTTCTAGTCCAAATATCTAAACATTCTTAAATCAAGAAGCATTTTATAGACAAGTAAAACATACTGTCTTGTTTAAGAAATAATAAGTCACAATTAAGTGAGTTTTTAATTAAAATACACAGTTAGACTTTGCAGCAATTTTATAGTTATTTACTGCAAATAAACGTCCAATAAAATACCAGAAACATTCTTTACAGTCCACTACTGTAAAATGCACTGCATTGTGGGTCCTTTTAAAACTTTAACAGTAGCTTAGTACATATTAGGTATTTGCGGTATGCTACTGTAATCAAAGGAACCAAGTACTGCTACTGTAGTTGAAGACACAAATAAGACAGTTAATGAAAAAAATAGCCACTTGTTTGGAATTTATTAGATTCAATGTGTAAAATGTAAATAAATTACAGGAAAAGTACTGTAAAAATGGTCATACTGTAAAATTTTAAATGTGGTAAAGAGCATTTTACCATAAAAAGAAGTTGCGGTAAGCAGGGGCGATTTTGGGATTTTCATTTTAGGGGGGCTCAGCTCCGTATAAGGTAAAAAAAAAAAAAAAAAATTATATATATATATATATAAGCCTAATATTACATTTATAAGTAGTAATTTAATAGTAATACACTTAAAAATGTATGTTTAATATGATAGGGTTGTAGGGTATACTAGTTTTCCACTGTATGTATTACATAGACAGGCACAGCCATTTGACTTCTGAGTAAGCCAAATAGGCTCAACCCACCTGTTTACTGTAGTAAAAACCACTTTCTATATTCAAGTGCATTTTTGCATGTAAATAAACTGCCACTTTTCTAATTAAATGCCATACATATAAATATATATTTTTAAACTTACAGGCTAATTCACATATTTCACAATCTGAATGATAATAATACATACAAAGTATTTTTTAATACTAGACAACATTTGATGTTTCTATCTCTGTGACTCAGTGACAGTTATAACGAGTACATTCTCTAAGTGCTTCTGTCACTGTGTTTAATCCTTTCTGTGCAAGACTGTATGGTATAGTTAATGCCACACGAACTGTAGTGTTTAATATTGGTAGTTCATTGTGAAATAAAAATAGCAAAATGTTTGTTAAGAGTAGTGCTGGGCCGTTATCGGCGTTAACGTGCTGCGTTAATGCGAGACTCTTATTGTGCGATAAAAAAAATTTTGCCGTTAATCTATTCTCAAAGTGGGGTGGGAGCTGGGTCTATTTTATGCAAGCTATGATGACTTTCACCTTGATATATTAGCGCGGATGTATACCTGACCGGTGAACCGTCTGACAAAAGAGTGCCTTTTTAAATCAAATCAGCAGGATGCTTGACTCTAACTGCAAAGTTCGGCAGTTTCACTAACTCACGAACATTTCATTCATGCCATCGTGACAAACTGGGGTACTAGACGCAAATAAGGAGTAATGACTGGTGAGAGTGTTATGGAATTTAATAATGCACGCCAAATGGTAAGAAAAAAACTTCCGCATTTCGCGATGTGTGTGTGTGTTTGTGTATGTGTGTGCGCGGTCCTTTACTGACAGCCGCGTGTGGATCTTGTCGGAAAACATGGCGAAAGGTCCTAAAGACCGCAGTGTTTACTTCTATAATGCCACTAATGTCTGCATACTCCACATGTCTTAATTCCATTTCTGTTTAGTTCAGTTTTGACTTTAGTTGGTTTAAGGTAATCAAAAATTGCTATTTAGAGCTTATGAAGGCCTACAGTTCAAAATTCATGTTTAACTGAATAAACAGTTAGTAAACACAAGTACATCTTATTGAACATCATTTATTTTCATCACCAATTATCATAGTAGGACATTTTCTCAAGCAGTTTGTGATGCACTTTGGAAACAGGAGATGAGCCCCTGGTTTAATGCGACACCCGGCTTGAGAAACCCGTTCTCAAAGACGTATAATTTGGGTAGCACACATATTCTGAATGTCTTCGGCAGAATTCAAATGAGCTATTTTAATCTAGATTAATCTAGATTAATTTTGAGATTAATCTAGATGAATCTAGATTAAAAAAAATTTATCTATGCCCACCTATAGTTAAGAGTTACATTTTTCGCTTGAGGAAACCGCTGTGCTGATGAGGTAAACGCCGAGAAAACCCGACTGCTCCTCCGTGACATTGGGATATAGGTGATACAAGGTTATCTTTATCAAAGAACTGCAATTAAGCAGATATTATTATTATTATAACAATATATCAATAAACACACACCTTGTTCTCTCGCTGTCCACGGCTGTGGTTTGCTGATCAAATGAAAAGCAAAAGACGGGGAGGAGCCGAATTCTGCCGCCGTTTTCTTATCAAATTTAAAGGGGACTGAGGCGATAATTTAGTGTACAGTTTATGAGCTAATCGCAAAAGTTTTAGGGGGGCTGAGTGGGGCCCATGGCGGTAAGGCTATTTCACTGTAAAATGAAATTGCGGTAGGACCCTGCCACTGTAAAACACATTTACAGGTAAGTTACTGTGCTGCCAGTAAGTTCCTGCAAAAATACAATAAAATGTCTAACAGTATTGCTTACCCCATTGAAAGATTATTTAGCTTGTTTTAATGAAAAACCCACTTAATTTTGACGTATTATTTCTAAAATAAAATAAACAAGACATACATGTTTTACTTGTCTAAAAAATGCTTCTTAATTTAAGAATTTTTAGTTATCTTGACTATAAATAAGACTAAAACTCTAAATAAGAAAAGCATTTGCATCATGTTTTCATTTTTGAGAGAAGAAAATGTTTCTTGATCATCCTGAAGCATTAAATGACGATAATTATGATGAATTATTACTTGAGTCAATATGCAGTCAATATGCAGTCTCAAGCATTCACATATCAGCTTTAAAAGCAGCTGAGGCAGCCAAACAGATCTCATACTGTTATTAAACGTTTTAATAAATCCTCTATATGTGAATCCAGTTCACGGTAAGTTCATTCTGCTTCGTGAGCTTTGAAGCTCAGCGATGTTATCGCGATGTAGAGATATATAGTGTATGTCACGCTAGAGAGCAGAACTATAAAGATGGAGGAACGGATAAAGCCATACAGACTTCTATATTTAGCTTCAATAAGATTCAAATGGGACTGTGATTTTTTTCCTAATCCACTTCCGTACAGTTTTCATTATCCTTCAGCAATCTTTCCCGAGGCCTACGAAAACCCGCCACAATAACATCGCCCTTCCCCGAAAGCAGTCGCTCCAATTTCCTCACATCGTCCATGTGATTATTCTCACGCTTTCTTCTTTATCTTCTCTCTCTCTATCACCTTTTACTATCTGTCCCCTTCTCTCTTTTTTTTCCAATCCAGCTTTGCTTTATTCATTCCTGTCCCCTCCTTCCCATCATGCCTCTCTCTTGCGTCTTTCCTCCCCGCGGGCGACCCGATCAGACGCCTGAATAGACCATCAGCTGTTCCATTAGGCCGAGTGTAATTTTATTCAGAGAACTGCCACTTATTCTAATAGGCAGCGTGAGACAGGTGTGGGCGCCTAACTGTATATATGGCCAGCGCACCTGTGCACCTCCTGCTGTCACATACTGTTACCTTTGAGAGCCGTGGACGGCCGCTGCCAGAAATAAACCGCACAGCAATCATGCTGGATCTCTGGCAGGAAAAACACACTGTACAAAGTCACACCACGCAAACAGGTCTTCTATCAAATTTGCTTGTGAGAGAAGTCGGGCTGAGCAATATATCGTTTGAGCATCGATATTGCAGTGTGTGTTTGGGCAATGGACCCTTTTCACAATAAGCGTTATGACGCATTTAACCAACCGATCACTCGATTGAATGGGCGTTATCAGTGGTTATCAGCTGATAGATATGGTCCAGTTGGGGCCTTCTGCACCTACTGGTAGGCTCAGATAGCTGTTATCTTCCATCCACATGGTTAATCAGCTATAGATCACTTCCAGGGGTGCGTTTCCCAAAACCATCGTTAGCCAACTAAGGTCGCAAGTTCCGTCGTTACAAACATAGTTCGTTGATTTGCTGTTTCCCAAATCCATCGCTCCAACGAATATTCGCAAACTGCGTCGCAAACTTGAGCACTTGAAACGACACCTCTGGAGCTGTAGTTAAAAGCATAGTTCCTGGCTGTGTTCTATTCCCACTTATCCCCCCTATGCCCTATTCATTTAGAACATTCCAACATTCAAAGTTGGAATTATTAAAAATAAAAAAGCATTAAGTTAATCTCTCTTAGGTGTAATTTGCTTTCAAAGTATTTTTATAGTTCAGTTTTAGCAATCTTCATGTTTACAATTGTGCTCCCTTCGCAGTGCACTTTGAAAACATTAATATCATTTTTAACACAGCCTCATGGTGAAAGCTATAGGTATATTTAAAAACAGAAATTATGTTATGTCTCCAAAGCTTGTGAAAATAAAAAACATAGCATACGTTAATTATTTTATTTTATATGGGTTATTTATTAAGTTTCTCTGCTGTATATGACATGGGTCTGTTGGTTAGAACTTTCTGCTGGTTTGCATGTGTCAAATTGTAATTTTTAAAAAAATAAATAAACAATATCCTAAATAATAATAATGATAATAATAATCATCATCATCATCATCATTAATATTATTATTAAAGTAAATATATTTATAATAAATCGCCTCGTTATTTATTTATTTATTTATTGATATGATTTATATATGATATTAGAATAGTGTTAGCTTTTGTAAGTGGTTTTATGTTTTAGAATAGAATATGTAATGTTTAACTTCTCAATAATATTAGTAAAGCAAACACAGGCCCTATATGTGCCATTTACTTATATTTTAATTAATATGGAAAACGAGTGCGTGTTTTTACCAAAACTAATATTGGATTTTATTTTAAATGCGTGTTTGTGTAAAACAATATAATTTGCACAAAGAAATGATGGGATTGTCCTCTAAAGAAGTTACTCCACCCCGTTTAGAGCATCATTATGGGCGTTTTACGTTATAACTAACGTGGTTCAAGCGATAGATCTGCGACAGAGAAACTACGGGTTTTGGGAAACACTCGTCACTACATCGTTTTTTTGCCAAACGATGCATCGCACTATGATAGTTCAGCTGCGAGTTACGTCGTTGTTTGGGATACGCACCCCAGTATAGCTGTGGCCAGAAGTTAACAAGATTTATTTATATTCTTTATTAAATTTCCCATTAATTGTATTTTATTAACGTCCACCCCTACCCCAACCCTAGACCCAACCGTCACAGTAATCTAAAAACCTCTATTAGTGTAGCTGATTAACCATGTGGATGGATGATAACAGCCCTCTGAGCTATATATATAGTGTATATTTTATTTATTCTAAATCAACTGGTACAAACATTGCAACCCCAACAATAAATCAGAAAATAAAAATAAATAAAGTGAATAAATAACAAATGGGGATATTTACAAAGCAATCATAATGTACGCTTGTAATTAATTAAAATGTTCAATTGTTTCAATAAATCGTTGGCGTAGCACTAATCAGTTTTGAGGAAATCCAGAAAAGGTTGCCATACAGTTTGAAAATGAGGGTGAGATTTTGGTTCCAGGGAGCGTATCCTCTCGAGCTGAATGACTTGAAAAACTCATCCATTCACTCTTGGAAACATGGAAGGTCTGAGGTTTTCCAGTTTTAAAGTATCCACAAGTTAGTACCATCAAAATGGAACTTTGGAAAAGTGCCTAATGTCTCAGAATATCCAAGAATTGCAGGACATTGATTAACCGGCTTAACCTGCTTTGGAAAAATCTTTGAGGAAAAATTCAAATATATATTTCCAGAATTGAAAGTGTTTAGAAGAACACCAAAACATACAGGATAAAGAACCCACTTCCATTTTACATCTGTCTCAGATAGGGGAAATAGAATCAAGTATTTTACTTAGTTTAGTTTGTAAATAATACAGCCTAGGGTTGGGTCGATAGACGATGCCATCGTCCATCGCCGATGGCCGATAGACATCATGATGCTGAGCCGGCATCGGGATCCTCTGCCCCGCCCCCGTCGCAGCAGCAACCTGCTCTCGAAAAATACACACTTAGGTCCCGTTTACACGAATACGTCTTAGTTTTAACATGTCATTTTAGAACAAACACGATCCATGTCCACACTGCCGCTTCACCTAGCATTTCTGAAAAGCCCTCCTTCCACACTATACCGCTGAAAACGCACATCACATGATCACAGACACACACAGTAATGTGGTGCAGCGTATGCGCGCGTCTGAGCTCCAGCAGTCAGTGGGTGCTTTGAGCACAAAACCCAAGAGAGCAGTGCATGTTGGACAGTTTATCAAGGATTTTCCACAGGATCGCGTCTCACTATAGTTGTTAAACATGATATTTAATTAATCTTGACTCTATCTAACGACTCTTCAGTCTTTTGAATCTATCAGGTAACGTGTCACAGCATCAGTACACTGCTTCAATCTTTCACTTTCACACTTGTATGTACAAATTTTAGCGAAAACCTCAGATACTGTTGGTTGTGCACCTTTTTTACCCACCAAGTTTGTCGACGCCATTATAACGACACAGATCGCTCTGCCTATTCATGCCAGAGTCCTGCAGAAAAAGTCATTGACAGGTGGTCATTTGTGTGTCACTTATCTTTATTTATTTATGATTTGGTTATGGGTAAAACAAAGGTCATGCGGGTCTGGTTGTTGAAACAGTAGGCTACAAATAATTAATTAGTTTTGAATTTATTAATTATTCATTAATAATTAATTCACTACGATGACGATGCCATCGTCCATCGCGATGTTTCACATTAGACATCGTACAATACCAAATTGGTCGACATCGCCCAACCCTAATACAGTCTATGAATTACTTTAAACTGTATTAACCTGGGAGGCCCGGTGACTCAGTGGTTAGCACTGTCGCCTCACAGCAAGAAGGTCGCTGTTCAGTTGTCGTTACTGTGTGGAGTTTGCATGTTCTCCCCGGGTGCTCCGGTTTCCCCCACAGTCCAAAGACATGCGCTATAGGTGAATTGAATAAGCTAAATTGTCCGTAGTGTATGTGTGTAAATGCGAAAGTGTATGGGTGTTTTCCAGTACTAGGTAGTGGCTGGAATGGCATCCACTATGTAAAACATATGCTGGATAAATTGGCAGTTCATTCTGCTGTGGCGTCCCCTGATTAATAAAGGGACTAAGCTGAAAAGAAAATGAATGACTTCACAAATCATGAATATCACAATATTATTAAATATTACAATTATAACAATATCAACAGCAACACTCCTGCACAATAAGCAGCTGATTCAGTCATTGCCTAGCGACATAAAAAGCACACCGCACTTCTTTCTTCTTGTCAACAAAAAACGCAGTGTGGTGCGCCTTTCGGCATGTTCGGTGTGATCAGCCCCTAAGGGGTAAATAAATTAACGCCTAACTATTAATTCTCAGGATGCTTGACATACAGCCAAAATTAAGACAATTTGGAGATAAAAAGTGAAGAAAAAATCACAATAGATGTTGCTATACGGGCGTCACTGTGGCTCAGTGGTTAGCACTGTCGCCTCACAGCAAGAAGGTTGCTAGTTCGTGTCCTGGTTTGAGCTGTTGTGAGTTGAGTGTGGAGTTTGCATGTTCTCCCCACGTTCGGCTGGGTTTCCTCCGGGTGCTCCTGTTTCCCCCACAGTCCAAAGACATGCGGTATAGGTGAATTGAATAAACTAAATTGGCTGTAATGTGTGTGTGTGTGTAAAAATGTACGGGTGTTTCCCAGTACTGGGTTGCGGCTGGAAGGACATCCGCTGTGTAAAACATATGCTGGAATAATTGGCGGTTTATACCACTGTGGCGACCCCTGATGAATAAGGGACTAAGCTAAAGGAAAATGAATGAATGTATGAGATGTTGCTATAATTACTGCACAGCAGCTTTAAGAAAGTATTTGCAGTTTATACTTCACAAAAATGTTTGAGGTTGATATGAATTGTCAGTGATATTGTAAAATAAAATAACAATTTAAAATAACAGTTTTTATCTTTGAAATGTAATTGATTTCTGTGATGACAAGCTAAATTTTCTGAATAATTACTCCAGTCTCCTTATAGGACCATGTGACACTAAATAGAATGAATTGATACTCAAAATACATTCAATATTGTTTTAATTATTGTTGTTAAAAGACATTTCAGAAATACAGAAATTCAGACGATCAGCTGGGCTCCTGCATGCTCGTGCGCATCTTGTACGCAGAATCAGCTCGCGTTTTTCCATTTCAGAAATGTTAGTGCTTTCTAACAGTACACTCAAAAGATTTCGTTTGTTGTTTGCCTCAAGTGAGTTGAAACAACACACTGTTTACTTTTTTGGGGGACAACTTAATTGCTTACAGTAGGTGAGAGTTCAATGTGACTATTAACACCGCACAATATAACACCGCCGCACTGGAAAAAAAAGAACGTGTTTTTTAGGTATGACCGCAGTTTGCGCCTATGCCGCCAGGTGGCACAAAGGGATGGGATGCGAACGGACAGAAATAGCCTTTATTAGCTGTAAATATACTCTACTACTTATAAATAAAGATAAACAATGAAAACATAGCATTATAATTCCTTCAATAATCTTCAAAAAGACAACTAGGCTACATTATTTAAAGGAATAATAACAAATAACCTTTGGAGTGAAGTGCTTTAAAACAAGTCTGCTGAAGTATGCTGCAGCACCAAACCACGAGTTGCCGTTAGATCGTGTTGGTCTGTTAAATAGAATAATAATCTAGCCTTAATAAAATTAAAGTGAAATATTCACCGTTTCAGAGAAGCCTATATTAACTGGAGGAAGGATATCCCTGGTCACAGTTTGATACAGACAAGTTAACAAACCGGCGCGGATGCTGTGCCTCTGTGCTGCCTGGAGCCGTGTCATAAACTCAACAAACAGGCTATATAGGCTTATATAATGTACATTTTTAAATAGCCTATGTAGTCTAATCTACGAATCAAACAAATCCAAAGTTTTTCTTGATGTTTGCATAATAATAACTTCGCACCAAACTGAGGCTTTCATTTTACAGCTTATAAAACATGTATGCAAATTATTGCAATATTATATGTAAACAACAAAATTGTTCTTCTTCTTCTTCTTCTTCTTCTTCTTCTTCTTCTTCTTCTTCTTCTTCTTCTTCTTCTTCTTCTTCTTCTTCTTCTTATTCTTATTATTATTATTATTATTATTATTATTATTATTATTATTATTATTATTATTTAATGTGAACATTACTTAATAAAAACTTCAATGTATTTATTACACCACCTTATTGGAGAAAACTGTATCAATTAGAGTGCCTCCGCAGGTTTAAAATATACTTGCGGTGGTAGCCGGATTGAAACACACCATTTACCCACATCGCATAAATAGTTAACTATATGCAATAAATTATCATTTACTTTTTAATAATAGTTGTATTTATTATGACACTTCAATCCACTTAAATTTATAAAAACGAATAAGTAGACTTAATTCCTTCATGCTGTCCTAACACAAATCGATCATTCTCTACAGCGTATAATGCTCTTTCTGACAGTTTTGATCAACTTTGAAGCAAACCTTTGAACGCTTATATCAGATCATGCATTTATGCTTCATTTTAATCACTTACAGGCTGTCTGCATAAACACTCGCTGTGATTGCAAAGCTGTTGAGTTGATTGTGAAAGCGTTGCTGGCTCGCTTTAACTCTCTATACCTTTAAAGTGTCACATTGCTGAAGCCGATAAGTAGGGCCAGACGGAATCTGCGGACGTTTTTTGCCATTTCTGCGGAGAATTTTGGTAAAAATCTGCGGATTTCTGTGGAATTATTTTGGGAGTATCATAACTAAACCTTAATAAGTTAAATAAAAAATAATATCTTTTTAACTTGTATTTAATGTTTAAAATGCAAATCCAATTAGATTAACTGTAAATAGTTAACTTTAAGTAAATAAAGAGAATTAATGATGGGCTAAAAATCTGCGGAAATCTGTGGAAATTCTGCACAAAATCTGCGGAATTCTGCGAGCGCAGATTCCGTGTGGGCCTACCGATAAGTATAATGAAAATACTATGAATATGAAAGCGGCTCTCCATAATGCATTGAGTTGATGAAGGTTTACGGACAGGCTGGAAATCTGCAGGCTAATCTGTGGCGATGGCCTGCTGTGTCGCGGCTCTTTATCCTCTGGTACCGCCGAGACGCCATTACCGGCCCACCGCTGTTTACCTTTCTGCTTTCTCCCGCATGAAAAGGTCCGCCTGTCATCGTCTCAGCTGAAATGCGTCCCCACGGCACGTTAAACGGTGTTTTAGTGAGCTAATAATAGAATAGGTTACGCTTGTCAGCACTTCCATGTTCCAGCAAGAAATAAAAGTGGCCTAATGCTGCAGTTTCATCAAAAGGCCACACTTATACAAGCTTTCAGCGGGACAAAATATTCCCCACACGAGCTGCTGGCCCTACATTAGCTGTGTGCAGATGTTGAAGTCGGAAGATTGCGTTTATTAAATGTGTTTACCCTGCCTGGTGGTCACCCAGAGTGGGGGAATGTTCAAGGGAATTTTATGAAATATCAAAAGGAAGGAAATTGTGTTTTTTGTAAGAGTTTTTTGGGTTATGGAAAACAGGGAAATGAAAGAAAAAGTTCTATGTAAATGTTTAATATAAGTTCAGTGTACTAATTAAATTAATACAATTTATTTATATTGAAAGTAGGAAGGGCTGCACGGTGGTGCAGTGGGTAGCACATTCACCTCACAGCAAGAAGGTCGCTAGTTCAAGCCTCGGCTGGGTTAGTTGGCGTTTCTGTGTGGAGTTTGCATGTTCTCCCTGCGTTCGCGTGGGTTTCCTCTGGGTGCTCCTGTTTCCCCCACAGTCCAAAAACATGCGAGACAGGTGAATTGGGTAGGCTAAATTGTCCATAGTGTATGAGTGTGTGTGGATGTTTTCCACAGATGGGTTGCGGCTGGAAGGGCATCCGCTGCGTAAAAACGTGCTGGATAAGTTGGTGGTTCATTCCGCTGTGGCGACCCCGGATTAATAAAACGACTAAGCCGAAAAGAAAATGAATGAATGAATGAATGAATGAAGGAAAGTAGTAAAACATGGGAATTTCTATAGTAATTTTAAGCTTGTAATATTTAAAAAACAGAAAAAAGAAAATCTCTCAAATTTATCAAGAATTATAAATAGCTAATTGGCTGAACTAATGAAAGTCAATTTTATGCAAAATTTTGGAAACTTAATGGAAAAATGGAAACTTAATTAAAATGTTTTTTTTTTTGTTTTTTTTTTTTTAGATTTTTGATTTTTTTTTTTCCAGAACCCAACACTTTAACCCCTTACAGATGAGGGAATAAATAGTGTGAATGAGGCTTAAATGTACATATCTAAATACTTTTTCACCTCTTCAGAAAAATATCCGTCTTTATTTGTAGAAATGCAGTCATTTTTTCCATTACATAGACTTGTTTAAGTCTCTGACTCCACTAAGCAATCTTTGAGCAGTCCCAAAAAATGGAAAAAATTACCACATTTTCTCCAGCACAAAGCAACGAATGGTCCTTTTACATATAATTAAATATTTTAATATAATAATATAATTAATATAATTTTAATATATGATATTATTTTAAATAATGGATTTTTTTGTTTTTATTTGGTGTAAAAAAAAATGAATGACACTTAAACAATTTTGTAAAAATATTTACTAAGATGCTGTATGTGTATGTATAGCAGGGCTATTCAATTGGTGGCCCGCGGGCCGAACTTGGCCCATGAGGCAATTTGTTCCGGCCCTCCAATTAGTGTGACCAAGACATCGAAAATAACTTTAGTTCAGCCGAAAAACAGCCGCTATAGTTCTGAAGTAACGTGCGTCTGTTCAATACAGCACGAGCTGCAGATGAAGGCTGCCCAGAGCGTGAGTCAAGTGACATTAAGCGAGTGAGTGGTGCGAGCAGCCAAAAACATTTGGATACTTAAGCTTAAAGGCTTCTCAACGCCACGTTAAAGTTATGCCACCTGTGCGCAAATTCCGAGCTTATAGCTACACCAAGGCTAATACGCACGCACACTGGATTAGCTATAGCAGCGGGCCGTTCACATATCGCATCTTTTCTGCACACAAGTTTGTTATTTCCAATGTTAGAGTATATGCCAATATGCCCGCGCAAGCAGAGCCTTCCAGACGCACCAAGTAGAAAACATCTCACGCCATAGCGCTGAGAGTTGTACGTGGTTTTCAGTGCAATGTAAACAAAAGATATGTTAGACCAATTATTCTAAATTATTAAAATGATTATGTATGAACGCACAAGATAACAAAAGTTAATCTAAATACTTACCTAATTTAAAGCTTAAATTTACATTAGACTGATAACCGTGAAACCATGATTATTCTTCAGATTATATAATCGTAGACCCAAAATCTATAATTGTTGCATCCATAATTGTTATGCAGTTCATAACATATTAATGTGTCTGAATGTAGAAGAAGCCTACTTAAGCAATACACTACTTTTGTTGTGCTCTGAAATACAACATTTGAATGTTTGTAAAAAAAAAAAAACACACACATTGTACAACGCAGTGATGTTATGTAGTTTCCAAATACAATATATTAACATTTTAATGTAGAAAAATACAACGTGGATGTCTTAAGGAGCAAAAATACAACATATGGGCTCTTATATTGCTGTTGTGTCATCACTCATATTGCAAGTTATATCTCTCTGGCCCCTCATTTGGGATGCTTTTAATGAACTGGCCCCCATGACAAACTAATCGAATATCCCTGATGTATAGTAATTCTAAACATGCACAGTATAATTTTATTTATTTCTATTTTTTCTATTTTTATCTATTTACCTTCACTTTTATTAAAGTTTTTTAGTTTTTACATTAGCAATTATATTACTTAAACTTGTTTTATTTCAGATAGTTGCTAAGGCATATTTCCAATTTTCGATTAGGAGATAAACATAATATTTATGTTATTTTATTTCGGCTTTGCAGCAAATAATGGTTTTATTTGACATTTTTATGGTAATTGATCATAATTTTATTTTGATTTATTTCAGGCATTACTTCAGTAATAGTATTTTATAGTAATAGTTCACTTGTTCACACACATACACTACGGCCAATTTAGTTTATTCAATTCACCTATAGCGCATGTCTTTGGACTGGGGGAAACCGGAGCATCCGGAGAAAACCCACGCCAACACGGGGAGAACATGCAAACTGGCCCAGCCGGGACTCGAACCTGCAACCTTCTTGCTGTGAGGCGACAGTCCTAGCCACTATGTCGCCCTATATTAGTTCAGCTTGTATTTTTATTTATTTATTAATGTATGACTAATGTATGAATTTTGTGCCCTTTTTCTATTTCTTTTGTGTTTGTGGACCAATATGACCCTCATCCTTTCAGGCAGTTTAGTTTTGTTGAGGGTCACTCATTTAAAAGAGTTCTATAAGAGTGTGAGAATCATGAATGGCGTATATAAACGTGTGCTTACGGCGACCCAACAAGTGTGGCCCTGCCGCAGACCAGCCTCTCCCCTCCAGAGCCCCAGTGTGCTTTCTAACAGCTGTAATATGCTTTAATAGCTGCTTTATGATGATTTGTTACGGCTGGAAGTGCCTGTGTGCAGCTGGTTTTACTGGCCCCTCGGGCGGATGCTTTTAACAGCCTGCTTTATGTAATGGAGCGGCGAGTGGCAGTGCTTTGCTTTATGGAGCTTTAGACTCCTCATAACCTGTGGAGAGGAGAAGACGCTTCCGTTGGGGACTCTGAACGGGTTTGTTGGGAAATGCTGTTTTCTTATGTTTTATGTGTTGTGTCTTTCAGGAGTATTTGGATGTTCTGGGACGGCCGATGGTGCTGGCTGGAGAACGGGCTAAACAAGTGCAGTGGACCAATGTTTACCAGGACGCTCTGGTATGGAGGATTACCTTCATCATTAGAATCATCAGCTCTACACTGCTAAGAAAAATGCTGTTCCTACTTAGAGTTTTTGTCTTGTTTCTAGTCCAAATATCTAGAAATTCTTAAATCAAGAAGCATTTTCTGGACAAGCAAAAAATATTGTTTTAATATCATGGACCTTTTTAAAATATATATTAAAGTTGTGTTCATTTGTAAGGTCAGTAAAACTCCATGATGATTGTTCAAATTGTGCTCAAGTGTGCATATGAATAGAGCTCTGTTGAGGTGTTTTGTTTATGTTTGTTATTATTAAGTATATATCATATAGGAATCGCTTAAACACACAACCACATGCCGGCCCTCTGCTGTTTTGAGCCTGTGAAACAGTTTGAGATTGTATTGTTAGCGTCGGCCGCTGGCTGTGATTTTGTTCACAGCTTTGTTTTCTCTCCAGAATGCGCACATTTGAGTCTCCACAGCTAGGTTTCTTTGTCATTGTCATTGATATACTGCTCCAGTGTGGAGGATTACCTTCATCAGTAGAATTATCAGCTGCCCATACTCTACACTGCAAAAAATGCTGGTCCTAGAGTTTTTGTCTTGTTTCTAGTCCAAATATCTAAAAATTCTTAAATCAAGAAGCATTTTCTGGACAAGCAAAAAATATTGTTATTTTAGGAAATAATATGCCAAAATTAAGCCAGTTTTTCCTTAAAACAAGCAAAATAATCTGCCAATGGGGTAAGAAAAAGAATCTTATATCAAAATGAAAAACAATATTATTTTGCTTACCACATTAGCAGATTATTTAGCTATTTTTAAAAGAAAAACTGTTTTATTTCTGAATTATTATTCCTCAATTACTTGAAATTTGTACTAAAAACAAGACAAGAACAGTACCTTTTTGTAGTTTATGCACAGTATATCTTGTTTTTCCTTTTGATATAAGATTATTTTGCTTACCCCATTTTCAGACTAATTTGCTTGTTTTAAGGAAAAGCTCGCATAATTTTTGGCATATTATTTTTGAAACCAAGACTAAATAATGCTTCCTGATTTAAGAACTTTTAGATATTTGGACTAGAAACAAGACAACAACTCTAAGAAAGAAAATGTTTTTTGTAGTGTAAAACTGAACTAAGGAGACCTTGATGGATGAGCAATTTTCAATCAGAAATATTTTGTAAAATTCAGAAATAATACCAAATAAATGGCAATGAAAACATTAAAGCACATTTTAAAATATTTTTTTATTAATTTAAAAGTAGTAGCAATTTTTTTTTTTTTGGTAAAATAAAAACAAAAAAAGAAAGTTTTTTTTTTTTTACAGTGCGTTGATTTGTGTTTGTTTTCTAACAGTTAAATAAAACAATTGTATATAATATAATTTATTATAATCTATTTATTATTTTAGATCAGTAGTCAGAACCATAATTTGTTTGCACATTTCTGGACAAAATATGTAGAGTCACAGTAAGGAGCAGGGGTGCCCAATACATCGATCTCAATCTACCAGTCGATCACAAAGGTATAGTGGGTAGATCGCATGGCATTAAAAAAATTGATGTCAGCCTGTCATCCATCCTCAATGAAATTTGGCGCTTGATTGACTTACAGGGCAGCCAGTCTGATATCAGACGTTTTTCTGATGGACGGGTAACCACATATGCGTGTAAAACCGCACCAACTTCGCTAAGTTTTGCAGTACGTAGCAAAGTTGGCATGGTTAAGTCCAAATATCGTTCCACCATGACTGATGATCATTTGGTAGTGTGCTTGAGGCTGGCTATCAGCAGCTACTCTCCGGAATATGCTTCCCTGGCTGATTCCATTCAGTGCAAGTCATCAGAGTAAGGGAATGACAAAAGTATGCACAGAGTTGTAGGCTATTGCACAATATGGGTTCATACAGTTATGCAAGGTACAATAATATATATATACAGTATAGTACAAATACAGAATTATAAATATGTGTATAAATAAATAACATATATTTATTTATAAACATTGATAATTCTGTATTTACTTTTTTATAATAAGTAGATAATTTTGACTTGTGAAATGACAAAAACTCAACAAAAAACAGAAAAGTTTTTTATTAACAGTGCATTGATTTGTGTTTTTTAAGCATTTATCATACATATAAATGGAGATAAATCAAACTAATGATATTTATTATAATATTTTTGTTATGATTGAATCAGTAGTCAGAACCATATTTTTTTGCACAATTCTGGACAACGTATATAGGGCCAAAGCATAGAGATTAAACATATCCGTTAATATGTAAGTATACAATTTAATTTGGTAACACTATTTTACGCTATCCTTGTTACACATTCATATAGTCAACATAGGCTCATTGTGAAAATGTACTCCCATACACATTTTTGGAGAGCGCGATTTATGTAGCCAGAGCTAAGTATTGCAGCATTTCGTCTTTAAATCGAATGCTACGAGGCGGTATGACGCCGCCGCTGACTTCGGTTTCATCACCTGACCACTTACCTCTATATGGATGGTTTTTCCACTCTTACCAGTTTGCCCAGTAGCTCACCACGTACGTTGGTTGACTTGAGACGCAGAGAGGAGTTGACCGTGACGACGTGGTTTGAGTTCGGCAAAGAACGGTTCTAGAAAGTGGGTAAGACAAAAACAGAAACCAAAAAATAATATAAACAAGTAAATAACAGGGTGAAAATGTGGTAAAATCTGAAAACGTGGTAAAAATCAGGCAAGGGCTTTTCTTTTTCTGGATTGCTTTTCAAAACACTGTCGGTTGGGTTTGGGAAGTGAGTGGGCGGGTCAATCTGTGCTTTTGAAAACACTATCGGTTGGGTTTAGGGAAGGAGGAGGGTGGGGGTATCGTTCAGTCAGTCAGTTGACAGCGGCCTCTGGTGGATTTCTGCGGGAACAGCAGGCGCGAATGGCACTCGCGAGAGAAATTTGAGATCTAAATAAGCGTATACAGCTGCCAAAACTGCAAAAGCAACATACCTCCTGGGAAGTATTTCGCTATCTACAGAAATATATGGGGATACGTAACAATAATGAGCCTCAGTTGCTTAAAGTAATTACAATTAAATATGCACAATTACATGCAACTAACCTAAACCTAACTTTGTTAACCATACTGCTAACCATAAAATAAAGTAATTACTGTCTAATGTAATTAGATAATATTACTTCATAGTTAAATGAATTGTTATATTGTAAAAAGGAAACCTTAAAATAAAGTGTAAGGTTTCATTTCTATTTAATTAATTATATTCCTGATATGTGGCAATTATTATATATTGACAATAAAAATGTATTTTCTGTCAGTTTCACAAATAAATCCATCATTCAGTGTGATTCTTTTAAATGAACCAGTAGTTGTTGAGTCTAATTAGAACACCTGCGTTATCATGGACTGAATCATTTAAATGACTCATCTAAGTGAATCAGCCTCGGTGACTCACTTACTGAACTGCAGGTTTAATGTCACATTTGAGTCATAAACATGTTTTAAATATATATTAGTGTTGTGTTCATTTGTAAGGTCAGTAAAACTCCATGATGAATGTTCAAAGTGTGCTCGAGTGTGCATATAAACAGAGCTCTGTTGAGGTGTTTTGTTTATGTTTGTTATTATTTAGTATATATCATATAGGAAACGCTTAAACACACAATCACATGCCGCCGTCCGCTGTTTTGAGCCTGTGAAACTGTTTGAGATTGTATTGTTAGCGTCGACTGCTGGCTGTGATATTGTTCATTCTGTTTTCTCTTCAGAATGCGCACATTTGAGTCTCCACAGCTAGTTTGCTTTGTCATTGACCATATAATTTGACTTGGCGCGTTTATATGCGGCAGTCTTTTATTCACGCGTGCAGTGGAGCGCGAGATCCTTCCTTCAGTTCACATTCACAGCGATATAAACAAACACTTTTAAATGCTGTATTTGTTTTGTTTTGTGTGTGTTTTTTACAGGGTTTGGGCCTCGTCATTACCGGCACAATGCCAGTCTTCAATCTCACGGCTGATAGAGACACAAAAGTAAGTCACAAGCTGCCTCCTGTAAATGATCTGCGCATGATTTACTCTGCAGGACGATACAGATGTGCCGTTTATGTAGCATTATTAGTGTGATCACGTTCCAGATCTAATTCTTCGCATGTTTCCTAACTGACATTGACAAAGTGTTGAGAGCTGCATGTTTCGCCGTGTTGAACGCATATTGAGCAGGGCTTGACTTTGACAACACTTGAGGGCATTTGAGTATGATTTAAAGTTCAGTTTGAAGTTCAGATTGACCCTCTACATCTGCTAACTTCAATCGCTCAAGTGAAAAGAACCTGTACAGCACTTAAACAGCTAACAAACAGTAACACCCTGCTGAAAAAAACTGCTTAAACCAGCCTCAGCCTGGTTTTAGAGGGGTTTTGGCCATTTCCAGGCTGGTTTCCAGCCATTTCCAGCCTGGTCTTAGCTGGTCAGGCTGGAAAATGACCAGCTTAAACCAGCTAAAACCAGCTTGACCAACCTGGTTTAAGCTGGACATAGCTTGTTTTGGCTGGTCAAGCTGGTTTTAGCTGGTCAACTCCCAGCCTGAGCAGCTACGACCAGGCTGGAAATGGCTGGAAACCAGCCTGGAAATGGCCAAAAACCCTCTAAAACCAGGCTGGTCAACCAGCTAACCATCTTAGGCTGGTTTAAGCTGGATTTTTCAGCAGGGCAAATACAGTTAAAGAGGTTACTAAAAACTATCTACTAGATGACTAATGATCAGTAGCAAACTTTGATGTACGTTATAAGCATTAATTAACATGTTCTAATTAGTTGTTGTTCTTAACATGTTGTAATGTTAGTTTTCATTAGCATGTTGCTAACATGTTTCTAATATGGTTAACTTTAACATGGATTAACATGTTAATATCATGTTGCTATCATATAGTTAACAATTATTAGCATGTTGCTAATATGAATTATTAGCATTAATTAACATGTTCTAATTAGTTGTTGTTAACATGTTCTAATGTTAGTTTTCAATAGCATGTTGCTAACATGTTTCTAATATGTTTAACTTTAACATGCATTAACATGTTCATATCATATAGTTAGCAATTATTAGCATGTTGCTAATATGAATTATTAGCATTAATTCACATCTTCTAATTAGTTGTTAACATGATCTAATGTTAGTTTTCAATAGCATGTTGCTAACATGTTTCTAATATGTTTAACTTTAACATGCATTAACATGTTCATGTCATGTTCATATCATATAGTTGACATTTATTAGCATGTTGCTAATATGAATTATTAGCATTAATTAACAGGTTCTAATTAGTTGTTGTTAACATGATATAATGTTAGTTTTCATTAGCATGTTGCTAGCATGTTTCTAATATGTTTAACTTTAACATGCATTAACATGTTCATGTCATGTTCATTTCATATAGTTGACATTTATTAGCACGTTGCTAATATGAATTATTAGCATTAATTAACATGTTCTAATTAGTTGTTGTTCTTAACATGATCTAATGTTAGTTTTCATTAGCTTGTTGTTAACATGTTTCTAATATGGTTAGCTTTAACATGCATTAACATGTTCATATCATGTTCATATCATATAGTTAGCATTTTTTAGCATGTTGCTAATATGAATTATTAGCATTAATTAACAGGTTCAAATTAGTTGTTGTTAACATGATCTAATGTTAGTTTTCATTAGCATGTTGCTAGCATGTTTCTAATATGTTTAACTTTAACATACATTATCATGTTCATATAATATAGTTGGCATTTTTTAGCATGTTGCTAATAGGAATTATTAGCATTAATTAACAGGTTCTAATTAGTTGTTGTTAACATGATCTAATGTTAGTTTTCATTAGCTTGTTGCTAACATGTTTCTAATATGGTTAATTTCAACATGCATTAACATGTTCATATCATATAGTTGTCATTTATTAGCATGTTGCTAATATGAATTATTAGCATTAATTAACAGGTTCTAATTAGTTGTTCTTAACATGATCTAATGTTAGTTTTCATTAGCATGTTGCTAGCATGTTTCTAATATGGTTAACTTTAACATGCATTAACATGTTGATATCATGTTCATATCATATAGTTGTCATTTATTAGCATGTTGGTAATATGAATTATTAGCATTATTTAACAGGTTCTAATTAGTTGTTGTTCTTAACATGTTCAAATGTTAGTTTTCATTAGCATTAACATGGATTAACATGTTCATATCATGTATGTCATTAGCATGTTGCTAATGAGAATTATGTTGATAGCCTGGTTTTTAGCATGGTTGTAACATACACTGGCATGTTGCTAACACAAATTAGCAGAAAATAATCATTTTGTTAACTTTTCTAGGATGTTACCATATTGTTAGCATGAATTAGCATGTTGCTAGCATGTTTCTAATATGGTTAACTTTAACATGAATTGACATGTTCATGTTTTTCATGTTCCTTTAATAAAAGTTGTCAAAAGCTGTATTTTTGTAAACAAATATCAGCAAAGATTAATAAATACTGTGCAAATGCATTGCTTAATGTTACTTGATGCATTAACTAACCAGAATTAAGGGATTATATAGTCTAAATAAAGATAAATATCATAAATAATGCACAGTTATATTTGAATACTTGATGAATTAATATTTTTTTTAACATCCAAAATAGTATTTCATATTCATTGTCTTAGATAAAACATTTAGCAGTATATTGTTCAGCATTATTACAAAATATATTTTATATTGAAGTATACTTTTGAATATATATATATGTGTTATTATATTTATGTTTACAATATATTACATGATATATTTGTTAAAAGCAGACAGAACGCTTTATAATTTCACACTGCATGTCACATATTAGGTAAATTTCTTTCTTTCTTTCTTTCTTTCTTTTTACTCAATTTCTTTGCAGATTAATTTTATTTCTAGATTTTTTTTTTTTTTACATTGACACTGTTCTTCATAACTATGCTGCAACAAATCAGAATTACAAATGTAAGCTAAATTGTCCGTAGTGTATTTGTGTGAATGAGTACGTATGGATGTTTCCCAGTGATGGGTTGCAGCTGGAAGGGCATCCGCTGCGTAAAACATATGCTGGATAAGTTGGCGGTTCATTCCGCTGTGGCGACCCCAGATTAATAAAGGGACTAAGCCGAAAAGAAAATGAATGAATAAAAAACAACTTTGATCAAATGTGCTTTTTTGACTAACTGTGCACTCACTAAGCGTAAATCCATTTCTGTTTAAAAATACTGCAAAATACTTCTGTTAGAAAAATACTGCATTTTTATATGTATATCTCAATTCTGCCCCCTTGTGGTTCTTCATTATATTTCTAATCTGTCGTTTATAGCAGAATCAGTTGATGCTTGGTGTCATGGGTGTAGACATCGCTCTCAATGAAATCAAGGAACTCACACCGCGATATAAGGTAAGTGACATAAATCTCTTTTTCAGATTCTCTTTGGATCCTCAATCCCTCAACTTCATCTTTCTGCACAGCTTGGAGCCAATGGATACACGTTTGCCATAGATCCCAATGGATATGTGCTGCTACACCCAAACCTCCAGCCTAAGGTGAGGTGTTGTTGGTATTTTTTTCCCAAAAGTGGTTATTTTCTTGTATCTACTTTTAATTTTCATTGATAAGTTAACCTCTGTAGCCATGTTAATTATTTCTTACAAATTGGTTTATTTAGATCATTAACTTCAGAGAGCCGGTCACATTGGACTTCTTAGATGCTGAACTTCCAGACCGCAACAAGGAGGAGGTGAACATCTCTCTCTTGTGTTAAAATAAATAAATGAAAGCATCATGTTATGCTTTTGTGTTGCACTGACAGTGGCTTTCAGTGAGGATCTTCATTTGTGTGGTCAGAAAACTACTTACCTGGAGTATAAATTTATAAATAACTTCTTTTAAATGGATGCTAATGTTTTTCGGGCGGGCGGCACGGTGGCACAGGTAGCGCTGTTAATCATGTTTATTAAGTATGATCAAATGTAGTAACTGTACCTCTCCTGTCTTTGTTTTCTTAGATCCGCCGTCAGATGATTGATGGCAGAGGAGGACAGAGGAAAATCAAGACTCTGGTCAAATCTGTGGACGAGGTGAGTCACGTGACTTCTTAGTAAATATAATGCCATACAATGTCATGCATGTCTAATTACCACTCTACCTGACATATGCACTTGTATATAGTAGTTATGTATTATTTGTTCAATTTATTTGTATTTATTGTATATTTACACTCCTTTTGTAGTGTTTTTGTTATTTGCTTCTACCCAAAGTTTGAGATTAATATAATTTTAATTCTCTGTATGTCTGTACATGTGGTATAATTGACAATAAAGCTGACTTTGACTTTGAACATTTTAGATCTTGATGGTAATGTTTATTTATTTGCATTGTGTATTTTTTTCAGCGTTACATTGACGAGTCCCAGAGGACGTATATATGGAGTCCAGTGGATGGCACAGATTACAGGTCAGTGTGACACACTGACTATTAGCTTTATCAAAAAAAACATTTAGATTGTGAAGTATAAAGTGCATTTTTATTTAAATGTTTTAGTCCTGCATTTTAATTGGTATTTAAAGATGCCATATTGAGCAGTTTTCTTCAAGTTGGTCTTTTCAGCAGGGCATTGGATGTTTTGCTTGTCAGCAAATATGATCATTTATTTACATTAGTAAACAGGGCTTAAAAGTGAAAATGCAGTTCATCCATCTCTGTAGATTAAAGCATATTTTAAAGCATGTTTATTTTTATTCATCTAGCATATTGGGTAATGATTTTGTGATAAGGTATATTATTATCTTTTGTGATATTTACTTTGTTATAAGATTTTGTACTTTTAATGTACTAACGTCTACAGTATATTTACCAGTTATAAAATGAAAAAATATATATAAATAATTAAATCAATAAAAAAGGTTTTATATTAGCAGGGATCCAAATAATAATGAATCTATATCTAGAAATTGAAGTATTTGTTTTTGTTCATTTTTGCTTATATATATATATATATATATATATATATATATATATATATATATATATATATATATATATATATATATATATATATATAAATATATATATATATATATATATATATATATATATATATATATATATATATATATATATATATATATATACACACACACATATATATATACAGTTGAAGTCAGAATTATTAGCCCCCCTTTGAATTTTTTTTCTTTTTTAAATATGTTTTAATGATGTTTAACAGAGCAAGAAAATTTTCACAGTATGTCTGATAATATTTTTTCTTCTGGAGAAAGTCTTATTTGTTTTATTTCGACTAGAATAAAAGCAGTTTTAAATTTTTTTAAACACCATTTTAAGGACAAAATTATTAGCCCCTTTAAGCTATATTTTTTTCTGATTGTCTACAGAACAAACCATCATTATACAATAACTTGGCTAATTCCCCTAACCTGCCTAGTTAACCTAATTAACCTAGTTAAGCCTTTAAATGTCACTTTAAGCTGTATAGAAGTGTCTTGAAAAATATCTAGTAAAATATTATTTACTGTCATCATGGCAAAGATAAAATAAATCAGTTATTAGAGATGAGTTATTAAAACTATTATGTTTAGAAATGTGTTGAAAAAAATCTTCTCTCCGTTAAACTGAAATTGGGAGAAAAAAAAATTAACAGGGGGCTAATAATTCTGACTTCAACTACATATATATATATATATATATATATATATATATATATATATATATATATATATATATATATATATATATATATATATATATATATATATATATATATATATATATATATATATATATATATATATATATATAGTGCAACAGGAAAGTCTTCATCAATTTTTCCACATTTTTTTATGTCACAGCCTTATTCCAAAATGGATTAAATTTATTTATTTCCTCAAAATTCTACACACATTACCCCTTAATGACAATGTGAAAAAAATATTTTTTGAAATTGTTGCAAATTTATGAAAAAAGCTGAAAAATCACATGTACATCAGTATTCACAGCCTTTGCCATGAAGCTCTAAATTGAGCTCAGGTACATTCTGTTTCCACTGATCATTCTTGAGATGTTTCAGCAGCTTCATTGGAGTTCACTTGTGGTAAATTCGCATGACAAAGCACAAACCAAGCATGAAGACAAAGGAATTGTCTGTAGACCTCCGAGACAGGATTGTCTCGAGGCACAAGACTGGGGAAGGTTACAGAAAACTTTCTGCTGCTCTGAAAGTTCCAATGAGCACAGTGGCCTCCATCATCCGTAAGTGGAAGATGTTTGGAACCACCAGGACTCTTCCTAGAGCTGGCCAGCCATCTAAGCTGAGTGATCGGGGGAGAAGAGCCTTAATCAGAGAGGTGATTAATAACTCAATGGTCACTCTGTCTGAGCTCCAGCGTTCTTCTGTGGAGAGAGGAGAACCTTACAGAAGGACAACCATCTGTGCAGCAATCCACCAATCAGACCTGTATGGTAGAGTGGCCAGACGGAAGCCACTCCCGTCTGGAATTTGCCAAAAGGCATCTGAAGGACTCTCAGACCATAAGAAACTACATTCTCTGGTCTTTGGAGTGAATGCCAGGCGTTACGTTTGGAGACAACCAGGCACCGCTCATCACCAGGCAGTGAAGCATGGTGGTGGCAGCATCATGCTGTGGAAATGTTTTTCAGCAGAGGGAACTGGAAGACTAGTCAGGATAGAGGGAAAGATGAATGCAGCAATGTACAGAGACATCCTGAATGAAAACCTGCTTCAGAGGTGCTCTTGACCTCAGATTGGGGCGACGGTTCATCCTCCAGCAGGACAGTGACCCAAAGCACACTGCCAAAATATCAATGGAGCGGCTTCACAACAACTCAGTGAATGTCCCTGAGTGGCCCAGTCAGAGCATAAACCTAAATCCTATTGAACATCTCTGGAGAGATCTGAAAATGGCTGTACACCATCGCTTCCCATCCAACCTGATAGAGCTTGAGAGGTACTGCAAAGAGGAATGGGCAAAAATTCCCAAAGACAGGTGTGCCAAGCTTGTGGCATCATATTCAAAAAAGACTTGAGGCTGTAATTACTGCCAAAGGTGCATCAACACAGTATTGAGCAAAGGCTGTGAATACTGATGTACATGTGATTTATCAAGTTTTTTTTTTTTTAAATAAATTTGCAACAATTTCAAAAAATCTTTTATTCACATTGTCATTATGGGGGATTGTGTGGAGAATTTTGAGGAAATAAATTAATTTAATCCATTTTGGAATAAGGCTGTAACATAAAAAATGTGAAAAAGGGAAGCGCTATGAAGACTTTACAGATGCACTGTATGCTAGTCATATTTTTGTAGATACTGTAGATACTCATATCCTATTCTTATAAAGTGCCATATATAGTTGAAGCCAAAATTATTCGCCCTCCTGTGAATTTTCTTTTCCAAATATTTCCCAAATGATGTTTAACAGAGCAAGGAAATTTTCACAGTAATGCCTAGAATATTTTTTCTTCTGGAGAAACTCTTTTGTGTTTTATTTTGGCTAGAATAAAAGCAGTTTTTAAATTTTTAAAGCCATTTTAAAGTCAATATTATTAGCCCCTTAAGCAATATTTATTTCCAATTGTCTACAGAACAAACCATCGTTATACAATAACTTACCTAATTACCCTAACCTGCCTAGTTAACCCAGTTAAGCTTTTAAATGTCACTTTTAGCTGAATACTAGTATCTTGAAAAATATTTAGTCAAACATTCTGTACTGTCATCATGGCAAAGATAAAATAAATAATATTTATTCATAGAGATGAGTTATTTAAACTATTATGTTTAGAAATGTGTTGAAATCTTCTTTTCGTTAAACATAAATTGGGAAAAAAATATACAGGGCAGCTAATAATTCTTCAACTGTATGGTCATATGCAAATATTATTTAAATTCCCCCTCCCTTTTGTTTTCTTTCTCGCAGTCTGGGTTTAGTTCTGCCGTCGTACAGTGAAAACCACATACGGGCCAACCTGAGTGACCAGATCCTCCAGGTCCAGTGTAAGTACCTGTGGCTGGCAAACTCCAAAGCCTGCTCACCTTTCTTTCTTCCTTAAGAGACTTCCTGTTCCCCCTCTATATCCGCTCCCCTCTCAACCAATCAGAGGAGAGCCCACTTCGTATGACATGACAGCGGCGTGGACTTCCTTCCGGCATCCGGGTGTGTGGAAAAAAAAAAAGCGAGAGTCGGACGTGTTCTTCTGTGAATCCCTCCCTACCTCTTCCCTCCTCCCTCCTGTCCTCATGCTGTTCTGTACTGAGGTGATTTTTCTTTCCCTGCACGGATGCAAAGAAAAAACCCTCACTCAAAAAACCCCAGAGAGGTGAAAGCTGTGGTTTTACTGTGTCTACTTGAAAATAATGGTGACCATGTGCTATTATTTATTTATTTTTGTGTTCCTTTTGCTGAAACATTAAGAAAAAAATGCTCTCGTCTTCTCTCTCACAATGACGATTCTGAAGCATCTTTTATCTGGACAGGTTTTGTTTTGTTTGTTGATGTTGTTGTTGTTGTTTTTGGTTTTGATGTGAAAAGAGGCATGCTTTTTTTGCTTTTCACTGTGTTTAATGTGGTGTTTATTATTTGCTTTGAGTCGTGTGAATGCTCACTGTGCTGTATTGTTTGCCGGCAGCTTTGGAATCGGTCAATAAATAAGAAAACGTATCCCACAATGCCCCCCTGATGGGACATTGTCCTGTGTGGGAGAGACGGAACGCCTTTGGGTTTCCATGCCTTCATTTTGATTATTTTTTGTTGTTCATTTGTTTCTTTTAGTTGTTTCATTTTCTGAGTTGATCTTCAGCTTCTGCTTTCAGTTGAGGTTTTGTTTTTATTTACACTTTTCTTTATTTTGTTCTTTACATTTATTCAGTTCATTCCTTCTCATCTTTTGTTTGTTCATTTGATCTTTTTGTTTTTGTTCGTTTGTTTATTCTTTCTTTCTTTCTTTCTTTCTTTCTTTCTTTCTTTCTTTCATCCTGTCTTTCTGTCTGTCTGTCTGTCTGTCTATCTATCCATCCATCCATCCATCCATCCATCCATCCATCCATCCATCCATCCATCCATCCATCCATCCATCCATCCATCCATCCATCCATCCATCCATCCATCCATCCATCTATCCATCCATCTATCTATCCATCTATCTATCTATCTATCTATCTATCTATCTATCTATCTATCTATCTATCTATCTATCTATCTATCTATCTATCTATCTATCTATCTATCTATCTATCTATCTATCTATCTATCTATCTATCTATCTATCGTTTTATCTATCGTTTTATCTATCTATCTATCTATCTATCTATCTATCTCTTTATCATTTTATCGATCTATCTATCCATCCATCCATCCATCCATCATTCATCCATCCATCCATCCATCCATCCATCCATCCACCCATCCATCCATCCATCCATCCATCCATCCATCTATCCATCTATCTATCATTTATCTTTCGTTCTCTCTTTCTTTCTTTTATGTATTTTATACTTTAATTTGTCCTTTATTTTTGTTTTATTCATTCATTTAATCTTTTGTTTTTTCTTCTTTTCATCCATACTATTATGAATGTTTGTTTGATCTTTAGTTCTTTAGTTATTTTTATTTTTTGTTTGTTTTCTGTTGTCTTTTAGATCATTAGATCATATTTTTTTATTTGTATGCTTTTTTCTTCTTTTTTTCTTACCTTGGTTTCATTTGTTTATTGCATTTTTGTTTGTTCAGTTTGTTTTGTGTGTTCATTGTTTGTTTTTAGTGTTTTCCTTTTATTTGCTTTTTAGTTCTTTGCTTTATTTTTTGTTTTATTTACTTTCATTCCTCTTTAAAACTGAGCTTCCTTTCTTTCTTTCTATCTTTTCTTTTCTATCTTTCTTTACATTTTCATTCATTCTATCTTTCTCTTTTCATTTTCTTTCTTTCTTTCTTTCTTTCTTTCTTTCTTTCTTTCTCTTTTCATTTTCTTTCTTTCTTTCTTTCTTTCTTTTTTCTTTCTTTCTTTCTTTCTTTCTTTCTTTCTTTCTTTCTTTCTTTCTTTCTTTCTCTTTTCATTTTCTTTCTTTCTTTCTTTCTTTCTCTTTTCATTTTCTTTCTTTCTTTCTTTCTTTTTTCTTTCTTTCTTTTTTCTTTCTTTCTTTCTTTCTTTCTTTCTTTCTTTCTTTCTTTCTTTCTTTCTTTCTTTCTTTCTTTCTTTCTTTCTTTCTTTCTTTCTTTCTTTCTTTCTTTCTTTCTTTCTTTCTTTCTTTCTTTTTTTCCAGTATCTTTTTATATCTAGTCCGAAGCGTTCCTCTCTCTCTCCCCAGCTTATGTCTGCTTCTTATTTTTGTGACTACACAACTATTATTTCTTGTCTCATTTGATCATATATTTTCCATGCGATGAAAGTTCAGATTCTGCTCATGCCTCCTCAGATGTTCTCTCCTCGACTCCATCCACTTGTTATCTATATATACATATATATTCTTTTCATTTCTTATTTTTTTTCCATGCATTTTGTTTTCCTGCTCTCCGTTGTTCATTACTGTTTTTTGACTGACTTGATTTTCCTTCTTTTTGAGAAAAACAATATTTTTATTCAAACAAAGTCATTGAATAAAATATTGTCTGTGATCCCCTCCCCCCTCCTCCCCCTCACCCGTCCCCCCTGTTTCTTTTCTGCTCTCTCCTCCTCAGACGGATCAGACTTCAAGGGCAAGTATACACCATATTGGTCCACCACCTTTGTTACTCTACTCCTATCCTCGTCCCCTTGTCCTGAACTCCTCCCCGCTGACGTCCACCTTCACCTGTTCCAGCCTGCTTGCCTCCTCTGTTCCTCCTGCCCGCATCGCCTCCAAAGATCCTCCTCTTCCTCTCTCTGCTCCTCCTCTTCCTCACTCAGCCTCTGCTACACCCACATCTCTCAATCTCAATCTCTATCTCTCTTCTGTCTCTTTTGGCTTGGACAGCCGTGTAAGGTTTCTTCCTGACATCTTCTGGAGAACACTAAAATATGCTCTTTCTCTCACTGTCAAAAAAAAAAACGTATTATTGATCCCTGTGTCTGTTGCATTCGGGAATATCCTCCTCCATCTGTCCTCCTCTTGTTTCTTCCTTGGCAACAGTGTTAACGTATTTAGATTGGTGTTTTTATTGTAGGAAGTGTCAGTTGTTGTTTGTCAGAGTCTTATTTCGATGTTTCTGTTTAGTTTAGCTTTACAGTAGTAGTGTGAGTTAGAAACGGTTTTGTTGAGGAGTTATAATTGCGTTTTTAGTGTAGCATACTCTCTCATTGTCTGTTTGCTGTTGATTTATTTGATTCCTTTTAAACAAAAATGAAAAATCTGTTCTCGTTTATTCTTCCTCATATCAATCTGGAAGCATATCACTTGCTTATTCTGTTAAAGGGAAAATAAGTTATTTTGCAGAATGTTCATGATGCAATGTTTTGTTTCAAAGTTTCATTGCAGTCATTAGGTTTCAAAATTATACTTTTAGTAGACTTATATTTATTGTCTATTAGTTTTAACAGTGTGTGAGCTGATATAATCAATTTGATTCATCTTTATTTCTATAGCATTAAAGGCAGCTTTATATAGATTAAGTTCTAGTTAATTAAAATTGATTCAGTTGTCACAGTTTTTTAGTATAGTTCATAATAAACAAACACACATCTTCAGTGTCTAATGGCATTGACTTTGATGAAGCCTATAAAATGCTTTTAGAGTGGCCCAACAATATTATGAAGTTATTCAAGCAAAACTAACCATGTTTGGGTTATTTTTGTATTAATAACCTAATATTATTGGGTCATTCTAACAAAATTTTAAGGCATAACTTAAAATTGTTGGGGCATTTTAATAGCATTTTAAGATTAGTGTGTGATCACATATGTAATTAATTTGCAGAAGTATGCAAATTAGTAAGCTAAGCTTATTTGTTATAGCACTTCATATACACAGTGGTAACATATATGGTAGGGCTGGACGATATGGCAAAAATTAATATCACAATATATTTCTTAATTTCGGTCGATACGATATAATTCCAATATCGATATGGACAATATTAAAAAGCCAAGAAAAAACTGCCAAGAACCCACACAATGGTTGTCTATACCTACAAATGTCTGCAAACTGAATTTGCAAAGTATAATACCACAAAAAAATTAATGTTCACTTTTTAATTTTATTTGGCCTTTACAAACAAGAAATGTGAAATAAACTATCAAACAAATACAACTGTCAGACTTATTAACAATATATTACTATTATATATTAATAGTAATGTCTTTATGACATTTAGAATGTTTGTCGTAACGTAGCTGTTCTGACTGGTTTCGGTAACTGTGTCGGGGATGATGGTGATGGTGAGGCAGCAGGTTGGCTTAAACTTGCCTCATTTTCTGACTCTCAGTATGTTCTATCGGGTGGAACAGCTTCAAATGGTGGAACAGATTTGATGTGTTCCCGCTGCTAGTCGCACCACTCTCCGGCACATTTTGCAGAGCAACGAAACCTGAAGTTTATCGAAACTTAAAAAGCCGAGCCACTTCCACACCACTGCATTAGTCTTTCCTCTCTTATCAACTATTTTGTCTGCATTCTTACTTGTGGACGCTTGTTCATTCACATCTGTATTCAGAGCACTCATTTTGTAGCTAAAACTTTCTGCGGCGGAGCTTAGCTTAACCAACTGCTGAGCGATGGCAGCGTGTCTGTGATGTCCGTCATCACGCAAGTGATATCACGCTCTTTCTGATGGCTGAGCACTAAACGTCATTCAGTAACAAATGATAATGTATAAAATAATATATATATATATAATAATATATATATGCAAATGTCTATCAAATATTGGAAACGGGTATAAAAATCACCATTACTGAAAAAAAAAAAATCTATCACGATATATATTAATATCGAATTATTGTCCAGCCCAAATATATGGATAAGAAATGAAGAAGAAACTGTCGCCTCACAGCAAGAAGGTCGCTGGTTCGAGTCCCGGCTGGGTCAGTTGGCATTTCTGTGTAGAGTTTGCATGTTCTCTCCGTGTTGACGTGGGTTTCCTCCAGGTCCTCTGGTTTCCCCCACTGTCCAAATACATGCGCTACAGGTGAATTGAATAAACTAAATTGGCCATAGTGTATGAGTGTGTGTGTGTAAATGAGTGTGTATGGGCGTTTCCCAGAACTGGGTTGTGGCTGGAAGGACATTTGCTGCGTAAAACATATGCTAAAATAGTTGGCGGTTCATTCCACTGTGGCGAACTCTGAAATAGAGATTAAGCTGAAGGAAAATGAATGACTGAATATTAAAAACTGAAATAAAACATGAATAAGTCAATAAAAACATACTCAAATAATATAATGCTATAAATGAGGATACAGTGCAATAAAACTAAACAGACATGCGTTTATCCTGGATTACATTGATTAATACATCAATGCTAATCACCATATCCTTTCACCGTATAGAAAAGAACAGCATGAACATCCTTCAAAACATCTCCTGTTGTGCATCACATGGGTTTGAGGCAGAATAAATTATCTTGAATTTCATTTTTGCGCAAGCTCTTTCTTTAAACTTTTTTAGATTAAGCAGGAATGCTTACGCAGAGGCATCTGTGAGCATGTATTGCTGTCTTCAGTTTAGCCTTTCAGTTTATGCCCAGTTTTATTCCCAGAACAGGCTTTAGATGAATTAGCTAGATGGTCTCCTTCAGGTCCTCTCCTGTTGTCTCCGTGACGGAGCGCTCAGTGGCGTTCGTCTGGTTTGTCGTCCTCCTCTTACACCCGTGTTTTCATCAGCTTGACCCCTTTGTACGTCTATCACCCTCCAGACTGCCATCGCCGCGTCTTCAAACCTCCTGACTTGGAAGTGCAAGACATTGCGGAGGGAAAACTACCTGGGCACAATCATAGTCTGCCTTTTAATGAAATATTAAGTCATAATTGAAATGCTGTCAGGAATAATGCGTATGATGTTGATGAAACTGTGTTGCCCTTTCATGCCCTCCACAATGCTGGGCACTTTCTCTGATTAAGTCTGTGAAAGCGGCTGACGGTGCCAGTCTGTGGGGTGATCACCTCCATCAGGACTCCTGCCTCACCCACTCCAGCTCAACAGTTGGCCATGTTGATGCCATACTGAGAAAGAAAGCGGCACGTCAAACTGATTGAGAAAAACTCCGTCTGAGAACTCGCTTCGTCTTAATGTGTTTCCCGAAGGTCGAGCCAGTTCTCCGATTTACCAAAGTACCCAAATTCATCTGATAAATTTGCACTAAAATATACAGTTGAAGTCAGAATTATTAGCCCCCCTTATATTGTTTTCCCCCAATTTCTGTTTCATGGAAAGATTTTTTTTTAACAAATTTCTAAGCATAATAGTTTTAATAACTAATTTCTAATAACTGATTTCTTTTATCTTTCCCATGATGACTGTACATAATATTTGACTAGATGTTTTTCAAGACACTAGTATTCAGCTTGAAGATGCAGTATGTAAGTTTGACACCCAGTGGTTGAACTAGGTATTGCACTCCTGGATCAAAGCACATTTTCACTCTGCTCCTCCTCTAATGAGTCTACGCAAGCGCAGGTTGCCAGATTGACTTGAGTGTGCCTGTCAATCGAGCCTAAAGGCTTATTTAAGGCCCCGTTTACACTAATGCGTTTTCGTTTTAAAACTGCTTTTTTTATCAAAAACGATCCGCGTCCACACTAGCGTTTCATCTAGCGTTTCTAAACATATCTCCGTCCACATTACTCCACCAAAAACGTATATCACGTGACCATTCGCGCACTCTGGGCATGTGCATTTAAGTATAAACAGGAAGCATGTGTCTCGCTCGGCATTTGGTTATTGTTAGTCAACAAACGCTGGTTGAACGATGAACGCGAGCGATTAGCGAGTGCTCGAACAATAGCTTGCCTCTTGCGAATATGTGCAGCAGCTGTAGTAAAAAAGGCAGAGTTTAACTGCACAATGGCGCCTGAAATGGACAATAGTGCAAACAATGCTCCCATTTCTGTGTCCATGTTGTTGTTTACAGTGAAGGCTGGTCTGCCGTCTTCCGGTGGCGTTATAGTCATGTGATAGGGGCTTGACAAATAAGGGAAGGATACGCAATGACCCAAAAGCACCAATCAGGTAGCGAATCTCAGCAGCCACGCCTCCGTTTTCAGATGTCTCCGTTTTTCCCCATCCACACTGAGACGGAGCAGCAGCGTATCAGAATTAAAACGCGCTCTTCAGCGTTTCCAAAACGCTCCGTTTTCGGGGCTCGAAAACTCCGGCGTAGTGTGGACGGATGGCGGAACCGTAGCAAAACTTGTGCGTTTTAAAACGAAAACGCATTAGTGTAAACGGGGCCTAAGGCTGATTTGAACCGTTTTCTAAATAAAAGCAACGGCACACAGTAGAAGGAATATTTTCCATACTAAAAGGAGCTTTTGTCCTAACCAACACCTGAAATTACTATTTTAGAAACGGCTTCTATTTCTCATGCTGCGATCACACCAGATGCGGAAGAAGCATCAAGCGCGAGTGATTTACATGTTAAGTCAATGCAGAGACACGAATAGACATCCTGCGGCTCGATACGCGCGAATGAGGTGGCGCAAATGACGTGATTCGTGCAAATGAAGCGGCGCAAGTTCGTCATTTTACGTGAATCGCTCGAGTTGGAAAATCTGAACTTCTGAAGTGACATTAGTGCCGCGTTAACCAATCAGAAGCTTTCTCTTGTAGGGGCGTGATTATGACGTAACGCCTGTTGTTGGTGTTCCGGGGAAAAATCCTCTTGATGACACCGGATAACAGCTCATCAAACTGGGCTCGGCTCAGTTGGAAGCACCGCTGAAAGCTTCAATCATCCAGGTATATATTCTGGAGGAGTTGATGAACTCACAGAGCTGGGTGCACCTGTGAATGGATCTAGTAGACACGGCTCTAAACAAATCGATGCAGCATTAATAAAGCACATGAACACAGCTATTCTCTCAATAAAATACGTGTTAGCCATTTAGTAATGAAGCTAGACTTAGCGGGCAGACAGAAGTCCTGCCCATGACGAAAATCTGCATCTACTGTGAAGTGAATTTGACGTGCGAATGAAGCGAGTAAACTCAAAATGTTCACGCGTCTATTTCCGCGCAAATAAATCGCACTATTCCGCATCTGTTGTGAACACAGCATCACAGCTGAACAACGATTTTCTCAGGTACACCTCATGTGCTTTATTCGGTGTTAAATGCTAATAATGTAGGTTTGAATGCCATTTTACATGACATTTATTGCCATACTACTGAAAGCAGCAGCAGATAGTTCACCTCAAATCATGAAAATAAAATAAATTGTTTGAAATTGAACTTTAGAACTGAGACTCAGTGCAAACCAACACTTATCAGTGATTCAGCATCTACATTTAATAATGTTACAGAGGTTTAATATTTATTAATTAGATTATAAACCTTACCATTTTGTTGGAGTGCAGTAAGTGCACATATTATGTGTTTCTGGATGGCTGTATTTCAATTTCTGTCGTGTTTCATCTGGTGCAAACAGCCAAATTGCTTATTAGTACAAATCTCGTCACATAGCGTGTTGTTAAGACACTGGGTTACAATGTAACCTGCTCATCTAATGTTTACGTTCATAATATTTATATTCTTTGCTAATTAACAACCACCTCATGTGGAACTCTGAATCTGTATCTCATTTCAAAGTCTGCTACTGTCCACCGGAGGTCGCATTTCGGTCATGGGTGCATGCTTTAGAGTCTTTTTGACTGAATGAATGAAATACGCTGTTTACCAACAAGGCAACCCGGAGTGCAGAAATATAATTAGCTAATGTGGCATTGGGTGGGTTAAATGACCAAAACAAAGACAGCTGTTCCGGCATGTGACGCACATTTTCAAAGCAGAATATCTGACTTCAGCACTGTTTTTCAGATAAACAAGTATGTTCACTTAGCATGTTTCTTAAATATCTGCAAACATATTAAGGTATTTTTATGCTTTAGAAGAGTCAAAAACTTCATACAGCATCTTTAAAGTGACATTTAAAGGCTGAACTAGGTTAATTAGGCAAGTTAGGGTAATTAGGCAAATCATTGTATAATACTGGTTTGATTTGTAGACAATGGAAAAACAAATATTGCTTAAGGGGGCTAATAATATTGACCTTAATATGGTTTTAACAAAATTAAAAACTGCTTTTATTCTAGCCAAAATAAAACTCCAGAAGAAAAAATATTATAGGAAATACTGTGGAAAATTATTTGCTCTGCTAAACATAATTTAGGAAATATCTGAAAAAAAAAATCACAGGAGGGCGAATAATTCTGACTTCAACTGTAGACCAACATTTTTGCCTGCTTTCCAAATTCCTCCATTTGGGCTCCATCCAAGGCACCATCGTGGCTAACGCTGGTTTTTCCCCCATGACTTCCTCAGTGTTGCTATGAAAACGTCCCCACTGCGTTCCTGCACTTTGTTTTGAAGATCAGCTGATGTTGATTTGTTTCTCAGAAGCAGCTTCCCTTGTGTTCTCCGGCCTCCGCTTGCCGCTGGATAATCTTGCCCGTTTCTGTTGCAGATTTTGAGTCTCTGCTGCCAAACACTTTTGAGTCAGAGGGACATGTGTTCATTGCCCCCAGGTAGCTTTGTGTGACTTCTTGAAGCCACGTTCCTGTTTTTTTTCCGTGTACACGTCCATTGCTAACTTTCTTTCTAACATACCGTAGTCACTGCCGTAGTCACTGTAGTCTCTGTGTGTGTGTGTGTGTGGGTGTGTGTGTGCTGTGCGTAACGTGTCTTTCCATTTTAACCCAAGTCAATGTGTTTGTTTTTTGTGCTTTGTCTGTCGAGATTTCTCACCGTCACATGGGACACTAAAATTCCTTCTAAGAGTTATTTAATAGCTCAATTTATTGTCTTTGAGAGCAAATGGAGGATTTTAGGATTTTACAACTTTCTTTACGAGAGCACTTTTAAAAATAATGACTCTTTATTGGAGTCTGTGGTTCAATTAAGAACTTTATTCACACATTTACAATGCTCTTTATTAAGAATTTCTTCATGTTGTAAAAAATGCTGGGTTCCACACAATTCCTTCATGTTGTCCCAAAATAAATATATTAAATTAACTGAATTAATAAACTTTACAAATGTAAGTGGATTCAACATAAAACATCAACATAAAACAATTAAGTTGTCCCAAAAAACCTTAAGAATTGTGTTTTCAACTCATTTTAAGTGAGTAGTTTGAACACGCGGCAAAAGTCATTTTTGGAGTGTATAAAAATAAAAGGTATTGTGACTTTGTCACAGTTTTCACTTTTTTTCCTCAGAATTTTAAGTTTATATTTCTATTTTTATGCAAGTCTAAGAAGAAAAGTAAAAACTAAGTTAAAACGTAAAAAAAAAAATTTAGATCTGGCAATTCTGAAGTTTTTTAGAATTCTGATATTGTATAACAAATTTCTGAATTATTGCCTCGTAAATGAGCTTAGATCTCTGTTCAGACTTTTTTGGTTTTCTCAATTGAGTTATAAATTAAAATTGTGAGGTATAAACTTTAGTTTTCCTATTACAAAGCAGAAGCTACACTCACCACTTGCCACTTTATTAGGCACCGGGTTGGACCCCTTTTTGCCTTCAGAACTGCTTTAATCCTTTGTGGCATGGATTCAACAAGGTACTGGAAATATTCCTCAGAGATTTTGGTCCATATTGGTGTAATGGGGGCCAGCTAGTAAGTGCTGTGCAGGTAAAACCTCACTCCACTCACTCAGAGGCCATGGTCTTTAGCCTCCTTGTTAGAGCAACCGACTGCCATGCAAAAGGTCACTGGTTCGATCCCAGCTCAGAGCGGGTTGGGTGGAGTAGGACCTGGCGGGGTTACATTGGTGCCGTGACCGGGATGGGAGTGAGGTTTAGGGGGGGTGAGTGTAGCAGAGGCCAGCTAGTAAGTACTGTGCAGGTAAAACCTCACTCCTCTGACCTCTAAAGGTGCTCTAGCGACAGATGCTAGAGGCCATGGTCTTTAGCCTCCTTGTTAGAGCAACCGACTCCCATGCAAAAGGTCGCCGGTTCGATTGCAGTTCAGAGCGGGTTGGGTGGAGTAGGACCGGGGGGGTTATATTGGCATGATAGCATCACACAGTTGCTGCATATTTGTCGGCTGCACATCCATGATGCGAATCTCCCGTTCTACCACATCCCAAAGGTGCTCTATTGGATTGAGACCTGGTGACTGTGGAGGTCGTTTGTGTACAGTGAACTCATTGTCATGTTCAAGAAACCAGTCTAAGATGATTCGCGCTTTATGACATGGTGCATTATCCTGCTGGAAGTAGTCATCAGAAGATGGGTACACTGTGGTCATAAAGGGATGGACATGGTCAGCAACAATACTCAGGTAGGCTGTGGCGTTGACACGATGCTCAGTTGATACTAATGGGCCCAAAGTGTGCCAAGAAAATATTCCATTCCATCCACCATTACCAGCCTGAACTGTTGATACAAGACAGAATGGATCCATGCTTTCATGTTGTTGACGTAGTTTCTAAAATACTCAGATCAGCCCTTCTGGCATTAATAACCATGCCACGTTCAAAGTCACTTAAATCACCTTTCTTTCCCATTCTGATGCTCGGTTTGAACTGCAGCAGATCGTCTTGACCATGTCTACATGCCTAAAGGCATTGAGTTGCTGTGCTTGGGTGATAAGAAATTTGTGTTAACGAGCAGTTGGTCAGGTGTACCTAATAAAGTGGCCGGTGAGTGTATATAATTCCATGAACGATTCAGAAACCAAAAGTGGTTATTTAATGCCTTTGGTGTGAAACCCCCAGTTGGAGTTTTTATTTTAAAAAGTATTACATTTTATCGCTGAATAGTTTTAACATTTCACAGAATTTTTACACTCTCAGAATTAAAGGTACAGAATCTGTCACTGGGGCGGTACCTTTTCAAAGGGTACATTTTTGTTCATTAACAGGTCCTTAAAGGTACATTTTAATACCCAAAAGTACAAATGTGTACCTCACAGTACCCCAACGGTACAAAAGTGAACCTTAAAGGTACAAAGGTGTACTTTTTGAAGAAGTACCACCCCAGTGACAGATTTTGTACCTTTATTTCTGAGTGTGTACAGATAAGCAATAGTTGTTTTATAGTACTTGACTTACAATTAAATTCCATGGGTTCAGATGTTCAGATTGGTTTAAAATGTAAACAATTACTGCATTTCTTCTAATGATGTTAATTATTAAATGCAGATCCATATGTAAAATCTATTTTAGGTAGTAGCAAAAATTAATTACTTTTTTTTTTTTACTATTATAAATGTAATTTTTGCATTTAAGGACAAATCAGTACTATATTCTTTTAGTAATTACAGAGTTTGCTAGAGCCTAAATTATTTGAATGAAAGTACATTTAAATCTCTTCAAACCCAATTCTTAAACTGTGATTCAATCGAAATCTGCAATTACTTTAATTAAAAATGAACACAAATGTTCATCTGTGCAGAAATGCATAGCTCTACACCCGTACTGTATGTCAACATTATGTGTTTCTTAAAGAGATAGTGCACTCAGAATAAATCATGCCTTTTTCTTCAATACAACTCCGAGGTTTTTTTTTTAGCAGAAATCATGGTCCTTGGTGATTAATTGCAGTCGAACGCTACTAACAATTTTGGGACTCCAAAAAATAAATATACAGGCAAAGCTAAATTATTACCTGTGACTCCTGATGAAGTGAAATGATGGATTGAACATTATTTGCAACATTATTACCTTTAATAGTTATTACCTTTAACATTACCTTTATTACCTTAATCCACAGCCTCTGAAAGTAGTGCACATTCACATTTGTTTTGTAAGACCTCAGTTTTTTATTGCAGGTGTTTATTTTGTTTATCCTGTGTATGTTTTTCGGACTCTCAAAGTGTTGTTGATTTGCATTTTCTGAATCATCACAGATTGTGCTTTCAGCTAAAAATCTTCTTTAATATTCTACTGAGAAAGAAAGTCACTTACAACATAAATGCCCATATAGAAATCCGATACATGAAAATATGTGCAAATTATAAATATGACATGCAAGTTCATAATTGGATTTTACATAAAATATGCCATGTGTAACATATATTTTGAAATATTGCAAATATGGCCATTTACATGTATTTTTCCCAACCATTGGAATTTAAATTTAATACGTTCAAACATATTAGATATTTCTAATATTATTCATTACTTTATTAATTATATTATATTACTGATGTCAGCATCCAAAATATAAGTTTGTATTTGCATAATGTACATGTACTCACTGTAGAAATATTGTGTAAATAATATGAAATACAAAACCAATATATATATCATCGTGGATCCTAGTTGTAAGAGCAACAAATAATAACTTGACTTCTAGTTGATCATTTGGAAAAGAGGCAGAATGTAGATTTTTCAGATGAATCATCTGTTGAACTTCATCTCAATCATCACAAATACTGCAGAAGACCTACTGGAACCCACATGGACCCAAGATTCTCACAGAAATCAGTCAAGTTTGCTGAAGGAAAAGTCATGGTTTGAGGTTACATTCAGTATGAGGGTGTGCGAGAGATCTGCAGAGTGAATGGCAACATCAACAGCCTGAGGTATCAAGACATTTGTGCAGCCCATTACATTACAAACCACAGGAGAGGGCAAATTCTTCTGCAGGATAGCGGTCCTTCTAATGCTTCAGCCTCCACATCAAAGTTCCTGAAAGCAAAGAAGATCAAGGTGCTCCAGGATTGGCCAGCCCAGTCACCAGACATGAACATTATTGAGAATGTCTGGGGTAAGTTGGAGGAGGCATTGAAGATGAATCCAAAGAATGTTGATGAACTCTGGGAGTCCTGCAAGAACGCTTTCTTTGCCATTCCAGTTGACTTTATTAATAATTTATTTGAGTCATTGCAGAGATATATTGATGCAGTCCTCCAAGATCATGGGAGTCATAATATTCATTCTGTTTCCACTGCACCATGACTTTATATTCTATACTGTACATTATTTCTGTTAAGCGACAAGACTTTTGTCTAAGCAAAGTCAGACCTTACTGTCCTTATTAAATAATTAAAAATCAACACATGATCAAATTTTATTTTAGTAAAATAAGTGTAATCTAGAGGCCTTTGCCTTTCATATATGCCACTTTTGATGCCAATTGATCAACCAGAAGTCAAGTTATTATTTGTTGTTTCTAAAATTGGAATAGGCGACAAGACTTTTGTTAGGTAGTGTAGATCCCATAATATATTTGAACATGTATATACATATTTGTAATTGCAATGGTTGAGAAAAAAGTACAAAAGCAGCCATTTTTGCAATATTTCAAAATATATGTGACATTTTATATACTGTATGTAAAATCCAAATATTAACTTGTAATGTAATGTGCACATATTGCCACGTATCAGATTTGCATGTGGGTGACCTGATGAGGGTTTTTTCAAGTTTTTTGGGGTGAACCATCCTCGTAAATAATTGAAAAAAAAATCATTTTAAAGTCAAAGCTAGCATTGATAAGAGAGTGAAGTTTAATGTTGCTGTGAGTAACTGTGTGTGTTGATGGATCAGAATCTCTTGGTGTTCAGTAGATGCTCCTCATCTGATCTCCAGCTTTTCATCTGCGTCTCCTCTTTCTCAGTGTGTGCATGACGTTCTCCTCTCTTCTTTACATTCACCATCTGTGTGGAGGAGAAGATTCACGCTGAACTGCATGTTTAAAGCTCTAGAGATCTGGAGAAGTTGACCTGCATGAGTCTATGAATGATCATCTGTCTCCCTGTGTGTGTTTTAAAGCATATACACTCCATACGGTCATGTTCTTATACTGTGTCTTTATCTGGTTTTACGGTAAACACTTCTAATTATCTTTGAAACAAGAAATATGCAGGTCACATTCAATTTACGCATCACATTCAATTTACAAAAGTGATTGCAGCAGGGTGTTTTGTTGTTAGCGATGTGCTAAAAATATGCATCGAATATACACTGTATTCACAAGATCACACTACTTTTGTAGTTTCCACTGAGATGATAATAGTAAAGTTTTGAAAAACTTACACTTTAAAAAGCTACTTTTGATATTTAAAAAAAGATTTTAGTTAACTCATGTAAAGTGTTTTTTTTTTGTTTGTTTAATACAGTTGAAGTCAGAATTATTAAACCCCCTGAATTATTAGCCCCCCTGAATTATTAGCCCCCCTGAATTATTAGCCCCCCTGTTTATTTTTTCCCCCAATTTCTGTTTAATGGAGATAAGATTTTTTTCAACGCATTTCTAAACATAATAGTTTTAATAACTCATATCTAATAACTGATTTATTTTATCTTTGCCATGATGACAGTAAATAATATTTTAAAATAATATTTTATTTTAAAGTGACATTTAAAGGCTTAACTAGGTTAATTAGGTTAACTAGGCAGGTTAGGATAATTAGGCAAGTTATTGTATAACGATGGTTTGTTCTGTAGACTATCGGGAAAAAAAATATAGCTTAAAGGGGCTAATAATATTGACCTTAAATGGTGTTTAAAAAATTAAAAACTGCTTTTATTCTAGCCGAAATAAAACAAATAAGACTTTCTCCAGAAGAAAAAATATTATCAGCCATACTGTGGGGTTTAATAATTTTGATTTCAACTGTGTGTGTATACATATTTATAATAATCCACTGTCATTCAGTGTGACATATTTTTGTAACTATTAAGCAAAAACTAATTAATTATGACCTGTATTTCTTAAAATATATAGTTGAAGGCACAATTATGAGCACTCCTGTGAAATTTGTATTCTTCTAAGTGATGTTTTACAGAGCAAGGACATTTTTTCACAGTGTTTCCTGATATATGTTTCTTCTGAATAAGGTCTTATTTCTTTTAATTTTGCTAGAATAAAAAAAATACAGTTTTATATACAGTTGAAATCAGAATTATTAGCCCCCCTTTGAATTTTTTTTCTTTTTTAAATATTTCCCAAATGATGTTTAACAAAGCAAGGAAATGTTCACAGTATGTCTGATAACAAAGAATTTTTTAATAATTAATATTAGCCCCTTTCAGCTATATTTTTTTCGATACTCTAAAGAAAAACAATTGTTATACAATAACTTGCCTAATTAACCTAATTAACCTAGTTAAGCCATTAAGCTGTATAGAAGTGTCTTGAAAAATATCTAGTAAAATATTATTTACTGTCATCATGGCAAAGATAAAATAAATCAGTTATTAGAGATAAATTATTAAAACTATTATGATAAGAAATGTGTTGAAAAAATCTTCTCTCTGTTAAACAGAAATTAGGGAAAAAATAAACAGGGGGGCTAATAATTCTGACTTCAACTATATATATATATATATATATATATATATATATATATATATATATATATATATATATATATATATATATATATATAGGTATAACCTTCATTTACCTTTAAAAAAATAAAAAATAATGTAGGATAATCTTATATACCGAGAACTTCCTGACCCCAGAGCTACACATGTCGTATGTACAGATTAATGAAATTTTAAAGCAATTTGTTTGCTACTTTTGTACTTTTTGTCTTATTAAAAAGTAAAATCATGTCCATTCAGATAATCCTCTTTTTCTTTTTTCCATGTGTTCAAAATAATGAGAATATTTCCATCGCAGAAATGTAAGGCTCTGCCGTCCTTTCTGCCTGTTCCTGCATTCTCTCATTGCGTGCAGGATTCAATGTGGCTATGATCATTTTAATTCAGCAATACATTTTTTAAGTAAATTAATTAAGCTAAAAAGTAACTCACATTACATATTTTAAAAAGTAACTCAAATACTATTACTTCATTTTTAAAAGTAATGCATTACATTACTCGTTACTTACTAATATTATTATGTATCTGGCGTTACTTGTAATGCGTTACCCCCAACACTGTATATATAAACCTAATTAAACCTTTAAATTACACACACTAGTATCTTACAGAATAACTAGTTAAATACTTTGTCGTCATGACAAAGAAAAAATAAATTAGTTGTTAAACTATTGTTTATACCTGTTAAAAGTTCACAGTAGGGCTAATAAGTTTGCCTTCAACTGTATAAAAGGATAAACCACATTTTATTATATCTTAAATTATTTAAATATTATTGCTAACAAATGAGTAAAACCTAGTGATTCTTGATATCAACATTTATATTGTTATTCTGAATGACATTTAGTGGGTATCTTCTGTATATCATGATAAAAATGTATACAGAGTTCTGTTTTTATTTTTATTTTTGCTCAGAAAAAAATTAATAGGAGACATTCACATGCACTCTTTGTGTATGTGAATCAAAAAAAAAGAGTCAAAAATTTACTCTTTGACTGTTTTACTAATATGAAAAAAGTCTTGTTTAGTATGTTTAGATATTCCTACTAGAAAACCAGACAAAGATGTGGGTTAAGAATTGTCTTTTTCTTATTGTTTTTTTTGCAGTGCAGTTATGTGTGATATATATGTAAATGTGCTGTTTTCTGTGTGTTTAGGATGTGTGTATATCTGAAAAGTGAAATATTTGTCAATGTATTTTGTCACCTCTCGCTGTTTATCAAGTGTTTCAGTCTTTAATTGTTAATCATGTTAATGAGAGTGTTTTTACAGTGTCAGTGTGGAATGATGTGTGTTTTTCCTCAGGGAATATTGCAAAGATCTGGAGCTTTCCAACAACAACACCGAGTTCCTGCTCAACTTCATCGCTCTGATGGAGAAAGTCACACCAGACTCTAAACAATGTGAGATTTACAACGCTTAAAAACACTTCACACAGCACCTTCAGACTTTCTGATTGTAATTTCTGATTGAATTTATAGTAATTGTCATTCTTTAACGTTTTGTTTTGTGTTGTTTTATTAGCCAATGCAGCATTTATAAGTTATTTTATTAATTATTATTTATTAAAATAATTGTCCTAGTTGTTTATTGTCAGACCCCTAGTTTTTTTGCAATTACACGATCGCTGAATCCAACGCAAAATCAGCAAAAAGTCGAAAATTTTTGCGATGCTCCAAAATTCCTAATTAAATGCAAAATAATCACAAAAAAAATTAAAGAATTTCATAAAGCATTCAAGTCCAAATCATATATTCAAATTATATTTATTTTAGGTTGCAATTAATTGTTTTACATGACTCATAGATGTTGCATACGCAGCGCACGTGATGCGTCCTCACAATCATTACATTTGAGTGGGGGGTATTGTTTTGCAACCTGTGCAGTAATCAGACGTGAGTGAAGCGCGAGTGATTAACATGTGAAGTCAAAGCAAAGATAAGATTAGACATTCTGTGCCGCGAATTTTGCGTTTTGTGCGTTTGACGCGCTTCAGACTGCAAAAGCTAGCTCTCTGCAACTCTCACATGGTCGCCCACTGAAGCTAAGCAGGGCTGCGCCCGGTCAGTACATGGAAGGGAGACCACATGGGAAAGCTAGGTTGCTGCCGGAAGTGGTGTTAGTGAGGCCAGCAGGAGGAACCCAACCTGCAGTCTGTGTGGGTCCTAACACCCCAGTATAGTGACGGGGACTCTATACTGCTCAGTGAGCGCCGTCTTTCGGATGAGACGTTAAACCAAGGTCCTGACTCTCATTAAAAATCCTTCAAAAAAGAGTAGGGGTTTAACCCCGGCATCCTGGCCAAATTTGCCCACTGGCCTCTGTCCATTATTTCATTCCCCATATCATAATTGGCTTCATCACTCTGTCTCTTCTCCACCAATCAGCTGGTGTGTGGTGTGCGGTCTGGCGCAAAATGGCTGCCGTTGCGTCATCCAGGTGGATGCTGCACATTGGTGGTGGATGAGGAGATTCCCCCCAATATGTAAAGCGCTTTAAGTGCCCAGAAAAAGTGCTATAAAAATGTATGGAATTAAAATGTAAGGAATTAAAAGAAAGTGGGAAACATCCAACAAACGGAGCAGTAGAACAGACAAAAAAACAAGCAGCTTACAATGGTGGAGACTGATTTAAGGATGACGACCAAATTGAAGGACATTGTTTGTGCTTTACATGTATGGCTGATATTATGATGTGCGTAAAATCGCTAAATGATTTCGTATAACTCTTTTCCTGCAGTTAACAAGAGAAAACGCTTCCCATTGACGAGTTTTACAGCAATCCGTGTTTTAGGTGTATTACAGTAGGGGAAACCCTAACGCATGTCCTGAGTGAGGTACATTGTGTCAGATGCTCCAGGGAGTGAAATCTAAGGGTGCTTTCACATCTGTAGTTCGCTTCGTTTGGTCCGGATCAAGGGCAATAAATGATACATTGTAGCATTTTCTACCGTCTTTGGGTCGTTTTCACACCACACTGATTGCTTGGGTCCGAACCAGTTGAAAAGAACCAAAATGCAGTCATGTGACAAAATCCACATCACTCATTGGCCAGATGTTGTTGAACATATTTTCTAAACTGCTTTTTGATTGGTCAGAATTTACGTGCGGGAAAATGCCAAAGGAACTCCCGCAAGTAAACAAACCGGCAGACACAAAATGACGCTTTTTACTATGGAGGGACGACTGCGCTGGCTGATTGTATCCCTGCTCATAGTATACTATATAGTTGTATACATCACTTTAGACAAACTATACATTTCAAGAATGAAGCGTGGCTGTGGCTGGAAAACAATCTTTTAAGGCATTGCAAACGGTGAAGGTGCATCGTACGCCACTTCAGGAGGAGGCGTGAATTAATTTAGCTGAACTGTGACATGGTCATCTTCCGGAAATATTACCAACGATCCATCAGGTAATGTTTTCCCCCTCTCTCTCTCTTTTGGTAAAGGGCAATCAACAAATATTTTCCTCCACATTCCATATTGCACAGCGTATCGGACTACGGCAGCTGGATTAGTCCAAAAAGGCGCAGTACTTTTTGCGGTTGGGTCTGTTTTAGTTCGGATCATATTCTCACCACAAACAAACTGCTCCAGGGTTCGTTTGAAAGCGTACCGAGACCACCTCTTCAAGGAGGTCTCGGTACGCTTTTTTGGTCCGCTTTTGGTGCGCACTTGAGTACGATTGCTACATTCACACCTGCCCAAACGAACCGTACCAAGAGGGAAAACGAACTCTAGTGCGATTCAACCGAACTAAATGAGGCAGGTGTGAAAGCACCCTAAGAGAAACTAAGATTGCGGATAAAAATAAGAGTTATACAACCTTCCTTTGGCTTAAAATAAAGAAGCTTTATTTTTAGGATTTGTGTCATTGTCATTGTGTCATATTGCACACCTAACATAGTAAGCTACTTAATATGGTAATATGGTTTATGTTATATATATTATATTTATTTTTTTAATCGCAAAATTGTCCACAAAATTCTGGAAATTACCACCACAAAATCATTTTTATCGCAAAATATCACAAAAAAAAAATCATGAAAAACTAGGGGGTCTGTATTGTATAACAACACTACCTCTAAATTCCAAGAAAAATAATAACTATCTTGCAAAATAACTTGTAGTATTAACTATAAATGTATTTGTCATAATATTATTCTCATTTTTTTTTTCACACAGGTGACAATTTCTTGCTGCATAACCTGATTTTGGACACGGGCATCATTAAACAGCTGGTCGATCGAGTCTGGAAGATCAACGACCTCAACACGTATGTTCAGCCGCTGGAGTTTCTTAGATTTACACTCTTATTTACCATTAACCCAATGAGTGCGCAACAGCATTACAGATGAATGTGTTGTGGTTTTGCAGGTATGGCTTTCTGGCAGTTTTTGCGGCCACAGATGGAGGAATCACTCGAGTTTTCCCAAATAAGTGAGTCTGCTTCTTCTTTTGTGTTTGTCACTGTTGTTTTAAATGCCAGCAGAGATGAGTATGTGTTCATGCATGTGTGTGTGTTCTAAAACCTAGTGAGCTCTCTTAAATAAGAGTGTGATCAGAGGGATGCAGTTGCAGGGATTGTAAAAAAAAAGCAAGTTTTTGTTCAGTTTACACTATTATGGGTAGCATGCAAATATGGAGAAGGAGATGTTATGTCTATGTTTTGTTTTAAATGTTAAATGTTAAAAACTTAAACACATGTAATAATGTATACATGCCTTATACACCTGTTATTTTGTTAAGCGAATTCCTATGTAACAACATAAACTTAATACACGAATACATTGAATGCATTGAACATGTACACAGTGACATCATCTATGTACTAAACAGTATAACTACTGGTTAACTATGTCTATATTAGTGGTAGGCCGTTATCGGCGTTAACGCAAGACTTTTATCGCGCGATAAAAAAAAGTATCGCGGTTAATCTATTCTCAAAGTTAGGTTGGGAGCTGGGTCTGTTCTACGCAAGCTATGATGACTTTCACCTTGATATTTTAGCGTGGATGTATACCTGACCGGTGAACCGTCTGACAAAAAAGTGCCCTTCTGAATCAAATCAACAGGATCTTTAACTTACTTCGAAGTCATACTGACGACGCTTACATGGACATCTGTAATCTAGTTATTTGTTCAATAGACAATAATATAATTAAGGTGTTTACGTGAAGTGCTTTCATGTAAGAGTTTCCTGGAATTTTGGGGTACTTTAACTGCAATTCGGCAGTTTCACTTTAACTCATGAATATTTAATTCATGCCCCCATGACAAACTGGAGTATTAGACGCAAATAAGGAGTAAGGACTGGTGAGAGTGTTATGGAATTTAATAACGCACGCCAAATAAAAAAAATAAACAAATTTCCACGTGTGCACGTGTGTGTGCGTGTGTGTGTGCGTGTGTGTGTGCGTTTGTGTGTGTGTGTGTGTGTGTGTGTGTGTGTGTGTGTGTGTGTGTGTGTGTGTGTGTGTGTGTGTGTGTGTGTGTGTGTGTGTGTGTGTGTGTGTGTGTGTGTGTGTGTGTGTGTGTGTGCGCGGTCCTTTACTGACAGCCGCATGTGTGGATCTTGTCGGAAAATATAGCAAACTTCCTACATGACGGTAATAGTTTGATTGCTGTGTTTACTTCAATAATGCCACTAATATCTGCATACTCCACGTCCTAATTCCATTTCTGTTTAGTTCAGTTATGACTTTAGTCGGATTAAGGTCATTAAAAATCTCTGTTTTGAGCTTATGTAGACCTACAGTTCAACATTCATGTTTAACTGAATAAACAGTTAGTAAACATAAGTACATCTTATTGAACATCATTCATTTTCATCACCAATTATCATAGTAGAACAGTTTCTCAAGCAGTTTGTGATGCATTTTGGAAACAGGAGATGAGCCCCTGGTCTAATGCGCCACCTGGCTTGAGAAACCCGTTCTCAAAGACTAATATTTAGTCATTATTTGGGTAGCACACATATTCTGAATGCCTTTGGCAGAATTGAAATGAGCTATTTTAATCTAGATTAATTCCAAGATTACAGTGAGATTAATCTAGATTAATTCCAAGATTACAGTGAGATTAATCTAGATTAATTCCAAGATTACAGTGAGATTAATCTAGATTAATTCCAAGATAACAGTGAGATTAATCTAGATTAATTCCAAGACTACAGTGAGATTAATCTAGATTAATTCCAAGATGACAGTGAGATTAATCTAGATTAATTCTAAGACTACAGTGAGGTTAATCTAGATTAATTCCAAGATTACAGTGAGATTAATCATCTAGATCAATTCCAAGATAACAGTGAGATTAATCTAGATTAATTCCAAGACTACAGTGAGGTTAATCTAGATTAATTCCAAGATTACAGTGAGATTAATCATCTAGATTAATTCCAAGATTACAGTGAGATTAATCTAGATTAATTCCAAGACTACAGTGAGATTAATCCAGATTAATTCCAAGATTACAGTGAGATTAATCATCTAGATTAATTCCAAGATTACAGTGAGATTAATCTAGATTAATTCCAAGAGTACAGTGAGATTAATCTAGATTAATTCCAAGAGTACAGTGCGATTAATCTAGATTAATTCCAATATTACAGTGAGATTAATCTAGATTAATTCCAAGATTACAGTGAAATTAATCTAGATTAATTCCAAGAGTACAGTGAGATTAATCTAGATTAATTCCAAGATTACAGTGAAATTAATCTAGATTAATTCTAAGATTACAGTGAGATTAATCTAGATTAATTCCAAGAGTACAGTGCGATTAATCTAGATTAATTCCAAGACTACAGTGAGGTTAATCTAGATTAATTCCAAGATTACAGTGAGATTAATCATCTAGATTAATTCCAAGATTACAGTGAGATTAATCTAGATTAATTCCAAGATTACAGTGAGATTAATCATCTAGATTAATTCCAAGATTACAGTGAGATTAATCTAGATTAATTCCAAGACTACAGTGAGATTAATCCAGATTAATTCCAAGATTACAGTGAGATTAATCATCTAGATTAATTCCAAGATTACAGTGAGATTAATCTAGATTAATTCCAAGAGTACAGTGAGATTAATCTAGATTAATTCCAAGAGTACAGTGCGATTAATCTAGATTAATTCCAATATTACAGTGAGATTAATCTAGATTAATTCCAAGATTACAGTGAAATTAATCTAGATTAATTCCAAGAGTACAGTGAGATTAATCTAGATTAATTCCAAGATTACAGTGAAATTAATCTAGATTAATTCTAAGATTACAGTGAGATTAATCTAGATTAATTCCAAGAGTACAGTGCGATTAATCTAGATTAATTCCAAGATTACAGTGAAATTAATCTAGATTAATTCTAAGATTACAGTGAGATTAATCTAGATTAATTCCAAGATTACAGTGCGATTAATCTAGATTAATTCCAAGACTACAGTGAGGTTAATCTAGATTAATTCCAAGATTACAGTGAGATTAATCATCTAGATTAATTCCAAGATTACAGTGAGATTAATCTAGATTAATTCCAAGATTACAGTAAGATTAATGATCTAGATTAATTCCAAGATTACAGTGAGATTAATCTACATTAATTCCAAGACTACAGTGAGATTAATCTAGATTAATTCCAAGATTACAGTGAGATTAACCTTGATTAATTCCAAGATTACAGTGAGATTAATCTAGATTAATTCCAAGAGTACAGTGAGATTAATCTAGATTAATTCCAAGATTACAGTGAGATTAATCATCTAGATTAATTCCAAGATTACAGTGAGATTAATCTAGATTAATTCCAAGATTACAGTAAGATTAATGATCTAGATTAATTCCAAGATTACAGTGAGATTAATCTACATTAATTCCAAGACTACAGTGAGATTAATCTAGATTAATTCCAAGATTACAGTGAGATTAACCTTGATTAATTCCAAGATTACAGTGAGATTAATCTAGATTAATTCCAAGAGTACAGTGAGATTAATCTAGATTAATTCCAAGATTACAGTGAGATTAATCTAGATTAGAAAAATTAATTTATGCCCACCTATAGTCTATATGTAATAATTTTAACTGTTAAAAGCTTTTAGTTACTAGTTAATTAAAGTTATTAGTAACTAATGAAGTTATGGTCAGTGATAACCTTAACTTTTCTGATTTTCATTGTAATGGATTAATGTGCACCTTTTGAAAAGCTGCTTTAAAAAACAATAATTGTTGTTAAAAAGCGCTAAATAAACCTGAATTGAATTTGTTTACTGTTTTGGTTTTGATTGTTTCAGCTACTCTTTTGCATCCAAATAAAAGGATAAAATGTGTGTGTTTGTCTGTTTGTGTGTGCTTCAGAGCCGCTGAGACCTGGGAAGAAGATTCAGAGCCGTTTAATGCTAGTTATTACCGTCGCAGTCTGGACAACAAGGGCTACATCTTCAGAGCTCCATACCGCACTGGTGAGTGAGAAAAACTACAAGGTTTACTGTCATATAAGAGTCACCCAAGGACATGTTTTACAATGCAAAGTGATTGAAAAATAATATTGAAATATTCAATTTCAAATTGTAGTGATGTTGACTGAATATTTTTACATATCAAACTATATTATTTATGTATAATTATTATAAATAATAATATCAACATGGGGATGCAAGCACTTTTAGAATAAGCAATCAGCACAGAAACAACAACTAAAATCAAGCCAAAAGACTTACAAACTGCTGGCAGATATAAAAATAAAAAATATATAGAAAATATATATAAAGATTAATATACAGATTAAAGTGCGATTATAATTAAAGCAATGTGATATAATTTGTAATATATATTTGAAAATTAATACATACAATAATAAACTATATAAATTCTATATACATTAACAATAATATATATTTTTTTATCATATTAGGCAGGCAGTAAACAACGTAAAACAAACAAAACAAAGCAAAGGTCAGACATGGAAGGCAAAGCAAAGTAAGGCAAGGAAAACGCGTCGTAATGTTCACAGACTCAGCAATGATGCGTGTGTGTGTCTGTGTGCTGTTTAAATAGTCCTGTAATCAGTCCAAGAGCAGTTACAACTTTGCAATCAGACAGGATCAGGAACCGGTGTGTGTGTGCAGTGCATGCTGTGATTTGTAGTCCATAAATTGGCGGACTTGTAGTTCTAAGCAATCTACATGTTTACAAGCAATCTGCAGCCACTCGATCGCTGGTGATCATAACAAAATTATTTTCAAAAATAGCACAAGTGTTGTTTAACAAATTTTAACACAATAGTCTTAACAACTAATTGCTTTTATCTTTGCAATGATGACAGTACATAACGTTTAACTAGTTATTTTGCAAGATACTAAGCTTAAAGTGCAATTTAAAGGCTAATCATTTAAAAGCTGTGTGTTTGTACTATATTATGAATAATTATTTATGTCTTTATTTGTAATATATATTAAGTGTAATAATGTGCAATAATGTAAATGATTGTCAATCACTGTATATATTACTATGACAATTAGAAATGCATTGATATGTTTTATAATTAGTATATTTAATAATCAAACAATTAATTTACAGTGTTTACTATTAGTGTTATAATTAATGTACAGTCTCAGTCAGAATGTTTAACTTGAACTGTAGTATCATTTACAGTTGAAACCAGAAGTTTAAATACACTGTATAAAAAGGCACATAATCATTTAAAAAAAAAAAAAGTCAGATGTTGATGTGACTAAACTTTTTCTCTTTTAAGTTAGGATTATCAAATTTGTTTCTGTTATGCTTAATAGCAGAATAATGAGGGAGATATTTTTGAGAAACTGTTATAACTTTTCTTGAAAGTCAAGTTTACATACAATAAGATTATTGTGCCTCTGAAAAAGCTCAGATGATGGTGTCAAGGTTTTGGAAGTTTCTGATTGGCTAATTGACAACATTTGAGTTAATTGGAGGCACAACTGTAGAATAGTATTTAAGGAAAACCTCAAACACACTGCTTCCTTGTGTAACAACATGGGAAAATCAACAAGCCAGAATCAACAAAAAAGCCAGATTACAATTTGCTAAATTACACTGAAAAAAAGAATAATTTTTGGAGACATGTCCTGTGCTCTTATAGAACTAAGATTGAACTGTTTGGCCATAATGACTAGTGTTACATTTGGAGGACAAAGGGGAAAGCTTACAAGCCTAGGAACACCATCCCAACTGTGAAGTATGGGGGCGGCAGCATCATGTTGTGGGGCTGTTTCGCTGCAGGAGGGACTGGTCCACTTCACAGTATAGATGGCATCATGAAGAAAGTATAGTATGTATAAATACTGAAGCAACATCTCAAGACATCAGCCAGGAAATTAAAACTTGGTCACAAATGGGTCTTCCAAACAGATCATGACCCTAAGCATACTGCCAAATTAGTTAAAATGTGCTTTAAGGACAACAGAGTGAATGTTTTGGAGTGGCCATCACAAAGCCCTGAGATCAATCCTATAGAAAATTTGTGGGCAGAGTTGAAAAAGCTTGTGCGAGCATGACAGCCTACAAATCTGACTCAGTTACACCAATTCTGTCAGGAGGAATGGGCCAAAATTCCTTCAAACTATTGTGAGAAGCTTGTGGAAGGATACCCAAAACATTTGACCAAAGTTATACAGTTTAAAAACAAAGCTAAAAAAAAATACCAAGGAAATGTTTGTAAACTTTTGACTGTCTAGAAATTAATAAAAAATTCTCAAAAAGCATTCTCTCATTATTCTGGCATTTAGCAAATGTAAATAATTTAGGTAATCCTAACGGACCTAAAATAGGAAACGTTTAGTATGATTTACCATCAGACATTTAAAAAAAAATGGTTATGTTCCTTTTTTTAGAGTGTATGTAAACTTCTGGTTTCAACTGTATATAATTTATTACTCATTTTATGATTCATCATTTTTTCAATTCATTTTTTCTTTACTTTTGGTTTGTTGGTTTATTTGTTTGTTTTCAGCTAATGATGACATCATGAATCCAGAGAACGATACCATTGGCATTCTAGTGAGCACAGCAGTGGACATTACGATGGGCAGCAGAAACCTCAAACCTGCAGGTAAAAGCACACTGTATGTGACATCTGAAGGAAATGAACAACTAATAGTGTCCAGACCAGACGAAAGCTACTAATGTGTGCAGACGAAGGCAAAATGAATTCTGGGATTTGCCTTAATAGCTTAGGAAATTCATCGTCACTAATAGATGGTCAGACTTGTGTCTTATTTGAATGTATGATCTTCCTCAGTGCGGTAAATCCAGAGACATTTTGTCATTTTTGACCTGAAGCTCTTCAAATCTGCAGTGATCCGCTGCACTTGTTCAGTTGATGATCGTCTGGTTCTGTGCGGATTAGCTGACAGGTGGATTAACGCTGATAAGAGCTGCTTTATGAAGAATCACATACTCTGTTCTGAACATTGCTGGAAGGGGAATTCAATTACACTGATGTCAATATAAGGTTATCCACATGTGTGTTGTATGACAAATGTCCGCTGAACATATAACTGTCATGATCTGTTGTGTAGTGCAGATGAGAAAAAAGCAAAGTGTGGATCCAATTGCAGTATTTAACATATGATTTATTATTTAACAAAACAAATCAAAAGCAGGACAAAATAGAACGCGCAAGCATCTTGTGAGTAACAAAAAATACAGACAACAAGAGGAAAACACAAACTGGTATATACTGTATAGTGCAGGGAAACAATCAGGCTAAACAGAATAACGAGATGAGGGGTGACATTAAAGGTGCTGTATGTAATTTTTGACTCGTCTAAAGCATAAAAATACCATAATATGTTTGCAGATATTTAAGAAACATGCTAAGTGAGCATACTTGTTTATCTGAAAAACAATGCTGAAGTCAGATATTCTGCTTTTAAAATGTCTGCTATGTGCTGGAATGTCTGTCTTTGTTTTGGTCCTTTTAACCCGCTCAATGCCAGTTTAGCCAATTATATTTCAGCACCCCGGGTTGCCTTGGATATTTATTCAGTCAGTCAGGAAGGCTCTCAAAGTTTGCGTCCATGACCGAAATGTGACCTTCGGTGGACAGTAGCAGACTCTGAAATGAGACCCAGATTCAGAGTTCCACATGAGGTTATTAATTAGCAAATATTATAAATATTACGAGCGTAAACATTAGGTGAGCAGGTTGCATTATTACCCCGTGTCCAAACAACAGATTTGCAGTGATAAGTAATTTGGCTGTTTGCACCAGACAACACCACAGAAATTGAAATACAGCCATTCAGAAGCACAGAATAGTGCATTTACTGCACTCCAACGAAATGGTAAGGTTTATAATCTAATTAAAACATAATAAACCTCTTTAACATTATTAAATGTAGATGCTGAATCACTGATATGAGTCACAGTTCTAAACTTCAATTTCAAACAGTTTACTTTATTTTGAAGATCTGAGGTGAACTATCTGCTGCTGCTTTCAGTAGTATGGCAATAAATGTCATGTAAAATGTCGTTTAAACTCACATTATTAGCATTTAACACTGAATAAAGCACATGAGGTGTATCTGAGTTGATTATTGTCATAGTTTTTTGTTGTTCAGCTGCGAGAAATAAAAGCCGTTTCTAATATATACATTTCAGGTGTTGGTTAGGGCAAGAACTCCTTTTAATATAGAAAATATTCCTTCTATCACGTGCTGTTGCCTCTAGTTTAAACATGGTTTAAATCAGCCTTTAGGCTCGATAGTCAGGCACGCTCCTGTTATGGCTCGTTTCCACTGACTGGTACAGTACGGTACGGGTCACCTTTATCAGGCTTGCGTTTCCACTGCCAAAAGGATACCAAAGGTACTAATAATCAAGCGCACATTATTATCATCAGCTCAAGAAGTTTATTTCAAATATAGACGCGCGGCGAGCGCAAGCAAGAAAGCGAAACCGCTCGCGCTTCAGACTGGCTCGGTAAAAACTATGGGGCACAGGGTAAAATCTGCTCTTCTTTTTGGCTTTGTGGCTGTTCGTCAAGACGACGACAAGATTTATTTGAGCCTGGGTCGACCATGGCTCGTTATTATATCTATATATAATTACGCTGTAATCTCTCGGCTGTGTATTTAAAACATGGCGATGTCTTTGTTTTCATTCTGGCTTGTTGCAAGAGCGAATGACGTATCTCTGTAAACCAATAGCGTTCAGCTGCGCGTCTAGCTCTGCCTTTTGGTACCCTTTCTCATGTTTGGTACCCTTTTGAAAGGGTGCCGAAAAAGTGGGACGGTACGGTTCGGTTCGGTACGCTTTTATGGCCATTTCCACTGTCAAAAGGCGAACCGAACCGTAACATACCACTCAGTGGAAACAGGCCATGAGTGTTGTTATTTTGGCAACCTTCGCTTGCATCAAGCCGTCAGAGGAGGAGCCAAGTAAAAATGTGTTTTGAACCAGGAGTGCAATACCTAGTCCAACCACTGGATGTCAAACTTACATACTGCATCTTTAAATAACTATGGCAACAAACTAGATAACTAAGGAGAAAGAGCATGACAAACAAAACACAAAACTAAACAGAAATGAACACAGAACCAGGGCGTAACGTGACAATAACAGTTTAAATTATTATATTATTTTTTATTATTATTTTATTTTATTTATTTTTTTTTTTCTCAGCCTATTTGTTTAGGTACTCCTTCCTAGTAAGGGGTTGGACACTCATTTTTCTAAAAAATATTTGAATAATAATATTTAGTAATATTTGTATTTTATTTGATTGTCGTATTATAATTACATAACAAATATACTATAACTAGTTGCAATTAAAATTATGAATAATATTTACTTTTTCCACAAACATCATCTTTAAATGGAACTGCAATATTAGTCATATATTAATGTTTTGATAGTTTAGTTTTACACAGTTTTTTGATAGTTATTTTTTTACTTTTTGTACAGTTTTGTCTGGCCACATCACTAAATAATTTTGTAATTATAAAATGTGTTATTAAAGTGAATGATATAAAATTAATTATTGATATGGTTAAAATACTAGTATAAAAAAGTACAATACTTAATGCATAAAAAGGCATTTTAAAAGCAGGAGCAGGTGAAAGAAACTCAGTTTAAAGTTGTTGTTGTTTTTTTCTTCCTACACTTTTCCTAGTTGTTGGTGTGAAGCTTGATCTTGAGGCTTGGACTGACAAATTCAAGATCCTGGCGAGCAACCACACTGACAGCAACAGACTGAGCTCACAAACGGTACAGTGCGCACATTCATGTACAGAAACGTATACAAATAATTCACACACTGCTCTAAACACTGTTGTTTCTGTCTGACAGTGTGGACCGACCAGTGGCTGTGAAATGGACTGTGAAGCCAACAGTGATGTAAGAGATTCTGAGATCATATCATAACCCTTTAATATGTACGATCACACTAAAAAAACAGCATCTTACAGCTTGTGCTGGGGCATTAAAAGAATAAGTCACAATTTATCAGCATTTTCAAACAAATAACATTTATTTTAGGTTTCAGACATTTAAATACACATAAATACTAGCAAAAAATAATATTCATGGTTTGTAAATTACATACTGATGTCTATGGAGATGGCAATAATATTTTTAAATGTAATTAGATGATGTGTTTATTCATGTAAGAAACACACTGTTTAGTTTACTAAAACATTTAGTCTATTCCTCTCCCAGTTAAACAGACACTTACTTTCATGTATTTTAGAAAAAAATATGATAATTAAACGTGTGGTAAATCCAGCAGCTCTGTCTGATCTCTCCTGCAGCGTAGACAAAACATAGCATCACAAGTCATATATAAAATATATTATGATCATTATTAACGTTTAAAAGATGAAATACATGTTCTTACACATATTTAAAAATATGTATGAATATGATGTTTCACAAAACAATCAGGGAGTTTGTCAATATTTGCAGAAAAGAGGAATATATATATATATATATATATATATATATATATATATATATATATATATATATATATATATTAGGGGTGTGAACCTACACTGGTCTCACGGTTCGGTTACGATTATTATGCCATCGATTCGGTTCAATTCGATATCTCGGTGCATCAAGGTGCATTGACGATGCTTTCCATACATAATTAGATTTTTTTCTTTACAACACAAGAAAAAAATTGTATTAAAATCTATAAATATGTTTATATTTATATATTACTAGTAAAACAATGTTGTCCTTTTAATACAAGCAGTCAGATATATGAACTGTACCTTTAATTTAACCTGTTAAAAAAAAAAACACTCTTTGTGAATGAAAACTCCAATACATGCACAGAAGACAGCACAAGCATTCATAACAAATAAACTAATGTAAATATTATCCCGCTTGCTTTTTAAGCACTGGCAAGTTCTTACACCCCTATGATTGATCATTGTCTTCACCCGCTCAACAGAAAGGGCTGCGATTGGCTTTAGAAACAAAAGCGCTGTTCACCCATGAGTGACGCGGGAAAAACAGCCGCGGGTCAGTCTATATGCGCATAATACGCGGTTATCAGGTAATCAATAATAGAATAAATACAATACAATAAACTCGCACCACAGGCACGCTTGTGTCTGGATCCACAAGTATTTAACAGCAGAGAGGAGAGGAAACTTTACTTCACGAACATGCCAACGGGTCAAATGCCTTAAGTGTGTGTGTGTGTGCGTGCGTGTGTGTGTGTGAGAGAGAGAGAGAGAGAGAGAGAGATATGGAGTTTTACATCATTTCTCCCAAGTACTGAAGCGGCTTGTGCTTTACCATTCCTCAGTGAAAGACTGTGTCCAGCACACTCACACGTGCACAATTATCTGCTTTTTTGAGTGTTTTATTTACTCACCCTCGCCTCCTTCGCCATAGTATTCTACCGCGACATCGCGCATAGGGGATAAATGACGTCAGTGCGTAATAACTGGTTATGATCTATTACTGAACCGATATCGAATTGTCCCCATCTGCATCACGGTGCACCGAAGAAACGATTAATTTTGACACCCCTAATATATATATATATATATATATATATATATATATATATATATATATATATATATATATATATATATATATATATATATATATACAGGGCTTTACATTAACACCCGCCAACTTGCCAAATGCGGGTAGATTTCAGTGGTGGCGGGTAGGACAGACACTCCCACTAGCCACTTGGCTGGTTGAAAATAATTTTCCCGGATAATAATTCATAAAACAGGGTTTGACAATAAGGATGGTCCAATATGCATGCAAAGGCGATCTTAGAATTGAGAATCAACACGAGTGACGTTTCGCGTGAGCAATAAAAAAGCAGATGAATACCGAATGAAAGGACGATCACTGCGCCAACAGCTGAGGTGATGCGCGCGACTGTTTAAAACGCGTGCGCGCTCTCGTTTCCCTGCGTGAAGCACCTGTGTCTAGAAACACAGCTGATGTGATCGGTTCTCTTTCAAATAGACTAGACAAAAAGTGATGAACATGCACCCACAGTCTTGCTGCTTTCAAGAGCTCCAGATTTGCATTTTTGTAAGCAGCACTGGTTGCTTTCACTTTCACCATTATTTGAACAGATTATTAATGGGTCTAACGTTAACCGTGTGCGTTATAATCCTTTCATTATCACACGGTATGTTTATTACCTGCTTTCTTTTGCGTAATGTGGTTTAATTATCATTTTTTTACAATAACATTGCTTTAATTTTTATTTATGTGTAGTAAACTGGTAATCTGGGACCTTTAGGCAGGACAGATTACTGTGCATGTGTTTTGTTAAAAAGTATAGTAAACAGCTATATTTTGCTTGTTTTGACACATTTAAAATTTGTGGCTAAGAAATAATTAATTGTTTATGTTTGGTGTGGTCAGAGATAAATTTGGTAAATCCTTCATTTTGAGCTCTGAAAATTATGTGAAATAAAAACTAATTGTAATACTATGAAACCATGACCCATTTGCTCATGAACATTTAGCAAGCTCATACAGGACACACAAAAAGTGAAATGAATGAGGCATGTGGAGATAACGCAACATCTAAATCAAGTCATTTTAGCATGTCAAAGTCATATTTATGTGTATAAAATATATTTTCCCAACAATAAAATTGTGGCTAGTGAATATGGCGAATATGGCGAACCCAAAAAACTCATTAATATCAAAGCTGAATATTTTTGGAAGTAGTTTTTAGTTTGTTTTTAGTTTGAGCTATTTTAGGAGGATATCTGTGTGTGCAGGTGACTATTACTGTGCAGAATTATTAGGCAACAAAAACAAATATATACCCATTTCAATGATTTATTTTCACCAGTGAAACCAATATAACATCTCAACATTCACAAATATACATTTCTGACATTCAAAAACAAAACAAAAACAAATCAGTGACCAATATAGCCACCTTTCTTTGCAAGGACACTCAAAAGCCTGCCATCTATAGTGAACAGATCAAAACACTGACAGAATCCATCAACATTGCGTGCAGCAGCAACCACAGCCTCCCAGACACTGTTCAGAGAGGTGTACTGTTTTCCCTCCTTGTAAATCTCACATTTGATGATGGACCACAGGTTCTCTATGGGGTTTAGGTCAGGTGAACAAGGAGGCCATGTCATTAGTTTTTCTTCTTTTAGACTCTTTCTTGCCAGCCACGCTGTGGAGTACTTGGACGCGTGTGATGGAGCATTGTCCTGCATGAAAGTCATGTTTTTCTTGAAGGATGCAGACTTCTTCCTGTACCACTGCTTGAAGGTGTCTTCCAGAAACTGGCAGTAGGACTGGGAGTTGAGCTTGACTCCATCCTCAACCCGAAAAGGCCCCACAAGCTCATCTTTGATGATACCAGCCCAAACCAGTACTCCACCTCCACCTTGCTGGCGTCTGAGTCGGACTGGAGCTCTCTGTCCTTTGCCGATCCAGCCACGGGCCCATCAAGACTCACTCTCATTTCATCAGTCCATAAAACCTTAGAAAAATCAGTCTTGAGATATTTCTTGGCCCAGTCTTGACGTTTCAGCTTGTGTGTCTTGTTCAGTGGTGGTCGTTTTTCAGCCTTTCTTACCTTGGCCATGTCTCTGAGTATTGCACACCTTGTGCTTTTGGGCACTCCAGTGATGTTGCAACTCTGAAATATGGCAAAACTGATGGCAAGTGGCATCTTGGCAGCTGCACGCTTGACTTTTCTCAGTTCATGGGCAGTTATTTTGCGCCTTGGTTTTTCCACACGCTTCTTGCGACCCTGTTGACTATTTTGAATGAAACGTTTGATTGTTCGATGATCACGCTTCAGAAGCTTGGCAATTTTAAGAGTGCTGCATCCCTCTGCAAGATATCTCACTATTTTTGACTTTTCGGAGCCTGTCAAGTCCTTCTTTTGACCCATTTTGCCAAAGGAAAGGAAGTTGCCTAATAAGTATTCACACCTGATATAGGGTGTTGATGTCATTAGACCACACCCCTTCTCATTACAGAGATGCACATCACATAATATGCTTAATTGGTAGTAGGATTTCGAGGCTATACAGCTTGGAGTAAGACAACATGCATAAAGAGGATGATGTGGTCAAAATACTCATTTGCCTAATAATTCTGCACTGCCTGTATGTATATATATATATATATATATATATATATATATATATATATATATATATATATATATATATATATATATATATATATATATATATATATATATATAGTGATAAACTAGACGCACAGCCATAGGAACTTTAAAGTGATACGTGAAGTGATATATTAAGTGTGGCAGGCAAGAAGAATGTTACCAGGCACTGGAATAAGCAGGATACTCCCTCTATTGGTGATTGGATAGAAATTGTGAAAGAAATAAGCAATATGGAAGATTTATTTCTAAAACATTGGAAGAAATGGATTGATTACTGCAATGTTGAATGCACTGAAGCTGGAACAATGTAAAAACCTCAGTGTTGTGTTTTTTATTTATTATTATTATTATCTTTTGTATTTGTTTATTTCATGTTGAATATGGATTTTTTAATGTAAAATGTTCTGTTGGAAAATGTAAAAAGTTCTCAATTAAAATAAAGTAACAAAAGAAAGTGATACGGTCTAAATAAGTCAACAAAAACAAAAAAACTTACACAGAGAGGTAATCAAACAGTGACTGCATGATCTAGTAAAAATGACCACATCATCTTAAATCAATGGTTGATAGAGCATCTTTGAAATAAAATGCGTTACACATTACACATGTATGGTGTTTATGTGGGCTTGAAGCAGTCTGTCTGTTGTTTGCAGGATTTGCTGTGTTATCTGATTGATGACGGCGGCTTTCTCATCATGTCCAATCAGAAGGACCACTGGTATAAGGTGAGGACGATCAACAGAACAGACAAGCAAACACAGATCCTTCAGGATTGCAGAAATGAACATAAAATCAAGCAGATGCCACAAAAGAGCTTGCAGATTGTTGAAACTGGATGAATCATGCAACATTATCATAACTCAGATTCTGCCAAAGCACACTTGAAATTAGAACTGTGGTGAAAAATTGTTCATGAAATCGATTGTGCATTGATTCTGAGATTTTCAAAATGCATGGCTGTTGTCTCAAATCACTTCTGAGCTTAGTTTTTAAAAGCAGGTGGTGCTCTAGGATAGTTTTCTAGGCTAGATTTTAACAGCAGAAGGTGCTCTAGGCTAGATTATAACAGCAGGTGGTGCTCTAGGCTGGTTTTTAACAACAGATGGCACTCTGCGCTAGTTTGTAACAACAGATGTCGCTCTATGCTAGATTTTAACAGCAGATGGTGCTCTAGGCTAGTTTTAAACAACAGATGGCTCTCTAGGCTAGTTTTTAAAAACAGATGCACTCTAGGCAAGTTTGTAACAACAGATGTCGCTGTAAGCTAGATTTTAACAGCAGATGGCGCTCTAGGCTAGTTTTTTATAACAGCAGATGGCGCTCTGGGCTACTTTTAACAGCAGACAGTGGTCTAGGATAGTTTTTAACAGCAGATGGCGACGCTAGCTTTTAACAACAGATGCCGCTCTAAGCTTGTTTTTACCAACAGATGGAGCTCTAGGCCAATTTTTAACAACAGACAGTGCTCTAGGCTAGTTTTTAATCGCATATGGCGCTCTATGCTAGTTTTTACCGCATATGGTGCATTAGGCTAGTTTTTTAACAGCAGATGGTGCTATAGGCTAGTTTTTTAACAGCATATGGCGCTCTGGGATAGTTTTTAACAACAGTCGACGCTCTAGGCTCGTTTTTAATCGCATATGGTGCTCTAGACTAGTTTTTAACCGCATATAGTGCTCTACTCTAGTTTTTTTAACAGCATATGGCGCTCTGGGATAGTTTTTAACAACAGTCGACGCTCTAGGCTAGTTTTTAATCGCATATGGCGCTCTAGGCTAGTTTTTACAGCATATGGTGCTCTAGGCTAGTTTTTTAACAGCAGATGGTGCTATAGGCTAGTTTTTTAGCAGCATATGGCGCTCTGGGATAGTTTTTAACAACAGTCGACGCTCTAGGCTCGTTTTTAATCGCATATGGTGCTCTAGACTAGTTTTTAACCGCATATAGTGCTCTACTCTAGTTTTTTTAACAGCAGATGGCGCTCTGGGATAGTTTTTAACAACAGTCGGCGCTGTAGGCTAGTTTTTAATCGCATGTAGTTCTCTAGACTAGTTTTTAACCACATATGGTGCTCTACTCTAGTTTTTTTAAACAGCAAATGGCACTCTAGGATAGTTTTTAACAACAGTCGGCGCTCTAGGCTAGTTTTCAACAACAGATGTCGCTCTATGCTAGATTTTAACAGCAGATGGTGCTCTAGTGTAGTTTTAAACAACAGATGGAGCTCTAGGCCAATTTTTAACAACAGACAGCGCTCTAGGCTAGTTTTTAATCGCATATGGCGCTCTAGGCTAGTTTTTAACCACATATGGTGCTCTACTGTAGTTTTTTTAACTGCAGATGGCACTCTGGGATAGTTTTTAACAACAGTCGGCGCTCAAGGCTAGTTTTTAATCGCATATGGTGCTCTAGGCTAGTTTTTAACCACATATGGTGCTCTAGGCTAGTTTTTAACCACATATAGTGCTTTAGGCTAGTTTTTTAAACAGCAAATGGCGCTCTAGGATAGTTTTTAACAAAAGTTGGCGCTGTAGGCTAATTTTTAACAATATACGTCGATCTATGGTAGATTTTAAGAGCAGACAGCACTCTAGCCTATACTTTTTAATAGCAGACAGGACTCTAGGCTAGCTTTTAACAACAGATGGTGCTCTTAAGCTTGTTTTTACCAACAGATGGAGCTCTAGGCCAGTTTTTAACAACAAACAGTGCTCTAGTCTAGTTTTTAATCGCAATATGGGGCTCTACTCTGGTTTTTTTTAACAGCAGATGGCGCTCTGGGATAGTTTTTAACAACAGTCGGCGCTCTAGGCTAGTTTTTGGATGCATATGGCACTCTAGACTAGTTTTTAATTGCATATGGCACGCTAAACTATTTTTTTTTAACAGCAGATGGCGCTCTAGGAGAGTTTTTAACAACAGATGGTGCTCTTAAGCTTGTTTTTACCAACAGATGGAGCTCTAGGCCAGTTTTTAACAACAAACAGTGCTCTAGTCTAGTTTTTAATCGCATATGGTGCTCTACTCTGGTTTTTTTAACAGCAGATGGCGCTCTGGGATAGTTTTTAACAACAGTCGGCGCTCTAGGCTAGTTTTTGGATGCATATGGCACTCTAGACTAGTTTTTAATTGCATATGGCACGCTAAACTATTTTTTTTTAACAGCAGATGGCGCTCTAGGAGAGTTTTTAACAACAGATGGTGCTCTAGGCTACTTTCTAACAATATATGTCGCTCTATGTTAGAGTTTAAGAGCAGACAGCACTCTAGGCTACACTTTTAATAGCAGACGGGGCTCTAGGCTAGCTTTTAACAGCAGATGGCACTCTAGGATAGTTTTTAACAACAGACGGCACTCTAGGCTAGTTTTTAACAGCAGATGTTGCTCTATGCTCGTTTTAACAGCAGGTAGCGCTCTAGTCTAGTTTTTAACAACAGACAGCACTCTAGGCAAGTTTTGTGTTTTAGTTTTCTATGCTAATTTTGATGATGTAGAAGTCTTTTCTAAACAATTTTATTTTGATCATTTATAAACATTTTAAATGTTGTCTGTGTATATTTTCACCACAATCTACAACGAGAAATGCTGTGAAAATCCCTCCAGTATTTTTCTGCCAACATTTAGTCATTTTAGGCTGCAAAAATCAGCAAAATGTTTGACTGTTGTTTGACTGTGTCTGTTCTTCTGTCTGCAGATCGGCATGTTCTTTAGCGAGGTCGACCCGACGCTCTTCTACGCCCTCTATAACAACTCCTTCTACAGACGCAAGCAGTCGTTCGACTATCAGTCAGTGTGTGACCCTGTTCCAGCAGCAACACCGGCGCCGCACCGCGAGGAGTGTTTGTGGTGAGACCATGCACCAATCAATTGCAGATGCATTTTACTTGTAATAAAACCTGCTTCATTTCAGATAGCTGCCTACGCAGCAGATTTAATTCAGCATTTCCTCTAATACATTGTTTCCCAACCTTTTATTTCCTTGAGACCCCCTTTTCCCCCAGAAAATATTGTAAGGCCCCCTCAACATTTAATTATATTATCGCTCATATAAGTTTGCAGTAAGGATTACAAAAAAAATGTTGTTTTCACACAAACGTTATGTTTATTACTATATCTAGATATGTTTATGCACAAATAATAGCCTAATGTTAAATATAAAAGCCAAACATCAGTCGGCCATTTGTAACTGAAAACGTAAACCTTTGGCCTTTTAAATCAGCCCTATATTAGTTGCCAGTTTTTAAAAAGAAAGTTTCTGGTCAGTAGCGGCGATGTCTCTCGTCTCATTTTGGGTGCGTCAATTCTTTTGCTTTGAGCTCAAAAAATGCTCTAGGCTTATCGTGGTATTGGGGATGAGTCGTCTGCAAATGTCTTATTAATTTGGACGGCCTCATGCATTCCTTAGCAAGAACTTACGCAGATAATACACTGTGGCTGGGTCAGGGACTCTTTGCTTCTATTGAAAATAGAATAAAACCATAGTTTAGGTAACTATCTTGTTATTTCCTGCATTTCGTGTTTCCAGTACTGCTAGCGCTGCTACTCGAAATGTTTGGAGCTTCCTCACCTGGGTCCAGTATGCTTGGGTCATCAGTATTAGGTGCTGAAGGCAAATCAGTGAGACTCGATCTTTTTTGTGGAGGATGATTTACAAATTTGTCCGTTTTTTTTGGCAAGCCAGGGGATAAAATTAACTTCTCCACTGCTAAACATTTTCAAAATTTGACGCGACCCCCCACAGAGCTCGCTGAGGCCCCCTTATGGGCTGAGACCGCCCTGTTGGGACCCGCTGCTCTAATACTTATGTTCGATTTTAACTTTTTTGGCTTTTGTTTATCTTAAAATTGAGGCTAATTGAGATTCTAAGGCCCCGTTTACACTAATACATTTAAGTTTTTAAACGCATTGGTTTTGCTACGGTTACGGCATCCGTCCACACTACGCCGGAGTTCTTGACTGTCAAAACGGAGCGTTTTGAAAAACGCTGAAGAGGCCATTTTCATTTTAAAACGCTGCTGCTCCGTGTTAGTGTGGATGGGATAAAATGGAGGCATCTGAAAAGGAGGCGGGGCTGCAGACATTCACCTATCTGATTGGGGCTTTTTCCTCAATATTAAGTAGCCTACACACAGTTCAGTCCTGCATCCTCTCCTTGTAAGTTCAGACGTCGCAAGCTTGATATGGAAAACCAACTCCCGAGGACATGTCGGGTAAATCTTCAAAGGGAACAGGGTACTTTATAACCTTATCACTATTCTGGCTACGTTGTTTCACTTTCTTAACAATAAAATGAAAGCATGATATGAGGAACTGCCTATTTTCATTTTAATATTAGCAACTTAACAGACAGTAGAAATGTTGAGGCGTCGTGTAGCTACATATTTATATGACCGTCATCATCACTGTATGCATATTTATAACAAACGGAGTCTATAACATCACTGCCTCTTTCATTTTCATTGAAAATATGAAACATACCCTCTCTTTTGCTGAATGTAAGTGTTAATAATCAATAATGACCATTATAAAAGTATAACATACAATAAGTTTATACATTATAGGAAATAAAGGCAAGCAATCAGTCAATATACAGAATGTACATGGTTACATAAATTATTAACTTATCTCTGCGCTCAGCCAAACACCTGAGAACAAGTAATAGATTCAAAAGACCAAAGTCTGGGAGTATGTCGTTAGATAGAGACAACAAGATGAATTAAATATCACGTTTAACAAATATAGTGAGATTAGATCCAGCAGTAGATCCTTGATGAACAGTCAGACGAGCACATCTCATCTGGGTAGATATGCTGCAGCGCATGCCAGAGTGTGTGAGTGTGTGTGTGTGGTCACGTGATGTGCTTTTTCAGATGAAGAGTTGTTCAGAAACGCAGGGTGAAACGCTAGTGTGAACGCGGATAGTTTGTATTCTAAAACGCCGCTTTAAAACTAAAACGTACTAGTGTAAACAGGGCCTAATTGAGAATACTGGCAATGTTACACAAGCAATTTGTTAAATAATGCTAGCAACATGGAAATTCATTGTTATGATATGCTAAACATGATAGAAACATCCTAAAAAAACATGTTTTTGTTCATTGAAACAAAGATGGAAAAAGTAATAACTATTACATAAAAACTTAAGAAACTAATTTAGTAAAAAAAGGTTTGTGAAAATGCTAAAAACCCTAAATTAGAAATATCTAAATGCGCCTCCTAAATACAAAGCTATATTATAAAAGCTCAACAAAATTACTTAAAACTGGAAAATATAATTACAAAATTACAAAAAACAAAACTTATGGCACAAAATGTATAATATGAAATATACAATTATATTATAATTCATTCATTCATTCATTTTCTTTTCAGCTTAGTCCTTTTATTAATCTGGGGGTCGCCGCAGCGGAATGAACCGTCAACTATCCAGCATATGTTTTACGCAGCGGACGCCCATCACTGGGAAACATCCATATACTCTCATTCACACACATAGACTACGGACAATTTAGCCTACCCAATTCACCTGTACCGCATGTCTTTGGACTGTGGGGGAAACCGGAGCACCCGGAAGGAAACCCACGCGAAGGCAGGGAGAACATGCAAACTCCACACAGAAATACCCAACTGACCCATCTGAGACTTGAACCAGCGACCTTCTTGCTCTGAGGCGATCGATATACCCACTGCGCCACCGTGACTCCCTATATTATATTATTAATTCATTTTCTTTTCGGCTTAGTCCCTTTATAATCCGGGGGTCGCCACAGCGAAAATGAACCGCCAACTTATCCAGCACATGTTTTACGCAGTGGATGCCCTTCCAGCCGCAACCCATATCTGGGAAACATCCATACACACTCATTTACACTCATACACTGCAGACAATTTTAGCTGATGCAATTCACCTGTACCGCATATCTTTGGACTGTGGGGGAAACCGAAGCACCCGAGGAAACCACTCGAAGGCAGGGAGAACATGCAAACTCCACACAGAAACGCCAACTGACCCAAGCGAGGCTCGAACCAGCGACCTTCTTGCTGTGAGGCAACAGCACTACCTACTGCGCCACTGCGTCGCCTGTATTATATTAATCATATCATATCATGTCATGTTATGTTATGTTATGTTATGTTATGTTATGTTATGTTATGTTATGTTATGTTATGTTATGTTATGTTATATTATATTATTTTATTTTATATTATATTATATTAAAGTGTATAAATATCGAGATAATTGTGATCATCATTTATGATGGAATGACTTGATTGATATAATGAATAAAACAATATATGTGCAGAAAAAGAGCTGATTTTGTAGGTATAGGCCAGTAAGTATTTAGATGGATGATGATGATGATGATGATATTATAATCAAATGTAATGTGTGTCTCTCAGCCTACAATTGCAGACATGTTAAATGTTGCCTGGCTGACGTTCAGCAGCTGCCTGGTGAAGTTTCTGTCTTAAAATCTATTTCTTTAAAGTATCTCAATGAGGAATCAGGGAGGGGGCAAGCTGGAGTCCGTCTCTGATCCCCTGGGCTCTGGTGGTTGTGGAAAATCCAAATTGAACCAAAACAATGATAGACTTGCCTCAAGATTAGCAATGAAAATTCAGGAAAAGTGCTTCAACCGCCAGAACTGGGAAAAAATTAATAAATAAAAATATCTCAATGATGTAGTAGCATGATAACATATGCAAACGTTATGTACTCAATGTGGTGGTGTGGTGTTTTTGTGCTGTATAGGTCACTGCTGCAGCAGATGCTGTATGGATTCGCCTATCAGAGCTGGTTCATGACAGGTGTGTGAAGTTTACTTGATTTTAAAAGCTTATTGTTTTAGTGGAACGGATGAGAAGGCTAATCTGATGTGTGGATGTAGATGAAGTGGACGGCTGAGGGATTGAGTATAAAGAGACGAGCTGTGTGACGGTACAGACGCAGTTTTACTTCAGCAACATCAGCAGCTCCTACAACATCCTGCAGGACTGCGACAACTGCTCCAGGTCAGACACACCCGTATACATACACTCATAAAAGTATTAAAAGTTGATAAATCAAGGCCCTTAAAAGGTAATTAAAAGTCTTAATCATGTTTTTAAAGGTCTTCAATTTGTTCAAGCGTTGTCCAAAGTGTTTGACTCCAAAAAGCATAAATATATTTATTTTACACCTAATATTAACAATGGCGTGCTCGATCCAAGCGATTGGTTCAGGTCGGGGGTGCATCCGGACAAGCTCCTCCGTCTGGGTGTTGTCACGTAATTTGTGACAAATGCGGAGGGAAGGTGATGTGACGCTCTCCACATGTAGCGAAACCATAGAGCGAAACAGACGGGGAAAATGTAAGTTTGCGTACTCCTGGTTTGAAGAAAGATGAGTTTAAACAGGGCTGAAGCTGTCGCTGAAAACAACCACGTAATTTATTCTTTCAAGTTTTTGTTTCTTCCGAGCTTATCTGAGTTCTGTTGCATGGTTGTGCTCTATGATTATTTAACTACAACTGTTTATTACCACCGTTTATTAAGTTAAAGGTTATTACTGATTAGAAACTTGAAATGGCCGACGAGGTCTAAATATTTCTTTAATCAAAGTCTTAAAAAAGGTATTGAAATTACATTTAGGATTCCTGCCATATACCCTGTATTTGAACCCAAGAAATTAAGAAAAAACTAGTGTAACATTTGTCAGGAGGCACCCGTGTTCTGTTTGATGTGTCATCTGAGCAATATCACAACCGGGTTGAAAAAGAAAAAAAGTTGAGGAGAAATTACCAATTCTCTTCAAAGCAGCTGTGCAAATAAGTACATTTTCTACCCCACTAAAGGCCTTTCTTATTATGTAGTTAATAACAAAAGATATACTATGTGACCAGTGGTGTAGTAGTCCAAAAAAAAAGGTGGTGTACATTACACCCGACCCAAATTTTAAATGAAAAATATGCAAAATGTAAAGAAATGACGAAAGTCATGATTCATTAGCTATAATATATATTTAATTTTATTATTTATTTTTATTTTATTTTTTTTTTACATCAGTTACCTGTAACCATTATTTCCACAAAAGGAAAAACAAATACTATGTCAATGTAAGTCAATGTTACAGGTTTCCAGATTTCTTCCAAATATCTTCTTTTTTGTTCAACAGAAGGAAAAAAAGACAAACCAGTTTGGAACAAGTAAAGGTTTAGTAAAGATGACAATTTTCATTTTTGAGTAAACTATCCATTTAAAAAGAAAGAATTCCAACAAATTTGTTTTAAAGGGAGATGCTAATAGTCTAATCCTATTTAATGATTTATGTTTACCTAATAGTGCTTCCCCCTGTCTGCCACTGTTTTCATATCAAAAAAGGGGACTGAGGCGATCAAGGGGCGGGGAATACCGCAAGTTAAACAAAAATGCACCAGGTGCAACAAAAATGCAACAAATTAAGATGCGAGTTAAAAAAACCTTTGGTATACAGTTAAAGGGGACGTAATTACACATAAATCAGGGAAGTTTAATCAGCAAAACAAGTGAGTTACCGAGGGTATACGCAATTATTGATCCTCAGAAGTGGTAATACCCTAACAGCTCATGGAAAAAAGTAAGCATACTGAGTATATGTGCGTATAGCAAGGACTACACCACTGTATGTGACCTTGCGTTTTTCATATCACTTCTCACGTATGTTTGTTTGTGAGACGTAGTATGAAGACAGAGACAAAAGTTGTCGCGATTCTTCCTATTTTAAAGTCATGCAGTGTGAAACCCTCTGTCGCTGCCCCATCTTCCAGTGTAAACACAGCTACCCTAGATGATCAAGCAGTGTGAAACATATGGGAAATGACTACTTTGAAAATCGTCTGAAGTCAGCATTAGTCAAAGTAACAATAGCTATGTCTCCATTAACCTGTTTATATGCGCATTTTGGAATATCCTATAAAAAATGCTTTGATGGAAGATGCACACATTTTGAAAATGCACATAAAACACGTATGCACACAAATGAGTTGGATAAACTTTCTAACGTGCATAAACTTTGATGCCTTTTTCCAAAAAAATTCCAATAAATATATTAAAAAGTAATGTGATTTGTTTTAGATAAAAATAGCTGAGATGGGATGGTATTGATAGACAGAACAGTGGATTGAGCACAGTGTAAGACATCTGAAATGTTGTTTTAGTTATTCTGAAATCCCTCAGCCAAAGTCTGTCAATAAAGTGGTTTGGTATGATTATTCTAATTTATTTTTACCTCGTCTTGAACGTCTGCGCTCCCAAACAGCGTCTCCATAAGCCAGCACACATGGCATCGTCTTCTGATAAGTAAATTATTATATGAAAAAGACTTGCACAGCTTCTCCCACCACAGCAAATTCAGTTTTTCTTTTGATATTTGCCGTCGGTTTATCAGGAAGTGACGATTCCGTTCTCTTTGACTCTTTGGATTTGCAAAACTTCCAGTTTTGCGCATATTTCAGAGTTCACACTTATATTGCTTAATACTAATAGTAGGTTTGGCATGCTGTCCCGGGAGAGAACCCTGAGCTCGGAGATAATTGAGCCCAGGGATCCTGCCTGGTCAATGAGCATGTAAAGCCTGGTTTACACTCGACACGTCCGCTAGTTCGCTTGAGTGCGCACGGCGAATGTGATATCACGTGGAGTTTGCGGAGGTTTGCTTGGGTGCGTGCGACATGATTTCGGCTGGCAGAGCGCATTATTTTTGAGACTCAAGCGAACAGTTCGCGTGGCGCCGCATTTGATTTGAGTTGAATATGAATCACTTTGAAGGGATTTTGATTGAAACAGGTACAACTGTACAGACACCTTTAGGATCCGTCATCACAGAGATAACCAGATGATCAATAATTCTTGGCTAAGAATTGCAACAGCCGTGGGAAATGAGGAAAGTTTTTGTTTAAAAGTTTGGAAAAACCTGAGCGATAAGTTTGTTAAAGCCAAAAGAGAACATGGCAAAAGTGGAGACCCAGGTACACAATAACAAAATATGTTTTTTCCACCTGTCATAGGCTTTACACTGATGTATATGTTACAATTTTGAATTTAAAACAATTTAATAGTTACAAAACTATAATTAAGGAACAAATTATTTCTTTGATTACTGTAAAGGAATATTTGAACCCATCGGTTTACAGTACACTGATGCCCTGTTTTTCTATTTGCACTTAGCCTAAATAGACACTCCAAAATTGCCCTTATGCCAAGCAAATCATGCTGAAATTTGAGAAAAATGATCTCAATGGGGCTTAAGTTGATGTCCTATTATGGTGGCTGATTAGATCTTTTTGTTAACAATGTGTTGATAATTTTTTCCTTAAAAATGCCTTGTTAGTGTTCATTATAAACAGATTAAAAGCTGTTTTTTAACAAGAATGTGTCTGTTTTACAGGCTAATTCATGCTAAGAGAATAAACAACACCAATCTGCTGTTTGTGGTGGCTGAAAGACTGTCCTGCAACTCCTGTGAGATCGAGAAACTGTCTCAAGTGGAGACGGAATGTATCCTTCTAAACATGCTACAGTTTTGTGGTTGATTCCATTTTTTAATGTTATGTTTCTTTTTGGGGGAAAACAGCATTTTTGGGGCAGTACAGTGGCTCAGTGGTAAGCACTGTCGCCTCACACAAGAAGGTCGCTGGTTCAAGTCCCGGCTGGGCTTCTGTGTGGTGTTTGCATGTTCTCCTGGTGTTGGCGTGGGTTTCCTCCGGGTGCTCCATTTTCCCCCGCAGTCCAAACACATACGCTATAGGTGAATTGGGTAAACTAAACTGGCAGTAGTGTATGGGTGAGAGTGAGAGTGTATGGGTGTTTCCCAGTACTGGGTTGCGGCTGGAAAGGCATCCGCTGCGTAAAACATATGCTGAAATAGTTGGTGGTTCATTCCACTGGGGACGCCTGATAAATAAGAGACAGACTTTATCAAAAACATTTTAAAATATGCATTAGCTTATTTTGCATAACTTCTTCGATTAAAAAATATAAATAAAAATAAAAAATATATACAAAGAGTTATTATTAGGAAATGTTATCATTTTTAACAAGTTTTTTTCCATTTAAAGCACCTTTAAAAAGTCATTTATATAGATATGGACTACAGTGATGTTCTATATGCATGCTTCATCTCAAAGTCTGCATGCATTGGATACTGTTTACCATGGTGCACTAAGATTTATAACTAATTTTAAATCCCTTACTCATTGTGTGCTGTATACTAGGGTAGGTTGGTCTGCTTTGTCCATTGGTAGGCTCAAGCATTGGCATATCTTTGTTTACAAATCTATATTGGGTTTACTCCCATCATTCATTCATTCATTCATTTTTTTTCGGCTTAGTCCCTTTATTAATCCGGGGTCGCCACAGCGGAATGAACCGCCAACTTATCCAGCACATGTTCTACGCGGCGGATGCCCTTCCAGCTGCATCCCATCTCTGGGAAACCCATACACACTCACTCACTCATACACTACAGACAATTTAGCCCACCCAATTCACCTGTACCGCATGTCTTTGGACTGTGGGAAAAACCGGATCACCCGGAGGAAACCCACGCGAACGCAGGGAGAACATGCAAACTCCACACAGAAATGCCAACTGACCCAGCCGAGGCTCGAACCAGCGACCTTCTTGCTGTGAGGCGACCATCATATCTACAGAATTACATTTGTAAAAAGCCTGTTCTTAACTATGGCCTTCGGTCACAGGATGTTTATTTACTGTCTGTTCCTAAAGTGCGGACTGAGATGGGAAAAGGGCTTTTAAATATGCATCATCTTATGCATAGAATAATCTGCAAACAAAGTTGCAGTTTAAAGACTTGATTCCACTAAATGCTTTTAAAAAGGCTATAAATGATTTAGAAGTTGAAACAGGCTTGTAGATGTTTTGAATAGTTTGTCAGTGTGATTTATGTTAACTGTTAATTGTTTTGTTTTTTTTTTGTTTTTTTTTGGGGGGGGGGGGGGGGGGGTTGTGACGTGTACTGCCTAATCTTGGCCAGGACGCTCTTGTAAAAGAGATTTTTAATATCAATGTGTCTTTCCTGGTAAAATAAAGGTTATAATAATAATAATAATAATTTATTTCTGTGCTGATTTGCTGGGCTCTAAACTTTTATTATCATTTAAAACTCATTTTATTATCTGTTAAAAACTATTGAGTTGCTTCATATTGTAGAAGTCCTAATATATTGCTTTTTTCAGGATGCTTTGAAAACAGAATTATCTTGATTCCTTAACACGTTCAATTTGTCAGACAAAGAAACGAAAGCATGTGAGACAATAGCTGCACCCCGGTACAGAAAAGGAACTACGAGCTGTTTCGACTACAGTGTTTTAGTATGTACACTATACACAATTCAATACTCACAACTGAATGTCTATGAATGGCATTGCTATGACTTCTGTAAACTTGCTTCACAACAGTAATATCAGTATTGCATAAGTGGTAATTGGAATTTTTGGGATAAAAAATATAATCTTCATAAATTGAAATATTGATTTGTAGTCATCAACAGCAGTACAGAAATTACTATATATATATATATATATATATATATATATATATATATATATATATATATATATATATATATATATATATATATATTATATATATATATATTAAAGTCAACATGAAATCAAAATTCATCCTATTTTACCTTCAACATGTTTATGATGGTACTGTGAGAAATTAATTAGTAAATATTATTCCAAAAGAAGTAAAAATGGTCAATGTTATGCATAATAAACAATTTATTATGTTATGCAATTTTTTTTGATCAATCTCGCTAAAACCAACTGGTTAAAGGTCCTGTGTGTAAGTTTTTGACTCTTCTAAAGCATAAAAACACCATAATATGTTTGCAGATATTTAAGAAACATGCTAAGTGAACATTCTTCTTTATCTCAAAAACAATGCTGAAGTCACTTACTCTTCTTTGAACGTGCCAGAACGAATGTCTTTGTTTTGGTTCCTTCTGCGCAGTGCCAGTTTAGCCAATTATATTTCAGCACTTCAGTCATTCAGGAAGGCTCTCAAAGCATGCGTCCTTGACCGAAATGCGACCTCCGGTGGACAGTAGCAGGTTGCTTTTATTTAGAACCTTATTTAGCCTTAAATCAGCCTTCAGGCTCGATAGTCAGGCACGCTCCAGTTGGTCCTCAATCAAGCAACCTGCGCTTGCGTTTGTTTTGATCCAGGATTGCAATACCTAGTTTAACCACTCGGTGTTAGACTCACCTACTCATCATACACCCGGCACAAGGTGCGACCCAAATGTTGTTTGCTAGTTTCAGCTTGACGCAAGGGTCGTTTTGACGTTTTTCACCACGCTGTTTAAATAGCAAATGCATTTGCGCTCATGTGCGGCCATAGGCGTTCTGGTCTAAAAAAGGAGGTGTGTTGAGGTGCATTGCTGGCACGTTGCTATTTTGAGGAACTAAAATAGACTGTTCAAATAGACCATCTAAGAGGAGGTCTAAAGTCCAGGGCAGAGCGCGTTAGATGTGCGCCTCGCTTAAACATTGCTTAAAACACACAGGATGTAGAGCAATACACAAATATCATACAAATGAAAAAAAAAATGTTAAAGGGTTAAAATATTACAAAATTATTACTTTCTACATAAATATAAAAACCACTGCCTTCTTGCCTTCATCATCTCAGGGGGCTTTTTCAGTTTATTCATGACAATTTGCTTTTGTATAATGTTATTATTAGTAGTAGTAGTATTTATTATATGCATATTAATATTTGTTTTATTAAAAACAGACTTAGATTTGTCCACCTGTCAGGTTTTAGACCATATGGGGCATAGCATGTGTATTTGGAAATAACTCCGTTTTTTTGACCACACTTCATTATTATTGTTCATTTATTTGTTTGCTGGAAATTAGAACTGAATTTAGAAATAGTTTTGAAACAAATCTTTGTGCATAACAAACGAAATTAATTATGTATAGGCTAATGGATGTCTGTGTGTACAACACCTTTCCTTATCCACGGAAGAGAGTGAAAGTAAAGAATGAGGAGGCTCATCTCTCATTCTCACGCTGCAGATGCTCTGTTTAACTGTTTTCTCGCTAGTGAAGGTTCAGTTTTTCCACTTACAAAGTCCACCATGTAAATAGCAAATGCGCTATGGCGCGACTGGGGGATGAATGGTAGCTGAGGACCTGATTGGTTTATTCTCAAAACACACCCATAACCTCATTAAGGACAATGAGCTCAACCCTGTTAGATCATGCGCCGCGACACAAAGCGGAATTTTCCTTCCTTAAAATAGCAAAAGTGGATTCTGAGACGCCCTTTAATGCTTTTGCACCCTGCGCTTTGGACTTCTCCGCCTGATTGTTAAATACAGTAGGGCCTCTTAATGTTGATTTCCCAATCTACATTCAATTCCAAAATAATAAATAAATGTGGAAAATAACTAGCTAACCTCATGTGCAAATAATTGGTTGAACAATGAAATAAAATTAGGAAGACAGAAATACAATATATATATTCTTAAAAATCTTTGTTTTCTTCAAAAAGTTTAGAAAATGCTTTCACAGTGTTTGTAATCTGCAGAAATCACTAAAACGAGGAATAATTTGGCTAACATTCCTGTGCACATATGATCTTATAGTCCAACGTTGGTTTTTTAGATCATCGTTCACATTATGGAAGTAAACAAAAGTTTTGAATCCAATTTCAAATTAACAAGTGTTAATTTTGCAGTAAAATATTTAAAGACCCAATATAAACTAATTTTCCTTGTTCTGTCTCTCTTCCAGGAGAACACATCAGACTGTGGACGGGGCCACTCGTTCCGCCCCTCCCTCTATACTTTACTCCTCCTCCAGCTCCTCCTCCTATCTCTATGCTATGCCCGCCCTCCGTTTAACTCCGCCCTACTGTCTCGTCTCCCTTTTCTCGTCTCCTTAATTGCGCATTCTCTTTTCTCTCCCCCGTTGCTCTAGTCATAGGTAATTAAAAGGGACTTCCTCCTGCCCTTATATGGAAGCCCAGTCGTTACTGCTTCATCCACTTAGCTTCACAGGTTGTTGCTTAGTGACCGTGCAGAACTCTGTCGTCTCCTGCCAATCAAGAGCATATGTGGGAGGAGCTAAAAAGTGTCTTTACGAAAACGATGAGAAACAGACGGCCATCTTGGATCAACAAGTGGAGACGTGGCGGAAAATGACACGGACTGTTCCCTACTGCCTCCATGGCCATAAGGGGAGGGGTTTAGCTTGACTCCACCTCCAAAAGGGAATCATCACGCTCATCTGGACATTACGACGCCGTCTAGCTTCTGGTAATAAGAAAAAATCAAAATAAGAGCAGAACTTTCACAAAAAATATATAAATATATATATCATCAATACTGACATGTGAGTATTATAAAACATACCTCCGTATATTAGGGTATTTAACGAGGAAGGGAAGATGATAGATGCTATTTATTCGATTATCATTTGTTTATTTATGCACTATATCTACTTCTTGCCAAAATGAGACTTGTCGTGTGGTCTGATTTTTCTAGCCAAATTAGGAGGTAGGAAAACCACAGGAAAAAAACAACAAAACAAAAAAAAGTAAGAGAAAGTAGAGAAATAAAAGCGGTATCGCACCATTCCTTCATCCGTCACAAGGGCTTCATATATTTATTATTTCTATTTATATCACTATTGCATTAGCTTTAGGCTTTTTATTTGTGTTTATTGTTTATGAACTATATTAATAATGCCTCAGTAATGTTATATTTGCAGCTAACGTGTAATATGTGTTTGTTTTTAAAGGAATAGTTCACCTTAAAATGACAATTCTCTCAGTTTTTTTTCACTTAGATGTCATTCAGTAGAATTTATTTTCCATAGAACACCTGATGATTTTTTTTTAAATAATGAATAACATTAGTGTCATGGCTTTCCAGCTCTAAAAAGTATCCTAAAAGCAGGCCATGCATAGTTTTTTTACATATGAACACATCAAATGGACTACTTTTATTTAGAAGAGCACTGTGAACTGTGGCTGAATGCAAAATATTTAGGTGAACTATTCCTTTAAATGAGGTGAGATGTGGAGGTAGGGAGGTTTTGAGAGAGTCAAATGCAGTTTTTGAGTATTTTAGCGATGATATCAGTCTCTGTAATTCTGTCCTGTACAGTTTTTTCACAATCTCAGAATGTCAACCACACGTCGCATTTGATATCACGTCACAACACATGCTGTTTGTCTATTTGCACTGATGAGTTTGTCAGTAAGTATTATTAGTAATATTTCTAGATGATGTGATCATCCATGTAGAGTTTTCTGAAGTTTTGAGTTATTTTTTCATATATGAGTCAAAGACGAAAAGGATCAGAATAGTAGTACTAAATAGTACAAAAATGGGAAAGTTTTGGATAGTCACTCAATATCCTTTGGCCTAGTCCCTGATTAATCAGAGTTCGCCACAGTGAAATGAACCACTAATTAAGTCCCGTTTAATTATACTTTTAAAGTAAACATGAATGAATATTATTACAATAGCAAAAATAATTGATATAATAATTCCTTACATTTATATAGCGCTTTTCTGGACACTCAAATCGCTTTACACATTTTTGGGGGGAACTCCTCCATCTCATCCACCACCAGTGTGCAGCATCTACCTGGATGATGCGTTGGCAGCCGTATTGCACCAGACTGCACACCAGCTGATTGGTGGAGAGGAGACAGAGTGATGAAGCCAATTATGATATGGAGATGGTTAGGAGGCCATTAGTGGGCAAATTTGGCCAGGATGCCGGGGTTAAAGACACCCTGAGATTTTTAACGACTACAGAGAGTCAGGACCTTGGTTTAAACATCTTATTCAAAAGATGGTGCTCACTGAGTATAGAGTCCCCATCAATATACTGGGCATTAGGACCCACACAGACCACTGAGCACCCCCTGCTGTTCTCCCTAACACTTCTGACAGCAACCTAGCTTTCCCATGTGGTCTCCCATCCAGATACTGACCGGGCACAGCCCTGCTTAGCTTAAGTGAGCGACCATGTAAGAGTTGCAGAGAGCTAGCTGCAGGCTACCGAAAGCAGAATGATAATTATTTGATTGCATATTAAAATACTCAATTTAAGGATCACTATTTGGCCCCAAACTACTCTTTAATTTAAAAAACAATTGTCATTTATTAATTTATTTTCTTTTCGGCTTAGTCCCTTTATTATTCTGTGGTCGCCACAGTGGCCAACTTATCCAGCATATGTTTTACGCAGCGGATGCCCTTCCAGCTGCAACCCATCTCTAGGAAACATCCATACACACTCATACACTACGGACAATTTAGCCTACCCAATTCACCTGTATCGCATGTCTTTGTACTGTGGGGGAAACTAGAGCACCCGGAGGAAACCCACACGAACGCGGGGAGAACATGCAAACTCCACACAGAAACGCCAACTGACCCAGCCAAGGCTCGAACCAGCGACTTTTTTGCTGTGAGGCGACAGCACTACCTACTGCGACACTGCGTCACCAAAACAATTGTCAATATCTTTCAAATATAAAATGTAATAAAAATAAAAATATCTAGCATGATTACTTATTCTATTTTTATATATATTTTAATGAGCACAAGTCAGAATATAAGTTGTTTTTACATGTATATATCTGTTATGTCTAATGGTGATGAAATTATTTCACTCATATTTAGACATTTTACTTTGACAAAACTATTCCAAACTTTAGATACTTTATTTATTTGTCTGTACACTGTAAAACCTCAACTCAAAGTGAAAATGACTAAATTAAATAAGTTAGTTTAACTTATAAGTTTTAAAATGTTATGTTGAATTAATGAAAAAGAGTTACGGTAACTCATAAAATGATTATATTAAGCAGAGCACAAACCTAATGAGTTGAAATAATTAATTCGATTTTTTGTGTTGACTATAATACTATAAGCCAGGGGCGCTGCTGGCCAGTAAGTGCCCTATGACAACATTCTTGAAGACTGTGTTTGGGACGTGGATTATGTCGCGGACGAAAGTGAAAAGGGGCGAGGAGGTGTGTTGCGGACAGAAGTGAAGCCCGGGGCAGGGGGGCTCAGGTTTGGGGGGTGTTTTGTTGCCGGTTTGATTGAGCCCCCTAAAGGTAACTCAGGAGGCCCCAATAGGATGTCGGCCCAAGCAATACTAAACCATTTGAGTAGCTATATAGTTGTTTGGACTTAATTTGTTCTATTATCTGAAACCGATTTGATGTCCCAGGATGTCCTTCGAAAATGAGTAGGGGTTTATCTCTGTTATCCTGGCCAAATTTACCCACTGGCCTCTGTCCATCATGGCCTCCTAACCCTCCCCATATCATAATTGGCTTCATCACTCTGTCTCCTCTCCACCAATCAGCTGGTGTGTGGTGTGCGGTCTGGCGCAATATGGCTGCCGTCACATCATCTAGGTGGATGCTGCACACTGTGTAACTGTGTAAAGCGGTTTGAGTGTTCAGAAAATCGCTATATAAATGTAAGGAATTATTATTATTATCATTGATAACTGAACTTAAAATGTTTAAGTTACTAATATTCTAAATGTTTGATAATATCAACACAAATAATATACAGTTGAAGTCAGAATTATTAGCCCCCCCTTTGAATTTTTTTTTTTCTTTTTTAAATATTTCCCAAATGATGTTTAACAGAGCAAGGAAATTTTCACAGTATGTCTGATAATATTTTTTCTTCTGGAGAAAGTCTTATTTGTTTTATTTCGGCTAGAATAAAAGCAGTTTTTAATTTTTAAAAAAACATTTTAAGGTCAATATTATTAGCCCCTTTAAGTTATTATTTTTTTTCGATAGTCTACAGAACAAACCATCATTAAACAATGACTTGCCTAATTACCTTATCCTGCCTAATTAACTTAATTAAGCCTTTAAATGTCCCTTTAAGCTGTATAGAAGTGTCTTGAAAAATATCCAGTAAAATATTATTTACTGTCATCATGACAAAGATAAAATAAATCAGTTATTAGAAATGAGTTATTAAAACTATTATGCTTAGAAATGTGTTGAAAAAATCGTCTCTCTGTTAAACAGAAATTGGAGAAACAAAATAAACAGGGGGGCTAATAATTCAGCAGGGCTAATAATTCTGACTTCAACTGTATGTGTGCATGACTCAATATATTTGTAAGTTTACAGTACTCAAACCAATTTGTTTCAAAATGTAAATGGTTTGCCGCAATCGGTTTCCTCAAACAGTTTGAGTTAAATTAACTTATTGGGTATTACAGTGTATATAAAATCACACCACAATAGTACGTCTCGTCTTTGACTCATATATTCATAAAGCCCAAAAGATACTCAGTGCAATCTTTGACACTATTTCATATTTCATGTGTCTGAATACGATTGCATCGAGTACATTTGTGGCCTCAGCATCTGTCTTCACATCATCTTTTATGCTGAAATGTTAGTAACGCGATGAAACTCAAAGCAAAAATCTTGTTTAGGGTCCTGTATCCTTCTGTTGGCTGTGCCTTGATGCACCTTTATATTGGACAGCACTGATCTTAGAGCAGTAAAACACTGTCATGGGCCTTAAAACTCTCTTCAAACAGGCTGTGTTTAAAGTAGAATACTAGCACACTGCATACTGTAGTTTCTATATTTAAAAAAAATATGCTGACCTCAGTGTATTCAAGACATGTTCACATGATGCTATAATTAATGGAATTGTGAGATTACAACTTATATCATAAAATAAGTCATTATTGTACAGCAAAAAGATGCAGCTTGTATTGATACCGTTGCTGTAGAAATGCATAATTCTAGTCAAATGTCGTCTTAAAGTTACAGTAATCACATCTTGAATGTGCAAATGCAGAATTTGCATGTTTATTAGCAACCTAAGGCAGCCGTGGCCTATTGGTTATAGAGTTGGACTTGCGATCCAAAGGTTGCAGGTTCTAGTCCCAGTACTAGCAGGCATTGGCTGTTTCTCAATATGCGTTCTTCAGTGTTCTTGCGTCCTTGTGTTCTCGTGTAACGTCATCATCAACTGTCAAAGTTCAGTTCCAAAACTCAAGAACGGAGGACGCATGAATGTTCCCGGATGTGTTCTTGATATCGAGGACGCATTGATGCAGACTGGATAAAAGTGTCTGATTAATGTATTGTAAACCTATTTTAAAAATATAGACTAAAACTGCAGAAGTTTATTTTTACTTTGACATCAATCCCTTTGTCAAATGACATTGTGCAGCTCCGTAATATTCTATTAAAAAATAAATAAATAGGATAAAAATAAGTCTGTTTTGTCACACTTTACAATTAGCTTTCATTAGGTAAACTAAGTATAAACAATTCTTATACAGCATTTATTAATAATAGTTTAACATTTATTAATGCATTATTCAAATCCAAAGTTGACATGAACTAACAAGCGATGACTTTACTTTCAATAACTAATGTTAGCAAAGATTAATAAATACTGTAATAAATATATGTATGTTAGTAAATACATGAATTAATGGGACCTTATTTTAAAGTGTTACCACACTATTTTCCTAACATGCAGCTAAATAAGTTAAAGTAAAATGTTTAATTTTTAAGAGTCTCATCAAATTGTCTAAAAATTCTGTAACTGCTGATATTGATTCCAGTCATTCCTCATCCTTGCAGATCAGTTATGAGTGCACTTCATTGTGGGATACATTTGATGAACATTTTGACAAATGATCAATGGTTAAAAATCAGCATACAGTGTGCTGTGGAAGAATCAGCACATACTCCAAAAATGACGTTTGCTGTTTGTTCAAGCTACTCATTTAAAATGAGCTGAAACAACACAATCCTTGAGGTTTTTTAGGGACAACTTAATTGTTTTATGTTCAATCCACTTACATTGGTAAAAACTAATAAGTTAACTTCATGTTGTCCCAACACAAATCAAAACCCAGCATTTTTCTACAGTGCCGTCAGTATGCTAGTATGCTACTATTCTGAACACAGGCAGTGCCTCCAAACATCATCATAACCCGACTGACATAAGGGAATGAGTTTATCTTTATTATTGAGCGTTTGCCATATCCTTCAGCTTACAAGTACAAAAACGTATCAAGCACCTTAAGCATTTCTTTTCTCACGGTTGATATTTCAATTTTTTTTTTTACCACAGTCCTTGTGAGATCCTGCACTCTTGGTTTGATCGAACTTTTAATTTGCTCCTGAGTGTTCGTAGAGCATGTGTTGGAGTTGAACAGGCCGCTTTATATAACCTATGGGATGAGTCCAACACGATCTTACAGCAACTTGTAACTTTTTGATTTAGAGGCTAATTCGTATGAATTCATACAAACTCATTCGTACATTTTTTTTTTTAATTGCCAGGTTCTGCTGTTTGCATTTCCCGAATTTTCATTGGCAATCTGAAGCCAATCGTAATCGTTTGTTTTGGTTCAATTCGGAATTTCCCCAACCATTGCAGAGCCCAGGGGGCCAGAGTGAGCGCTCCAGCTTGGCCCCACCCTGATCCCATTTGATCAATTTAGTATGATTTGCTTATCCCCCAATGATGGTTGGGTTTAGGGGAGGGGTTGGGTACCACACCTCCTTTTAAAAGCATACATTTGCGTACGAATTACCAACTAAACTGACAAAACGTAAAATAGTTAGTTTCCTCGTGAGATCAGGCTGGATGAGTCCCGTTAGCGATTCTTACTGCCGTAGTTTATTTGTCTGGTCGGTCTGATGAGTGTTTTGTTTGTGTCACAAGTACACAAATGTAACAAGCACCTTAAGCATTTCTTTTCTCACGGTTGACATTTAATTTTTTTTTAAGCACAGTCCTTGTAAGATCCTCACTCTTGGTTTGATCGAACTTTTAATTTGCTCCTGAGTGTTCGTAGAGCATGTGTTGGAGTTGAACAGGCCGCTTTATATGACCTATGGGATGAGTCCAACACGATCTTACAGCAATTCGTAACTTTTTGATTTAGAGGCTGATTCGTATGAATTAATACAAACTCATTCGTACAATTTTTTAAAAAATTTCCAGGTTCTGCTGGTTGCATTTCCCGAATTTTCATTGGCAATCTGAAGCCAATCGTAATCATTTGTTTTGGTTCAATTCGGAATTTCCCCAACCATTGCAGATCCCAGGGGGCCAGAGTGAGCGCTCCAGCTTGGCCCCACCCTGATCCCATTTGATCAATTTACTATGATTTGCTAATCCCCCAATGACGGTTGGGTTTAGGGGTGGGGTTGGGTGCCACACCTCCTTTTAAATCATACATTTTCATACGAATTACCAACTAAACTGACAAAACGTAAAATAGTTAGTTTCCTCGTGAGATCAGGCTGGATGAGTCCCGTTAGCGATTCTTACTGCCGTAGTTTATTTGTCTGGTAGGTCTGATGAGTGTTTTGTTTGTGTCTGATGGTTTGCTGATTGTTGAGGAAACGAATCGATGTTTGCCGTTACGTGAAATAACTGTGGCGATTTTTCCGAGAAGTGTTTTGAGAGTATTGTCAGTGTCGGTGTTGAAGGAACGATCCGTGTCAAAACGAATGTTTAGGCAAAAATCCGTTAAAGCCTGTTTTATTTGCTTGTTCGAGTTTCTTTGAAGATAAAGACAGCACTTAACATGTTGAACATTCCCTCGTAAAGCTGTATATTCCTCATTTATTCACCTTCATGTTATTCAAAACCTTTATGACATTTATTTGTTTTCATGTAGAAAGCTCATGTTTGTCCTTATAGTGTTTTACGAAAGAGACTCGTGCATGACGTGAGGGAATGAGTGGTTTCGGGTGAGCTGTTATTTATTTTCTCATCAACAGCTGTCAGGATGTCATGTGTTTGTTTTGTTTTTTTACACACCTTATACGAAAGGTGAAGGATGCATGTATGATGCTAGTGCACATGATTCTTGCTAAGTCTCAGTTTGTTTGTTGTCATCCACCTGCACAACTAAATTGGTTGGAGAAAATGAGGTAAATATGCTAAATGTCACGCAGACACTTAAGCTTCATACTGTACATATCACTAATATTTGAACTTGAATGCAATCCTGATCCTGACACGATCACTTATGACTCCTGTTTGCTTATATTTTAGACCCCAATGAGACCTACAAATGGATAAAAAAAATATATATATATAGTGTATACGTGCAAGGTCATAGGTGGTAATGTAAGCAAAAGGCTTTCAAAAGACTGTTTTAAGCTTTTGCCCTTAACCTTGATGGCAAAAACAGATGTGTCAGTATGATGTGCAAAAGTTGAAAGGATAGTTCGTCGATAAATGAAACATTCACCATTTACGCAAACTCAAAGACTATTTCAAACCAAATTATCGGCAGCATTTATTTCCAATAAGCGCATTTAAGTCCAGTAAATCTCTAAAACTATCAATTTTGAACATAAAATATAGCACATATACATATAATAAGTAAAATATAGCAAGCAATGGCTTTTAAACTCCTAAAAATAAACTCCAAATGACTGAGAAAAAAATGTGTTATTTATTTTATAAACAAATATATTAATTTGCTCAAATGCATTCCAATTCAAGTGTATCCGTCTGCGGACTGCAAGACAGGGGCGTAACGTGAAGGGGCGTAACTTGTAGTAAGTTAGAGGCGTAACTTGCAGTTATCGAGATCCCATTAAACCATGCGAGATGTCACAACTAGATGTTGTTGGCAAGATGGCGGAAATACTTACCAGTGAACATTTTTACCATATGTTTTCATGAGTTTTCTCCAAATTTATCCACAACCAATTTATTTGATTTATTATTATATTCATTAATTTAGCAACTCCACCATGCAACTCGCAGACTTCATCCGTTTTTAACATGACAGTTAGCCTACTCAGCGTCGCCCTCTGTGATTATAAAAACAGTACAATAGCGAGTGCATCAAGTACGTAAGCCTCCGCAATTCGCAGCTGTATGTTAATAACTGTGATGGTTGGGTTTAGGGTTAGGGAAGGTGCAGACGTTAATAACTGTGATGGTTGGGTTTAGGGTTGGGGAAGGTGTAGACGTTAATAACTGTGATGGTTGGGTTTAGGTTTGGGGAAGGTGTAGAGGTTAAGAACTGATGATGGTTGGGTTTAGGTTTAGGGAAGGTGTAGACATTAATGATGATGGATGGGGTTTAGGTTTGGGGAAGGTGTAGACGTTAATAATGATGATGGTTGGGTTTGAGTTTGGAGACGGTGTAGACGTTAATAACGATGATGGTTGGGTTTAGGGTTGGGGAAGGTGTAGACAATAATAACTATGATGGTTGGGTTTAGGTTTGGAGAAGGTGTAGACGTTAATAACGATGATGGTTGGGTTTAGGGTTGGGGAAGGTGTAGACAATAATAACTATGGTGGTTGGGTTTAGATTTGGGGAAGGTGTAGACGTTAATAACTGTGATGGTTGGGTTTAGGGTTGGGGAAGGTGTAGACAATAATAACTATGATGGATGGGTTTAGGTTTGGAGAAGGTGTAGACGTTAATAACGATGATGGTTGGGTTTAGGGTTGGGGAAGGTGTAGACAATAATAACTATGATGGTTGGGTTTAGGTTTGGGGAAGGTGTAGACGTTAATAACTGTGATGGTTGGGTTTAGGGTTGGGGAAGGTGTAGACGTTAATAACTGTGATGGTTGGGTTTAGGGTTGGGGAAGGTGTAGACGTTAATAACTGTGATGGTTGGGTTTAGGGTTGGGGAAGGTGTAGACAATAATAACTATGATGGTTGGGTTTAGGTTTGGGGAAGGTGTAGACGTTAATAACTGTGATGGTTGGGTTTAGGGTTGGGGAAGGTGTAGACAATAATAACTATGATGGTTGGGTTTAGGTTTGGGGAAGGTGTAGACGTTAATAACTGTGATGGTTGGGTTTAGGGTTGGGGAAGGTGTAGACGTTAATAACTGTGATGGTTGGGTTTAGGTTTGGGGAAGGTGTAGACGTTAATAACGATGATGATTGGGTTTAGGGTTGGGGAAGGTGTAGACAATAATAACTATGATGGTTGGGTTTAGGTTTGGGGAAGGTGTAGACGTTAATAACTGTGATGGTTGGGTTTAGGGTTGGGGAAGGTGTAGACAATAATAACTATGATGGTTGGGTTTAGGTTTGGGGAAGGTGTAGACGTTAATAACTGTGATGGTGGGTTTAGGGTTGGGGAAGGTGTAGACGTTAATAACTGTGATGGTTGGGTTTAGGTTTGGGGAAGGTGTAGACGTTAATAACGATGATGATTGGGTTTAGGGTTGGGGAAGGTGTAGACAATAATAACTATGATGGTTGGGTTTAGGTTTGGGGAAGGTGTAGACGTTAATAACTGTGATGGTTTGGTTTGAGTTTAGGGAAGGTGTAGACGTTAATAACGAAGATGGTTGGGTTTGAGTTTGGGAAAGGTGTAGACAATAATAACTATGATGATTGGGTTTAGGTTTGGGGAAGGTGTAGAAGTTAATAACTGTGATGGTTTGGGTTAGGGTTGGGGAAGGTGTAGACATTAATAACTGTGATGGTTGGGTTTAAGTGTGGAGTAGGTGTAGACGTTAATAACGATGATGCTTAGGTTTAGGCTTGGGGAAGGTGAAAACATTAATAATGATGTTGGTTGGGTTAAGGTTGGGGAAGGTGTAGACATTAATAACTGTGTTGGTTGGGTTTAAGTGTGGAGTAGGTGTAGACGTTAATAACTGTGTTGGTTGGGTTTAAGTGTGGAGTAGGTGTAGACGTTAATAACTGTGATGGTTGGGTTTAAGTGTGGAGTAGGTGTAGACATTAATAACTGATGTATGGCGCCATCCTGCCAACAACACAGTTTGACATATGGGTCTCCCTAACTTCAAGTTACGCCTCTAACATACTACAAGTTATGCCCTTTCATGTTTCGGCCCTGTCTTGCAGTCTGCAGACAGACTGGACTCTTCAAATCAGGATCTTCTTGACAGGAAAAAAGTTAAATAATAGTTGCATAAATGATGACAATGTTCATTTTTGAGTGAATTATCCCTTTAACCCACAAATTTACTGTTATATTGTTAGTATGTACCTCGTTCTTTACCTGATTATGGAAAAAAATCAAAAATTATATTTCATGTCAGGTCAAAGAGTGTGAAAGGTGGAAATATGCCTTGTTATCTATTCTGGTGAGTTGTTTTAAAACTTTGCCACATTTGTTTGTTTTGTATTATTGCATTTTATTTTTTGGGAGGGGGGAAGTGTGTAATTGTCTTAAAACTGGAACACTGTCGATGTACAGGGGCACTGAACGGCCTAAAATAGGGAAACACATTTTGGCGAGACACTGCGATTTAAACGATCATGAATGTGTCGGTCTTGTGTCACAATTCCAAGTACACTGTGGAACAAAAGTCCTTGTTTTTAAGTGGTCTGAACGATTTGCTTTTGCCAAAAAAAAAAGTGGAAAAAAAAATAGTATTCAACATGAAAAGCTAAAATGTGGAAGCAGCTTGCGCAAGGGGAGGGGCCTGATGTATAAGCACCCAGTGGGAGGAGTCATTAGCTCAGACCCTCCCTTAGCCCCTCCCCCTCCAAAGCAACACCATTGTAGGCGCGTTTCCATCAGCGAGACGTGTGTATGTGATTACTTAGTCTTTAGTCTGGTGCTCCGTGACAAATGTGTACAAAAATATATATTAAAAAAATAAACAATACAAAGGAGAAACTGAATTTAACATGAGTGAGGTTTTAAAATGTATTAACAATTTAAAAAAAACACAGTACTGCTGATAATACTCATGAGTTGAGGTCTGAAATCATGGTGAGCGTTTTTCTTTTGGTTCGTTTATTGGATTGTGTGTTGGGGGCTCAGTGCCTCGTCTCTGGGTCCATGTTGCTCCATTTTTTTGTACAGACAACAACAAAAAAAGAAAAAGAAAAAAAGGGAAAATTTGTAAAATATTGTGTCTGTGACTCCTTGTAAAATATTTTCAAATTGTTTATTACAGAGAATCAGTTATTAAATAATGGTCATATTTTTCACTTCAGTGGGATGTGTGGTGGTTATTTTTCTGCTGTCATTAATATGTTATTGAGGCTCATTAGAGACTTAAAGTCTCCATTTGAACACATCGTCCAAATGTTGTGCTATATTTTTCATGACATGCTTAAGGGTGCTTTCAATACTATTCACCTTTATTTCTATTACAGCTTTTACAATGTAGATTGTGTTAAAGCAGCTTAACATAGAAGTTCTAGTAAATTGAAACAGTGTCAGTCCAGTTTGCAGAGTTGAAGTTCAGTTTAGTTCAGTTCAGTGTGGTTTAATTTCCACTGCTGAAAGTCCAAACACTGTAGAGCAACTCCCTCGATGCGCAGCTCCACAAGACCCAAACCGAGCAAGCCAGTGGTGAGGAACAAACTTCACCAATTGACGAAAGTGAAGAAAAAAACCTCGAGAGAAACCAGGCTCAGTTGGGCACAACCATTCCTCCCCTGACCAGTGTTGCCAGATGTAGCTGACTGATTCCAGCCCAAAAAACCTTCGCAATGCAATAGGTGTGGGGGGGGTTGGACGGTCTCAAAATTTCACGAAGGCGGGGGGGCTTTTACAAAACTGCCTAAACATACACTACCCGCCTATGTTATTTTTAACCCGCACACTTGAATCTAAAACCGCCCAATTGGGCGGGAACCCGCACAATCTGGCAACACTGCCTCTGGCCAAACTTCTTGTGCAGAGCTGCAGTCTAGTTTTTCACACCTTACTTAATTAGATTAGTTATAATGTACCAAAAATGATGAGAGATGACATTTTCGGGTGAACTATCTCTTTAATAACATTTAATAATGTTATTTAACATTTCGTTTTATCTTTCAAGAGCAAAAAATCAGTATAAAAAAAAACTCAATTCATAACCAAAGCATAATGATTATCACTAAATCATGGGAATGATTTGAAACGATGAACAATTTGATGCATGGAATTATAAAAAATATAAATCACACTTTACAATAAGATTACATTAGGCCAATGTTAATGTATTTATTAACACAAACTAATAAAGAACAATACTTGTACAGCAATTATTATTAATTAGAATTTAACATTTACTAATGCATTATTACAATCCAAATTGACGCTTGTTAATATCAGTTAAAGGTGCTGTATGTAAGTTTTGACTCTTCTAAAGCATAAAAATACCATAATATGTTTGCAGATATTTAAGAAACATCCCAAGTGAAGATACTTGTTTAACTGAAAAACAATGCTGAAGTCAGATATTCTGCTTTTAAAATGTTTTTCCGTGCCGGAACGCTGTCTTCGTTTAGGTAAATTTAACCTGCACTATGCCAGTTTAGCCAATTATAATTCAGCATTCCGGGTTGCCTTGTTGGAAAACAGCGTATTTCATTCATTCAGAAAGACTCTGAAAGCATGCGTCCGTGACCGAAATAGACAGTATCAGACGTCAAAATGAGACCGATGCAGTTCCACATGAGGTTATTAATTAGCAAATGATATAAACATTACGAACGTAAACGTTAGGTGAGCAGGTCACATTGTAACTGCGTGTCCTAACAACACACTTTGTGACGAGATAGTCAGTAATGAGCGGTTTGGCTGTTTGCACCAGACGAAACACAACAAAAATGTAAATACAGCCTTTCAGAAGCACAGAATATGCACTCACTCATGAAACGGTAAGGTTTAGAATCTATTCAAACTCACATTGTTAGCATTTAGCACTGAATAAAGCACACGCGATTTACCTGAGGTGATCACTGTCATAGGTTTCACATGTTGAGCTGTGAGAAATAGAAGCCGTTTCTAATATATCAATTCGAGGTGTTGGTTAAAACCAAAACTCCTTTTAGTATGGAAAATATTCCCTCTGTCGCGTGTCGTTGCTTTTATTCAGAACAGTTTTAAATCACTCGTATCTGTACTCAATCTGGCATCCCGCGTTTGCGTCTATTTTGATCCAGGAGTGCAATACCTAGTTCAACCACTGGGTGTCAGACTTACATACTGGACCTTTAATGCACTGTGAGTTAACATGAGCTAACAACTTTATTACTATTAGCATTAACAGCAGTGGCGGCTGGTGTTAAAAAATGTGAGGGGGGCGCATTTTAAAAGCCATTAAAAGCCATTTTTCAGGTGATGTACCAAAAAACAAAAATGACTAAAGCATACAATAAATGCATCACAAATCAGTTCATTTTAGTTCAATTTTTGTTTATCAGTAATGAAGTAATCAAGATAATCAGTAAACACACACACACACATAAATGTTGCCTAATCACTGGCCAGTAGCACTACTTAAAAATTTATTTTGCTCTCCTTTCTTTCTGGCTTGCAAATTTCTTAATGAGCTTTTGGTTAAAGTCAGTCATCTCAGTCACCAGTGTCTTCTCTATTGACAGCATGGCCAATGCATTCAGCCTCTCTTGCGTCATGCTGTTTGAAACAGCAAACATGGAAAACAGTAAAGGCTTGACTTACATCACAACCTGTCAGCCAACTCCGTTTGTCATAACAAGTGCTGGAAAAGCCAAGGGTGTACGCGCGCCCGCGAATCGCGATCACTTGACTGCTGGTGAATTTGTTTTCATTAGTTTTGCAAGGAAGGTCGATCTGGTCCAAGCTCCTTGATTCTTTTTTTTTTCTTCATCCAAACGCCTTGTGAACGGATATCTTTGCAAAGATACAACAGAATTTTCCTTCATCTTGCTCTTGCTTTCATTATATGATTAAAGGTCAGCACAGCTAACTGACGAGCTGCTGCTGAGTGAACGGTCTAAGTGAGAATGGTCCAATCACATAAGGCCAATCATATAAAAACAAATATGATTCGTTCTAACAACAAAATGGGAGGGTTCGGGGCGCAGAGCGCTGCGCCCTAAGGACAATTTAAAACTAGCCAATTAGAGCTTATCGTCATATCACATGCTTTGCAAAAGTTTGTGTACCTACATAGACACCCATTAGTCCGGCGCCCCGCACACATATGAAAAAATATTGTTCATACATTTTTTTTTCAATAAATGTTAGTATGACTACAATAAATGTTAGAATGTTATAATTAAATCAGTTTATTTTGTTAATATTTGTGATAATAAATATTGACATATTAAAGAGTCTAACTTGACGGGGGCGGCGCCCCAACGCCCTCTATTGACCAGCCGCCACTGATTAACAGAGATGAAAAAACACTGTAATAAATGTATTGTTTGTTCATGTTACTTAATGCATGAACTAATACAGCCTTATTGTAAAGTGTTATCAAAATATGATTAATCTTTCAACAAATATTAGTGTTTCAGAGCTTCATTCTGGTACAAAACACCCAGTTTAGTTCCTGATGTGTGAAATCAGCTCTCATCCCATAGGATTCTCTTATTATTCTCTTAAAACACAAATCAACACAAGTGCCATCAGGCCACATTGCAAAAACATGATTATGCCAGTTTGCATATTTTAAAACAATCTGGTGTTTCTGATGTAATCAGTTATGGGATTGACTATATTACATATCAATCAGATGTGTGATTAATGCCTTTAAGTGGTTTTTACTCTGTTAGGTGTTTTTGTGTGTGATACACTTTCATCTCAGCTGTTGTAGGAAATCCAGAACTGCCTTATGCCAGGTCTTCTGATCATCAAGGTAACAAGGATGCCCCGCCCCCTTCATTACCACCACTCTGTGATTGGGCAGCTGGCTCAGGTTGTTTAGCGACACTTCTCCAAGCTGAGTATCCTGGTCTCCGTAAACTATAAGAGTCGGAGTCTGTGAGGATACATGAGGTGAAAATCACACATTTTAGATCAAAATCAAGACATTAAGTAGTAATAAAGGTCATTTATAGACATGCTGTGGAGAAAATACAGTTTTAATGCTGTCTATGAGGTGTTTTTAATGACATATAGACAATCCCAAAACAACTTCAGTGTACTAGAATGTGATATGAACCTTTTTGAGTTTCGCATCACCACAAATATATTAAATCTTGTTTAAAACAATCTTTAATGGGAAAAAAACATTGAACTGTCATTTGGATTATCAACAGTTGCATTTAAGGGATAATTAGTGACTGCAGGGGGACTTTAATTATATAGTGTTATATCTACAGAGCAGTTAAGCAGCTTAAAATAATTGAATTACATCGTGTTACATCTAAAGGGGATTAAAAGTAGAATGATTTTATAATGATATAACATTTTTTGAGTTGGATAGATCATATTTTAATATATTTAAATTAACAAAAAGACCCTGCAGTTACACTAGGATTTGTCAATAATTAATAGCTATCATATATATTTATAACTGTAACAATATTGTAATTATAATAACATAATTAGCTACAGTCCATCTGGAAAGTCTTCATAGCGCTTCACTTTTTCCACATTGTTCTATGTTACAGCCTTATTCCAAAATAGATTAAATTAATTTATTTCCTCAAAATTCTACACACAATCCCCCATAATGACAATGTGAATAAAGAGTTTTTGAAATTGTTGCAAATTTATTAAAAATAAAAAACCTGATAAATCACATGTACATCAGTATTTACAGCCTTTGCTCAATACTGTGTTGATGCACCTTTGGCAGTAATTACAGCCTCAAGTCTTTTTGAATATGATGCCACAAGCTTGGCACACCTGTCTTTGGGAATTTTTGCCCATTCCTCTTTGCAGTACCTCTCAAGCTCTATCAGGTTTGATGGGAAGCGACGGTGTACAGCCATTTTCAGATCTCTCCAGAGATGTTCAATAGGATTTAAATCTGGGCTCTGGCCGGGCCCCTCAAGGACATTCACTGAGTTGTGAAGTCACTCCATTGATATTTTGGCAGTGTGCTTTGGGTCATTGTCTTTCTGGAAGATGAACCGTCGCCCCAGTCTGAGGACAAGAGCACTTTGAAGCAGGTTTTCATTCAGGATGTCTCTGTACATTGCTGCATTCATCTTTCCCTCTATCCTGACTAGTCTTCCAGTTCCTGCTGCTGAAAAACATCCCCACAGCATGATGCTGCCACCACCATGCTTCACTGTAGGGATGGTATTAGCCTGGTGATGAGCGGTGCCTGGTTTTCTACAAATGTAACGCCTGGCATTCACTCCAAAGAGTTCAATTTTAGTCTCATCAGACCAGAGAATGTAGTTTCTTATGGTCTGAGAGTCCTTCAGATGCCTTTTGGCAAATTCCAGGCGGGGAGTGTCTTCCGCCTGGCCACTCTACCATACAGGCCTGATTGGTGGATTGCTGCACAGATGGTTGTCCTTCTGTAAGGTTCTCCTCTCTCCACAGAAGAACGCTGGAGCTCAGACAAAGTGACCATCGGGTTGTACCTGAGCTCAATTTAGAGCTTCACGCCAAAGGCTGTGAATGCTGATGTACATGTGATTTTTCAGGTTTTTTATTTTTAATAAATTTGCAACAATTTATTAAAAATAAAAAACCTGAAAAATCACATGTACAAATTATATATATATATATGTATTGAACCGTTCGGTACGAGACTTTCGGTTCGGTACGCATTACAAACTGAACGATTCAGACAAATATCTAAAAAGATAAAAGAGAATAAGTGTATAAAATATAATGTTTTCAGTGCAACAACGCTCAACAAGGCATCCCAAATGACGTGACAGGCAACATGCTGCCTTCCCCCGCCCAGCTCCAAACACTACTCCAGTCAGGCACACGCTGCACTAGCTCGCAAAATGGCTAGTAACGTTAATGTAATCCTCCTATAACCAACAGCGGGTCTGGCGTTTGGGAGCACTTTGGTTTCCCTGTAAGTTATGAGGATGATGGCAAGAGAGTGGTGGATAAAAAAAAACAATGACATCTGCTGACAGTAAGCTATTTTAGCGGTAATACTTGAACATGTCAACTCATTTACTGACATCACGGAATCACTAACTGGAATTAGACGAAAACTAGAAACACGCACACTACATGCAACTATCCCCGCAGCATTCAGACAGGCAATTTCTACAAATTCGATCAGGGCAAAACAAATCACAGAGGCAATCGGTACATTTATAGCTGTGGATATGAAACCTTAATCGGTAGTGGAAATTTCGGTTTTTAAGAAAATGTTTGTAATAGAGCCCCGTTACATTATTCCTTCATAAGCTCATTTCAGTTAGATAATAATTCCTGCTTTCAGAAATGGCAGGTGACAGTCAAATCAAGCAGATCTGTGCTGTCTGAAGAAAAGGTGGACACTCATCTTTCTCAAAATAAAAAATTACTTAAAACTTGATTGAAACGGAGTTCCATATAAAAAACTAAATTGTTCTTTTTATTTGTGTAACTACTACAAAGAAGGATTTGTTTAATTTGCTGCTAAGCAGAAACATCAGACGTATAGCTCTATCTCTGTTCAAAGTAAGGGGAAAAAAAAGTATCGAAGTATCGAACCGAACCGTGATTTTTGTGAACTGTTACACCCCTAATATATATATATATATATATATATATATATATATATATATATATATATATATATATATATATATATATATATATATATATATATATATATATATATATATTATAGGTGGGCATAGATTAATTTTTTTAATCTAGATTAATCTCAAAATTAATCTAGATTAAAATGGCTCATTTGAATTCTGCCGAAGGCATTCAGAATATGTGTGCTACCCAAATTCTTTGAGAACGGGTTTTTCAAGCCGGGTGTCGCATTAGACCAGGGGCTCATCTCCTGTTTTCAAAGTGGATCACAAACTGCTTGAGAAACTGTTCTACTATGATAATTGGTGATGAAAATAAATGATGTTCAATAAGATGTACTTGTGTTTACTAACTGTTTATTCAGTTAAACGTGAATTTTGAACTGTAGGCCTACATAAGCTCCAAACAGCGATTTTTGATTACCTTAATCTGACTAAAGTCATAACTGAAGTAAACAGAAATGGAATTAAGACATGTGGAGTATGCAGATATTAGTGGCATTATTGAAGTAAACAGCGCGGTCTTTAGGACCTTTCGCCATGTTTTCCGACAAGATCCACACGCGGCTGTCAGGGTAAAGTCTAGATTGGATACGCGGCCGGCCGGAAGTGCGATATGCACATTAATATAGCGCCATTTTTTATGACACTGTATAACAATAATTAATATTTTTACAGTACTGTGACGGTTGGGTTTAGGGTTGGGGTGGGGGTAGGCGTTATCAAATACAATTTATTGGGTAATTTAATAGATATCATAAATAATACTCTGTACAACTACTGTTTTTACGCTTCTGTGACAGTTGGATTTAGGGTTGGGGTGGGGGTGGGGGTAGACGTTAATAAAATACAATAAATCTGAAATTTCATAAATAACATAAGTCAGTAAAGGACCGCGCACACACACACATACACAAACAAACACACACATCGCGAAATGCGTAAGTTTTTTTCTTACCATTTGGCGTGCATTATTAAATTCCATGACAATCTCACCAGTCATTACTCCTTATTTGCGTCTAATACCCCAGTTTGTCACGATGGCATGAATGAAATGTTTGTGAGTTACTGAAACTGCCGAACTGCAGTTAGATTCAAGCATCCTGCTGATTTGATTTAAAAAGGCACTCGTTTGTCAGACGGTTCACCGGTCAGGTATACATCCGCGCTAATATATCAAGGTGAAAGTCATCATAGCTTGCATAAAATAGACCCAGCTCCCACCCCACTTTGAGAATAGATTAACGGCGATATTTTTTTATCGCGCGATAAGAGTCTCGCGTTAACGCTGCACGTTAACGCCGATAACAGCCCAGCACTAATATATATATATATATATATATATATATATATATATATATATATATATATATATATATATATATATATATATATATATATATATACTCATTATAATACTATAATTAGCTATACAACAAAATTAGCAATCTATACTAATAATACAAGCATTATCTATCTATATATATATATATATATTATTGCAGAATCTTTTACATTTATTTATTCTTTACTATAGCCGAGGAACGAGGGTCTTACCTAGTCTAAATAAAATAAAAATGTATGTAAAGTCTATGGTACAAACCACTGAACACCAGAAGTCCACTATATGAAGAAAAAAATCCTGAATGTTTATGATGTTGTGAACATCTTCGGATGACAAGGAAGAGAGATAATCAGGATATTTTTATTTCAGAAGTGGACTACCTGTGTCATGGTGGCTCAGCGGTTAGCACTGTCGCCTCACAGCAAGAAGGTTGCTGGTTCGAGTCCCGGCTGGGTCAGTTGGCATTTCTGTGTGGAGTTTGCATGTTCTCCCCGTGTTGGCGTGGGTTTCCTCTGGGTGCTCCTGTTTCCCCCACAGTCCAAAGACATGCGCTATAGGTGAACTGAGTAAACTAAATTGGCCGTAGTGTATGAGTGTGTTTGAATCTGAGTGTTTATGGGTGTTTCCCTATACTAGGTTGTGGCTGGAAGGGCATCAGCTGCATAAAACATATGCTGGAATAGTTAATTTTGCTGGGGCGATCCCTGACAAATGAGGGACTAAGCCAAAAAAAAAATGAATGAAGTGAACTACCCCTTTAAGTCACAATAAATGTATAATAACATAATTAGCTTTACTGCAAAATAGAAACTATCAGCTATATATATCTATAATGAAATAATGAATTTATTTGGCTTAAAGAGATGACCTGTTAAATATGTGGTGATTATGAAGAGTGTGTGTTGACCTGTATGCTGCTGTACTGCTCGGCGGTGAACTTCTCAGTGCAGATGGGAGCGACAGGGATGTAAGCTTTGAGCAGCTCTGAGTGCTGGAAGAGGAACGGCAGCGAGTACATGCCGCTGAGAGACGGGCTGATGATCACCACGGGGCCCGTCTGCAGGCCCTCACACACCTGTCTGAGGAACACAGCTGGAGCCAGTTCACCCACTGCAGCAGGAGCCACGGCGGCCTTCGACTGACCCAGACCTGAGGGACAACAGACACGCACACTCACTGCAGACGGGGGTACTCACACTATAGTTCATTGCCATTTCATTTCTCTGCAAGTCATGTATTGCACCATGATTGCAGTCACCATAAAATGTGCCAGATTTTTGTCAGTGTTTTGATATATTAAACATACTAATTATTTTATAAATTATATAAAATAATAAGTTTTTATTTATTACAACTTACATATTTATTATTTTACATTCATATATACAGGGAGTGCAGAATTATTAGGCAAGTTGTACTTTTGAGAATTAATTTTATCATTGAACAACAACCATGTTCTCAATGAACCCAAAAACTCATTAATATCAAAGCTGAATATTTTTGGAAGTAGTTTTTAGTTTGTTTTTAGTTTTAGCTGTTTTAGGAGGATATCTGTGTGGTCAGGTGACTATTACTGTGCATAATTATTAGACAACTTAACAAAAAAACAAATATATACCCATTTCAATGATTTATTTTCACCAGTGAAACCAATATAACATCTCAACATTCACAAATATACATTTCTGACATTCAAAAACAAAACAAAAACAAATCAGTGACCAATATAGCCACCTTTCTTTGCAAGGACACTCAAAAGCCTGCCATCCATGGATTCTGTCAGTGTTTTGATCTGTTCACCATCAACATTGCGTGCAGCAGCAACCACAGCCTCCCAGACACTGTTCAGAGAGGTGTACTGTTTTCCCTCCTTGTAAATCTCACATTTGATGATGGACCACAGGTTCTCTATGGGGTTTAGCTCAGGTGAACAAGGAGGCCATGTCATTAGTTTTTCTTCTTTTAGACCCTGTCTTGCCAGCCACGCTGTGGAGTACTTGGACGCGTGTGATGGAGCATTGTCCTGCATGAAAATCATGTTTTTCTTGAAGGATGCAGACTTCTTCCTTTACCACTGCTTGAAGAACGTGTCTTTCAGAAACTGGTAGTAGGACTGGGAGTTGAGCTTGACTCCATCCTCAACCCGAAAAGGCCCCACAAGCTCATCTTTGATGATACCAGCCCAAACCAGTACTCCACCTCCACCTTGCTGGCGTCTCAGTCGGACTGGAGCTCTCTGCCCTTTGCCGATCCAGCCACGGGCCCATCAAGACTCACTCTCATTTCATCAGTCCATAAAACCTTAGAAAAATCAGTCTTGAGATATTTCTTGGCCCAGTCTTGACGTTTCAGCTTGTGTGTCTTGTTCAGTGGTGGTCGTTTTTCAGCCTTTCTTACCTTGGCCATGTCTCTGAGTATTGCACACCTTGTGCTTTTGGGCACTCCAGTGATGTTGCAGCTCTGAAATATGGCAAAACTGGTGGCTAGTGGCATCTTGGCAGCTGCACGCTTGACTTTTCTCAGTTCATGGGCAGTTTATTTTGCGCCTTGGTTTTTTCACAAGCTTCTTGCGACCCTGTTGACTATTTTGAATGAAACGCTTGATTGTTTGATGATCACGCTTCAGAAGCTTGGCAATTTTAAGAGTGCTGCATCCCTCTGCAAGATATCTCACTATTTTTGACTTTTCGGAGCCTGTCAAGTCCTTCTTTTGACCCATTTTGCCAAAGGAAAGGAAGTTGCCTAATAATTATGCACACCTGATATAGGGTGTTGATGTCATTAGACCACACCCCTTCTCATTACAGAGATGCACATCACCTAATATGCTTAATTGGTAGTAGGCTTTCGAGGCTCTACAGCTTGGAGTAAGACAACATGCATAAAGAGGACGATGTGGTCAAAATACTTATTTGCCTAATAATTCTGCACTCCCTGTGTATATATATATATATATATATATATATTAAGGGTGTAACAATACGCGTATTCGTATCGAACCGTTCGGTACGAGGCTTTCGGTTCGGTACGCATACGAACCGAACGATTCAGACAAATATAATGTTTTCAGCGCAACAATGCTCAACAAGGCATCCCATGATGTGACAGGCAACATCTGCCTTCCCCGCCCACCTCCAGTCAGGCACACACTGCACTCAGGGTCGGAGTAAGCTCAATTGGCGCTCAAACCGAAAGTTATGCCGCTTTCAATCCGAAAAAGCCGGCGGAGCTGGGTGTTGAGATGATGCGGGGTTTGTCCCGGACAAAAGCGAAGACCGAGGGGCGCTGAGATGATGCAGGGTTTGTTCCGGACGAAAGCGAAAGGGTGGAAACGCGCCGCGGACTGACTGCACTACAGCTAGCAAAATGGCTAGTAGCTAACATTAATGTAATCCTCCTATAACCAACAATGGGTCTGGCGTTTGGGAGCACTTTGCTTATTCCTGCTTTCAGATCCACTGAGATGGCAGGTGACGGTCAAATCAAGCAGATCTCGGTTGTATCCACATGTGCTGCCATTAATCCGTGAGTCAGGTAATCAAAAAATAGGTCGCATGATATTTAAGTATACGTGGGTCACGCGTGGGTAAGATCAATTATTGGTGATGCAAACTTTAACTATTTACTCTAAAATATTAAAGTGTTTCAAGCAATCTTAACAGACTGGCACAAATATGCTTTCATTTAAAAAAAATCGCTCGTCACGGCTATATGCGGTGAACATCTCCGTTCTCACATGTTTCTGAGTTTTCTCATCATCAATCACTTTCAGTCTGGGAACATGTTCAGTGCTGCGAATTTTGTTTTAAGCCTGTCCTGCAATATCGTGTATTGAGGAGGATATAGGCAAAGATATTGCAGAGAGCTGAGATCTACAGTATGACGACTTTAAAGACGATATTTAGCTTGTTTCGCATTAATGTAGATATATTACATGTTTTAATTACATTATTGAATAAAATGAATAGCATTATTATTTTTAATCATCATCATTAATAATAAATAAACTAAAAATAATTTGACAGCTTCAGCTGTTCACATCAACATGACCGGCACTTTCAGACTTCAGCGCCACATGTCTTTAGCATGAATTGAAATAGACCTTCCCTCCTAAAGGAAAAAATACAATAATTTTTAAAATTGCAATGCGATTAGTCATGTATTCGCAATTTCACATAAATCAGCATGCGAAAATTTAAATAGCCTATTTCCATTGCGCTCTTTCTCTCTGCAGCAGCAGTTCACGCGCTCTGGATAAGCGCACTACACAGCCACATCTTGTAGCAAATTAATTTGCAACCTGTTGTATAACAAATAGGCTAAATAACAACATTTAATTAACAAACAAATGAAATAAAATTATTTGTAAAAATGAATCTACAGAAAAAAGAAAATGAAAAGAACTGAAACCAGCTCAAATGTTCTGTTCTGGAATAACAGGTGTTGCGATCAAATTAATTCGATGGAATAATTAACACAGACAGGCGCATTTTTCAGAAAATAGCCTATTTTATTTAATTTAAAAATATGTTAGGCCTATATTTATTATATATATATATTTTAAATAGCCTATATTAAATTACCATTCATTTTGGCTTTAACGAATTATTGAACAGATTATTAATAACTTATCAAAAACATTTTACTGAGCTCAGTGTCGGCCGTCACCGGATAAAGTCCAATCTTTCTTTAATTTTTTGGACTTTTGTTTGAAAGCTTAGTGGCATTGTAGAGGTCCAATTTACTGTTGTTTGATTTAAATTATAGCCTATATATGCGCCAATAAACAAGTCAAAGGAATGAGTGAATTAATAAAATGATTCTTAAATGTCGATATTGTTTTTACTCAAAAAAAAATAACAAATGTTTTATAAAAATAAAAGGAGCAATTTTCATAATTTATACGATTCAGTTAAATATAAGTTGGACATTTATGGGGCCATGTAACATGTTTTTGTGTTTGTTTTTTTGTTCTAGTGATCTTTAATATATACTGGGTAGCTACGCAAAATATTTTCTAAAATGTCAAGCAGGAATTTGTCGATTAGCTTTAATTATGAAGACAAAGAAATATTAAAAATCACAAAAATAAAATGATAAAAAATACAAAGATAAAAAGAGCAGCATTTTGCTAAATATAATAGTCCTTTATATGCTTTAAATCCTGCTATGTGTTGTTTCATATTCGTTTTTATTTCACTTGAAGCATTAGTTATTTAATGTTTGAAAGCTGAAAGAAATAACAGCCGTCCTTTAAATCATTATTTTACCATCAAAATGTAGTGTATTTTATATTATTATCAACTTTTGATATAAAACCGCTGTGTAATTTAATTGATTGTTAAAAATGAAATAATTTTATGGCATAACAGTGTTTAGTAGTTGCTTTCGCTTTCGTTCTTCACGGAAGCTTTAACAGAAGCGCGTGCCGCATTCACCTCTGACGTGGCTACTCAGCCTGTAGCCTAGTTTGGGATTTTTTTGTTGTGACGATTAAGCAAGAATCATAATGCATTGCATATTCAGCTCATTCTTCAGTAGCCTCAACACAGGCTGGTAGCCTAGATTTAAACGGATCGTCTATAAGAATGAGCGATTAATAGATTAATTGGTCGTTAATTTAAATGATCATTGATCACTGGATTTTGTAGAAACTGACATCCCTAGTTCAAAGTAAAAAAAAAGAAAAGAAGAGAGATCATGCTTTTATGATGTTAGTTTTCATACAATAAAAAGATTTCAATCAGAAATTCCTCTGGCTTTTTTCCTTTTTTTTTTTTTTTTTTTTGCTGTATCGAAAACATACCGAACCGTGACACCACTGTGTCGTATCGAACCGAACCGTGATTTTTGTGAACCGTTACACCCCTAATATATATATATATGTGTATATTCTTATTTGATTTAAAAAAATATATATTTTTTAAATATAAATATTTCCCAAATGATGTTTAACAGATTCAGGAAATTTTCACAGTATGTCTGATAATATTTTTTTCTTCTGGAGAAAGTCTTATTTGTTTTATTTCGGCTAGAATAAAAGCAGTTTTTAATTTTTTAAAAACCATTTTAGGGACAAAATTATTAGCCCCTTTAAGCTATATTTTTTTTCGATAGTCTACAGAACAAACCATCATTTTACAATAACTTGCCTAATTACCCTAACCTGCCTAGTTAACCTAATTAACCTAGTTAAGCCTTTAAATGTCACTTTAAGCTGTATAGAAGTGTCTTGAAAAATATCTAGTAAAATATTATTTACTGTCATCATGACAAAGATAAATCAGTTATTAGAAATGAGTTTTTAAAACTATTATGTTTAGAAATGTGTTGAAACAATCTTCTCTCCGTTAAACAAAAATTGGTGATAATAAAATAAACAGGGGGGCTAATAATTCAGGGGGGCTAATAATTATGACTTCAACTGTATATATATATATATATATATATATATATATATATATATATATATATATATATATATATATATATATATACAGTTGAAGTCAGAATATATATATAGCTGATGTCACTGAGGTAGTTTGCAAGCTCCGCAGTGGCAAAGCAGCAGGGGTGGATGAGATTCAGCCTGTGTATCTTAGGTCTCTGGATATTGTGGGGCTGTTTTAGCTGACACATCTCTACAACATCACATGGAGGTCAGGGACAGTACCTCTGGACTGGGCATCTGATGTGGTGGTTCTCATTTTTAAGAAGGGGAACCGGAGGGTGTGCTCCAACTATAGGGGAATCACACTCCTCAACTGGAGAGGAGGATCCGGCTGATGATTGAACCTAGGATTCAGGAGGAACAATGCAGTTTTCGTCTAGGCCGTGGTACACTGAACCAGCTCTATATCCTCACCAGGGTGCTCGAGGGTCCATGAGAATATTCCCAACCAGTCCACATGTGTTTTGTGGACTTGGAGAAGGCATTCGACCATGTCCCTTGTGGCATTCTGTGGAGGGTGCTCTGCGAGTATGGGGTCAGAGGCACTTTGTTAAGGGCTGTCTGGTCCCCGTATGATCAGAGCAGGAGTTTGGTTCGCATTTCCTGCAAGTCAAACTTGTTTCCAGTGCATGTTGGACTCTGGCAGGGCTGCCCTTTGTCACCAATTCTGTTCATAATTTTTATGGACAAAATTTCTATGTGCAGCCTTGGGCCGGAGGGGCTCTGGTTAGGGGACCACAGGATTTCATCTCTGTTATTCACAGACGATGTTGTTCTGTTGGCTTCACCGAACATGGACCTTCAGCATGCACTGGGGCGGTTTGCTGCTGAGTGTGAGGTGGCTGGGATGAGAATCAGCACCTTTTAAGTCTGAGGCCATGGTGCTCCACCGGAAAAAGAATTCTTGTCATCTCCAGGTTGGAGGAAAGCCCTTACTCCAGGTGGAGGACTTCAAGTATCTTGGGGTTTTGTTAATGAGTGAGAGAAGGATGAAACGTGAGATTGACAGGTGAATCGGTCCAGCGGCAGCAGTAAAGCAGTCAATGTATCTGTCCGTTGTGGTAAAGAAGGAGCTGAGCTTTCGATTTACCTGTCAATCTTTGTTTCGAGTAATTATTATTATTATTTTTATGGATGTTATACTATTGCATTCATAAAAGTATTGAATTAATATGAATTTGATTACCAGCAGAAACAATATAAATGTTAATACATTTTCTTTTTAAACTTGAAATTATCACAGTACTTGATTATACATTTATGGCAATTATTGCCAGAACATTGTACTCTGACAAGAAAATCAAGGCTATAAAAAATTATCATTTATAATAATATTTCAATTTGCTAAATTAACATCAGCTATATATACTTGTGTATACACAGTATGTATAGATTTTTAAGCATAGGTTATTAAATATCATAAATAAAAAAAAATTAAAATAGTTATATATAATTCTCATAATATAAACAGAAACTGCTATATAGCCATATTAATAATATAACCGAACAGTACATTTATATTTCAAAAATAATTGTAATTTAGATCTTTTTGATATGACCATACAAAATACCATGGTCATACTATAGTTATAATGTATGCATTAATCAGCAGTTATCGGTATTACAGTACATGTTAAAGTTTTAATCTGTAGTGTGGTGAATAGTGTGCAAATTTAGTTTTTTATTTGGTACTGTGCAGTTACACTTGTCATAACGAACAGTAAATTAATTTTTGAAATATAATTTTATGTATTTATTTTGTTTAATTTTGATATGGTCATACAAAATACCGCGGTCATATTATATATATAGTTTATGTATGTATGTATGTATGTATGTATGTAAACAGCAGTTATTCTGTATTATGGTACATGTTAACTTTAACCTGTGTAATCTGTGTTGAATAATCACCTGGCAGGTCTATGGCCAGAGCTCGGTAACCAGCGGCGGCCAGAGTCTCCAGAGTCCCGATTTTCTGCCAGTTCTCGGAGGAGAAGCGGATCCCGTGCAGCAGCAGCACGCAGAGCCCGCTGGTCCCGCTCGACGAAACCGCCTGTCGGTAAAACAGCGGCTGATCTCCGCAGATCTCAAGCAGAACCGAGCCCTCGGAGATCTCAACCGAAGACATGATGATCCAGGAGCAAAGTTCACGAAGAAAACACAAACACCGCGCCTTCAGCTGTGCAAAGGTTTATAACAAAAGTTAGAATAAGCTTTAACACAATGTAATTGAAACATACTCTGTAATTCACCTGTAAATCTGAGTATACGTGGTTTTTTTTTACCAGATGAAAACTGTTCCTGCAGAAGTTTGAGTCCCGGAAGATTGTGTAAGTTTTACCGGAGAGACACACTGACCTCTACCGGCTTGGTCAACTATTACAACCCTCTGTTTATATTTTAGCCATGCTAATCAAATTGCTAAAGGCATAGTTCACTATTTACTCGCCCTTCACTTGTCTCGAACCTGTTTGAGTTTCTTTTTCTTTTTGTTGAACACAAAATAATAAGGAAGGCATCAAAATACAATGATTTTTTGTATATATCTCTATGTAGCTAGTATTGCAAATACTAGTTTACTTAGTTTTTACTAGATACTTAACAGTTTGGAGAAGTTTAAAATATGGTAGATAGATATTTATAATGTATTTTTTACTTATTTTAGCGCATAATGAAATTGCTAAACATGTTGCTAAGATTTGTCTAGCATTATTTAGCACAATATCAATTACTTGTTTTTACTAAATACTTTTTTTTTAATTATAGGGGAATTACCAACCTACGTCACACATGGCGTCACATGGGTTCAACCGCGCATACCGGTTGCAAAAAAAGACCGGTTGCAATAGCAAACATGTCGTGTTGTGCGGCAGGATGCCAAAATCAATTAAAATTTTCTATACACCACACTGCTTTTAATGCCAACTGCAGACGTCTTTTGCTTACAGCCATCACCTCGGTTTTTAGCACTACAAAGTTTTGAATCTGGTAATCATGGAACATTATTTCTTGCATATGACCACACAGAGCAAAGTTATAGGCATCCAAAGACTTGTAGGCCTTTAACTTCTCTCTTGTAAAATCACTTGGAGATTCAATGAGATAGTTGAATATTTCGGGCTGGATGCTTGGCCATTTTGTCTTATCCAATATGCATATGAAGGGTGCTATCGCAAATGGACCTGTCAGACGAACACCGCTCACTTTAATGTTAATTTTGCTGAATAACTGTGCTTATCACTGGGTGACAAGCTGTTATAATACGCTGAAAGCATTATGTAAATAATATATATAATATGTAATCAATAACTTATCTCTAATACAACAAAATCTGAACCGCATCAGATGTCATTCCCTTGCTGTAAATATATATATATTTTTGCAACCTCCATGCGCGCTCATCCTGAAGGTTTACAAACCTGTAATTCATCGATAACAACAACTAAGTAATAAGGGTCTTACTTAGTGTGAATTACAGTCTACTCTTCTTTTTAAAAAAAAAAAAAGAAAGTCTGTCGTAAAAAACACTACGCAATCTCATGGCAATTCGTAACTTTTTGATTTAGTGGCTAATTCGGATGAATTCGTACGATCTAATTTGTACAAATTAGTACGATTTGCTCATCACCCAATGACGATTGGGGTTAGGGGTGGGGTTGGGTGCCACGCCTCCTTTTTAAAATCGTACATTTTCATACGACTGAACTCGTACGAATTAGCCACTAAACTGACAAAACGTAAAATACTTGCGTTTCCTCGTGAGATCAGGCTGGTGCATCATAAGTCCACTATAGAAAGAAATCCAGCTGGTTGTCCTAAAAAAAATAAGAACCAGGTAAATTTGTAGGCTACTTGATACAATCGACCAGCATTTTAATACCAGGTGTGAACAGAGCCAGCAATCCTTGGTCCATTCACACCTTGTTTTAGTGTGTGAAGTGTCTGACTGTGCTCATCTCCAGGTGTAAATGTGGCCGTAGAGTCAAATGGCGCTCATTTCCTTGTCTTTTACTGTTATAAATGAATAACTATTGTTTGCAACCATCTTTTTTTATTCACTCATCCTTTCACTCTTTAATGGAAGCTAAAAAGGTTTTTTATTTCACACTTCAGGCCTTTCTTCTCAGAACTGATTTTATATAAATTCTATCAAAAATATAAACACACCATACCTTATTGTTTTCTCTCAGAATTGTGACTTTGTCTCACAGTTACAAGTTGATACTAATAATTTCCTATAGTTTGTAATTGTAAGAAATAGGTAAAAAAATAAAAAAAAATTAACATTGCATGTTTAAAAATTGCAAGGATGTCACATTCTTTACATCTTTTAATTGCAAGTTTTGTTCCCAGAACTTAATTTAATTAATTCAAGTTTAGACACTACCTGACGAAAGTCTTGTCACCTATCCAAAGTTTAGGAACAATAAATAACAACTTGACTTCTAGGTTATCATTTGGCATCAGAAGTGGCTTATATGAAAGTCAAAGATTACGCTTATTTTACCAAAATAAAATATGATCATGCCTTGATTTTTAATTATTTAATTAGGACAGTAAAGTCTGACTTTGCTTAGACAGAAGTCTTGTCACTTAACAGAAATACTGTACAGTATAGAATATAAAGTCATGCTGCAGTGGAAACAGAATGAATATTGTGTCTGACTCCCATGAGCTTGAAGAACCGCATCTATACATCTCTGCAATGACTCAAATCACTTATTAATCAAGTCATCTGGAATGGCAAAGAAAGCGTTCTTGCAGGACTCTCAGAGTTCAATAATGTTTAAGTCTGGTGACTGGGCTAGCCAATCCTGGAGCACCTTGACCTTCTTTGCTTTCAGGAACTTTAATTAGGAGGCTGCAGTATGAGAAGGAGCGCAATCCTGCTGAATAATGTGCCCTCTCCTGTAGTTTATAATGTAAGGCAGCACAAATGTCTTGATACCTCAGGCTGTTAATGTTGCCATCCACTCTGCAGATCTCTCGCACGCCCCCATACTGAATGTAACCCCAAACCATGATTTTTTCTTCACCAAACTTGACTGTTTTATGTGACAATCTTGGGTCCATGCGGGTTCCAGTTGGTCCTCTGCAGTATTAGTGATGATTGGGATACAGTTCAACAGATAATTGATTGGAAAAAAGCAACCTTCTGCCACTTTTGCAAATGATCAACTAGAAGTCAAGTTATTATTTGTTGCTCTTACAACTGGGATCGACGACAAGACTTTTGTCAGGTAGTGTATGCCATAATCGAGCAAGCAATTTGTGTTTTTTCTATGAATTGAAAGAAAAGAGTAAAGAAAATGTTTTTTTTATTATTCTATAACAGAAAATTAGTTCAGAATTTATTCAGGGTACTATTTGTTTGTTTGTTTGTTTTTTTATCATGATAAAGAAAAGATTTATAGTGGCTTTCTTGTAAATGTAAAAAAAAATGAAATCTCAGAAGATTTGTAGACAAGCAGTATACAAGACAGTCACTTAAATTATTGAGATATTTAACAGAATGATTATATATATTGTTTAGTTTGTAAAGTTGTTTACTTGGGCCATGATTGATCTTGAAATGTCCTGTTCTGTCAGGTCAGGAGAGTAAACACCCCCTTACACACACACACACACACATATACACACAGAGATACACAAACACACACAAATACACACACACAGCACCCCTTCATCAATTCCTCCAGAGGGAAAGACTCAAAGTCCTCATTTGAGCTGTGCCGCTGCAGTAAAGCGACTCTCACACCATGTTTATACTCTTCTTTCTCACAGCTCTCGTGCTTCGACTCGATTCAGTTGATGGTAAGATCAATACTTTCATATTTAATTATTTCTTCTGAGTGAAAGCTTTGTGAACTAATCTTGTTTTAATGTGAGCTATTTTAAGAACAGTCCAAATTTAGGCTATCAAACAGTTTAAAAACACATTACTGTAACTCTTTACAGGTATTTATCATGGAATACAGTTTCTCTAACACTATATAATCACAATAAATCTATGGTCACTTGTTTTATGTAAACCTGTCAAAGGCAAACTTACAGACAGAGTATTAACACGTTTTCTCTTTAATATTGTAATGATCAGATTATCATAACAACTATATAGTATAGTTACAAATATTATATTATTTTATGACCGAATATATAGTTATTCTAGATATTTAATTAGATTGATGAATATAAACAACATTTATGTAATTATGGTGCTTTAAATACAAGATATTACTTAAGTAGATCTGATAAACACGATTAAAAGTTCCACAGTTTTCTTGTAAGCACATCAAATTGGGGCCTGTTGCTTTGTAAGTGATTAATGGCATTTTTTGTAACATATATACAAGCATATATTGCCAATTCTAGAGTTTAAAACAGATCACATGCTGGTTTCTGCGATGTTCTGTTTGTTGTAGCGTTATTCAGGCATCACTGTATTATCATGGCTTGCCATTGGGAAATTTTGTGTAACAGATGTATTTACAAAGTTTACAGATCCGAAGGTCATGTGTGTTTAAGCCCCTCAGAAAGGACACACACACAGTTATATATAGAATCAATGTTACAGTGAGTTTTATTCACTAACAGAGTCACATGTTTTTTTAGATGTGTTCATGGACACCCGCTGTCTATTTTAATCATTATTTTTGTCTAATAACTAACTTTTAACTTGACCTCAGGCTTTTTTACAGCCACATTTAGAGCAAGAATCAATCGATCCTATTAAACGACTCTATTGAAGCGTCACAATGAGGCCTGAAATACTCATTAATTATAATCTTTAGTTATTTTATACTGTCTCTTTATGTTTTATGTTTTAATAATTTAAAGTATAATTAGTTATATGTTATGACTTATTTTTGTATGTATTTTAACAGGTAAATGTGTTGTTTTATATGAAAGCCTATTTCTGCCTCTGAATAAAAATTAAAAAAAGGGTATTGTGACTTTTATCTCAGAATTTTGACTTTGTGATTGGGAATTGTGAGCTTATATCTTGCAATTCTGACTTACTAACTCGCAATTTCAAGTTTACATCTCACAGTTCTGAGCAAAAAAAAGTCCGAATTACCAGTTTTATTCATTAATTTTCCTTCGGCTTAGTGCCATATTTATCAGCTGTCGCCACAGCGGAATAAACTGCCAACTATTCCAGTGTTATGTCGATTTATGTCAAATTGTCCTCCCATTCAAAATGTAGGTAGCACATTTTGATGGCGCAATATGCTACCCACCAGATTTTGCTACCAGTGTAAATTTTCAAGTGGAGTAGTGTGATATGAAGCTGTAATACCACCCTAACCTACACTCTCAAGGTACACGATCTGTCACTGGTACCTTTTCGAAAGGTACAAATTTGTACCTAAAAGGTACATATTAATACCTCAAGGATACATATTAGTACCTCAAAAGTACAAAAGTGATCCTCTTAAAATTTTTAGGTACTAATATATACTTTTGAGGGACCAATATAGTCCCTTCAAGTACAAATGTGTACTTTTTGAAAAGGTACCACCCCAGTGACAGCTCGCATACCTTTATTTCTGAGAGTGTACCTAATCCTCAAACCCAATCTCCGAACCATTCAAGAACAGTGTTGGTTGCATAATCTGATGGGTAGGATAAAATCTCAGGACACCGGCATATGTTTTATGCAGCAGATGCCCTTCCAGCTGCAACCCAGTACTGGGAAACACTCTCAAACAACGATACACACAAGCACTCATACACTATGGCCAATTTAGTTTATCTAATTCACCTAGTGCGTGTCTTAGGACTGTGGGGGAAACCCACGCCAACACAGGGAGAACATGCTAACTCCACACAGAAATGCCAACTGGCCCAGCCCGAACTCAAACCACTGAGCCACCATGCCGCTTGAATTACCAGTTTGTATTATGCAATTCTGAGATTAAAAAAAAGTCACAATACCTTATTGGTTTTTATTTAAGCTATTCAGAGGCGGAAACAGGCTTCAGTTTTATGCTACACTGAATGACAATAGAATATTTTTAACATTTTTTTTGTCAGTTGTTTAAAATATTAAAGCAGACACCTGCATTTAATATCATTTCTATAAATGTAAAATATTGTTTTAATTTTTAATGCAGATACCAAAATGAGATGTGTCACCTTTAACCGTATATCAGTGTATATACAGCTATCATATTAGTTTTATGTAGTATTGGGAAAAGTTACTTTTTGAAACTAATCCATTACAATGTTACGTTACCCCCAAAGAAGTAACTTATTGCAATAATTTTTATGGTAAGTAATGGGTTTTGTTACTTTTGAGTTACTTTTCTGTTACTTTTTCTTACCTGGCTGAGGCTTGATCTCTTGCAGAATTTGCAGGGTTTTTTTCTTCTTTTTTTATAGAGGAGCTCTGCAATTAACAACATACTGTATAACCTACATCTTTATTTACCTTCTAAAAAACACATCAAAAAATTACTATTGTAGGATAATGTTATCATTTGAGAACTTCCTTATGGCTATACATGCCATTTATACAGAATAATGGAAGTTTAAAGCAATGTGTTTGCTACTAGCATCGTGTATATACGTTTTGTATTATAAATTACCTAAAATCCCTGTCCATTAGACAGTCCCCTTTTCTTTTTCTGATGCGTTCAGAATAATGAGAATACTTCCATTGCAGAAATGTCAGGCTCTGCCATCTTGGTTTCTGTCTGTTAACACGAAAAGAGGCTTCTCTCATTGAGTGCATAATTCAAAGTGACTATGTTAATTTAAATTCAGCATGTATTAAAAGCTAACTAATTAAGCTAAAAATTAACTCAAATTACATTTAAAAAAAAAGAAACTCAAATATTATTACTTATTTTTTTTTAAGTAATGCGTTACTTTACTCGTTACTTACTCCCAGGGCCATTTCGAAATTGATATTTAGCCGCACTATATTGGTGTTTCATAACATCTAGTTTTTATGAGGTGGGTTGTTAGCCCAATGCTCAACCCCCAACCTGGAGGACCAGGACATACACACATACACCACGGACAATTTTAGCTTACCCAATTCACCTACATGTCTTTTGCCTGTGGGGGAAACCGGAGCACCCGGAGGAAACCCACGCCAACACAGGCAGAACATGCAAACTCCACACAGAAGCGCCAACTGACCCAGCCGGGGCTCGAACCAGCGACCTTCTTGCTGTGAGGTGACAGTGCTACCCACTGCGCCACCGTGTCGCCCACTTTACTTGTTACTTATTAATTAATAACTTAATACTTGTTAATTATTACAAATTTGCACATATCGTTACGTATGTTTTACAGGATACCGCAGCGCACTGAATGATTTCCAGCGGTCTGAGGGAAGAGAGCTGGTTCTGAAATCCTGGAACGTGAACCGACTAACTGAACTTCCGGGAATCACACTGGAGGATTGCGCTAAACGCTGCACTGAGAGTCCAGAATGCAGGTTTCAAATCCCCAGCATACTTCAGTTCTACACACACAACACATAATTTTCACTGTGATAGAAAGATTAACCCAAAATCTAAATCTGAAAATCAAGATGTAAGGATGTTTGTATCATGATTAATCACTGCTGACATGTTAGCACATTGCTAGCATGTTTTTATCATTACAACATGCTGCTAACATGTTATCATATTGCTAGGATGTTTTTTTTTATCATGACTACCCTGCTGAAAAAAACAGCATATGCTGGTAAGGTATGTTTTGATTCTGGTATGCTGGTCTTGCTGGTTATAGTGCTGGTATTGCTGCCCTGCTGAAAAATCCAGCTTAAACCAGCCTAAGCTGGTTGGCTGGTTTTAGCTGGTCGACCAGCCTGGTTTTAGAGGGGTTTTGGCCATTTCCAGGCTGGATTCCAGCCATTTCCAGCCTGGTCTTAGCTGGTCAGACTGGGAGTTGACCAGCCAAAACCAGCTTGACCAGCCAAAACCAGCTATGTCCAGCTTAAACCAGGCTGGTCAAGCTGGTTTTAGCTGGTTTAAGCTGGTCATTTTCCAGCCTGACCAGCTAATACCAGGCTGGAAATGGCTGGAAACCAGCCTGGAATGGCCAAAACCCCTCTAAAACCAGGCTGGTCAACCAGCTAAAACCAGCCAACTAGCTTAGGCTGGTTTAAGCTGTTTTTTTCAACAGGGTGGTTTCAATGCTGGTTTTGCTGGTCTCAATGCTGGTTTTGCTAGTCTCGATGCTGGTCTTGCTGGTTTCAGTGCTGGTCTCAATGCTGGTCTTGCTGGCCTGAGTGCTGGTCCTGACCAGGATTGAAACCAGCAGGACCAGCATTGAAACCAGCAAGACCAGCATTAAAGACAGTAAGACCAGCATCAAGACCAGCAAAACCAGCATTGAAACCAGCAAGACCAGCATACCAGCATGAAAGAATACCTTACCAGCATATGCTGTTTTTTTAGCATTGTAAACACTGTTAGAATGTTTGTAGTTTGTTTTTATCATGACCAAATGCTGCTAACCTGTTAGCAAGCTGTTAGCATGTTCTTATCATGATTAAACCCTGCCAACATGTTAACACATTGCTAGAATGTTTTGTCATGATTAATAGCTGCTAACCTGTTAGCATGTTGCTATTATAGTTTTATCATGAAAAGACATTGCTAATAGGTTAATGTTGCAAACATGTTTCTATCATTATGTAGCACAATCCTAACATGTTGCTTGGTAGGTTACTAGCGTTTCCCAATGTTTCAACACACTGCTAATATGATTGTACTCAATTTTAGCACTTTTCTGGCATGATTATCAGAATGCTAGCATGTTTATCCGTTTGTTCAAGAAGCATGAATTATCAGAATGCTAGCATGTTTATCAGTTGTTCATGTTTTTATCATGATTAAACACTGCTGACATGTTAGCACATTGCTAGCATGTTTTATCACAATTAAAAACTGTTAGAATGTTAATACGTTGCTAGTATGTTTTTATCATGACTATGCTGCTAACCTGTTAGCAAGCTCCTAGTATGTTCTTATCACGATTAAACCCTGCTAACATCTTAACACATTGCTAGAATGTTTTTGTCATGATTAATAGCTGCTAACCTGTTAGCATATTACTATCATATTTTTACCATAATTAGACGTTGCTAATGGGTTAATGTTGCAAACATGTTTCTAGCACAATCCTTACATGTTGCTAGCTTGGTTACTAGCATTTCCTAATGTTTAACACATTGCGTATATGATTGAACTCAATGTTAGCAAATTTCTGGCATGATGTATCAGAATGTTAGCATATTTATCAGTTTGTTCAAGTAGCATGATTTATCAGAATGCTAGCATGTTTATCAGTTGTTCATGTTTTTATCATGAATAAACATTGCTAAAATGTTTCTGCCATGATTAATAGCTGCTAACCTGTTAGCATGTTGCTATCATTTTTTCATAATGAAAAGACATTGCTAACAGTTTAATGTTGCAAACATGTTTCTATCATTATGTAGCACAATCCTAACATGTTGCTATCTAGATTAATATCATTTCCCAATGTTTCAACACACTGCTAATATGATTGTACTTAATAATAGCATGTTTCTGGCATGATTTATCAGAATGCTAGCATGTTTATCAGTTTGTTAGAACATTTCTAGCATGCTGCATTTTTGTAAATGTAATTTCAAACACATCATTAAAGAAAAAAATATTAATTACTAACATTATGTTCTAGAACAATTATAATTACGTTAGTTAAGCACACTTCATTATCATAAGCACATACAGTAGCCTATGTTTTTGACAAAGCGCTGCATCTTTACAGAGCTTTTAACTATGAGTTTCGTCCATCATTGGTGTGTAAACATCTGCCCTGGGTGGGCGACGGAGACAACGCAGATGTGAAGAGAAACGTGAACTGTGACCTCTATGAGATGAAGGGTGAGGAATTGCTGGCTGAAATGTTGTTCTAATAAATTGTGTCTAAAGTATTATAAAGTTACTTTTAAACATTATGAGGACATTGATAACATCGTGGGATGTTACAGAAAACACAGCTGTCTAACATTACATTAAATAACCACTAGTTATGATCGTTTTGTTTACATATGTTTTGTATATGTTCAGTATATATAAGAAAATGCATTGTGGGTAAAGGAGAAGACTATCGAGGGAAAGTGTCGACAACTACAAGCGGACGAACATGTCAACAGTGGTGGTCAAAATTTCCTCATGACCACAGGTATGCAATTAATGTAATGTATGTGTATGAATGTAATTTCATGTATTTGTCTGTGAAATATGTTCTAAATATTTAAATTGTAAATAGTATTATATATTTAAAGTAAAATATTTAAACAATAATCTAAAATCTTCAATTTTGATTCGTTTAATGCACCTTTATATACAGTATTATACTCTAAGATACTGACTCATTGTACGGCTGCGATGTTAGAATGATGTGACCTCTGTTGGGAATAGATGGACTCCGTCTGCGACTAATGGCCTGGAGCTGAACTACTGCCGAAATCCAGACGGCGACCGCATCGGCCCCTGGTGTTACACCACTGACCCCGAACGCAGATACGAGAGCTGCAACATCCCTCAGTGCAAAGATGGTTAGTTTGCATCCAATTCCTTACAAATACCACGTGAACTTAAAATAATCATTAATAAAGTTAGAAAAGTTACAATGTTAATAGTAGCAGTGTTTACAATAATCTTGTGACATAAAATTGAACTTGCGTAACTCAGATGAACACACAAGCACTCAGACCACTCTGCTGTTAAAAAGTAGCCTAGAGCGCCACCTGGTGTTAAAAACTAGCCTAAAGTGCTATCTGCTGTTAGAAACTAGCCTAGAGCACCACATAAAGTTGGAAACTAGCTTAGAGGGCCACCTATTGTTGAAAACTAGCCTAGAGCACCACCTATTGTTGAAAACTAGCTTAGAGTAAGCATTATACTGTTAAAAACTAACCTAGTGTGCCACCTCCCTGCTGAAAAAAACAGCTTAAACCAGCCTAAGCTGGTTGGCTGGTTTTAGCCGGTTGACCAGCCTGGTTTTAGAGGGGTTTTGGCCATTTCCAGGCTGGTTTCCAGCCATTTCCAGCCTGGTCTTAGCTGGTCAGGCTGAAAATAGCTGGATTTAGCTGGTCAACTCCCAGCCTGACCAGCTAAGACCAGGCTGGAAATGGCTGGAATCCAGCCTGAAAATGGCCAAAACCCCTCTAAAACCATGCTGGTTGACCAGCTAAAACCAGCCGACCATTTTAGGCTGGTTTAAGCTGGATTTTTCAGCAGGGCTGCTTTTAAAAACTGGCCTAGAGCACCATCTGCTGTTAAAAATAACAAGCCTAGAGCACCATCTGCTGTTAAAAAACTAGCCTAGAGCACCACCTGGTGTTGACATCTAGCCTAGAGCGCCATCTGCTGTTAAAAATAACAAGCCTAGAGCACCATCTGCTGTTAAAAACTAGCCTAGATCACCATCTATTGTTAAAAACTAGCTTAGAGTAAGCATTATACTGTTAAAAACTAACCTAGTGTGCCACCTGCTTTTAAAAACTGGCCTAGAGCACCATCTGCTGTTAAAAAAACTAGCCTAGATCACCACCTGGTGTTGACATCTAGCCTAGAGCGCTATCTGCTGTTAAAAATAACAAGCCTAGAGCACCATCTGCTGTTAAAAACTAGCCTAGATCACCACCTATTGTTGAAAACTAGCTTAGAGTAAGCATTATACTGTTAAAAACTAACCTAGTGTGCCACCTGCTTTTAAAAACTGGCCTAGAGCACCATCTGCTGTTAAAAAAACTAGCCTAGATCACCACCTGGTGTTGACATCTAGCCTAGAGCGCTATCTGCTGTTAAAAATAACAAGCCTAGAGCACCATCTGCTGTTAAAAACTAGCCTAGATCACCACCTATTGTTGAAAACTAGCTTAGAGTAAGCATTATACTGTTAAAAACTAACCTAGTGTGCCACCTGCTTTTAAAAACTGGCCTAGAGCACCATCTGCTGTTAAAAAACTAGCCTAGATCACCACCTGGTGTTGAAATCTAGCCTAGAGCGCCATCTGCTGAAAAAAATAACAAGCCTAGAGCACCATCTACTGTTAAAAACTAGCCTAGATCACCACCTGGTGTTGAAATCTAGCCTAGATCGCCATCTGCTGTTAAAAACTAGCCTAGAGTAAGTATTATACAGTTAAAAACTAAGCACAAAAGCCATTTGAGAGAGAATATTGATGCATTTTGAAAATCTCAGACTTGATTTCTTAAACAATTTTTTCACACGGGCGACGCAGTGGCGCAGTAGGTAGTGCTGTTGCCTCACAGCAAGAAGGTCGCTGATTCGAGCCTCGGCTGGGTCAGTTGGCGTTTCTGTGTGGAGTTTGCATGTTCTCCCCGCGTTCACGTGGGTTTCCTCCGGGTGCTCCGGTTTCCCCCACAGTCCAAAGACATGCGGTACAGGTGAATTGGGTAGGCTAATTTGTCCGTAGTGTATGAGTGTGAATGAGTGTGTGTGGATGTTTCCCAGAGATGGGTTGCGGCTGGAAGGGCATCCGCTGCATAAACATGCTGGATAAGTTGGTGGTTCATTCCGCTGTGGCAACCCCGGATTTATAAAGGGACTAATTCGAAAATAAAATTAATGAATATTTTTTCACAGAGCTGTATTTGAGATGCTAATTTTAAAGGTGCTTATTATTAAACATGCTCATAGAAATCATCACACTGTCACTCATTACAGTGTTGTCACTTTAACAGTCATTGTGAGCAGGTGTGTTTGTATGTTTCTGCATTAGAGGTGTGCATCACTTGTAATGGCGAAGACTACAGAGGTCAAGTGGATCACACCATCAGCGGTAAAGAGTGTCAGAGATGGGACCAACAGGGACCACATCAACACATCTACCAGCCGGAGAAGTAAATATAACATTACTAGAAATCCAGAGGGGTAAAAAGAGTACCTGGCAAACATGAAAGGAAAAGTACAGATACTGTACAGCGAAATTGCTTTATTACAAGTCACCAATTTTTTTAAATCAGTCTTAACGTGTCGGATTTCTGAGACTTGAAGTAACGAAAAGGAAAATTCTGTCATTATTTCATCATCTTACACTTGTTTCAAACCTGTTTGAGTTTCTTTGTTCTGTTGAACACAATTACTCATTTTATACCAACTTGATGCTGGTGTGATCATGTTAAATGTCTTTGTATTTGATGTATTTGATGTTTTTGTAACCAGATATCCTGATAAAAGTTTGGATGATAATTACTGTCGTAACCCGGATGCGTCTCCGGTGCCCTGGTGTTACACCACTGACCCAACAATGGAGAGAGAGAGCTGTGATATAAGCAAGTGCCGTAAGTATTCCTGCTCCTTATGACACGCATAAATATTGCTTAATGTTTACTTTACACATTTTTGGCTTATTTTAATATTTTTTCGCATGACATTTTACTGTATGGACTTTGTTTTCAATAAGAAAATAGTCTGAATGCATAAATCAATAAATCAATCATGTTTCTCAGAGGACATTGGTAAAAATACTTTATATTAAGTGGCCATAACTAATGTGCACTTACACGGAAATTCAATCATTTGTTAAAATGTACTTATTATGTAAATACATGTTTATACATTGTACTTACGATTTATTAAATACCTGCATGTGATTACATTTGTAATTACATTTTTAATTACACTGTTGATCATCTCTTAAACCTCAACCCACCCTTAAACCTACCCATACCACCAAACCTGTCCCTAACCCAACCCATATCCCACCTCAGGAGCACCAGTAGTGTTCTTCTGAACATTATGAACACAGTAAATACATTGTATTTATCTTTTAATGCAATTACACAGTAGTTAAGCCCACCTAATATAAAGTGGGATGAATATTAAGTAATATAATATAATATTATTAATATGTTACTTGCATAAACAGAATATACGAAACAAAAACAATAAACGATTCTAATAGATTTGTCTGTCCGTATGTTCTCTAAATATAAATTTATGTGGAGAAAACAATATATTATGTTTAAAAATGCAGCCATTTTAATCGAAGTCCAATGCTGTTTAATGGAATCTTTCAAAAACTGGCTCAGCTCCCAAATTCTAGCACATCAAAATAAATGACATTGGTCACACGTTATTTTGATGGTCTGTTTGTTGAATTGAAGTTACATTGCATCTACATGCCAAATAATTCCCATTAGTTTATAAGTAGGGGTTAGGGTTAGTGTAAGTTGACATGTACTTGCAAAGTATCTTGTAGTCAGTTAAATGTCTGTTGAAGGAGCAGTATCAACAGATATTAAGCAGACAGTCTACTAATACTCAAATGGACCATCAAAATAAAGTGTTACCATGACATTTATTTATTGTTTTCCAGTGCAAATGTCTAAATGTTCAATTAAATTGACCAAAATATATCCATGGTGTAGTTACAGCAGTTGACCAGCAGAGGCTAACAAGATCATTTAGTCATTTAGCAGCCAAATCTTTGGTTTTAATACCCCAAAATAAATCATGCATAATTTAGTTTTCCAGGACATACAGTAAAACAAGCATGGGCTATCTGAAGAAATAAAATACAATACAATATTATACAAGTCTACAATAGGCGGCACGTGGCTCAGTGGTAGTACTGTCACCTCAAAGCAAGAAAGTCACTGGTTCGAGTCCCGACTGAGTCAGTTGGCATATCTGTGTGGAGTTTGCGTTTTCTTCCCGTGTTGGCGTGGGTTTCCTCCTGGTACTCCGGTTCCCCCACAGTCCAGACATGCGCCATACTGTAGGTGAATTGGGTAAACAAAATTGGTTGTAGTGTGTGTGTGTGTGTGTGTGTGTGTGTGTGTGTGTGTGTGTGTGTGTGTGTGTGTGTGTGTGTGTGTGTGTGTGTGTGTATGGGTGATTCCTAGTACTGGGTTTCAGCTGGAAGGGCATCTGCTGCGTAAAACGTGACGGAATAGTTGGCGGTTCATTCCTCTGTGGCGACCACTGATAAATAAGGTGAAAATGAATGAATGAATGTTACTTGCCTAAACAGGGGTTATAAGACTAATAATGATTTTAATAAATGTAATAATTATTTTATTTAAAAATAATATTTTAAACGGTTTAATAATAAAACAGTTTTAATACTTTTTTCTGAAAAAAATGTCAGTATGTTCTTTAAATGTAAATTTATGTGTCGCACAAAATATGTTATGTTTGAAAATAAAGCCATTTTAACCAAAGTCCAAAGCTGTTTAATGGAATCTTACAAAAACTGGCTCAGCTCCCAAATTCTAGCACATCAAAATAAATGACATTGGTCACATGTTATTTTGATGGTCTGTTTGTTGAATTGAAGTTACATTGCATCTACATGCCAACTAATTCCCATTCGATTATAAGTAGGGGTTAGGGTTAGTGTAAGTTGACATGTACTTGCAAAGTATCTTGTAGTCAGTTAAATGTCTGTTGAAGGAGCAGTGTCAACAGATATTAAGCAGACAGTCTACTAATACTCAAATGGACCATCAAAATAAAGTGTTACCATGACATTTATTTATTGTTTTCCAGTGCAAATGTCTAAATGTTCAATTAAATTGACCAAAATATATCCATGGTGTAGTTACAGCAGTTGACCAGCAGAGGCTAACAAGATCATTCAGTCATTTAGCAGCCAAATCTTTGGTTTTATCACCCCAAATTAAATCATGCATAATCTAGTTTTCCAGGACATACAGTAAAACAAGCATGGGCTATCTGAAGAAATAAAATACAATACAATACTATTATACAAGTCTACAATAGGCGGCACGTGGCTCAGTGGTAGTACTGTCACCTCAAAGCAAGAAGGTCACTGGTTTGAGTCCCGACTGAGTCAGTTGGCATATCTGTGTGGAGTTTGCGTGTTCTTCCCGTGTTGGCGTGGGTTTCCTCCTGGTACTCCAGTTCCCCCACAGTCCAGACATGCGCTATACTGTAGGTGAATTGGGTAAACAAAATTGGTTGTAGTGTGTGTGTGTGTGTGTGTGTGTGTGTGTGTGTGTGTGTGTGTGTGTGGGTGATTCCTAGTACTGGGTTTCAGCTGGAAGGGCATCTGCTGCGTAAAACGTGACGGAATAGTTGGCGGTTCATTCCTCTGTGGCGACCACTGATAAATAAGGTGAAAATGAATGAATGAATGTTACTTGCCTAAACAGGGGTTATAAGACTAATAATGATTTTAATAAATGTAATAATTATTTTATTTAAAAAAATATTATTTTAAGCGGTTTAATAATAAAACAGTTTTAATACTTTTTTCTGAAAAAAATGTCAGTATGTTCTTTAAATGTAAACTTATGTGTCGCACACAATATGTTATGTTTGAAAATACAGCCATTTGAACCAAAGTCCAAAGCTGTTTAGTGGAATCTTACAAAAATTGTCTCAGCTCCCAAATTCTAGCACATTAAAATTACATATAAAATTTAAAATTACATATAAAGTTCAAGTACATTTATTTATTGTTTTCAAGTGCAAATGTCTGAAGATTAAAATTGATCAAAATGTAGCCAAGGTGTAGTTACAGCAGTTGACCAGCAGAGATCAAACAAGATCATTTATGCCGAGTTCAGATTGCACAATTATCAAAGTAGTTGCGTCACAGATGTTTTGACACTGCATGATCATCTGGGGTAGCGTTCTGTCCAGTGTTGCCAGATGTACGATAATTATCGTATTTGTACGATAATTTCGACCTCTGTACGATGTACGATCAATAATTTAAAAAATCCTATAATGTACGATAATTTTAGAAATGTATAGCATTTAAAATGAGTTTCATTGTAATCTTAGGGCTTCTATACTTATTGATAGCTGCATCTTATGTGTACTGTCTGTGAGGAGAAGATGGAGTTAGACACGTTTTCTATCCAATGACTGTAGTTTCTATCTCATCTTACCTTACATCTTCTCAGTCAATCAACGCGGAGAATGGCTCTCTCTCTCACAAGTTAACATTCCTGCGAGGCCGTGCTTAAGTCAGTCGTTTTCAGGTTGAGGTCGATCATTTAAGCAGTAAAGTTTTAAAAAGTAGTGCTGAAAAGGAAGGTGAGAAAAACAGGGGAGCATCATGCGAACGTGTTTTTCCAAAGTTAATCTCATCAAAACAAAGCCACGAGATCGGCTCATTACAGATCCTCAGGATGGGCTCGTACACACCTCAGACTAGTGTGTTAAAAATTTGGGAGGGTGCACTGCTTTCAAGCCAACCAGCACTATGTTGCGCTCCATGTAAGCATCCAATTTGTACCGCAAAATGAATCCCTCAACATCTGGCAACTCACGCAGGTATTCAATGGCAGGGACTCGGAGGTGGAGTTTGAACCTTCCCACTAAGGTACGCCTAGTTTTTTGTTTTTTTTACGTATTGTGGTAATTTGCACGTTGTGTCAAAACGCTATTTCTCTAGATAATAGCTGTATACTCTCAGATTGACTAGTGTACGATAATTTTCTTCCAAATATGATAATTTTGAGGTTCTGGTACGATACTTTCACATTTCCAATCTGGCAACACTGGTTCTGTCTGTGCTGTTTGTATAATGTAGGATGGATCGGCAGCAGGTGGTTTCACACTGCATGACTTTACAATATGAATCGCCTACAATGTTGACTGCAAACTACGTCTCACAGCCAAACACACATGAGAAGTGGCTTGGAAACAATGAGTAGTATATCTTTTGTTATTAACTGCATAATGAGAAAGAAGCCTTTGTGGGGTAGACAATGAACTTATTTTGCTCACATGGGTTTTGAAGGGAATTAATAATTTCTCTCAAACTTTTTTTCTTTTTCGACCTGGTTGTGGCATGACACGTCAAACAGACATGGATGCTGCTGCCAAATTTCCACTAGTTTTTTCTCCATTTCTTGGGTCCAAATAGACCAAAAATAAGCCCTTAACTTCTCCCCCAACCTCCCGCTGGCCTGCAGATATCCACACTCATGGATGCTGATCTCTCATTGGCTGTAGGTAATCGACGATGTTATTTTCAGTCAAACACATTTTACACGGCATGATTTGAATCGCCGACAGGTCCAGATATTTAGCATGCTAAATATCTGACGGGCGTCAGCGACTCATCGGCGATTCTCCCAGATCGTGTCTTTGATAGTTCACACTGTGTGATTTTTACTCAATTTGCCTGTGATTTTAGGCATTTGTCTGCGATTTCTCAAAACCTGACGGCGAGTCAAATTCAGGGCTAAAATTATACAGTCTGAGCTTACAGTCTTAGCAGCCAAATCTTGACCTCTTTGGTTTTATTACCCCAAGATAAATCATGCATAATCTAGTCTTACAGGACATACAGTAACCGCTTCAACGCTTCCCATTCACTTTGAATGGGTGACGTCAGGCGTTGCCGAACTGCATTGTGGATCCGTCGGCGCCGATTCAGAGGCGTTGCTCGTTGCAGAAGTTGGGACTTGCTCAACTTTTCAAGTGCCGACTGAATCAGAATCAGTTTTATTGCCAAGTGTGCTTCACACACGCAAGGAATTTGTTTTGGCAACAGAAGCTTCCAGTGTACATAAAGTGACAACACAAAATTAAATATGAGCTAGAAAAAGGCGATAAACATTAAACAGAGATGCAGTTAGTCAAAAAGATCTAGATGTTGAATTGTATGTACCGATATGTTGTAAATATACAGGTTATAAGGTGCTGTGTACCAATGCGAATGGAGAAAGTATTGCATTGTATATTGTTATAAGGTGCTGTGTACAAGTGCGTATGAGAAAGTATTGCACGTTTATTGCCCAGTAGGGGAATATTTAACTGTTCATGAGGTAGATGGCCTGAGGAAAGAAACTTTTCCTGTGTCTGGCTGTGTCTTTTCCTGTGTCTTACCCGATGGCAACAGTTCGAACAGATAGTGTGCTGGGTGTGGGTCGTCCAGAGTGATTTTGCGAGCCCTTTTACTCACTCTGGAAGAGTACAGTTCTTGAAGTGTAGGAATGGCAGTGCCAGTGATTCGTTCAGCAGTCCGGACTATTCGCTGTAGTCTACGGAGGTCAGTTTTGGCAGCTGAGCTGAATCAGACGGTGATTGAAGTGCAGAGGATGGATTGGATGACAGCTGAGTAGAACTGTACAAGCAGCTCCTGTGGCAGGTTGAACTTCCTCAGTTGACGAAGGAAGTACAGTCTCTGCTGGGCTTTCTTCACAATAGAGTCTATGTGAATGTCCCACTTCAGATCCTGAGAGATGGTGGTGCCCAGAAACCTGAATGACTCTACTGCAGCCACAGTGCTGTTGATGATGTTGAGGGGGGGAGTGCAGGGGGGTTTCTCCTAAAGTCCACTATCATCTCCACTGTTTTGAGCGTGTTCAGCTCCAGGTTGTTGTATCTGCACCATAAAGCCAGTCGCTCCACCTCCTGTCTGTATGCAGATTCGTCACCGTTCCGGATGAGGCCGATAACAGTAGTGTCATCCGTAAACTTCAAGAGCTTAATGGAGGGGTCTTTTGCGGTGCAGTCGTTGGTGTACAAGCGTCAGCCAATCAGATCGCTGTATGCAAATACACTAGCTCAGGCAGTGGCCTATTGCTGACTAATTTCATTGGCTGAGACGTTGCTATGACAATCGTGTCAGCCCCAACTTCAGACACACCCTCTGTCAAGCGTTGACGCTGAAGCCCCGTGTGAATGGGGCGTAAGGCTAGCATGGGCCAGGGGCGTAGCAACCATGGGGCACAGGCTGGATATGTCCCCCTCACTTTTAGAGACAGACCATTTAGAAACAGGTGATTAATAATTTTATGAACTTATATGAATAATATAAACTTTTGGATCTGATACAGCTGTCCCCCCCACTTTTAAAATGTCCGCTACGCCCCTGGCATGGGCTATCTGAAGAAATAAAATACATGAAGTCTACAATAGCCCAAAAATACAGATGCTTTTCTTTGAGGTTTTCTGCAACAGGTTAAAGTTTTTACTGACACACAGGCAGATGTTAAACTGAACAAACACTCAAAGTCGTTGGAATGAAGTCATTACATAAACAGCTTTAACGTAAAGCCAGCTTTAAATTGCTCACACAACACTAATAACCTTTAGCAGTTGTTTGCATTCTGTTAGCGGTGCGTGGATTTCAATCTCCATGCAAATCGCTTGCATTATTCATTCACTCTGTTTAAAGGACACAGATCTTCATCTTTCCGAGGACATGGCTGTCATTTCCAATCGCGTCAGTGCTGCTCAAAGAGACAACTATATGGTGCTGAATCACAAACTCACTTATGGTGTTCTGCTCCATTTTATTGCATTGAGTTTACAAGTAAAACTAGAGTAACATTATGAATATGCAAAGATTGATCTGTCAGGAGTCACATGAGTAAGAATGAAGCAGAAGTTGCAATGATATTTTCTTCTCTAGACAAAAAATGTTGGGCGGGGCTTGATTTTGTTCATCAGAAATTGATTGGATTGGTGGTGGATCTTATGTGAATGACAGGCTGATCCCGCCCTCACATCTGTAAACACCAATCAGAGAAGACCACAAAAATGTTGGGCGGGGCTTGATTATGTCCATCAGAAATTGATTGGATTATTGTGGTTTACTGTTGGGGGATCTTATGTGAATGACAGGTTGATCCCCCCCTGACACCAGTAAAGACCAATCAGAGAAAAGAGCAACAAATGTTGGGCGGGGCTTGATAATGTCCATTAGAAATTGATTGGATGATTGTGGTTTACTGTTGGTGGATATAATAAGAGTGACTGGTTGATCCTGCCCTCACACCAGAAAACACCAATCAGAGAAAAGAGCAACAAATGTTGGGCGGGGCTTGATAATGTCCATTAGAAATTGATTGGATGATTGTGGTTTACTGTTGGTGGATATAATAAGAGTGACCGGTTGATCCCGCCCTCACACCAGAAAACACCAATCAGAGAAAAGAGCAACAAATGTTGGGCAGGGCTTGATAATGTCCATCAGAAATTAATTGGATGATTGTGGTTTATTGTTGGTGGATATAATAATAGTTACCGGTTGATCCCGCCCTCACACCAGAAAACACCAATCAGAAAAAAGAGCAACAAATGTTGGGCGGGGCTTGATAATGTCCATCAGAAATTAATTGGATGATTGTGGTTTATTGTTGGTGGATATAATAATAGTTACCGGTTGATCCCGCCCTCACACCAGAAAACACCAATCAGAAAAAAGAGCAACAAATGTTGGGCGGGGCTTGATAATGTCCATCAGAAATTAATTGGATGATTGTGGTTTATTGTTGGTGGATATAATAATAGTTACCGGTTGATCCCGCCCTCACACCAGAAAACACCAATCAGAGAAAAGAGCAACAAATGTTGGGCGGGGCTTGATAATGTCCATCAGAAATTAATTGGATGATTGTGGTTTATTGTTGGTGGATATAATAATAGTGACCGGTTGATCCCGCCCTCACACCAGAAAACACCAATCAGAGAAAAGAGCAACAAATGTTGGGCGGGGCTTGATAATGTCCATTAGAAATTGATTGGATGATTGTGGTTTACTGTTGGTGGATATAATAAGAGTGACCGGTTGATCCCGCCCTCACACCAGAAAACACCAATCAGAGAAAAGAGCAACAAATGTTGGGCGGGGCTTGATAATGTCCATCAGAAATTAATTGGATGATTGTGGTTTATTGTTGGTGGATATAATAATAGTTACCGGTTGATCCCGCCCTCACACCAGAAAACACCAATCAGAAAAAAGAGCAACAAATGTTGGGCGGGGCTTGATAATGTCCATCAGAAATTAATTGGATGATTGTGGTTTATTGTTGGTGGATATAATAATAGTTACCGGTTGATCCCGCCCTCACACCAGAAAACACCAATCAGAAAAAAGAGCAACAAATGTTGGGCGGGGCTTGATAATGTCCATCAGAAATTAATTGGATGATTGTGGTTTATTGTTGGTGGATATAATAATAGTTACCGGTTGATCCCGCCCTCACACCAGAAAACACCAATCAGAGAAAAGAGCAACAAATGTTGGGCGGGGCTTGATAATGTCCATCAGAAATTAATTGGATGATTGTGGTTTATTGTTGGTGGATATAATAATAGTGACCGGTTGATCCCGCCCTCACACCAGAAAACACCAATCAGAGAAAAGAGCAACAAATGTTGGGCGGGGCTTGATAATGTCCATTAGAAATTGATTGGATGATTGTGGTTTACTGTTGGTGGATATAATAAGAGTGACCGGTTGATCCCGCCCTCACACCAGAAAACACCAATCAGAGAAAAGAGCAACAAATGTTGGGCAGGGCTTGATAATGTCCATCAGAAATTAATTGGATGATTGTGGTTTATTGTTGGTGGATATAATAATAGTGACCGGTTGATCCCGCCCTCACACCAGTAAACACCAGTCAGAGAAAAGAACCACAAATGTTGGGCGGGGCTTGATTATGTCCATCAGAAATTGATTGGATGATTGTGGTTTATTGTTGGTGGATTTCATTAAGTGACAGGTTGATCCCGCCCTGACACTAGTAAACACCAATCAGAGAAAAGAACCACAAATGTTGGGCGGGGCTTGATTATGTCCATCAGAAATTGATTGGATGATTGTGGTTTATTGTTGGTGGATTTCATTTGAGTGACAGGTTGGTCCCGCCCTCACACCAGTAAACACCAATCAGAGAAAAGAACCACAAATGGTGGGCGGGGCTTGATAATGTCCATCAGAAATTGATTGAATAATTGGTTTTCTGTTGGTGGATTTAATTTGAGTGACAGGCTGTTCCCCCCCTCACATCTGTTAACACCAGTCAGAGGAAAGAACAACAAATGTTGGGCGGGGCTTTATTTTGTCTGTCAGAAATTGATTGGTTGATTGTGGTTTACTATTGGTGGATTTCATTTGATTGACAGGTTGATCCCTCACACCTGTAAGCACCAAATCATTTATGATAAATACTCCATATAATATTCCATGAAAAAATAAGGATTGTCAATTTGGCGTTCTTTAACAAGAAACTCTTTATTTGTGTCCTGCAGCTGAATCTCCTAAGCGTCGTCTTCGCTCCAGCTACACCACTAACTGCTTTCGGGGGCGAGGAGAGGATTACAGGGGCAAAGTCAACGAAACAACCTCTGGAATCCGTTGTCAGCGATGGGATGCCCAGAAACCCCACGAACACCCATTTTTCCCCAAAACCTACGAGTGCAAGTGAGTTAAGGGGGGCTCGAATGTGTCTCAAAAATCTTGAAAAACATTAGCAAGTCATTTTGTTTTAATGTGCAAGACTTTTCCCAGGTAGCAAAGAATTCTGGGCCAGATTTGGCACAAAGCTGGCACAGCAGGCATTCATCTGGCTCTGGCATACAGCATGTGGGCCAAACATCGCCCAAGTTTTACGGAGGTGTCACCGTCTTTAGAGGCGGCACTCAAGACATCGCCCAATGTCAAATGTAGTATTTGGCACAGATGTTAAAAATTGATATGTGGGCCATGTAAGTTTGACCTGTCTTGACCCCCATTTAAAATACATTTAAATAATTTTAAGTAAAGTAATATTTTGATGCACAAAGTCATTTCCATATTCCTGTTTGCATCTTTTAATGCCAGCAAAAAATCTAGATTTATTAATCTGTTGTTTCCTGTATGTGGCTAAATAACTAAATTTAACCTACATTACATATATTTTATTAACCAAATTATTATTTTACAAATTATATTATTATGAACCATTACTAACATAGCTGGCCCAGTTCAGGCAGAGTCATGGTTTATTAACTTGGCTGAGACTAGGCCCAGATATGGTCCATCTTTGGCCATTATATGGAAGCCACACTTGGTCCAATCATGTACCGTGATTTATTGCGGCATGTGTCCCACATAGCAAATGTTTTCTGACCCAGCTCCGGGCCACACAATAACTTTTCCCTCGGCCCAAGTACTGCAAAGAATGACGGTCCTGAAGTGGCCCATAACTGGATTAAAGACAAGAGCCACACATGGGCCATAACCAGCTTGAATCTCAGCCAATTTATTACCCTTAACTGGCCCTGAACTGGGCCAAAACAGATTTATTATTGGTACCAATTCTCAGCTATAAGTTAACCATTTCAACACCACCCTTTAACCAGAAACCCCAAATATTGAGACATAACCCAGCCTAATGTTACCTAAACAATGTGAACAATCGCTATGATCTGGGCCACACACCTCCCATCCACAACTGGCCCAAATGTAGTTTGCCGTCATGCATGCAGTGCCATCATTGCCATGCATGGCCCACATTCGGCTGACATTATGCATGCCAGTGCCGGCAACACGCCAGCAGTGCCATAATGAGGCCACATTTGGGCCAAGTCCGTTTGCTATGTGGGGTGCCAAGCAAAAGCTGATTGGTTGTGTGGGCCAAAGCTGGGCCAAAGAAATTTTGCTATATGGGATGATTTATTTACTTGCCATAGAAAGCAACAGTGTGGCTCTCTAATCTCCAGTCATTTTCTTTTAAGGACAGTGATTTTTAACAATAACTGATTGACCATTAAACACAGGCCTGTTGTGAGTTTTGAGTTTGTTAATCGATTGCATAGGATTTTGCTGAACCATCTGCTAACATTAAATCAGCCTATTTTAAAAACAATTCATGTAGGGAAAAACTACATTACCCATGAGGCCCTGCAGAAAATTCCACCAATCGAAGAGTCACAGTAATTGTAAAATTTATACAAACCTAAAATATAGTATGTCTGTACAGATATATTTTTTTTTATAATAATTTTTTTGGGGTTTTCACCTTTATTTGATAGGACAGTAGATAGTATTGACAGGAAAGCATTGGGAGCAGAGAGAGGGGAGGGATCGGCATAGGACAGCGAGGCGGAATCGAACACGGGTTGCCATGAGCAACGGAGTGCATGTGTCGACGCACTAACCACTACACAAGGGCTATTCAATTGGCGGCCCGTGGGCCAAACCCGGCCCCCGAGGCAATTTGTTCTGGCCCTCCAAATAGTGTGACCAAGACATCAAGAATAAATTTAGTTCAGTCAAAAAACGGCCGCTATAGTTATGAAGTGACGTGCGTCTGTTCAATACAGCATGAGCTGTGCAGAGCGTGAGTCACCTGACAGTGGCGAGAGCAGCCGAATACATTTGAATATGTTTGTAGAAATGGTTTTTTGCACAATGCACTGATATCGTTATTAGGGATGCAACGATTAACCGATTTTACTATTAACTGCGCTTTAATTCGTCATGGTTAATTAATCGTAAAGGCTTCTCTAAGCCGCATTTCTGCATTTCTGTTCTGCCGCACGAAACGAACCTGCTGAACAAAGTTAAGCCAAGTTGCCAACTGTGCGCTAGTTTAAAGTTCCGAGCTTGTCCACCGAAGCTAATACGCACGCACACTGTAATAACTATAGCCGCGGGCCGTTCCCATATCACGTCTTTCCCGTGCGCAAGTTTGTTATGTCGTAAGAATATATGCCAATATGCGGGCGCAAGCGGAGCAACGCGCTCGCGGCTGTCTGGGCGCACGCAGTAGAAAACATCTCATGCTGTAACGGTGAGAGTTGTGCTTAGCTTTCAGTGCAATGTAAGCAAAAGACATGTTAGACGAACTATTATTAAAATGAATATGTACGTATGAACGCAGATGATAACAACAGTTAATCTAAATATTGGCGCCGACCTTTATAACAATTATTATTATATTATTTTCTCCCGTTCCTCTCTATAAACAGACACATAATTAAATTGTGTAGCCCTATAAGCACAGAAAAACCTATAGCATAAAAACTATTACTAATGAAAATGCCTTTTAAAGGTTTTTTAATATTAGTTAGGGATGTCCAGATCTAAATCTAGCTAATATAAAGCTTAAATTTACATTACATGTGATAACTGTGAAACACTGATTATTCTTCACACTATATAATCGTACAACCAAAATCTATAATTGTTGCATCCATAATTGTTATGCAGTTCAAAACATATATGAACGTATCTGAATGTAGAAGCCTACTTCAGCAAAACACTGATTTTGTTGTGCTGTGAAATACAACATTTGAATGTTTGTTAAAAAAAACTTATTGTACAATGCAGTGATATTATATAGTTTCAAAATACAATATATTAACATTTTAATGTAGACAAATACAACGTGGGTGTCTAAAGGAGCAAAAATACATCATTGGCTCTTATATGCAGTTGTGTCATCACTTATATTGCAAGTCATATCTCTCCGGCCCCTCATTTGGGATGCTTTTCATGAACTGGCCCCCGTGACAAACTAATTGAATAGCCCTGCACTACACCACTGGCACCGACTGTGTGTGCAGATATAACTAATATAGTTCTGTCCCTCATTAAAGTGTTAAGTTAACCGTTTTGTATCTAATTATATGCTAATTGATAATTGCTTTGGTTTATGGCTTATAACATTTGAACAAAGACTTTAACAAACATCACTATCTGAAAATTACTATCTGAAAACTAATGGTCCCTATATGCACTCTACAAGCAAACTACTAGAATAACAACAACATGCGGTAAATGGTAATGCTACTGGCCACATGATTATGACAATACAAAAGAATATGAAAGCAACTTCCAATTTGCACCATAATACAGAATATAATGTAGATAAAGGTGATATAAATGAGTTAACAGTGACTTTTTTGTCTTTATTTATTAGGGGTTTAGAGGAGAACTACTGTCGTAATCCTGATGGCTCTGAAGCGCCATGGTGTTTTACATCTCTGCCAGAGATGCGGACAGCGCTCTGTTTGCAGATCAAACGCTGCGCTGACGACATCGAGGCTGAAGGTAAAACTGCACCCGCTAGTGGAGAACAGCAGCAACTACACCTTCAGTTTTACACACTTATGAACACTGAATCTGTGCTTTTACTTTGTAGAGAGAGAAATCATTTCATATAATTCAATTCAATTCATCTTTATTTGTATAGCGCTTTTACTAATGTAGATTGTGTCAAAGCAGCTTCACATAAAAGATTATAGTGAATTGAAACAGTGTCAGTTCAGTTTTCAGAATTTAAGTTCAGTTCAGTTTAGATTAGTTCAGTTCAGTGTGTTTTAATATTCACTGCTGAGAGTCCAAACACTGAAGAGCAAATCTATCGATGCACAGCTCTACAGATCCCGAACTATGCAAGCCAGTGGTGACAGCGGCGAGGAAAAAACTTCACCAATTGGCGAAAGTGAAGGAAAAAAAACCTAGAGAGAAACCAGGCTCAGTTGAGCACAACCATTTCTCCTATGGCCAAACTTCTTGTGCAGAGCTGCAGTCTAGGCTGGAGAACGCTGGACGTCAGCGAAGACTCGTCTGTCCCTGGAGTCTCACAGGAATCAGTCTCATGATCTCCACTCCTCCATGACCATTACAGCAGCTGCTCAGGATACGGCCTGGTCTGGGATTATGGAAACCTTGGGATCATCTCTCACAGGTCTTGGATCGCATCAGTGGCGCTGCATAGTAGAAAATAGAGAATAAAGAGAATAATCAGCGTAGCTGCTGTTCATAGTGTATATAAACGAGATGCAAAAAAACCTGCGTGGGGCACACTCATGCGTCATACCGCTATGTGATGCATTGAGTGTATGCTTTACTAAAAAGATAGGTTTTTAATCTAGTTTTGAATTGAGAGAGTGTGTCTGAGCCTCGGATATTATCAGACAGGCTATATGTTTGGGATCTGTAAGATTTAGTCAGTCCAACAAGATTTTGCTAAAAAAAAAAATGCTTTTAAAATTTAATTTCATCAAATAATATGGTTTCTATAATGTATAAAGCAGAAATCTTCATTGTTTTGAGTTTTAAATACAATTTTGTGTTATATATATATTAATGCAAATATTTATTTTATATTGTTATATTATACATCTATAAATAATAATCAAATATTCATATATTTTATATGTTCATTTATTCATTCATTCATTCATTTTATTTTCGACTTAGTCCCTTTATTAATCTGGGGTCGCCACAGCGGAATGAACCGCCAACTTATCCAGCATATGTTTTACGCAGCAGATGCCCTTCCAGCTGCAACCCATCTCTGGGAAATTTATATGTTCAACACTGTTATATTTATATGTTCAGCATTATTTATATATATATGTATATATATATATATATATATATATATATATATATATATATATATATATATATATATATATATATATATATATATATATATATATATATATATATATATATATATATATATATATATATATATATATATATACAGTTAGGGTCAGAATTATTAGCCCACCTGTTTATTTTTTTCCCCAATTTCAGTTTAACGTAGAGAAGATTTTCTCAACACATTTCTAAACATAATAGTTTTAATAACTCATTTCTAATAACTGATTTCTTTTATCTTTGTCATGATGACAGTGAATAATATTTGACTAGATATTTTTCAAGATACTAATATTCAGCTTAAAGTGACATTTAAAGGCTTAACTAGGTTAACTAGGCAGGTTAGGGTAATTAGGCAAGTTATTGTATAACAATGGTTTGTTCTGTAGACTATCGAAACAATATAGCTTAAAAGGGCTAATAATATTGACCATAAAATGGCGTTTAAAAATTTTTAAACTACTTTTATTCTAGCCGAAATAAAACAAATAAGACTTTGTCCAGGAGAAAAAATATTATCAGACATACTGTGAAAATTTCCTTGCTCTTTTAAACGTCATTTGGGAAATATTTAAAAAAGAAAAACAATTCAAAGGGGGGCAAATAATTCTGACTTCAACATTTACATTTTTCATTTGTAAGGAATGTCAGGTCAAATGTCAATGTCAAAACAAATAATACATTTTACTGAAACACATAATAAAATCAGTAAATCCAGAATTTTCAATTGCTCTCTTAACTTCTTTGCAGACCTTAGATTAAATAAATGCATAGAATAGACTTTTTTCATAAACATAACAAATCTCCAAACGTCTTTTTCATTTTATAAATAACAAGGTTTGTGTCCTCCTTTTTTTAGATTGCTATAATGAAATTGGCAAAAACTATCGAGGTGTAGTCCGCAAGACCCGGAAAGGTATCCTCTGCCAGAAATGGAGCATCAACACGCCTCACAAAACCAAGTAAGACTGACAGATGGAAAATAATTATAGGTATTCCAAAATCAACTGAACTGACATATTAAGCCTATTCATATTTGAAGGATAAACCCCAAAACACACCCAGAAGCAAACCTTACAGACAACTACTGCAGGAATCCAGACGGAGATCACCACGGCCCCTGGTGCTACACCTCTGACCCCAAGACTGAGTTTGACTACTGCGCCATCAAGCAGTGCGGTGAGGAGAAAATGTTCTTACGCAATCTCAATCACTCTATTATTATTATTATTATTTTATTATTATTTAAGTTTTTTTTGCAGAGAGATACAATTCACAGCATCAGTAGACATATGTCACTTTTACAGCTTTTACTGTTTAAATTCCTCAATCAGGGGCCAAAAAGGAAACACAAATTTCTTCATAACAGTGACAGAACATATCCCTTTGCCTTATTTTACATCATCCTTATCAAAACTATAAACAGAAAAAAAGAGAGAGAATTAAGAATAAAAAGGGGGTGGGGGGGGACAATATTACCAGTAAAAATAAATCTTAAAATTCTATAGAAGAAAAACATAAGGTTGAATGGAAGTAATGTACTCAATCCATTTAAACCATAAGTCAACAAATAAATCTATTTGGTTGTGCACACTGGATGTAATTTTCTCCATAATGAATATATTTTTCAAAGCATCAATCAAATCTTGCATTTGTGGTGGATTAGGTTTATACCAGCATCTAGTAATGGCTTTTTTACTTGAAGCAAGGATGACTCTATACATATATTGGTAACACTTTACAATAACAGTACATGAATAATGATGTATTAATATGTAAACTAAACATTACTTTACTATGAATTAATGATGAGTTAATGTATGCACTAATCATGAACTAACTTGAACTACAACATGAGTCACATGAGTTCATGTGTGAATAACGGCTACCTTAATTACTTGTTAGTACATGATTGTTTGTTAATTAATGGAATAATTGCCATATTAGTTTATGCTTAATTTAACCATCATGAACTCATGATATGTTAATATATAATTATGTTGTGACTTTACTTGAAGGGGCACATCATCAATAACCCATTCTTAACTACTCATGAACTCCTTATCCACGTCCAACTAGTGCGTTTACACTGAATAACAATAGAAAAGTGTTCTGTCAACATCAGCATGAACAGGAGTTCATGAGTAGTTAAGGATGAGTTAATGATGATGTGCCCCTTCAAGTAAAGTCATGACATAATTATACATTAACAGCTTATGAGTTCATGTTGGTTACATTTAGCTTAAACTTAAATGTTAATTAATACATTAATTAACAACATGTACTAACAAGTAATTAAGGTAGCCGTTATTCACACATGAACTCATGTGACTCATGTTGTAGTTCAAGTTAGTTCATGATTAGTGCGCAACTTAACTCATCATTAATTCATAATAAAGTAATGTTTAGTTTGCACATTAATACATCATTATTCATGTACTGTTATTGTAAAGTGTTACCCATATATTTGTTTTTTTCTTTCCAAGGAATCCATTGACAGCATACCCAAGTAAAATATCACAAAGCTGAAATCAATTGAAATGTTTAAGATATTTTCTAAAATGCTATGTATCCCTTTCCAAAAACTTCTAATAAAAGAACATCCCCAAAATATGGGAAAATGTTTAGCGTCCTGTGAACCGCAATGCCTCCAACAATTTGAGTTCCCATAAAATGACATTTTCTGTTTTGAAGTAAGCAAAAAACGAATAATATTTCTCCCCAATCACTCTATTATTAACAATATAGAATTAGTAATTGTAATAATACATTGATTGTAATTTACTCACTTACCCACTCACTTTCCTTTGGCTTAGTCCCTGCTTTATGAGGGGTCGCCGCCGCCGTCATTATAGTTTATTAGTATTAAATTAATGTATTATAATTATTATTTAATTTACTATACTGTATGATTTCTCTATTTAGAATTTGCAAAGAACACTTTTCTGACATGATATTATTAAGGGGAAAGTCTGAATGTCCGAATATAAAACTAACTTTACCTCAGTTGAAAAATGTCCTAAAGCAATTTTTGTGCTAAGAGCCTTTAGGAGATTATAGTTCCTAAATTCTCTTTTATAATATAAAGACACACATTAGACATTTTTGGCATAGGTCTACTGTACGATTGTACATTTCAAAACCTGGCAGCTTCATTGTATGTGTCGAAAATGCAGTGGTGTGAAGTAACCAACGCCATCTCACGGCAATTCGTAACTTTTTCATTAGTGGCTAATTCGTATGAATTCGTACGATCTAATTCGTACAAATTAGTACGATTTGCCCATCACCCAATGACGGTTGGGGTTAGGGGTGGGGTTAGGTGCCACGCCTCCTTTTTAAAATCGTACATTTTCATACGACTGAACTCGTACGAATTCGAACGAATTAGCCACTAAACTGACAAAACTTAAAATACTTACGTTTCCTCGTGAGATCAGGCTGGAAGTAACACATTACACTCAAATTACTGTAATTGAGTAGTTTTTCTCAGGATTTGTAATTTACTAACTAGTTTTAAAAGTGTGTACTTCCACTCTCCCTTGAGTGAATTTTAGAGCAGTATTGGTACTTTTACTCCACTACTTTCCTTTAACCTGCAGTCACTACTTTTTCTTGTCTATGGGGATTAGAAAAATCAGTCCTGTGATTTCTGTTCAATTAAATCGCACATAGAAGGTAAATCACATCATAATGAACTACCTCAAGACATGGGTGATTTATAATTGCAGCAAACTGTTAGGTAGCATTAAAAGTGTCCAAGAAGATGTCCAAAATCTTTACACGCATTGACCCAGAGACTGTTTAGATGCATGTCACTGATGAGAAGATGAAGGATGTTTACTGTATGATGACCGAAATGGTTTTAAACACACAGCAGGCACAAGACGTCAACAAGACCTCAGATTGACGTTGTACCCCAAGGTCGTGAGGACGTTGCATTTTGTTTGAAAATGAAAATCGGGTTGACGTCAGAACTCAATGTCAGGCCGACGTTAATGTCCAACGTCCAACCTTAAATCAACCAAATATCAATGTCTAATGATGTTACAGCTTGATGTTGTGTGGACGTTACCACTATGACGTCTATCAGAAATTGGATTTTGGTTGCCATACCTGACGAATAAATGTCAGTATTTGATGTCAATATGACGTTGGTTTAAGATGTTGGCTTAATGTTGGATTTTGGTCACTATTAATGAGTTTTTTGGGTTCATTGAGAACATGGTTGTTGTTCAATAATACAATTAATCCTCAAAAATACAACTTGCCTAATAATTCTGCACTCCCTGTAATGTATTATAATTATTATTTAATTTACTATACTGTATGATTTCTCTATTTAGAATTTGTAAAGAACACTTTTCTGACATGATATTATTAAGGGGAAAGTCTGAATGTCCGAATATAAAACTTTACCTCAATTGAAAAATGTCCCAAAGCAATTTTTGTGCTAAGAGCCTTTAAGAGATTATAGTTCCTAAATTCTCTTTTATAATATAAAGACACACATTAGACAGGCTCAATGTTGGATTTTGGTCACTATTAATGAGTTTTTTGGGTTCATTGAGAACATGGTTGTTGTTCAATAATAAAATTAATCCTCAAAAATACAACTTGCCTAATAATTCTGCACTCCCTGTATTTAATAATAATACTACACTGTAAAAAGCGATATGTTGACTTTACTTTTAAAGAAGTGATTAATCCCTTTGCCTTTTTATAATCAAGTAATTATAATGTGCATAAAATAATGTGCATAATTATAAAAGTTAAGTCAACTTAAGTTACAACGGGTTTACTTACTTAAAGTAAACTAACTAAACACTTTTTACAGTGTCTTAAAATAAATGATTCAATATAAACATTCAATTTGTAAATATTAACATGTTTAAGTATTTCTAATAAATAATGTCAATGTCAATTATATTTATATAGCACTATTTAACACAACCAGAGGTTGACCAATGTGCTGCACAGTACAAATCAAGTCAGAGAAAAAACAATTATATATATAACAAAAATTATAGCTAAAACAGACCATTCTCACTAATAAAATGCCAAATCAAAAATAAAGACAAGGATACAGAGTTACTGTTAGCTCACTTATATCACCTTTATCTACATTATGTTCTGCAAATTGGAAGTTGCATTTATATTCTTTGTATCATAATCCTTAACACACTGGTTTGTGTGGCCAACAGCATTAACACATTTAATTGTGCAATATATATTGTATTTTTATTATAGTACTAATCATTATCATTCGTTCATTCAATTTCCTTTGGCTTAGTCCCTTTATTTATCAGGGGTTGCCCCAGCGGAATGAACGGCCAACTTTTCCAGCATAGGTTTTACACGACGGATGGCTTCCCAGCTGCAACCCAGTACTGGGAAACACCCATACACTCTCACATTCACACTTACACACTACGGCCAATTTAGCTTATTCAATTCACCTATAGCGCATGTGTTTGGACTTGTGAGGGAAACCAGAGCACCTTGAGGAAACTCACGCCAACACGGGGAGAACTCCACACAGAATGCCAACTGATCTAGCTCGAACCAGCAACCTTCTTGCTGTGAGGCGACAGTGCTAACCACTGAGCCACCGCCCGCCATATATATATATATATATACACATGTTTTTTTTTTTTTACACACACACACACACAGACACACATACATGTTTGTTTAAATTAATTATTACAATTAATAATGTTTTATTAAAATTAAATTCAGCGCCATAATAGTATATTATTATTAATTTTATTAATTTTATTAATGAAGTTATTCATTCATTTATTTATTTTCCTTCGGCTTAGCCTCTATTTCAGAGGTCGCCACTGCGGAATGAACCGCCAACTATTCCAGCATATATTTTATGCAGCGGATGCCCTTCCAGCTGCAACCCAGTATTGGGAAACACCCATACACTCTCATTCACACGCATACACTCATACACTACAGCCAATTTAGTTTATTTAATTCACCTATAGCGCATGTATTTGGACTGTGGGGGAAACCGGAGCACCCGAAGGAAACCCACGCCAACACGGGGAGAGCATGCAAACTCCACACAGAAATGCCAACTGACCCAGCCAGGACCTGAACTTGCAAATTTCTTGCTGTGAGGCGACAGTTCTAACCACTGAGCCACCGTGCGGCCCTAAGTTCATTCATTCATTTCTTTTAGGCTTAGTCCCAATTAATCTGGGGTCGCCACAGCGGAATGAACCACCAACTTATCCAGCATATGTTTAAGGCAGCGGATGCCCTTCCAGCTGCAACCCACCACTGGAAAAAATACGCACACACTCATTTACACACATACACTACGGACAATTTAGCTCACCCAATTCACCTACAGCGCATGTGTTTGGACCGTGGGGGAAACCGGAGCACCCGGAGGAAACCCACACCAACACGGGGAGAACATGCAAACTCCACACAGAAATCCCAAGCCGAGGCTCGAACCAGCGACCTTCTTGCTGTGAGGCGCTCGTGCTACCCACTGCGCCACCGTGCAGCCCTAAGTTATTAATTTTAACTTGATAATATTAATTTTAGGTTATACTCTCTCTATACATAGTATAATAATAATTATTATTAAATTCTGCAATTTATAGTTTATTATCATTTCTATTATTATGAAACCGTTGTTATTAACTATAGTATTAATTCTATTTTCTGTGTTTGTTATGTTGTAACAGCTGGAGAGAAAGTGCCAATCATCGGTCCAACAAGTAAGTCAAATACATGACACACAGCGAGCAGTGCAGACTCTGATGTGTGTGAATCTAATGTAAATCCTGTCCGCTGTGTGTAAAAGCCGAGGTTGAGTTTAATGAGTGCGGAAAGCGTGAAGACCGGCTGAGGTCCAGGTTAAGAATCATAGGCGGCACACCTGGAAACTCCCCTTGGACCGTCAGCCTCAGAGACCGGTCAGTGCTGGTGCTTTTATCTCTATCACAATATAAATAGTTACGGTCAGGGTTAGTTCACACAAAAATATAAATTCTATTACTAATTACTCACCCTCAAGTCATCATAACGAAAGACTATAGAATACACATGTCTTGGATATTTCATGTTCTCAATACATGAAATTCTCTGGGGTTTGTAATGACATGAGGGTAAGTAATTAATAACATAGTTGGTCACACTTTATTTTGATGGTTCGTTAGTTGAATTTAAGATACATTGCAACTAATTCTCAGTAGATTATAAGTAGGTTGTTAGGTTGGGGTTAGGGTTGGGGTTAGGGTTAGTGTAAGTTGACGTGTACTTGCAAAGTTTCTTATAGTCAGTTAAATGTCTGTTAAAGGATTGTTAAATGTCAGTATCAACAGATATTAAACTGAGAGTCTACTAATACTCAAATGGACCATCAAAATAAAGTGTTACCACATAGTTTTCATTTTTGGGTGAACTAATCCGTAAACATTCTGGAGGAAAAGCTGAACTGCAGAATGTTTGTGTTTTTCAGGAAAGGGAATCACTTCTGCGGAGGCTCTTTGGTCAGTTCTGAATGGGTCATCAGCACTAAACAGTGCTTCTCATCCTGGTAACTCAATCTTCTGCTGTCATTAATGCTTAGACTCGGACTATATGGTTTATTATGAGTTTTATTAAAGGGGTCATGGCATGGATTTTAAAATGTATTATTTTAATATGTTCCTTGAGGTTTACTTATACTGTTATAAACATTTGAAGATATTTCACCATTATTTCACCATATTACCCTGCAGCCCAAGACTCACTGAAGCTAAGCGGGACGGGAGACCACATGGGAAACTAGGTTGCTATTGGAAGTGGTGTTAGTGAGGCCAGCAGGGAGCGCTCAACCTGTGGTCTGTGTGAGTCCTAATGCCCCAGCATAGTGAAAGGGACACTATACTGTCAGTGAGCGCCATCTATTGAATCAGACATTAAACCCAGGTCCTGACTCTCTGTGGTCATCAAAACTCCCATGGCACTTCTCGTAAAGAGCAGGGGTGTAAGGGGGCCAAATTCCCTCCATCGGCCCTTATGGCCTCCCAATCATCCACATCCACAGAATTGGCTCTATCTATGTCTGTTCACTCCACCAATAGCTGGTGTGTGGTTAGCACACTGGCGAAGTTCTCCTGTGGCTGCCGTCGCATCATCCGAGTGGATGCCCAAACATAATAAATGTGCTATATAAATACATATTATATTACATTACAGTAGCTCTCCTGTGAAATTTTCTTTTTTTATATATATATATTTCCCAAGTGCTGTTTAATGAAGAGAAGATTTAAACATAATAGTTTAAATTATAGTTTCTAGTGACCAATTGCTTTTGGCTTTGCTATTATGACAGTAGGCTACATAGCACAGTGCATTCTGAAAGTATTCATAGCGCTTCACTTTTTCCACATTTTTCTGTTACAGCCTTATTTTAAAAATGGATTAAATTCATTTATTTCCTCAACATTCTACACACAATACCCCTTAATGACAATGTGAAAAAATATTTTTTTAAATTGTTGCAAATTTATTAAAAAATAAAAAACCTGAAAAATCACATGTACATAAGTATTCACAGCCTTTGGCATGAAGCTCTAAATTGAGCTCAGGTACATTCTGTTTCCACTGATCATTCTTAAGATGTTTCAGCAGCTTAATTGGAGTTCACCTGTGGTAAATTCAGTTGATTGGACATGATTTGAAAAGGCATACACCTGTCTATATAAGGTCCCAGGGTTGACAGTGCATGTCAAAGCATAAACCAAGCTTGAAGACAAAGGAATTGTCTGTAGACCTCCAAGACAGGATTGTCTCGAGGCACAAGACTGGGGAAGGTTACAGAAAACTTTCTGCTGCTCTGAAAGTTCCAATGAGCATAGTGGCCTCTATCATCCTTAAGTGGAAGATGTTTGGAACAACCAGGACTCTTCCTAGAGATTGGGGGAGAAGGACCTTAGTCAGGGAGGTGATCAATAACCCGATGGTCACTTTGTCTGAGCTCCAGCGTTCTTCTGTGGAGAGAGGAGAACCTTACAGAAGGATATGGAATTTCTGCCTGGAATTTGCCAAAAGGCATCTGAAGGACTCTCAGACCATAAGAAACTAAATTCTCTGGTCTGATGAGGCTAAAATTGAACTCTTTGGAGTGAATGCCAGGCGTTACGTTTGGAGAAAACCAGGCACCGCTTATCACCAGGCTAATACCATCCCTACAGTGAAGCATGGTAGTGGCAGCATCATGCTGTGGAGATGTTTTTCAGCAGCAGGAACTGGAAAAGATGAATGCAGCAATGTACAGAGACATCCTGAATGAAAACCTGCTTCAGAGTGCTCTTGAGCTCAGACTGGGGCGACGGTTCATCCTCCAGCAGGACAATGACCAAAAGCACACCGCCAAAATATCAATCGAGTGGCTTCTCAACAATTCGGTGAATGTCCTTGAGTGGCCCAGCCAGAGCCCAGACATAAATCCAATTGAACATCTCTGGAGAGATCTGAAAATGGCTGTACATCGTCGCTTCCCATCCAACCTGATAGAGCTGGAGAGGTACTGCAAAGAGGAATGGGCAAAAGTTCCCAAAGACAGGTGTGCCAAGCTTGTGGCATCATATTCAAAAAAGACTTGAGGCTGTAATTACTGCCAAAGGTGCATCAACAAAGTATTGAGCAAAGGCTGTGAATACTGATGTACATGTGATTTTTCAGGTTTTTCATTTTTAATAAATTTGCAACACTTTCAAAACTCTTTATTCACATTGTCATTATGGGGGATTGTGTGTAGAAGTTTGAGGAAATAAATGAATTTAATCCAATTTGGAATAAGGCTGTAACATAAAAAATGTAGAAAAAGTGAAGCGCTATGAAGACTTTCCGGATGCACTGTAAGTTACTAGCTGTTTTACAAGATACTAGTATTCGGCGTAATGTGAAATTTAAGGTAATTAGTTTAACTAGGCTAGTTCAGTTAATTAGGCAACTCATTAGACAAAAATAATAATTTTTAAGGGGGCAAATAATATTGACCTTTGCAGTTTTTAATTAGTTTTTATTCCAGCGAAACTAAAAGAAATGAAACTTTCTCAATAAGAAAAATAAAATAGGAAATACTGAGAAAAAATGTCCTTGCCTGTTAAACAATATTTGAAAATGTCACAGGTCTTCAACTGTATGTCAAATGATCAAGCCCACTAAAAATGTGTATGTGTGTGTCTGTGTCTGTGTTGATGGTATGCAGTTATGTGGACCTGACGGGATACACCGCTACGATGGGCACCTTGTTTCGTGACCCAAAGGAGGGAGAACCAGACGTCCAGAGGATTTCTCTCACCAAAATCGTCTGCGGCCCTTCTGAATCCCACCTGGTCATGCTGCAGCTGGAGACGTACTTCAGTTTACTTCATTTACACATGGCAGATTTTCTGGGAAGTTTTTTAGTCCGCTGATTGACCTGTGTGTTGCTCTTGTCCTGCAGTCCTGCTCAGTTTAATGAGCGTGTGTCCCAGATCTGCCTTCCTCCTGAGCGCTACATCGTTCCTAATGGGACTATCTGTGAAATTGCTGGATGGGGCGAAACTAAAGGTGAAACTTCTCACACCACCATCCATTTGAGGACAGTAGGATTTTGAGAAATTAATCAATTTTTATTTAAAAGTGAAAAACAAGACTATTTTGCTTACCCTATTGGCAGATTATTTTGCTTGTCTTAAGAAAAACTTCATTTTGACATATTATTTCTGAAAACAAAAACAATATTTCTTGCATGTCTAGAAAATGCTTCTTGATTTTAGATATCTGGACTAGATACAAGACAAAACTCTAAGAAAAGCATATTTTGCAGTGCTGCATGTTTCTTGCCTGTTGATCCTCTTCTCTGTCTCAGGAAAGGGAGATGAAACGGTGCTGAACGTGGCTCAGATGCCGGTGCTCAGCAATAAGGACTGTAACCAGTACTTCAAGGGCCGCGTGCGTGAGAATGAGATGTGCACCATGCCCTTCCAGGCTGGAGTGGGAGCCTGTGAGGTACAGATGAGGAAGATGCTTTTGTGTTGCATTTTAACACCATTTAAAGGGATAGTGCACCCCAAAATTAAAATTTACTCACTATTTACTCACACTTACAGTTGAAACCAGAAGTTTACATACAGTCTAAAAGAAAGAACATAACCATTTTTTTAAATGTCTTATGGTAAATCAATACTAAACGTTTACTATTTTAGGTCTGTTAGGATTACCTAAATCATTTCCATTTGCTAAATGCCAGAATAATGAGAGTTTTTTATTAATTTCTAGACAGTCAAAAGTTCAAAGTCCTTGGTATTTTTTTAGCTTTACTTTTAAACTGTATAACTTTGGTCAAATGTTTTGGGTATCCTTCCACAAGCTTCTCACAATAGTTTGCAGGAATTGTGGCCCATTCCTCCTGACAGAATGGGTGTTACTGAGTCACATTTGTAGGCTGTCTTGCTCGCACAAGCTTTTTCAACTCCGCCCACAAATTTTCTATAGGATTGAGCTCAGGGCTTTGTGATGGCCACTCCAAAACATTCACTCTGTTGTCCTTAAAGCACATTTTAACTAATTTGGCAGTATGCTTAGGGTCATGGTCTGTTTGGAAGACCCATTTGTGGCCAAGTTTTAATTTCCTGGCTGATGTCTTGAGATGTTGCTTCAGTATTTCTACATAATGTTCTTTATCATGATGACATCTATGCTGTGAAGTGGACCAGTCCCTCCTGCAGCAAAACACCCCCACAACATGATGCTGCCGCTCCCATACTTCAAGGTTGGAATGGTGTACCTAAACTTGTAAGCTTTCCCCTTCAAATGTAACACTGGTCATTATGGCCAAACAGTTCAATTTTAGCTCCATTAGACCACAGGACATGTCTCCAAAAATTATTCTTTTTCCCAGTGTAATTTAGCAAATTGTAATCTGGCTGTTTTTGTTGATTCTGGCTTGTTGATTTTCCCATGTTGTCACACAAGGAAGCAGTGTGTTTGAGGTTTTCCTTGATAATCCTAACTTACCTAAAAGAGAAAAAGTTTAGTCACATTAACATCTTTTTTTAAATGGTTATGTGCCTTTTTATACAGTCTATGTACACTTGAGTAAGTGATTCTAAACGAATTTCTTTCTTCAACAAAAAATAATATATTCTGAAGAAATTTGGACAAATATTGACAACATTGACAACAATAGTAGGAACAAAAAAAAATTGTATGGAAGCCAATGGCTGTTTTTTCATAATTTTTCAAAATATCTTCCAGAAGAAATAAAGTCAAACAGGTTTGAAACAAGGAGAATGAGAAAATTATGACAATTTTAATTTTTTGGCAAACTGCCTTTGTAAACTATCGTTTTAATAAGCTACAGGAATAAGGATAATAATATTAGAGAAATAACGGAATAAGCTTAGCAATGCCGAGACTGATAATGTTTGTTGATTTCAAAAGCTGAGGGGTTTTCATGCAAAAACAAAGATTTGTGGATTATGTTTTATTCATTCATTCATTTTCTTTTGGTTTAGTATCTTATTTATCAGGGGTCGCCACGGCGGAATAAACCGACAACTATTTCAGCATATATTATATGCAGGATGCCCTTCCATCTGCTACCCAGTACTGGGAAACACTCATAAACTCATTCACACACACACACACACACACACACACACACACACACACACACACACACACACACACACACACACACACACACACACACACACACACACACACACACACATACACTACGGCCAATTTTGTTTATCCAGTTCACTTAGTGCATGTGTTTGGACTGTGGGAGGAAAGCGAAGCACTCGGAGGAAACCCACGCCAAGACGGAGAGAACATGCAAACTCCACACAGAAATGCCAACTGACCCAGCCAGGACCTGAACTAGCTGTGAGGCGACAGTGCTAACCACTGAGCCACCGTGCCACCCTAAGTTCATTCATTCATTTCTTTTAGGCTTAGTTTCTTTATTAATCTGGAGTCGCCACAGCGGAATGAACCGCCAACTTATCCAGCATATGCAACATGCAAACTCCACACAGAAATGCCAACTGACCCAGCCAGGACTCGAACCAGTGACCTTTTTGCTGTGTGAGGTGACAGTGCTGAGCCACTGAGCCACCATGCCACCTGTCTTTCATAGTTTTTATTTTTTATTTTAATTTAGTGTATTTGTGCCGATTTTAATTATTTGTGAAAATACTAGTGGTTGAGTGGAAATCATTTCTTATTTTTTGTTGTAAACTCGTTCAGTAGAAAATTAAGTTAAAAATAATAATAATTTTAAGAATTTTTGAATGATAAACAGCTTTGGTTGGATTCAACCATCTTTAGATTTAAAATTTGATTTCATTTTTTTAATATTAAAGTTCAAAAATATATATAGTTGAAGTCAGAATTATTAGCCCCCGTTTTAATTATTTTTTTTTTTTAAATATTTCCTAAATGATGTTTAACAGAGCATGGAAATTTTCACAGTATGTTTGATAATATTTTTTCTTCTGGAGAAAGTCTTATTTGTTTTATTTCAGATAGAATAAAAGCAGTTTTTAAGTTTTTATGAACCATTTTAAGGTCAAAATTATTAGCCCCTTTAAGCTATATATTTTTTCCATAGTCTACAGAACAAACCATCATTATACAATAACTTGCCTAATTACCCTAACCTGCCTAGTTAACTTAATTAACCTAGTTAAGCCTTTAAATGTCACTTTTAGCTGTATAGAAATGTCTTGAAAAATATCTAGTAAAATATTATTTACTGTCATCACGGCAAAGATAAAACAAATCAGTTATTAGAAATGAGTTAAACTATTATGCTTAAAAATGTGTTGAAAAAATCTTCTCTCCATTAAACAGAAATTGGAGAAGAAAATAAAAACAGGGGGCCTAATAATTCTGACTTCAACTGTATATTTATATTCAAAAAGTAACACCAAAGCTCCAAAAATGCCAATTTATTAAATTAAAAAGGCTGATGCAAGGTGTGTAACGTTTTGAGCACACCGGCTCTTCATCAGACAGTGAAACATGACATGCCTTGTATCAGCCTTTTTAATGTAATTAACTGGCATTTTTGGAGCTTTGGTGTTGCCGCCTTTTTATATATTTTTGCACTTTTTGCTGTGTAGCACCCATTTAAAGTGATGTGTGCGCGCTTGTGCATTTTTTCAATATTAAAGTTCACCCAAAAATGTAAATTTCCATACTATTAACTCACCGTCAAGTGCTTCCAAGGCTTTTTGACTTTCTTTTTTGCTGTACATAAAAAAATATATTTTAAAGAATGATACAAATTTGGTAACCATCGTCTTACATAGTAGGAAAAACTATTACTATTCTCATCAATGGTTACTGGCAGGGATGGGCAGTATTTATGTTACAATTATTTAAAATGCGTATTTTAAATACAAAATAGTATTTTGTAATTTGTATTTGATTGGGTTTATGAAAATGGATGCATATTTTGTATTTAAATACTTTACTGTCTTGTATTTTTAAAATACTGTAAAATACTTTGTAAGAAGTCTACATGATGACATCATAAAAATGGGGCCTCTGATTGATTCTTTCTTAGTTTATTTGCCTAGGCTTGAGATCAGAACAGAAAATTTATTAATATAGAAAAAGTTGGTCAATGTCTGGACTATGGATGGAAATATGCAAGACACATAAAGAAAATAACAGATAAGTGGCAGGGGTAGATTTGGGAGCAAGTCCACTATCATTGAAAATAATATACTTCACAATGCTGAGACTTTCCCAGTGATGGGTTGCAGCTGGAAGGGCATCCGCTGCATAAAACATGTGCTGGATAAGCTGGCGGTTCATTCCGCTGTGGCGACCCCTGATTAATAAAGGGACTAAGCCGAAAAGAAAATGAATGAACAATGCTGAGACCAGTAATGTGTAATGGCAGTATAGTGTACAATGCATCAGAAATGAGATGGAATAAAACATCAGGGCGACGCAGTGGTGCAGTAGGTAGAGCTGTCGCCTCACAGCAAGAAGGTCGCTGATTCGAGCCTCGGCTGGGGCCAGTTGGCGTTTCTGTGTGGAGTTTGCATGTTCTCCCTGCGTTCGCGTGGGTTTCCTCCGGGTGCTCCAGTTTCCCCCACAAGTCCAAATACATGCGGTACAGGTGAATTGGGTAGGCTAAACTGTCCGTAGTGTATGAGTGTGAATGAGTGTGTATGGATGTTTCCCAGAGATGGGTTCTGGCTGGAAGAGCATCCGCTGCGTAAAACATGTGCTTGATAAGTTGGCGGTTCATTCCGCTGTGGTGACCCCGGATTAATAAAGGGACTAAGCCGAAATGAAAATGAATGAATGAATAAAACATCAGTCCAGAAACATGAATATGAAGCCTTCAGCACATAATCATTCTCAGTCTCAGTGCTGCAGGTGGAAATGCAGAGAAAGTTTAGAAATAAAAAAACACCTAAAGATGTTCACTAATTGGATAAACTGAGACTCTTCCAGTTAAAGAAGAACTGAAAAACTCTTGGGAGAATGAGTAAACTGTACAAAAATTGGTAGTTTTAGATAGATTGCTGATGTGATGCCAAGAAAATAAGACATTAACAACAATAAAATAAGTCCTACAGGGACGATTCTTACAATACTTCATTGGTTTTAAATGCCAGTAGTTGATCTGCAGGTTTACAGTTTAGTTAATGAAGAGGAAACATGTCTGTCTAAAGATGTCAAAGTGGAAAAATACTGTATATGAGACACAAATATATAATAATTCTCTAGTCTATACTGACTGGTCAAAAACTCCAGACTCCCGTTATAGGGCAGCAGCAGGATGTACTGCAGGGCTATTCAATTGGCGGCCCGCGGGCCGAACCCGGCCCCCGAGGCAATTTGTTCTGGCCCTCCAAATAGTGTGACCAAGACATCAAGAATAAATTTAGTTCAGTCAAAAGACGGCCACTATAGTTATGAAGTGACCTGCGTCTGTTCAATACAGTACGAGCTGCGCAGAGCGTGAGTCACCTGACAGTGGCGAGAGCAGCCGAATACATTTGAATATGTTTGTAGAAATGTTTTTTTGTACAATGCACTGATATCGTTATTAGGGATGCAACGATTAACCGATTTCACTATTAACTGCGCTTTAATTCGTCATGGTTAATTAATCGTAAAGGCTTCTCTAAGCCGCATTTCTGTTCTGCCGCTCAAAACGAAACTGCTGAACAAAGTTAAGCCAAGTTGCCAAATGTGCGCTAGTTTAAAGTTCCGAGCTTGTCCACCGAAGCTAATACACACGCACACTGTAATAACTATAGCCGCGGGCCGTTCCCATATCACGTCTTTCCCGCGCGCAAGTTTGTTATGTCGTAAGAATATATGCCAATATGCGGGCGCAAGCGGAGCAACGCGCTCGCGGCTGTCTGGGCGCACGCAGTAGAAAACATCTCATGCTGTAGCGGTGAGAGTTGTGCTTAGCTTTCAGTGCAATGTAAACAAAAGACATGTTAGACGAACTATTATTAAAATCATTATGTATGTATGAACGCAGATGATAACAACAGTTATTCTAAATATTGGCGCCGACCTTCATAACAATTATTATTATATTATTTTCTCCCTTTCCTCTCTATAAACACACACATAATTAAATTGTGTAGCCCTATAAGCACAGAAAAACCTTCAGCATAAAAACTATTACTAATGAAAATGCCTTTAAAAGGTTTTTTAATATTAGTTAGGGATGTCCAGATCTAAATCTAGCTAATATAAAGCTTAAATTTACATTAGACGTGATAATGTGAAACACTGATTATTCTTCACACTATATAATCTTACAACCAAAATCTATAATTGTTGCATCCATAATTGTTATGCAGTTCAAAACAGAACATATGAACGTATCTGGATGTAGAAGAAGCCTACTTCAGCAAAACACTGACTTTGTTGTGCTGTGAAATACAACATTTGAATGTTTGTTAAAAAAACTTATTGTACAAGGCAGTGATATTATATAGTTTCAAAATACAATATATTAACATTTTAATGTAGACAAATACAACGTGGGTGTCTAAAGGAGCAAAAATACAGCATATGGGCTCTTAAATGCAGTTGTGTCATCACTTATATTGCAAGTCATATCTCTCCGGCCCTTCGTTTGGGATGCTTTTCATGAACTGGCCCCCGTGACAAACTAATTGAATAGCCCTGATGTACTGTATATGAAGAGTTTATTTGCAAAATCTGTTAACTCCATTTTTATTGACGTCATGATTTAGGAACAGGAAAAGGACTTTCTGTATGAAATCTTTACAAAATTTATACTAGAATGAAAGAGAAACAAAAGTTTATGAATACTTTCTCATGTACAGTAGAGGTGAATGAGGTGGCAGAGAAGCTGACTTCAACTTCCTCTGAGAAACGCTGTTGCTATGAAACATTGTTTACTTCACTAAATCAGTTTAACGGTGAAGGGACTGATCCAATAGGCCTATTGATGGAAGGTTTGTGAAGAAACGTCATGCTCCCTTGTAAAAGTATTTTGTAGTATTTTCAAAACACAAAATACAGCATTTTATTTTGATACTTGTTGTGGCTGCTGTTTTTTGATACATTTCAGTGTATTTTTGCCCATCCTGCCCAGCTAGCAAAATTCATATGGCTCAAATCCGGCCCACACCAGACACTTACATCCAGCCCACATACCGCATGGAATGATGGCACTTAGGCGGTCCGCTCCTGTTTGCCAGATCTGGGCCACAATTAAGCCATAGCAACACCACATATCAGCCAGAATTCAACCAAATGAACCAGAACTGACCCTATTCTGGGCCACAGTTTGCTTTTATTCTGGCCCAGATCCAGCCCACACCAGACACTTACATCTGGACCACGTACTGAATTGAATGATGGCTCTAGGATGGTTCCCTCCTGTTTGTCAGATCTGGGCCACAAATAAGCCAAAGCAATATCACATATCAGCCAGAATTCAACCAAATGAACCAGAACTGACCCTATTCTGGGCCACAGTTTGCTTTTATTCTGGCCCAGATCCGGCTTACACCATACACTTACATCTGGACCACATACTGAATGGAAAGATGGCTCTAGGGTGGTCCCCTCCTGTTTGTCAGATCTGGGCCACAAATAAGCCAAAGCAATATCACATATCAGCCAGAATTCAACCAAATGAACCAGAACTGACCCTATTCTGGGCCACAGATTGCTTTTATTCTGGCCCAGATCCGGCCCACACCAGACACTTACATCTGCACCACATACTGAATGGAATGATGGCTCTAGGATTGTCCACTCCTGTTTGTCAGATCTGGGCCACAAATAAGCCAAAGCAATATCACATATCAGCCAGAATTCTACCAACTGAACCAGAACTGACCCTATTCTGGGCCACAGTTTGCTTTTATTCTGGCCCAGATCCAGCCTACACCAGACACTTACATCTGCACCACATACTGAATGGAATGATGGCTTTAGGATGGTCCACTCCTGTTTGTCAGATCTGGGCCACAAATAAGCCAAAGCAATATCACATATCAGCCAGAATTCAACCAAATGAACCAGAACTGACCCTATTCTGGGCCACAGTTTGCTTTTATTCTGGCCCAGATCCGGCCCACACCATACACTTACATCTGGACCACATACTGAATGGAAAGATGGCTCTAGGGTGGTCCCCTCCTGTTTGTCAGATCTGGGCCACAAATAAGCCAAAGCAATATCACATATCAGCCAGAATTCTACCAAATGAACCAGAACTGACCCTATTCTGGGCCACAGTTTGCTTTTATTCTGGCCCAGATCCAGCCTACACCAGACACTTACATCTGCACCACATACTGAATGGAATGATGGCTTTAGGATGGTCCACTCCTGTTTGTCAGATCTGGGCCACAAATAAGCCAAAGCAATATCACATATCAGCCAGAATTCAACCAAATGAACCAGAACTGACCCTATTCTGGGCCACAGTTTGCTTTTATTCTGGCCCAGATCCGGCCCACACCATACACTTACATCTGGACTACATACTGAATGGAAAGATGGCTCTAGGGTGGTCCCCTCCTGTTTGTCAGATCTGGGCCACAAATAAGCCAAAGCAATATCACATATCAGTCAGAATTCAACCAAATGAACCAGAACTGACCCTTTTCTGGGCCACAGTTTGCTTTTATTCTGGCCCAGATCCGGCCTACACCAGACACTTACATCTGCACCACATACTGAATGGAATGATGGCTCTAGGATGGTCCACTCCTGTTTGTCAGATCTGGGCCACAAATAAGCCAAAGCAATATCACATATCAGTCAGAATTCAACCAAATGAACCAGAACTGACCCTATTCTGGGCCACAGTTTGCTTTTATTCTGGCCCAGATCTGGCCTACACCATACACTTACATCAGGACCACATACTGAATGGAAAGATGGCTCTAGGGTAGTCCCCTTCTGTTTGTCAGATCTGGGCCACAAATAAGCCAAAGCAATATCACATATCGGGGCAACGCAGTGGCGCAGTAGGTAGTGCTGTTGCCTCACAGCAAGAACGTTGCTGGGTCGCAGGTTCGAACCTCGGCTGGGCTGGGTCAGTTGGCGTTTCTGTGTGGAGTTTGCATGTTCTCCCTGCGTTTGCGTGGGCTTCCTCCGGGTGCTCCGGTTTCCCCCACAGTCCAAAGACATGCGGTACAGGTGAATTGGGTAAGCTAAATTGTCCATAGTGTATGAGTGTGAATGAGTGTGTGGAAGTTCCCAGAGATGGGTTGCGGCTGGAAGGGCATCCGCTGCGTAAAATCGTGCTGGATAAGTTGGCAGTTCATTCCGCTGTGGCGACCCCGCAAGGGACAAAGCCGACAAGAAAATGAATGAATGAATGAATATCACATATCAGCCAGAATTCAACCAAATGAACCAGAACTGACCCTATTCTGGGCCACAGTTTGCTTTTATTCTGGCCCAGATCTGCCCTACACCTTACACTTGCTGGGTGTGGAAAAGTACAAAAATCCCAGCATGCATTGCAGTATGAATACATTCTATAGCATATTGATGCTACAGTTTTCATTATTTGCTTTTGATTCTGCTGTTTATGTTGACGTCACTTTTAGTATCCTGTTCGTGATGTTTGTGAGTTTTGTTCATTTTGTTAATTGTCACTGTTGTTGAGGTTCATACGCTGATTATTGATGTCTCTGTGAGCAGAAGTTGAACCACAGATTTTTTTTAGTTATAAACCTTCATAATTCTGTGGCATGTTATTACGATACTTCTAATAATGGATCAAACATTGGTTAACATCAGTGAATTATATCATTTCATCACAGGTTGTGCCTCACTTAATTTTATTGTTTTTTTACTTGGCTTGTTTGCTGTAATGAATAAACTTTTCAAGCAAAGTTCTTAAAAGTTACAGCAACCCAAAAGAAAATTTATATTAAGAGGTTCAGGGCTATGAGCCCAACTAAAGCAAACACTTTTCTCCATGATGGTGACTTTAGTCTATGTGGTCCACATATGTTTTAAGATAACTGGGCCACATTTGCCATATCTTGTCTGGGCCCCTATAGGCTCAAATCCACATTAGCCATAGCTTACTGTGCCGAATATTTGCCAAAAGTGGCCCACATATATTTTAAGATAACCGAGCCACATTTTCTATATCTTCTCTGGGCCACTATAGGCTAACGGCTGCATTAGCCAGAGTTTACTGTGCAGAATATTTGTCAAACTGGCCCACATATGTTTTAAAATAACTGAGCCACATTTGCCATATTTTCTCTGGGCCACATTAGGCTCACAGCTGCATTAGCCAGAGCTTACTGTGCCAAATATTTGCCAAAAGTGGCCCACATATGTCTTTAGATAACTGGGCCACATTTGCACCTACACATGTGCGCCACTTTAGGTTTTGACCCAGATTACCCTTAAATGACTATGTCACATTTTTGCCAACTGTGGCCCACATTGTCCTCCATCATTTAGGCCAAATTGATCATTTTCCACATGGGCCACATTAGGTTCACATTAAGATTACATTTTGCCATACGTGCCAAATCGTTGCCTAAATGGCCCATATATGAATTTGAATCTTTGGCCCACCTTTGCCATTGTCCGGTGGGCCACTTCAGGCTCACATTAATTTTGTCTGAGCTGAAGGAATACCACCAGTGCCGCATAACTGCCTAAAGTGGCCCACATTCGTATGCTATCTGGGTGGTTACCAGTTTTCAGCTTTCTTCAAAATATCTTCGTTTGTGTTCAACAAAAATATAAACTCAGGCAGGTTTGTGACAAATGAAGGGTGAGTAAATGACAGACATTTCTGATTTGGGTGAACTATCCCTTTAAGGATTTTTGCATAACCAAACAATTTTGGTAAAACTGAGAATCACAGATCTAGACATTGCTTAGCTTGCAACAAATGAAGCATTTCAGCTTCAAACGTTTCCTTTGTGTGCTGCGCTTGTGCGGCTGCATGAGTTTGAAGTTGTGCTTGTGCAGTAAATGTGAATGTGGATTGTGAAATGAGTAAGTGCAGGTGTGCAGAATAACGCTCTTCTCTTTGGCTCTCAGAGGGATTACGGCGGCCCGCTGGCCTGTCAGAACAGTGACTGCTGGGTCCTAGAGGGAGTCATTATTCCTATGCGCCGCTGTGGACATGTAGGACAGCCCAACATCTTTATCCGTGTCTCGGTTTATGTGGACTGGATTAAAAAGGTCATGGAGATGACCTAACTAACAGAGAAATTCATCTGCTCAATTATAAATTAGACAAAATGTAATATACTTAAATGTACTTTTTTATGAATATGCAAGCATTTTGTATCATTTAGGAGATTAATTGACATAATATTCAAGCTTGCAGTTGTGAAACATATAAATATACATGCACACATATATTTACACTAAAACTAATAACACAGGTCTGAGTTATATTGAATTTTGTAATATTTCTTATGTTAATAAAGTGTTAAAATGGTGTTTTTTACTTGTGTAATGTTTATTTATATTATCCACAAATCCTCCCTCATGAAAAATACTATAGTAAATACTAGTGTTTTTTAATCATACTACAGTAAAGTGTATTATACTGTACACTCACCGGCCACTTTTTTAGGTACACCTGTCCAACTGCTTGTTAACGCAAATTGCTCATCAGCCAATCACATGGCAGCAACTCAATGCATTTAGGCATGTAGACATGGTCAAGACGATCTGCTGCAGTTCAAACCGAGCATCAGAATGAGGAAGAAAGGTGATTTCAGTGACTTTGAACGTGTCTGGTCTGAGTATTTCAGAAACTGCTGATCTTCTGGGATTTTCACGCACAACCATCTCTAGGGATTACAGAGAATGGTCAGAAAAAGAGAAAATATCCAGTGAGCAGCAGTTCTGTGGGCGCAAATGCCTTGTTAATGCCAGAGGTCAGAGGAGAATGGCCAGACTGGTTCCAGCTGATGGAAAAGCAACAATAACTCAAATAACCACTTGTTACAACCGAGGTATGCAGAAGAGCATCTCTGAAACCACAACACATCCAACCTTGAGGCAGATGGGCTACAGCAGCAGAAGACCACAGCGGGTGCCACACCTGTCAGATAAGAACAGGAAACTGAGGCTACAATTCAACTGAAAACTGGACAAACACAGTTTCAGTTTACTAGAACTTCTATGTTAAGCTACTTTGACACAATCTACATTGTAAACGCGCTATGTAAATAAACATGAATTGAATTGAATTAAACAATTTGCAAAGGCTCACCAAAATTGTACAAAAGAAGATTGGGAAAACGTTGCCTGGTCTGATGAGACTCTCAGACTTCTGCTGAGACATTCAGATGGTAGGGTCAGAATTTGGCATCAACAACATGAAAGCATGGATCCATCCTGCCTTGTATCAACGGTTCAGGCTGCTGGTGGTGTAATAGTGTGGGGGATATTTTCTTGGCACACTTTGGGCGCATTAGTACCAATTGAGCATCGTGTCAACGCCACAGCCTACTTGAGTATTGTTGCTGACCATGTCCATCCCTTTATGACCACAGTGTACCCATCTTATGATGGCTACTTCCAGCAGGATATCACACCATGTCATAAAGCGCGAATCATCTCAGACTGGTTTCTTGAACTCAAATGGCCTCCACAGTCACCAGTACTCAATCCAATAGAGCACCTTTAGGATGTGGTGGAACGGGAGATTCACATCATGGATGTGCAGCCGACAAATCTGCAGGAACTGTGTGATGCTATTATGTCAATATGGACCAAAATCTCTGTGGAATTTTCCAGTACCTTGTTGAATCCATGCCATGAAGGCAAAAGGGGGTCCAACCCGGTATGAGTAAGGTGTACCTAATAAAATGGCCGGTGAGTATATATTATTGACCATTTCAATATGGTGATGTCATTGGTCCATGAACATTTCCTGCTTGTTATCAAACTATTTATAACTGTAACAAGAGGGAATTCACTCATAACTTGATGTTAAAACAGCTGTCATAACATTATTTATCAATATGTGGCTCTTTTTGGATTCTCAGAAACTATAGAAATTAAAAATGTAAAACAGGAAATACGTTGGGACCATTGTTTTTGTTTACATCCCTTAAAATGGTCTATAGTAATTTTAACAGTCTGTCATTGAATGCAACAGCAAACTAAATACTGTTGTATAGTTTAGTTTTTACTACTGTAAACTGGTTTATTGTAGTAATATACTCTAGTTGTAGATATCTGTAGGGTATTGCATCGTATATACTGCTATTTGTTGCATTAACAATGTTATAGAATCACAACCGACTAATTCGAGTATAATATAGTTCAAAAACACTACAGCATTTACTATGAAAGACTATAGTATTTTTTCGTGTATTGATACACTTGTGATATATTCACATGCCATTTTTTTTATTTTAACCGAACCTATACTTCATAGTAAAACCGTGGTACTTTTTTGGTACTTTCTCGTTCTTTTGAAAATGACTAATTTTGTTTTCTTGAAATACTTCTTTACGAGGTGAAAAAATCCCAGATTACTCATCCCTTTCATCTTGTTTTATTAATATGAACGTGTCAGTTCTGTGGCAACGAACAGATAGACTATTCTAGTAAACACTGGGCTGTTCGTTATATGGGTGTGTGACAGATTGCAATTGCGTTGTTTAGAACGCGACGCCACTGCGCACAGCCAATAAGAATAGCCGTTCACGCTGCACAAAAACGCGACGCAAAAGAGAAGCGTCAGCATCTAGTCGATCAGAACAAATTGTTAGCAACACCCAGAGTTCCTATTCATTTATATTGGCAATGCAATTATTCTAATTTGCTTTGGAAAGAAAGTTCCCTTTGTAATTGAGAACGTTGATAAAGACTTTTCCTTACTGTGGGAAATGTTTTGTTTGGGTTTGTTGATTGCAAAAAAGAGCCTTTGCATTAAAAGAAATGGTATCTTCTTATTTTATTAACAAAACTTTGTAATGTATAATTTTCATAAATGTAAATTTGCAAATCATAAACATTTTAAAATATTTTGCTTACTGAAATTCAGTATTACTTTGAAACTATTTCTAATTCTATGACAAAAAAGGCTTTAAAACAACTGAAATTTGTAAATTATATCATCTTTGTCCTTTTCATTTATTTATTTGTCATCCTTTTCATTTTTTATACTCTGTGTATTATGCATTATTCACAATAATAAAAACAAATCTAGTCGATCAATTGTTATTCAGCGTATTACAGATGACAGGATTATTAAAAGTAATGTAAACTGGCATAAAGATCCTAATCTAACGTTAGCAGTGTAAAATCTGCTGCAGTTGCAAAAAAGAGGCGTGGCGATTCAAATCTGAAGATGATTGACATGACAGCGTGCATAAGTAGGCGGAGCCAATCGTATTTTGTTGATGTTCACACTCGTTCTCATCACACGCCACTCTGCGCTTCAGATCAACACTGGCCAACGTAAACAAGGTAAAGTGACTTATTTTACCGCTTTACACCCACATTCATGACAGTTTTATATTTTAAATCGGTTAATATTGAACTGAAGCACTATTCAACATGATGTTAACTGAAGTAACGTTACGGAGGGAAAAACGTCAAGCTTTAACGTGAGAAGGAAAAAAAGATGTTGTCACGCAGTCTAAACAGAGATGGGTATCCTTTTCGGTTTTTTAGTTTTAAAGAAAGTCAGAAAATCCTTTTAATATGGCCTACTTGTGCAGATATTAGCCTGATATATCATATTGATTGATTAAAAATGTAAAAATACTATAGTACACATCTAAATTGTCATTGACAGTGCCATATTCAAATAAACACCTTCTTCTGGTCCACCAAACATGGGGAACCTGTAGGTATTGGTTTTATATTCACACATTCTGACTTTCTCCTTAATAATAATAATAATAATAATAATAATTTCAATCACATTAGCAGCCAATGACTATCAAAGTACATCAATGTTCATTTACAGTTAAATAAATAGTGCTAATATTGTTTTAAAATCATACTTACATGTGATTTCAGACTGAATATTCAAAGTACCATGGTATACAATATAGGGAGCACGTCACAAGTTGTAACTGAACCAATGTGCGAATATAAAACCAACTTTACCTCAGTTCTGTTATTGTGTTTATGTCTGCCATTTTCTCTCTTTTTAGTGGCTCCTGAGGTTGTTGTTGTTGTAGTGTCTTTAATAATATTTTGTTTCTCTCTGTTTACTCCCTGTATTTACATCCTCAGGACACCGCAAAGCGTGCTCATTACATGCTGTAGTTCATGACCGCCAGCTACATTTTTCTGTAGGTCTGAAAGTATGTGAGGAATGTGGGCTGTCGCAATTGCCCACCGTATGGAAAAGGAACTTAAAGACCACTGAAAACACACTAAATAGCTGGCGAGCCGCTTCCCTCCATCCCAGACCTCCAGAGTTTATTTTAGGATTGTTTAGTTTAGGATTTGGTTAGGGTATTTTATTTTTCATTCATTCATTTTCTTTTCAGCTTAGTCCCTTTATTAATCAGTGGTCGCCACAGCGGAATGAACCGCCACCTTATCCAGCATATGTTTTAGGCAGCGGATGCCCTTTCAGCCACAAGGTATAGGGCATTGGGGAGACCGGAGCATCCAGAGGAAACCCATGCGAACAATTACAAACTCTACACAGAAATGCCAACTGACCCAGCCGAGGCTCAAACTAGCGACCTTCTTGCTGTGAGGCAACAGCGCTACCCACTGTGCCATCACACCGCCAGTATTTTATTTTATTTTATTAGGTTTTGTTTAGGTTTTTTTATTTAACTTTTTATTTATTTATTTTATGTTAATTTTGTTGTAATTGGTGGATCATTCCACTGTGGTAACCCCATGATAAAGCAGGGAATAAGCCGAAGGAAAGCGAGATTAAGTAGTGTTGTTGTGAAATTTAGAGATCATCATATTTTGGCACATTGTCTTCTGAAGTTTTTGCATCTTGGTAGGTTTTTTCTTTTATTTTGTTTAAATTTAATTTAATTTTATTTTTGTTAATACTGTTGTAATTGGTGGTTCATTACACTGTAGTAACCCCCTGATAAAGCAGGGAATAATCCTAAGGAAAGTGAGATTGAGTAGTTTTGTTGTGAAGTTTAGAGATTTATTATATTTTGGGACACCGTGTTCTGAAATGTTTGCATCTTGGTAGTTAAGTAGTTGCTTACTTCCAAAATATATTTATTTTATTTTTTATATTTGTTAATTCTGATGTAAGTAGCGGTTCATTCCACTGTGGTAACCTCCTGATAAAGCAGGGAATAATCCGAAGGAAAGTGAGGTTAAGTAGTTTTCTTGTGAATTTAGAGATTGTTATATTTTGACACATGAAAGTTTTATTTTATTTTTATTTTAAATATTTAATTATTTGTTTATCTATTTGATTTGATTTTTAAAAAAAATTTTGTTTAGTTTTTTTTTGTTAATTCTGTTGTAATTGGTAGTTCATTGCATTGTGGTAACCCCTACTAAAGCAGGTTTTGTTTTTTGTTTTTCTATTTGATTTGATTTATTTATTTTATATTTGTTGTATTTGTTTTGTTATAATTGGTGGTTCATTCCACTGTGGTGACCCCCCAATAAAGCAGGGAATAAACCGAAGGAAAGTGAGATTAAGTAGTTTTGTTAAGAAGTTTAGAGATCATTATACTTTGGCACTTCTGAAATGTTTGCATCTTAGTAGTTAAGTAGTTGCATACTTCCAAAAATATATTTATTTTATTTTATTTTTGTTAATTATGTAGTAATTGGCGGTTCATTCCACTGTGGTAACCCCCAGATAAAGCAGGGAATAATCTGAAGCAAAGTAAGATTAAGTAGTTTTGTTGTAAAATTTAGAGATTGTTATATTTTGACATGAATTGTTCAGAAATTTTAGCATCTTGGTTACATAATTGCGTACTACCACTCTGTAAAAAAAAAGTTGACTCAACTTAAAATTGCAAACAGCAAAAGTAAGTCCAAGGCACTTCAAAAATGTGGAAAAAATATTTAAAAGCCTTTATTAACATGGCTATTCCTTAAAACTGCACCTACGCGTTTTGGCAAACACTTGCCTTCATCGGGGGTAACTTCAGGACATTTTTAAGTTGATTCAACTTTCAACCCAATTGCTGCATTTGACTCAATTTAAGTTAAATAAACTCAAAAATGTCCTGAAGTTTGTTGCCTTAATTTAAAGTTGAATCAACTTTTTTTTTTTTTACAGTGCAGAAAGGTTTTATTTTATTTTATTTTATAATTTATTTTTTATTTTAGAATTTGTAGAATAATTTCATTTTTGTTTTATTTGCTTTTTTATTCTATTATATATATATATATATATATATATATATATATATATATATATATATATATATATATATATATATATTTATTTTTTTAAATTTAATTTATTAATTTATTTTTATTATTATTTATTTTTATTTTTATTTTTTTTTTTTTTTAATTTAATTTAATTTTGATATTTTATTAAGATCTCATAATTATTTTGACCTTGACATACACTATAGTACTGAAATTAATGCAGCATGGTTATTATTACATGGTACATTCCAAAAACACCACAGTACAACTACAATGACAAATATTTATCATACAACAAGCATCATACTTTTTTGGTAAGTGTTCCCTTATAATGATGGTAATACTATGATACAATTAGTACTTATTTTGCTGAGAAAGTACCTTATTCTTATCATGAAGTATGCATGGAAAAAAACATGTTTGTTAGTAATCTAAAGGATTTTTGAAAGCACCTTGCATTTACAGTTGAATACCATTACATATGAATGTGCTGATTAAACAGTACAATATTGCCACATGGGTGTTATTTCTGTAAGTTTATTAGGTCTGCTTATGAGGAGCCATGGTGACGGTTAGTGGTTATGCATGAGAGGAACATGGAAAGTTGTGTTTAATGTGAATAGATGCCATTGAACAGACTTCTAGAAAGTCCCTCTCTGCCAGCAGGGGTTAAATAAGCCGTCATTGATGAAATTAATGTGTGTGTGTGCACTATATGGATATTATATATGAATTATACACTGAAACTGGCCTTAAGCTTGGCTTTTTGGGCTCATCGTGATAGGCAAAGAGAAAAATCGAGACTTCTGTGTCATCATATGTTTTTTACTGTCAAAACGGCTGTATGACTCATGTATGTGTAATTGCATGATATCATATAGACGGAGATCAGAGGAGGATTATAGAAATAGATAGAAATGAAGTCAGAATTATTAGCCTCACAGCAAGAAGGTCGCTAAATGAGTGTATGGATATTTCCCAGTACTGGGTTGCGGCTGGAAGGGCATCCGCTGCGTAAAACATATGCTAAATAAGTTGGCAGTTCATTGTGGCGACCCCTGATTAACAAAGGGACTAAGCCGAAAAGAAAATGAATGAATGAATATTACAAGAACATCGAATTTCTGTTTCAAATTTGTGACATTAAGTTCCGTGCATGTGATCCTTGCCATTTCCACTCATTTTTTTAGTATGTAAAGCCTTTTCAGCATCTTTTAAGCTGTGCAGTGATGTTTTTTTTTTCTTCTCCCTCTGTGTGTGAAGTCTGTTTTCCGGCTCTGTGTGTTTGTGTTGATGAATGTGTGAGGAGTTCTGGGATGGACATGGAGGAGCCTGGAGCAGGTCAGATGGAGGAGACAGCAGCTCCCAAACGCAGCAGAGGACGACCACGCAAAGCACCACAGGTCAGTCAAAAATATTAGCCCTCCTGTGAAGTTTTTTTTATTTATTTATTTTTTATCAAATATTTTCCAAATGATGTTTAACAGAGGAATTTTTCACAGTATTTACTATAATATTTTTTTTTTTTCTTCTGGAGAAAGTCTTATTTGTTTTATTTCAGCTTGAATAAAAGTGTTTTTTAATTTTTTAAAACTATTTTAAGGTCAAAATTATTAGCCCCTTTAAGCTATATTTGTTTTCGATAGTCTACAGAACAAACCATCATTGTACAATAACTTGCCTAATTACCGTAATTAACTTAGTTAAGCCTTTAAATGTCACTTTAAGCTGAATACTAGTATCTTGAAAAATATCTAGTCAAATATTATTTACTGTCATCATGACAAAGATAAAATAAATCAGTTATTAGAAATGAGTTATTAAAACTATTATATTTAGAAATGTGTGTATTAAAAACTTTCCAGTAAACAGTAATTGGGAGAAAAAGTGGTGGATGCCCTTCCAGCTGTAACCCAACACCGGGAAACACCCATACACTTTTGCATTCACACACATACACTATGGTCAATTTAGCTTATTCAATTGACGTGTACCGCATCTCTTTGGACTGTGGGGGAAACCGGAGCACCCGGAGGAAACACACACCAACACGGGGAGAACATGCAAACTCCACACAGAAATGCCAACTGAACCAGCCGGGGCTCGAAATAGCGACCTTCTTGCTGTGAGGCAATCATGCTACCCATTTTGTCACCATGACGCCCCTGACAATAATAATAATAATAATAATACTTATTATTATTATTATTATAACTCATTTAAAATCTTTATATTTTTAATAACTATTTAATCACGTATAAGAATATATTATTATTATTATTATTATTAACATTTAAAAAGTATTTTAGTAATAATAGTAACAGCTGTAATAATAATAATTATAATAATTATAATAATAATAAAACTTATTGGTAGAAAATAACAAAAACATCAGAAATATATATTTAAAATTTTAATAATAATTAATATTATATTTTAAAAAAATCTTAAACCAATTAAGCAATTATTTTTACTATTTAACTCAAAACAAAACAAATTAAATATAATAATACTGCATTATATAAGCATTTCATAATAACTTCTTTACCACAACTAATTTATTCATTCATTGATTTTCCCTTGGCTTAATCCCTTTATTAATCAGGGGTCGCCGGAGCGGAATGAACCACCAACTTATCCAGCATATGTTTTACACAGCGAATGTCCTTGCAGCTGTAACCCATTACTGGGAAACACCCATACACTCTCATACACTACGGACAATTAAGCTTACCCAATGACCCTATAGCGTATGTCTTTGGACTTCTGGAGGAAACCGGAGCACCCGGAGGAAACCCACGCCAACACGGGGAGAGCATGCAAACTCCACACAGAAATGCCAACTGACCCAGCCGAGGCTCAAACCAGCTACCTTTTTGCTGTAAGGCAACAGTGCTACCCACTGCGCCACCCTCAACAACTAATTATAATAACTAATTTCTAAAAGAGGGTGGTTCAGTGGTTTGCCTCACAGCAAGAAGGTCACTGGTTCGAGTCCCGGCTGGGTCAGTTGGCATTTCTGTGTGGAGTTTGCATGTTTTCCCCATGTTCCTGGTGCTCAAGTTTCCTCCACAGTCCAAAGACATGCTCTATAGGTGAATTGGATTAACTAAATTGCCCGTAGAGTATGAGTGTGAATGTGAGAGTGTATGGGTGTTTCCCAATGATGGGTTGCTGCTCGAAGGGCATCCGCTGGGTAAAACATATGCTGGAACAGTTGTCGGTTCATTCCGCTGTGGTGACATCTGATAAATAAGGAACTAAGCTGAAGGAACATGAATAACTGAATGAATTTGTAAAAATAATAATAATAATAACACTATTTCATATACTCACATTTTGCAAAATGCTTAGGAAATAGGCTGAGTAAAAACAAGTCAATTGAATCCCTCAGGAGCCTGTTGAACCGTCTGCTCCACGGAGGCCAAGAGGACGACCGAGAGGCAGTAAAAACAAAGGCCAGCGCCTCACAACCAGGGTAAAAAAACAGCTGTAATGCACTAAAACCTGAACACAATGATGCTTGTTCAGACATCTGACATGCTCCCTCCTTGTTTCACTGTTTTTGGGATGTAGGAAGAGCCACCTAAGGAAAGAAGACCACGAGGAAGACCAAGAAAATGGGTAAACAAATAAATGCACTGTATCTTTAAATAAGCAGTTATACTCAAATATAGCTTGCTAAATGCCTAAAATGCATTTAAATGCATCGAGCTAAACATGTATGTTCCCAGAATGTCTAAAATCTAGCTTTGATTAATAGTCTGGGTTAGTGTTGAATGTCTTTAGTTACAAAGTAAATCACTTTTATGCTGAAAAAAGTACATTAAGGGATTACTTTTAATTTTAAGGTAATTTAATTACAGTTTTTTATAATATATTTGCCTTAAATACTGTACATAAATATAGCAGGTTTATATAAATCTATTCAGAGAAGCAGAGGAATATACTGTATATTCAATAATGAAGAACATTCATATTGTTTATCATGACAATTCTATATGCTTAAGAAAAAAAATTGAAATAATTTATTCATTTTCCTTCGGCTCAATCCCTTATTTATCAGGAGTTGCCACAGCGGAATGAACCGCCAACTATACCAGCATATGTTTTACGCAGTGGGTGCTCTTCCAGCTGCAACCCATTACTGGGAAACACGCATACACACTCACTCATTCACACACACACTCATACACTACGATCAATTTTAGTTCATCCATTTCACCTTTAGCCTATGTCTTTGGATTTTGGGGGAAACACAGGGAGAACATGCAAACTCCACACAGAAATGCCAACTGGCTCAGCCAGGACTCGAACCAGTGACCTTCTTGCTGTGAGGCGATAGGGCTAATCACTGAGCCACTGTGCCGCGCCAAAAGAGAAATTAATGACAATATATTGATAATAATAGATACTGTTTGACTCAAATTTAAATAATTAAATTAATGATTATTCATTCATTCATTTTCTTTTCAGCTTAGTCCCTTTATTAATCTGGGGTCGCCACAGCGGAATGAACTGCCAACTTATCCAGCATATGTTTTACGCAGCAGATGCCTTTCCAGCTGCAACCCATCTCTGGGAAACATCCATAAACACTCATTCATACACATACACTACGGACAATTTAGCCTACCCAATTCACCAGTGCCGCATGTCTTTGGACTCTGGGGGAAACCGGAGCACCCGGAGGAAACCCACGTGAACGCAGGGAGAACATGCAAACTCCACACAGAAACGCCAACTGACCCAGCCGAGGCTCAAACCAGCGACCTTTATGCTGTGAGGCGACAGCACTACCTACTGCGCCACCGCATCGCCTTAAATGAATGATTAACTAATAATTAAAAAAATATTTAATGTCTATTGTCTAGTCACTGAGATGTACGTGGGTTGTTATTATTGTCAAGTAATTAGATTACTTATTGAGTAACTTTTCAGACAAAGTAATTAGAAAAGTAACTTTAACGATGTAATTACACTGTAAAAAATTATGTGATCAATTAGTCCTGACAACCAGGGCTTCATTTGTGCCGGAACAAACCGGATCCGGATCCGACACCTCTGAAATCTGGTCTGGAACCTAATTTTACCGATCCTCCTCCTCACACGCACTTCCGCACCAATCTTCACTTTATTCAGCGACTCCCCAACCCTCTTCACCTTCGTCTCCCTCCTCTGGTAACATGTCGGATCGTTTACCCCGATCTGTTCCGGGACCTCACAATTTACAAATTAAGCACTGCTGACAGCATATGTTTTTAGGTTTTAAGTTAATCATATTCTAACTTAATTTTATAAGTTATGCAAGCTCTTTTAAGTCAGTATAACATAATATTAGTTCAGTTGTATTTTTAGTGGACTCAATGGAATAAGGTTAATTTGATTCAGCCTTAAAATTTAAGGCAACCAGGATTTTTTTACAGTGTAGTAATTAATGACTTTTTTGTAGTAATTTACCCAATGCTCAAATCTTAACAAGAGTAAATAAAATCCATTTTACAATATAAGAACATTTAAATATGAAGGAAACATTAAACTGTGTACACAAATGTTGTAATTTTGCATATTTTGTGATTCATTTTTTTTATTTTTCTCCATTTATTTATGCTTTTGAATTGCATTATGGGAGCTTGATATTTCTTCCAACAACTTTTAACCTTGAAAAGTCTGAAAAAGTGACTTTTATGAGCATTTTTTATAGTTTGCAGTGATATATTGTCTGGGTTTGTGTTGTATTTTATGCTACAAAACTCTTGTAATAAACCACCAGAACATTTTCTGTTATTTTACAGATTTACTTCTCTATATATTATTTCATATGTTATTTCAAACTATTAAAATGTCAATAAAAGTCACTTTGTTAAACTGTAGAGTTGAATTTTCAATACCAGAAGTCGACAGAGCAGAGATCAACATCCTATAATGCAAATCACAACCGTAAATACACTTGTGAATCACAAAATAGGGACACTGTTACTTAACAGATATTTTTACAGTGTGTATATTCTTGCACGTCATGATTTTGTCAAGTATGATGTGATCCTGGATTAACATCTATGTTGATCCTGGAACATCATTTTTGTTCAAAAACATAATCCATACCTATTCCTTACCCCTAAACCTAACCATAACTGTAAATTATTCCCAAAATTAGAGGGGAATAATAGTTGGATAACAATCATGTAGAAGTGCATAGACCTAACCATAAGCCTAAACTTAACATAAACTGTAATCGTATCCCTTAATTGTGATTGGCTGATTGGAATGTTGTTCCATGATCAACATAGATGTTAATACAGGAACATGTCCTACTTGGTGAAATCATATATTCTTGGTCTATTATTAAGTACTGTTGTGTATTGTGTGTATTGTGTTGAAAAGACTGAAATCAGGATGTTATTGGACCAACTTTTTCCTCTTTCTTTGTCTCTCTCTGTTTAATAGCCCCAAAAGACTGTTCAACAGGAGGAACAGAAGGTAAAAATCACTTTATTAAATCCAGAGAAACTAAGTATTATAGTTTTACACAGTTCACTTCCTTTTATTTACAGTTTATCTATTTTAGACCCGAATTATGTTTCAGAAAGTTTCAGAAAAATGTGAAAGTATGACAGTTCTTGAGGCTCCTATAAACGAGACCAAATTATAATAACAAAACTTCAACGCTTTAAGTATATATATATTTTTTGCAACATAGGCTCATTCTGAAAACGTAGCCCTATATACATTTCTGGAGATCGCGAATTATGTAGCCAGAAGTACGTATAGCTGCATTTCGTCTTTAAAACGAATGCTATGGGGCGGTATGACACTGTTCCTTTTTGCGCTTACCAGCTGACCGCTTACCTCCATATGGACGGCTTTCACGATATTACCAGTTTGTCCAGTTAGCTCGCTATGTGCGTCAGCGGACTTGAGACACAAAGAGGAGTTGACCACAATGACGGGGATCGATTCTGGTGAAGAACAGTTCCAGAAAGCAGTTAAAACAAAAACAGAAGCCAAAGTAAAGAACAGGGTGAGAATGTGGTAAAATCTGAAAATGTGGTAAAAATCAGGCGAGGGCTTTTCTTTTTCTGGATTGCTTTTTTAAAACTGTTGGTTGGGTTTAGGGAAGGAGGAGGGTGGTTCAGTCAGTTGACAGTAGGCATGGGCCGGTATAAGATTCTGACGGTATGATAACCTTGGATAAAAATATCACAGTTTCACGGTATTGTGCTGTAAAATATATTATTTTTAAAAATCTGGGTAAAAAACTAAAACTTTTTCCCCTTTGAACACAATACATTTTATTTTGAGAAACATTTCTAAAATATTATAACAGTAAACATGTCAGGCTAAATAATTAAAATAAACCATTGACTTCTCCTGTCTTCATTAGTTTATAAAACACTGATTTCTTTACCATGTAAAATGGTATTTTTAGGATATGTTTTCTGCTGGAGATACTGTTGTCCTAAAAAAGAAAAAAGAAAAAGAAAAAAAGCGTAAATAAGGATACCTTTGGAACGGTATTGCAGAAAATGTTGGCTGTTTTAAAACCTTGACTTTTCCAAACACCAGTATACCTTGAAAACGGTTATCGTCCCATGCCTAGTCGACAGTGGCCTCTGGTAAATTTATGCGAGGAGAGCAGGCGAAAATGGCATTCGCGAAAGAAATCTGAGATCTCAAAAAGCGTACACAGCAGCCTTTGGTGGATTCACAAAAAAAATGTGGCTCCTGGGACATATTTGGCACTCTCCAGAAATGTATATAGGGGTACGTTTTCAGAATGAGCCTGGGTTTATTTTTTTCGTCCATTTCAATGGACATCAGGTTAGAACAGTTGTACTTCTCGAACATTATACCAACATAAAATACAAAACCATACATGAATGCTGGTATAATCTTGACATTTATTTTCAAAATCACAAACATTAAGATTATAATATTTTTACTTTAATTTTGAGGTTTTTGTGGTATAGATTACACCTTGTTTATACCAAACTTCACCTTCATTTTCCGCATCACTCCACAGAATGTCCACATCTGAGATATTTCCATCTCAAGAACTTCAAGATCTGTATATTCTGCATATAAAATTATTTCAGCAGTGAATTAGTACATCAATATAGTTTTTTTATATATAATAAATGTTTATTCAGCATTACTGAAGATTTAATTTCAGTAACAGATCTTGAACTCCTTGTACATCCCGATCTAAAGCTTACAGTGCTAAAAAAGATTTTAAACTTTAGTTAGTAAGTGCAATCCCCCTTTTTTACATACAATCTATGAAATATTGGCAAACATATTAATAAATCTGAATAAAACATTGTAAATGTGGCTTACGTCTGTGTCTCAAGTGAAGTTATGCCATGCTGCTTTTCAGTCTAGTGCACAGGTGTCAAACTCAGTTCCTGAAGGGCCGGAGCTCTGCACAGTTTAGTTCCAACCCTAATTAAACACACCTGATCAAACTAATTGAGTCCTTCAGGCTTGTTTGAAACCTGCAGGTAAGTGTGTTGAATCAGGGTTGGAACTAAACTGTGCAGGGCTGCGGCCCTCCAGGATCTGAGTTTGACACCCCTGGTCTAGTGGATACTTTTCGAATTACAACATGCGGAGCCTTACCGCCATTTGATTGGATGATAATCGCCCACTCTCATGGACTGCAGGCTTTTAATTAGATGAAATGCTCTGGAACCACAAAAAACATGGGTTGACATGTGATGTCTATTGTAATGAACACAGGGTCTGAACTCCGAAGGGGTTATACTTGTTATAAGATTCCATATTTTTAGACTAAGTGTTTTCTGTTTATTTATGGTTGTGAATAGCATTATGGGATGTTGATCTCTGCTCTGTCAACTTTTGATGTAGAATATTCGACTCTACAGTTTAACAAAGTGACTTTTATTGACATTTTAGTAGTTTGAAATGATATAATGTCTGTAAAATTGCAGAAAATGTACTGGCAGTTTATTACAGGGTTTTTGTAGTGTAATATCCAACACCAACCTAGACAATTTATCACTTTTAACTATTAATAAAAGTCACTTTTTCTAACTTTTCAAGGTTAAAAGTTGTTGAAGGAAAGATCAAACTCCCATAATGCAATTCAAAAACATAAATAAGCAGGGAAAAAATAAAAAGTAGAAACATGAATCACAAAATATGGAAAACTGCTAATTTACAGATATGTTTTACAGAGTACTCAGTAATAAAGCTCGATTAGTCGAGACGATTATTTTCATTATCAATGGTAATTCTTAGCAGTTAGCAGCCCATAATGATCTAAATGAATAGCATTGCATGAGAATAGTCTCAATCCGTTAAGACACTAACTGATAAACATGTCAATCAGTCATTTTCTATAGTGAAACTCATCAGAAATTCATGCCAGAAACTCCCTGTTACTCAGTTCTCACATTAGGTGAATGACTCAGTGTGTTTAGGGGAAAAGTGCAGCTCCCTACTTTTCTTAGTTTCATGTTAAAACTGTCATGATTCTCCAATTTCTCATGAGTTTTATTTGCTATGCGCACAGGCTGAAGGGGCGGAGTCAGGGGAGGAGCCACCCACTCAGACACCGCTGACTGCAGAAACATTTCAAGAGAGCGACTAAAACTACCTCAGCCATGACTCTCATACTACACTCACTGCAAAAAAGGCTGTTCCTACTTAGAGGTTTTTGTCTTGATTTACGATTTTTGTTAGATATTTGGACTCGAAACAAGAAGCATTTTATAGACAAGCAAAATTAAAAGTCTTCTTTTCAGAAATAATATGTCCAAATGAACTGAGTTTTTCCTTAAGGCAAGTAGAACGATCTGCCAACAGGGTAAGCAAAATAAAAGATTCTAATTGAAAATGAAAAGAAGATTATTTAGTTAAATAATAGTAAAAATGTCACATTTAGGGTTCATAGGTAAATTAATATTTTTTAATTTTATGTTGTACAATAATCAATTTTTAAGGTGAAAAAGCAATATACAATCTCATTTTAAAGGGATAGTTCACCAAAAACATTTACTCACCTTCAAGTGGTCAGTTTTGTTTTTCTGTAAACACAAAAATAGATTTATATTTTGATAAATGATGGAAAATGGTAGACACTAATATTAAGGAAGGGAAAATACTATGGAAATCAACGGCTACTGGTTTTCAAAATTCTTCAAAATGCCATCTTTTGTGTTTAACAAACAAAAGTAAACGGTTTAAAACAAGTAGAGGATGAGCAAATGATGACAGCATTTTCATTCTTGGGTGTACTGTCTCTTTAAGACGTGCAAAATATTGAGCAGTATATTGAACATATAGATTTGGATTGAGAAAGAATGAACTTGAACTTCAATTTTTAAACATTCATGTTGTGTGTCCAATTTTAATATGAACTTTTTTTACCATTTCTTATTCATTTCTTACACATTTGTTGAAAAAAAATTGTGTATATTTCATTTGAGCTACACTTATATATGAAACCAAAAACTTTGTTTCCTTTATTTAACGTTCAGGATCTTGGAATTAAAATGGATTTTTTAAAATCACAGATGATACAAATGTTAAACTACAGTCATCCGAGTTTACAGATGATGACTGGGTCATATAGGCCCAGTTTCACAAACAGGGCTTAGATTAAGCCAGGACTAAGCCTTAGTTAAATTAGGCTATTTAAGCCAAATTTATAAAAATGGCCTTAGAAAAGTATATTATTGGTGTGCACCTGGAGAAAAAAATGACACTGATGTATTTTAAGACATCTCACTGGAAGTTATTTTGAGTTGAGACAGCTCAAACATGCAATTTAATCTTGACTAGCCTTAAACCTTGTTTGTGAAACCGGGGGATAAGGTTTACTTAATCTTCTCAGGATTCCAGGGGGAAAAAAACATACAACCAAAGCTTGAAAAACTGCTCTTTTTTTAATGTATCATTTCTTTATATTGTATTTTTTATATTAATGTTCACGGTGGAATGAAAGATTTGAATAGGGTATATGCGGAGCTAGTGTTTCCTCCCATACTGATAAACAAAGGGTTAATGTGACTTTTTTTTCCATTTTATACAGTTCCTTTTACAGCATTGATGTTGTAATGTAATTAAAATGCATTCAGTTAAATAGACTTTGGCGTTCATTTCGTTGCTCAAGCGTAAAACGAGACAGAAAGCCGTTTACTCGCACGCTCCCTACAGAATCGGCAGGCTAGCGCAGAAGCTATTGAATATACTGGGGTAAAATAAATGTTCATATTTTAAAGACATGGCAGTTAAAATGTAATTTAACACAGTGCTTCTTGTACAATCCGAGACCCACTTTATATCGGATATCACTCGCTGGTTTTTAAAGAAAACAGACCTTAAACGCGCCGATTTTGCATTAGCATACAGTTCACCGGAAGTGCTTAACTCAGGTTACTGACAAATTAAAAGTCCTTTAGCATATTTCCGCATAAACCCTATTCAAACAGACAAATGTGCCTTTTAAATTGAATAAGGGTAGTGACTTCATCAATGATTATCAGTTCATAACACGATGATGACGATGGTAACTTCACTACCTCAACACCAGAAACCTCAAGGATTTGGTTATTTGAGTGTTTTGTTATTTGCATACTTTGTCAAATGGCCTGAAAGGTCATCTTTGGACTGTATTTGTTTATAATACGCCTTTTTTATTTTCTAATTTGTACTGCCGTGATTTTGTTATTATGCTGAAATGGGGTTGATGTTTACAACACGACTGATGTTTAAGCCATCTCCTATTGACAGATGGGTTACATGTTGCCATTATTGACCTTATTCACTGAATAAACTGATTCATTGGATATACTCCATTTTTTTTTAAGGTAAGTGGTTGCAAACAATTTACATGGGCTGAAGTTGAACATTACTATGTTTAATTAGTTTGTTTAAATTCAGCCTATATAAATTGTTTGCAACCACTTACCTTAAAAAATGGAGTCAATTTAATTAATAATTTTTTCAGTGTTCTTGATGTACGAGCAGATGCAGCCATTTGAATCTTTTTGGCTTGGCACGTTTGTCTCGTTCACTTCCATTGATATTTAAAAACAGCTCGTTATGCTGCTTGATGTTGAAACTGATATTTTCTAATTATATTATTTTACTTTTTATGTGTAGTCATGAACACATTTGTTTGTAGAGCAAGTAGTTTGAGAATTTTCTGCCATTTATTATTCCTCGTCATTTCTCTAATAGGCAACTGAATTGAAAAACAATCGCATAAAGGTGCACACTTCCGCATCGCAGAATAAGGTCAATACAGTAAATACTCTTAAAGGGATAGTTCACCCCCAAAAATGTAAATATTCTCACTATTTACTCGCCCTCAATTGGTTTCAATCCTTAATGAGTTTCTTTTTTTGATAAGCCTAAAAGAAGATGTTTTGAAGAATGTTGGAAACCGGTAACCATTGACTTCCACAGTAATGAAAAAACTTAGGTTACTTAGGAAGTCAGTGGTTACCGGTTTCCAACATTCTTCAAAACATCTTCTTTTATGTTTAACAGAAGAACGAAACTCATAAAGGTTTGTGATAAGTAAAGGATGAGTATACAGTTGAAGTCAGAATTATTAGCCCCCATTTGAATTTTTTTTCTTTTTTAAATATTTACCAAATGATGTTTAACAGAGCAAAGAAATTTTCACAGTATGTCTGATAATATTTGTTCTTCTGGAGAAAGTCTTATTTGTTTTATTTCGGCTAGAATAAAAGCAGTTTTTAATTTTTTAAAAACCATTTTAGGGTCCAAATTTTTAGCACCTTTAAGCTATATTTTTATTGATAGTCTACAGAACAAACCATCATTATACAATAACTTGCCTAATTACCCTAACCTGCCTAGTTAACCTAATTAACCTAGTTAAGCCTTTAAATGTCACTTTAAGCTGTATAGAAGTGTCTTGAAAAATATCTAGTAAAATATTATTTACTGTCATCATGGCAAAGATAAAATAAATCAGTTATTAGAGATGAGTTATTAAAACTATTATGATTAGAAATGTGTTGAAAAAATCTCTTCGTTAAGCAGAAATTGGGGGGGGGGATAAACAGGGGGGCTAATAATTCTGACTTCAACTGTATAATGACAATTTTAAGTTTTGGGTGACATTTTTGTGTAAAAACGTTTTTTTATTGTGTCATTTTTATGTACATTGAAGCAGTGCATTGTGGTTTATAATGCCAGTTTAGTAAAACATTTGACAGCGTGCCTCATGATTACAGGCTCAGGTAACAGGTTTTTCTTACCTCTTTTTTTATACTCTTCAAAGGCCAGTAAAGATGTTTATGCAGCTGTTTGTTCGTGAATAAAATGACAGTGTGAGACACACAATCCTTTAGTCGTTGTCTTCATTGCATAAACCAAACAAATCCCTTTCCAAAGCTTTTTCATTCAATGTTCCTCGCTGGTGGAATGACTTTCCCATTCGCATGGACTGCTGATTAACTATTACAATTATACTACGCAAGTCTGAGTGTGCCTCAGCGGTTAACACAATTGCCTCACCGCAAGAAGGTCTCTGGTTCGAGCCTCGGCTGGGTCAGTTGGCGTTTTCTGTGTGGAGTTTGCATGTTCTCCCCCTGTTCACGTGGGTTTCCGCCGGGTGCTCCGGTTTCCCCCACAAGTCCAAAGACATGCGCTATAGGTGAATTGGGTAGGCTAAATTGTCTGTAGTGTATGTGTGTGAATGGATGTTTCCCAGTACTGGGTTGCAGCTGGAAGGGCATCTGCTGCGTAAAACATATGCTGGATAAGTTGGCGGTTCATTCCGCTGTGGCGACCCCTCATTAATAAAGGGACTAAGCTGAAAAGAAAATGAATGAATGAATTATATTATGCAAGTCTGAGTGTGCCTCAGGTGACACGGTGGCGCAGTAGGTAGTGCTGTCGCTTCACAGCAAGAAGGTCGCTAGTTTGAGCCTCGGCTGGGTCAGTTGGCATTTCTGTGTGGAGTTTGCATGTTCTCCCCGTGTTCGTGTGTGTTACCTCCGGGTGCTCCGGTTTCCCCCACAGTCCAAACACGTGCGGTACAGGTGAATTGGTTAAGCTAAACTGTCCATAGTGTATGTGTGTGAATGAGTGTGTGTGGATGTTTCCCAGTGATGGGTTGCAGCTGGAAGGGCATCCGGTGTGTAAAACATATGCTGGATAAGTTGGCGGTTCATTCCGCTGTGGCGACCCCAGATTAATAAAGGGACTAAGCCGAAAAGAAAATGAATGAATGAATGAGTGTGCCTCAGCGGCATGGTGGCTCAGTGGTTAGCACTGTTTTCTCACAGCAGGAAGGTCATTGGTTCGAGCCCCAGCTGGGTCAGTTGGCATTTCTGTGTGGAGTTTGCATGTTCTCCCCATGTTGGTGTGGGTTTCCTCCAGGTGCTCCGGTTTCCCCCACAGTCCAAACACATGCGCTACAGGTGAATTGAATAAACTAAATTTGCTGTAGTGTGTGTGTGTGCGTGAATGTGAGAGTGTATAGGTGTTTCCCAGTACTGAGTTGCAGGTGGAAGGGCATCCGCTTCGTAAAACATATGCTGGAATAGTTGGTGGTTCATTCTGCTGTGGTGACCCCAGATAAATAAGGGAAAAATGAATGAGTGTGCCTCACACAGGTGAGTGGGCTTGACAAATCACCAGTAGAAAACAGTCTCTCTCATCTCTCTGACACTTTAACGCTTGCACCAGTTTTGCATATTTGCATCACTTTCTTACAATCACTCCATACATCAAAAAATTGTGTGTGTATGAAGTGTACTTCACACAGATGAGTGGGCTTGTCAAACCACATGTAGAAACACTTTTTTCTGTCTATCAAAAACAAACACTTCCCCCGTCTTACTCTAGCACTTAATTCTCTTCACACTAACAGTTCCTTTGTATAATCAGCGCTTCTTGTGTATGTTGCCTCTTCTTGTTGAATCACTGAATGCCTCCTCAGTTGTAAGTGGCTTTGGACAAAATGTCTGCTAAGACAAAATGTAAATGTAAAAACTATAGGTGGGCATAGATTTTTTTTTTTAATCTAGATTATTCTCACTGTAATCTTGGAATTAATCGAGATTAAAATGGCTCATTTGAATTCTGCCGAAGGCCTTCAGAATATACCAAAATAATGACATCAAATGCAAAGTGCATCACAAACTGCTTGAGAAACTGTTCTACTATGATAATTGGTGATGAAAATAAATGATGTTCAATAAGATGAACTTGTGTTTACTAACTGTTTATTCAGTTAAACATGAATGTTGAACTGTAGGCCTACATAAACTCCAAACAGAAATTTTTAATGACCTTAATCCAACTAAAGTCATAACTGAACTAAACAGAAATGGAATTAAGATGTGGAGTATGCAGATATTAGTGGCATTATTGAAGTAAACACCGCAATCAAACTATTACCGTCATGTAGGACTTTTCGCCATATTTTCCGACAAGATCCACACACACGACTGTCAGTAAAGGACCGCACACACACATCGTTAAATCGTTCTTTCCATTTGGCGTGCGTTATTAAATTCCATAACACTCTCACCAGTCCTTATTTGCATCTAAGGGCGTACTCGCACTACGTACAGTTGCCTTGAACCGGGTCAAAGCACGCTTGTCCCTTCTTCTGTCTCCCCCGACGGCCCGCACTCACATTACATTCGGGCCTGGGCACGCTTACGTCATCGATGATGCACTGTTCAGTAAGCGCTTTAGCTCAGCACAGTGGAGATTTCTTTAGTTATATTGTTTAAGTCGTTTGATATGCGGTGACACACAGTCAAATATTTCGCCGAACAGATCAGCCACTTTTGACGCTCATAAACAATCATAAAGTCCTCGTGCTGCAGGAATTAGGAGGTTTGCTGAAGGTGCAGCTGTCGTGCAGTGAGGGGTTTGCATCTTTAATAAACTACGACAGTTTGCGTTCATTGAACAGTACGAATGATTAATTAATCCATATCAAACAGTCCCTTAAAAGTCACGTCTCGCATTCAGTTTCGGGCAAGTGAACCGCACTCAGGCCCACCTCTTCCAACCAGGCCAGGGCCGGCTAAGTGAACCGTGCCTGAGCCCGATTCAGAGAACTCACACTTCTCAAATGATCCGGGAAACGTGCCTAGGCACGGTTTGGATAGCATAGTGTGAGTAGGCCCTAATACGCCAGTTTGTCACGGGGGCATGAATGAGTTGTTCATGAGTGAAAGTTAAACTGCTGAACTGCAGTTAAAGTCACCCAAAATTACAGGAAACTCTTACATGAAAGCACTTCACGTAAACACCTTAATTATATTATTATCTATTAAGGTAAATAACTAGATTACTGTACTAAATTCCTTATTGAGCGTCAACAGACCTATTAATGTGTGCGTGATCTACATGGGCGTGTTCAGAACAATGACGCAGTCTGTCAGGAACAGTCTAGTTTGCTTTCATTTTCATTCTCTCCTCATATCGATGAGTGGTAAACGTGCGTGCATGACTGTAAGTTGCTTTATGTTCCTTTAATTAACATGTTACAGTATTCCTGTTCCGCATGTTCTGGTACAGCTGCGGCACGGCCGGCTGATATTATTAGTTCATATTGGAGTTTATAGAATGTTAAAAGGATGACGCGCGGCTGTTTCCCGCGTCTATATTTAGCGCCTATCGCGTCATAATTTATATTCACGCTATTTGAAACGTATGCTGAAATGAATATTGGTTACTGTATACAGATAGATCTTGATATTTTATTTGTTTATTTCAGATCAAACCACACCTGTTACCACCTCTGTTAATTTGAGAACTGTGAAATAATAAGAGGATGTAAAGTGTCACTTTCTGAAGAGATAAAGCATAAATAATCATCATCTGTCTCCTGTCACGCTTCTTGCGGGGCTCCGTAGTGGACTAGCACTCCACCCAGATAAAAAGAATATTACAATCCTTTACATTGGTCCTTCGAGCCGGATGCTAGAGCCACTACGGTGACATGGATCAACAGAGAGTTAGTCATTCTCCGGATACCACCTGTCCTGTTCAGATGCAAGCCAGAGCTCGTCAGATTCCTCCATATCTACAGGCTTATGATGTAGCATTGCCCCCCATCACTCCTGCCAGTTATTGGACATTCTCAACCATATCAGCAGCCGAAGATGGACCATGCAGTGGCACCATTAACCATCAGTGGGCAGGCCGAGCTTGCCTCGACTGAGATGCAGCCATTCAGTCATGAGTTATCATCTATGCAATATGGACCAGGTCCTGTCATCGTCAGTGGGAGCCATACAGTTAATGAGCTTGTAGAGCAGGTAGAGTGTGGAAGATCTCTCTCCTCTTTCCGTCATATATCTCCGGTATCACTGCAGCAAGCAAGTGACCAGTCAGAGTGGGAATTAAGTAGTGGCACTTCATCCCCCCTTTTAGAGCCATTAGGACATAACTCACCCCTCATTGTAAGGCCAAAAGTCTCCGCCATCTCATCCCAGGCTAGAGGGCAAACCCTATTCCACAGTGGATCACCCAGAGTTGCTAAACATCAGTCAGTACAATGGCAGACATCTCCAAGTGTGGATCATATGGTGTACAGCAACCCCACATCACAACTAGCTGTCTCACAGACAGCAGCAACCTATGAGAGACAAAAATCTGTGCCATTCAATGCAATGTCCAGCTCTACTAGTTATAATCTTACATCTTCATTGCCTCAAACTATCTTGTCAGTGCAGCTGCCCATATCCACAGCCGCAAACTACAAACTGGTGCCACCTGCTTACCAATTACACATTCCTGAGCATAGTCAGCCAATGTACCAATCTACACCTTTATTAAATCAGTATCAGCTCTCAGCGATAACGGGACCTCAGGCCTACCAGCCTTTCCAGGCTTCAGTGCAGAACTGGTATTCTTCCCCAGTGACACCAACCGTATCGCAGATTGCACCCCCCGTACGTCCAGTATACCAGCCAGTACTTGGTGCGCCTCCGTTGCAACCAGTCCCAGTCCCATCACTACCAAAACTAATGAATGATAGTGAGAGGGAATTTACAGACCTGAAAATGGCGCTAGACAATCTGCTGAACCCCCGCACTGATCTCACGGAACACTACAAATATCGTGTGCTAATGGAGCAACTGGTCTTTGATGAGGCGAAGTTAATTGCTCAAGCATGTCGTCATCACCCTGCACCCTATTCACAAGCCATGGCAGCACTGCAGCGCCAATATGGACAACCCCATCAGCTTGCACAAAGTGAGGTTGCAGCTTTAATGAACTCACCAGATATCAAGGCTGGAGACTATAAAGCTTTTCAGAGCTTTGCACTCAACATTGACCTTCTGGTGGGTATGCTTATATCTCTGGAGGGACCAAATGGACGAGAACTTAATTGTACTGGACATGTGGACAGATTGCTTAGCAAACTCCCGAAACATTACAGAGATGGCTTCATAGAGCATCTCCAGTTACGGGGTAGACTGAGTACAGTTAGTCTCAACCCGTATAATTTACAAGACCTTACAGAATGGTTGAGGGTCAAAGCTGAAGCTCAGCGGCTTTCTTCAAAGATGGCTCAACGTTACCACACTGAAAAGGCATCAGTTCGTAGGGAGCGTCCTGCTATCATTAGGCCACAGACTCGTGCTATCTCTGTCTATCATGGTAGTAACCCGTCTGAGAATGTGAAAATGGGGCAGCCTATTCGTACCGAGGCGTCTACAAACCCACATCCTGTTAAATCAACAAAGCGTCAGTGTTTATTCTGTCACAGTGAAGGACACTACCTCTCTCAGTGCAATGAGATCACTGAATGCCCACCTGAGCGACTCATAAAATGGATTAGAAATGGGAAGAGATGTTGGAAATGCGGACGCACCAGCCATAACTGTACAGAGTGCACACTGAAGAAACCCTGTGGGGAATGTGGAGAGGTGCATCTTAGTGTTCTCCATCGAATAGCAGAACAGGGTCCAAGCATCATGCTGGTTACAACATTGAAGAACCACTCAATCTACATAACATCACCTAGCTCTATGGGGCGTGTTTTCCTGAAGGTCACCCCCTTGCTGCTGTGGAAAGGTGAAAAGTCTATACAAACCTATGCTATCCTTGACGATGGTGCACAGCGCAGCATGATCCTCCCGGCAGCACTCCACCAACTAGGACTACAAGGAAAGAAGGAGGTTATGGCTCTGCGAACTATTCGCCATGATGTCACTCATGTGGAGGGCCAATCTGTCCAATTTCAGGTTTCATCCCAGTCCAAACCAAATGAACGGTATAGACTCAGTGGTGTATTTTCTGCATCTCTCCTGAATCTGACCGAACAGACGTACCCAATCAAAAGACTTCAGAAGAGCTATTGTCACTTGCGGGGCATTCCAATTCCATCATTTAATAAAATTCAACCTCTACTCTTAATTGGCTCTGATTATCCAGGTTTAATTGCGGCAAAGGAACCCATTAGAGTGGGCCCAGATGGTGGACCAGCCGCAGTACACACGCAGCTTGGCTGGGTACTTCAAGGACCAGATGGTCTTCTTCCACACCAAGTGTCACCTCAACAGTGCTTACTCACTTCCCTTTCAACAGTGCGAGACCCCATCCTTCAACAGGTCGAACAGCTGTGGCAGTTGGACGTTCTCCCTTACCGACACGAGAAACTGGTAATGCGTTCGCGACAAGACCAACTTGCCATAGATCTATTGGAGAGCAGAACACAGCGAGTGGAAGTGAATAATGCATGGCGTTATGCCACACCTCTTCTGCGGGCTCCAAATTCACCTCCTCTAAAGGCTACCAAGGATGCTGTTCTACACAATCTCAGGGCCATAGAGAAACGCTTAGGAAAGGATCCAAGGAAAGCCAAGGTCTATGAGGCTGAAATTCAGAAGCTTCTGGATGCCGAATATGTTGTCAAAGTTCCATCGGAGTTTCTAAGTACAGATGAGGAATCGTGGTTCATTCCACATCATCTTGTTCACCATAACGGCAAGGACAGGTTAGTTTTTAACTGTTCTTTTGTTCATCGAGGGCTTTCACTCAACCAGCAGCTCCTACCCGGACCCTGCCTTGGTGCGTCACTATTAGGAGTTCTTATTCGATTCCGACAGCACATGGTCGCAGTCAGCGGTGACATACGCGCTATGTTTCATCAAATACGACTTCTGCCTGAGGACAGACCTCTTCTGAGGTTTATCTGGAGAAACATGCGAAAGGAGGAGCAACCTGATGTCTACCAATGGCAAGTGTTGCCCTTCGGGACGACTTGCAGTCCATGTTGTGCAACTTTTGCACTTCAGAAGCACGTCAGGGACTACCAGCCATGTGACGTTGAAGTGAGGCAGTCGATAGAACAGTGCTTTTACGTCGACAACTGCCTACAGAGTCTTCCTACAACAGAGGAAGCCAGGCAGTTGGTCAACAAGATGAGATCTGTACTTAACTCAGGAGGGTTTGAAATCCGGCAGTGGGCCAGTAATGTCCCGTCTGTTGTTGAACATTTGCCAACAAATGCAAAGTCAGAAAGCATTGAGTTGTGGCTGCAGAAAAATCTTTCTGACCCTCAGGAGCCAGCTCTAGGTCTAATATGGCACTGTCAGGAGGATCAACTGGGCTACAAACACCGCCCATCTGCAGAGTGTTCCCCAACAATGAGGCACATATACAGAGTTCTGGCGTCCCAATATGACCCATTAGGGTTCATTTCCCCCTTTATCACAAGGGCTAAAGTTCTAATCCAGAAACTCTGGGCTAAGCCAAGAAGTTGGGATGACCCAAACCTTCCCACAAATCTCCTTGAGAAATGGAAAACCTGGGAACAGGAACTACCTAACTTGGCGAAGGTAATGTTTCCTCGTTGTTACCTCCCATCACAATTTAGTAAGGAGACATCCCGATGCAGCTTGCACATATTCTGTGATGCGGCCGAGGTGGCCTATGGGGCAGTAGCGTACCTGCTTACTGAGCAAAGGGGCCAACTCCATACTTCTTTCATTATGGCTAGGTCTAGAGTGGCTCCCAAGCGACAACTGTCAATCCCGAGGTTAGAGCTTTGCGCAGCCTTGGCAGGGGCCCAACTTGCAAAGCTTCTAACACAGGAGCTGACCATTCCAATTGAGACAACTACACTCTGGACTGATTCAACTACTGTATTGACATGGATTCAGTCAGAATCATGCCGATATAAAGTCTTTGTCGGCACTAGGGTGGCCGAGATCCAAGAGTTAACTGACTTGCATTCATGGAGATATGTGGACTCAGCAAGTAACCCGGCAGATGACATCACACGGGGAAAGACTCTGATCGAGCTGGCAAGCCCCAGCAGGTGGAATCAGGGCCCAGAATTTTTATTGGGGCCATCAGCTCAATGGCCAGCTATACCTTCTCTCGAAGACCGAGAGGACTCATCAGAGATTAGGAGGACTGCATTCTGTGGTCTCACTATTAATGAACAGAATTCACATATCCCTGATGCAACCCAGTTCACCTCCTGGAAGGCCTTAGTCAAGGCGACTTATCAGTCTCTTCATGGGGCGGCTGCTCTCGATTCAGAAATATCCGGTCCAGATTATCAGAGCACTGAAGCATTAATTCTAAGCCAATGCCAAGCTGAATCGTTTCCACTGGAAGTCAAGGCTTTACGCCAAGGGAGGCCAGTTTCCCCTTCAAGTCGTCTAAACACGCTTGCACCAGCATTTGATCAGGCACTCAATTTAATACGAGTTGGGGGACGGCTCAGAAAGTTGGAGGGCTCAAGTCCAATAGAGATTCATCCAGTAGTATTAGATCCCCAACATACTATTACCAAGCTACTCATCCAAGATGTAGATGAACGCCTGCTTCATCCAGGACCAGACCGAGTTTTTGCAGAGCTCCGTCGAAACTATTGGATCTTAAAGGGTAGACAAGCGGTGAAAAAGCACCAGAGAGAGTGTGTGCAATGCCAGATGTGGAGGGCTAAACCAACTGTGCCCATTATGGCTGACTTACCCTTAGCTCGGCTACAGCTCTATCAGCCACCATTCTTTTCGACGGGGGTCGACTGCTTTGGGCCATTTACCGTCAAAGTAGGCCGTCGGTCAGAGAAACGATGGGGTGTGATCTTTAAATGTTTAACGACACGGTGCATACACCTCGATCTCCTTAACAGCCTAGACACAGAAGCATTCTTACTCGCCCTAAGGCGTTTTATAGCCAGACGGGGTACCCCATCAGAGATTGTCTCAGACCAAGGGACTAATTTCCGAGGTGCGGAAACAGAGCTGAGAGAGGCCTTTAAGGCAATGGAACCCCAATTGCAAGAACAGCTGGCAGACCGGCAGATTGTGTTCAGGATGAATCCACCTGCATCACCGCATTATGGCGGTGCATGGGAACGCGAAATAAAATCAGTAAAAACGGCCCTACAGGTTGTCGCAGGAAATCAGTCCCTACCAGAAGATGTTCTGCTCACTGTCTTGATTGAGATAGAGGGTATTCTGAATAGCAAGCCATTAGGCTATGTGTCCTCTGATGTAGCAGATGTGGATCCGGTCACCCCTAACTTTCTGCTCATGGGGCGGCGGGACGCTTCACTACCCCAGGTAGTATACATGCCAGAGCCTCTATCTAAGCGACGATGGCGCCATGCTCAGAGTTTGGTTGAGCATTTTTGGACTTATTTTACACGGCATTACCTACCTAACCTCCAATCTCGTCATAAGTGGCAACGTGAGACTCCGGATTTAATCAAGGATGCTGTAGTGATGGTGGTAGATCCACAGTTGCCACGGGCTCACTGGCCCATTGGAAGGATTGAGAGTCTGGTACCAAGTGAAGATGGACATATTAGGTCGGCAAAGGTCAGGATAAAGGACCGCCTGTATCTTCGTCCTGTGGCTAAGCTGGTCCAGCTTCCCGCACTCCCGGATAGTGGAGATACAGACACTAAGGACACTAATTAAGGAATTTATATTTCTGCAAATTAGCTATGCTAATCTGGGGGCGGCTGTACTAAATTCCTTATTGAGCGTCAACAGACCTATTAATGTGTGCGTGATCTACATGGGCGTGTTCAGAACAATGACGCAGTCTGTCAGGAACAGTCTAGTTTGCTTTCATTTTCATTCTCTCCTCATATCGATGAGTGGTAAACGTGCGTGCATGACTGTAAGTTGCTTTATGTTCCTTTAATTAACATGTTACAGTATTCCTGTTCCGCATGTTCTGGTACAGCTGCGGCACGGCCGGCTGATATTATTAGTTCATATTGGAGTTTATAGAATGTTAAAAGGATGACGCGCGGCTGTTTCCCGCGTCTATATTTAGCGCCTATCGCGTCATAATTTATATTCACGCTATTTGAAACGTATGCTGAAATGAATATTTGGTTACTGTATACAGATAGATCTTGATATTTTATTTGTTTATTTCAGATCAAACCACACCTGTTACCACCTCTGTTAATTTGAGAACTGTGAAATAATAAGAGGATGTAAAGTGTCACTTTCTGAAGAGATAAAGCATAAATAATCATCATCTGTCTCCTGTCACGCTTCTTGCTGGGGCTCCGTAGTGGACTAGCACTCCACCCAGATAAAAAGAATATTACAATCCTTTACAATTACAGATGTCCATGTAAGCGTAGTCAGTAGCGTCTTTGAAGAAGAGAAAGATCCAGAAGGGCATCCTGCTGATTTGATTCAGAAGGACACTCTTTTGTCAGATGGCTCACCGGTCATTTATACATCCGCGCTTAAATATCAAGGTGAAAGTCATCATAGCTTGCGTAGAATAGACCCAGCTCCCAACCCAACCTTAAGAATAGATTAACACAGATATTTTTTTTTTTATCGCGCGATAAGAGTCTCACGTTAACGCTGATAACGGCCCACCACTAATAACAAACAAAAGAGTCACTAGTTTTCAAGAACACACATGCAAACATCAAAGTGTAAATATTTATTTTTTATTTTTCTTATTCTGTCCATAAAAGTTAAAAATTTCTTTACAGTGATCCACCGCTGGTTTGGGGTGCACAGAGGATTGCTATTTCAGCTACAAAATATTTTCATTGTACATTTTGTGTAACCAGCGGTCATAACCGGCGGTCATCATTTGCTTCACAGACCAAAACAATGAGTTCATATCACATGGAAGACCAACAATAATAATAATACTGTCTCACATTACTGAAATAATGGCCATCACGGTTCCATTGAAACAAACGCAAAATTGACAATATTCTCAGATACATTTCCTGTTTGCTTTTAGTAAACAAATCTGTTCACAGAACACTTTCAGCTGTGCTTAAATAAAAAAAGAAATCATTCACCAAACTAAAAGGACGTTAAAGTTGCGTTTGGAGTCCTTTCTTAAAAAAAAACAATTAAACATTTATATATATATATATATATATATATATAAAATAATCAGTCATTCAAAAAAACACAATAAGCCTTAAAGCATAGGTCTCAAACTCAATCCCTGGAGGGCCACAGCACCGCACAGTTTTGCTCCAACCCTAATCAAACACAGCTGATCCAACTAATCAAGGTGTTCAAGAAACTATTAGGCATGTGTGATGTAATAATAATAATAATAATAATAATAATAATACATTTTATTTAAAGGCGCCTTTCTGGCAACTCAAGGACACCGTACAATTAACCTTCTAGGTCCCTAAGGTGTCCACATACGTGGACGGCACGTTTTAGCTTATAAGTGGCTATTTAAAATACTTTGAATGTTTTATATTTTGTTGCAGACATACAGGGTCATCCTGCAACTGTTTTGCAGCATATGAAATGTCCCAAACCCTATTTTTAACTCTCCAAAATGGGGGGAAAAAAATAGTTTTTACTCTCTGATAGTCAAAGCAAGTTCAAAAAAAATTGTTATGTTATATATGCATTAAAAACATTCAGGAAAAGTGTTTGATGTAAATTGGGACCACGAGTCCACATATATGGACATCATTTTTCTCTAAAAGTACATCATATCAAGAGATGATACTTAGATTTTTATTCTAATTAGGTTCCAATAAGCCCAAATAGCAAAGAGAAATAAAAAATGCAAGTAAAAAAACACCTTGGGCCTTAAGAGGTAACCTGTTTAGAGGGATAAATGGAACAGTCATCAATAGAAAGAGAAAAGCTGTCGGTTTTGGAGAGTGTTGATTTGGTACCAACAAGCAAAACCTCAGTTTTTGCACAATTTAATTTGAGAAATTAAGAGAGAGCCAAGATTTGATTTCTGCTAAGCAGACTGTAAGGGATGAAGGTGGAAAACAAGAAGAGGGTTTGCCAGAGAGATAGAGCTGGGTGTCATCCGCATAGCAGTGGAACTGTATTTTATATTTACGGAGAATATTACCAAGGGGAAGGAGATAGATGATAAAAAGCAGGGGCCCCAGGACTGAGCCCTGGGGTACACCCGAGGAAACTGTAAAATGCTGAGAAGTGAATGATTTGAGTTGAATGAACTAAGTGCGGCCAGAGAGATAAGCTTTGAACCAGTCAAGTGGGATATTGATGATGCCAAGAGAAGGTAGTCTATTGATGAGGGTGCTGTGACAAATAGTGTCAAAGGCCGCACACAGGTCGAGGAGAATGAGAATAGATATTAGTCCAGAATCAGCTGCCATAAGAAGGTCGCTGGTGATTTTAATAAGGGCAGTTTCATTGCTGTGAAGTGGGCGGAAACCGGACTGGAACTGTTCATACAGGTTGTTCTGAGATAAGTGGGTTTGGAGTTGTGTTGCTACAATTGGAGGTGTTGGAGGAGGTTGGAGCTAAACTGTGCAGAGCTGCGGCCCTCCAGGAATTGAGTTTGAGACGATTGCGTAAAAGGGATAGTTCACCCAAAAATGAAACCTATAACCATAGACTTCCATTGTATTTGTTTTTTTTTTTCTATATGGAAGTCAATAGTGGTTTCCAGAAGAAACTCATAAACATCTAGAACTTCTTGAGGGTGAGTAAATTTCCATTTTTTGGTGAACAACTGTCTGCTTCCAGAAGTAAAATCCCATTCATTTTCCCATTCAGTAAACTGATCCTTAACAAAACCTGATAAATCTTTAAAGACAGACCTGTTGTGAGCTCTGAAGTTGTAAAATGATTATATTTGTTGTTTCCATCTGATCACAGTAATTCAATTTGTTATTTAAACAGAAAAACTACATTACCCATGATGCTGTAAGCACAATCTGCCAATCAGATTTGCATCAAACTTTAGCCCCGCCCACTTATATGAAGTGAATTATGTCATTTATCCTCTTAAAATACTTCAATATTTTCATTTTTGCAGTAAATCTGATACCAATTTTGTAGATTCAACTACACAATTAAAGGTGCAGTATGTAAGTTTGACACCCAGTGGTTGAACTAGGTATTGCACTCCTGAATCCAAACACATTTTCACTCGGCTCCTCCTCTGACGAGTCCAGGCAAGCGCAGGTTGCCAGATTGACTTGAGTGTGCCTGACTATCGACCCTAAAGGCTGATTTGTATCTGATAGAAGGAATATTTTCCATACTAAAAGGAGCTTTTGTCCTAACCTACACCTGACATTTATATTATAGAAATGGCCTCTATTTCTCACAGGTGAACAACAGATAAACTGACAATGATCACCTCAGGTACACCTCATGTGCTTTATTCAGTGTTAAATGCTAATAATGTGAGTTTGAATGCCATTTTACATGACATTTATTGCCATACTACTGAAAGCAGCAGCAGACAGTTCACCTCAGATCTTCAAAACAAAATAAAACACTTGAAATTGAACTTTAGAACTGAGACTCAGTGAAAGCCAATAAATATAAATCATTCAGCATGTGCATTAAATAATGTTAAAAAGGTTTAATATGTATTAATTAGATTACAAACATTACAATTTCGCTGGAGTGCAGTAAGTGCACTATTCTGTGCTTCTAAATGGCTGTATTTAAATTTCTGTTGTGTTTCGTCTGGTGCAAACAGCCAAATTGTTTATCACTGCAAATCTCATCATATAGCGTGTTGTTAAGACACGGGGTTACAATGTAACCTGCTCCCCTATTGTTTACACTCGTAATATTTATATTATTTGCTAATTAACAACCACCTCATGTGAAACTCTGAATTAGAGGTCTGCATTCCGAATAAATTTTCGAATAAAGCACGGTAGCGGTCGGGAACTCTGGTGTAATTTAAACGGGAGCGGGCGGTCTAATAATATCGTTCCCGAGACAAAGAGCGCGCTCTCCCAAGAGAAAGAGCGTGCGCATCCACCATAGTGCAATGTGTGTGTGTGTGTGTGAGCAGCCTGATCTCACGAGGAAACGTAAGTATTTTACTTTTTGTCAGTTTAGTGGCTAATTTGTACAAATTCGTATGAGTTGATTCGTACGAAAATGTAAGAATTTAAAAAGGAGGCGTGGCACCCAACCCCGCCCCTAAACTAACCGTCATTGGGTGATAAGCAAATCATACTAAATTGTACGAATTAGATCATACGAATTAGCCACTAAATCAAAACGTTGCGAATTGCCGTGAGATTGTGTTGGTGTGAGAGAGAATGAGAGAGAGCACTACTACTTGTGCACTACTGCCCTTTTTACACTGTCTTGTTTGTACGCAGCAACGCTTGGCAATACGAATGTACAGTTATTTGCCATGCCAATAAAGCACCTAAATGTAAAATGTGAATGTGTGTGTGTGCGTGCCTGCCTGCCTGCGTGCGTGCGTGCGTGCGTGCGTGCGTGCGTGCGTGCGTGTGTGCGTGTGTGTGTGTGTGTGTGTGAATGAGAGCGCGGTCATCCACCATGGTGCTGTGTGTCGCTTGTAATAGGCTGACTGGACTCCGGCTCATCCAGCTGGGTGTTTTTTGGGAGGCCTATTTAATCGCTATACATTTTACATTCTTCCTTGGCCCAATATGTACCTGCTATGTGTATAGAAATAATGCTGACATGATATATGAAACACAATCAGTAGTTGGCAAATATATTGAGTGAATATGTTAGTAAATCTGACTTTGGAGTATGCACAAGCCTCACCGCACTTCACGCAGCACTCATGTCTCATCACAGAGGGGCAAACAAAACTGACATTTAGTCTACAGCCTACACTTTTATCTGTTATCTCTCTCTTTTGGTACTGCCCAATTTTAATGTGAGATTTTGAAAGCCAGATCTAAATTTAGTGGGAACGGGTCGGGTAGAAAACGGGGCCGGTCGGGCTGCAGGTGAACAAAGGCTGAATGTACGGCGGGAGCAGTCGGGTGCGGTATAGAGCCTGGCGGGAGCGGGCAGGAGCGGGATTAAAATTTCAGTCCCACGCAAATCTCTACTCTGAATCTGCGTCTCATTTCGGAGTCTGCTACTGTCCACCAGAGGTCGCATTTCGGTCACAGACACATATTTTAAGAGCCTTCATGACTGACTGAATGAAATACGCGGTTTTCCACCAAGGCAACCCGGGGTGCTGAAATATAATTGGCTAAACTAAAATTGGGCGGAAGGAACCAAAACAAAGACAGACATTCCAGCACGTAATGCACATTATTAATGCAGAATATCTGAATTCAGCATTATTTTGATACAAACAAGAATGTTCACTTAGCATGGTTAATATCTGCAAACAGTTGAAACCAGAAGTTTACATACACTCTAAAATAAAGGAACATAACCATTTTTAAAAAAAAAATGTCTGATGGTAAATCATACTAAACCTTTACTATTTTAGGTCTGTTAGGATTACCTAAATCATTAACATTTGCTAATGGCAAAATAATTTTTTTTGAGAATTTTTTATTAATTTCTAGACAGTCAAAAGTTTTCATACATTTCCTTGGCATTTTTTTAGCTTTGCTTTTAAACTGTATAACTTTGGTCAAATGTTTTGGGTATCCTTCCACAAGCTTCTCACAATAGTTTGCAGGAATTTTGGCCCATTCCTCCTGACAGAATTGGTGTAACTGAGTCAGATTTGTAGGCTGTCTTGCTCGCACAAGCTTTTTCAACTCTGCCCACAAATTTTCTATAGGATTGAGCTCAGGGCTTTGTGATGGCCACTCCAAAACATTCACTCTGTTGTCCTTAAAGCACATTTTAATTAATTTGGCAGTATGCTTAGGGTCATGGTCTGTTTGGAAGACCCATTTGTGGCCAAGTTTTAATTTCCTGGCTGATGTCTTGAGATGTTGCTTCAGTATTTCTACATAATGTTCTTTCTTCATGATGTCATCTATGCTGTGAAGTGGACCAGTCCCTCCTGCAGCGAAACAGCCCCACAACATGATGCTGCCGCCCCCATACTTCACAGTTGGGATCGTCTTCCAAAGCTTGTAAGCTTTCCCCTTTGTCCTCCAAATGTAACACTGGTCATTATGGCCAAACATTTCAATCTTAGTTTCATCAGACCACAGGACATGTCTACAAAGTTAATATTTTTTCTCAGTGTAATTTAGCAAATTGTAATCTGGCTTTTTTGTTGATTCTGGCTTGTTGATTTTCACATGTTGTCACACAAGGAAGCAGTGTGTTTGAGGTTTTCGTTAAATACTATTCTACAGTTGTGCCTCCAATTAACTCAAATGTTGTCAATTAGCCAATCAGAAACTTCCAAAACCTTGACACCATCATCTGAGCTTTTTCAGAGGCATAATAATCTTATTGTATGTAAACTTGACTTTCAAGAAAAGTTATAACAATTTTTAAAAAAATATCTCTCTCATTATTCTGCTATTAAGCATAACAGAAACAAATTTGATAATCCGAACTTACCTAAAAGAGAAAAAGTTTAGTCACATTAACATCTGACTTTTTAAAAAATTGTTATGTGCCTTTTTATACAGTCTATGTAAACTTCTGGTTTCAACTGTATTATGGTATTTTTATGCTTTAGAAAAGTCAAAAACGTACATACAGCACCTTTAGCATTCATTTTCTTTTTGGCTCAGTCCCTTTATTAATGAACCGCCAACTTATCCAGCATATGTTTTACGCAGCGGATGACCTTCCAGCTGCAACCCATCACTGGGAATCACAAACACACTCTCATTCACACACATACACTATGGACAATTTACCTTACCCAATTCACCTGTACCACATGTCTTTGGACTGTGGGGGAAACCGGAGCATCCGGAGGAAAGCCACGCGAACACGGGGAGAACATGCAAACTCCACACAGAAATGCCAACTGACCCGGCCGAGGCTCGAACCAGCGACCTTCTTGCTGTGAGGTGACAGCACTACCTACTGCGCCACCGTGTCGCCCACAGCACCTTTAATTAACTGATGAATATTTAATTAATCATTTTATATTCCTTTTAAACTCACAATGGGGTTGTGATTTGAAATGTGATTCTCCTCATAGCTTGATGTTTCAGATCATGCATTTTTAAGCTTTAACAAAGGCATTTTTAAAATCCCCTATGAGGAAAATGAATTAGGAAATACTTCCAGAACAGTTTATAAAAATCCTAATGTAAATAGTTGCATTTGCTTCATTTCTACAAACAAATTACAGAGACATGTTCCACAAACAAGGCTTGATCTAAGAAAACGATCTAAGAAAAATAAAGTCCATTTTGCAGGAGTGCACAACATTTAGACCAAATCCAGTCTTGTAGAAGAGCAGAGCGAACTTTCAAGTGTGCTTAACCTTTGTGATTTCTTAATAGTCAGTGTAAAAATATTATTGTTTGTTTTCTGCAATCATTTCTTCTGTGCTAAATACTTTCAAAAATGTGCTTGTTGTCATTTTGGACTAGAAACTATTGATTTGAAAAGGCAGTGACAGACGGAAATGCAATGTTTTAATTTGTAGTGGGATGTTGTTTTATAATATCATACTAAATATCATTGCAAGTATTCCCGAATGCCAGTGTGTGTGTGTGTGTGTGTGTTCATATTTCTTTTTTTTTTTGTCCTGTGCAGCTCGTGAGTGTCGTCATGCATTAATAGCATCAGCCACATCTGTGAAAACAAGTCGACTCGGTTTCTGAGTTGCTCCCTGACTAGTGGTCAGTGTCTGTGATGGGAAAGAGAGAGTAAAAGTAAGTCAGTAAAAGCAGACATTGACACCACTGCATTATAGAATGAAATGTCACATCAGTTTTACAGGGTAATAATGACACATCTGATGCTGTTTATTAAGATGAGTTCTGCTGTTTGCAGTATGAGAATGAAACGAATGCACACCAATGGAGGAGGTGTTTAAAGGTGGATTCAATCACAGCTGGTGTTTGAAGGGTTTTAGTGATGATGATAATAATAATGACACATTTACAGTGGTGAATACTTTACCACAAATAATAAAGCACATGCTGCTGTCAGAACTCAAGAGAAATGAGAATGATAGAAATTGAGATAAAGCTTTCAGTAATATAGGACATGCGTTATTCTGAAACACCATGTTTAGATAAATCATTTCACATTATATTTCATAGAAGAAATCTATATTATAATTTTCATTTGTACCATTTTTATAATGTCCATCCATCTGTCTGTCCATCCATCTGTCTATCTATCTATCTGTCCATCCATCTGTCCATCCATCCATAAATCCATCTGTCCATCCATCCATAAATCCATCTGTCCATCCATCCTCCGTCTGTCCATCCATCTGTCTATCTATCTATAAATCCATCCATCCATTATCTATCTATCTATCTATCTATCTATCTATCTATCTATCTATCTATCTATCTATCTATCTATCTATCTATCTATCTATCTATCTATCTATCTATCTATCTATCTATCTATCTATCTATCTATCTATCTATCCATAAATTCAACTGTCCAACCGTCCATCCATCCATCCATCTATTCGTCTGTCCATCCATCCGTCTATCTCTCTATCTGTCCATCAATCCATAAATCCATCCATCCATCCGTCCATCCATCCATCCGTCTGTCCATCTATCTGTTTGTTTATCTATCTATCTGTCCATCAATCCATAAATCCATCCATCCATCATCCATCCATCCATCCATCCATTATCTATCTATCTATCTATCTGTCCGTCCGTCCGTCCGTCCGTCCATCCATCCATCCATCCATCCATCCATAAATTCATCTGTCCATCCGTCCGTCCGTCCATTTATCTATCTATCTAGTTATCCATCCATCCATTTATACATAAATCCATGCATCCATAAATCAATCTATCTATCTATCTATCTATCTATCTATCTATCTATCTATCTATCTATCTATCTATCTATCTATCTATCTATCTATCTGTCTGTCTGTCTGTCTGTCTGTCTGTCTGTCTGTCTGTCTGTCTGTCTGTCTGTCTGTCTGTCTGTCTGTCTGTCTGTCTGTCTGTCTGTCTGTCTGTCTGTCTGTCTGTCTGTCTGTCTGTCTATCTATCTATCTATCTATCTATCTATCTATCTATCTATCCAACCATCTATCCATCAATCAGTTTGTCATCTATCTATCCGTCTGTCTGACAGTCATCTGTCCATCCGTCCATCCATATATCCATCTATCCATCTAATCTGTTCGTCCGTCCCTCCCTCCCTCCCTCCCTCCCTCCCTCCCTCCATCCATCCATCCTTCCATCCATCCATCCATCCATCATCTATCTATCTATCTATCTATCTATCTATCTATCTATCTATCTATCTATCTATCTATCTATCTATCTATCTATCTATCTATCTATCTATCTATCTATCTATCTATCTATCTATCTATCTATCTATCTAATCAGTTGTTTGTCAGATCATGTGTTTTTGCAGTCAGCCATGTTTTATTGTCCTCCTACTTTTGAGTTTGGTCCTGCTGGGCTTCCGTCTCGTCCATGATCCAGGAGTTCTTGCTCGAGATCATCCTGTTCTTCAGCTGGATCAAAGTTATACATGGGCATCAGCTGATGCCGCAGTTTCTCCAGTCTGTGGAGAATAAAACAGAAAGTTTCTAACAGAACCATAACAAATTCATTCATTCATTTTCGGCTTACTTCCTTTATTAATCAGGGGTTGCCACAGGAAAATAAACCCGCCAACTTATCCAGCATATGTTTAACGCAGCGGATGCCCTTCCAGCCGCAACCCAACACTGGGAAACACCCACACACACTCTTTCACACACATACACTACGGCTAATTTAGCTTATTTAATTCACCTATAGCGCATGTCTTTAGACTTGTGGGGGAAACCGGAGCCCCCAGAGAAAACCCACACCAACACGGGGAGAACATGCAAACTCCTCACAGAAATGCCAACTGACCCAGCCGAGGCTCGAACCAGTGACCTTCTTGCTGTGAGGTGATCGTGCTACCCACTTTGCCACCATGACGCCCAGAACCATAATAAATGATTACAAAAAAAACTCACATTTTTAAGAGTGTAGTGAAAAAGTGAATGCACTTTTTCTTACCTTTTCTTTTTCCTGATGTATAGAAGCTGGTGAGGAGAAGAAAAATGTTACCAAAGTGTGATTAAAATCACTTTTTCCATTTACAGTCAATTATACCATTATATTGATATTTTCAAATACTTAAAAAATCGTATTATTATACACAAAAGACCCATTATTCTCATCAGAGAAGGGAAACACTCATGGTATTTTTAAAAGTGTACATCTTCCTAAATTGAATTTATACCGGCATAAAATGTTTGGGTTTAAAAACACTGGATTTTAGGATTTTAATGCGCCCTTATGTTGTGATAATTATATATGTTGCTGTGGTAACTAAAAGAAACAAATGACCATGAATACAACAAGTTTTCTACAACTATAGATTATATTGTACTACAATACACCACAAATTACTGTAGTAAAAACTAAAGTAGCTTATACTACAATATTTTTCACAGGTTACCAGATCCCATTAGGAATAGCATTCTTTAGCAAAGCATTGTAAATACTATATACACTCACCGGCCACTTTATTAGGTACACCTGTCCAACTGCTTGTTAACGCAAATTTCTAATCAGCCAATCACATTGCAGCAACTCAATGCATTTAGGCATGTAGACATGGTCAAGACGATCTGCTGCAGTTCAAACAGAGCATCAGAATGAGGAAGAAAGGTGATTTAAGTGACTTTGGACGTGGCATGGTTGTTGGTGTATATTTCAGAAACTGCTGATCTACTGGGATTTTCATGCACAACCATCTCTAGCGTTTACAGAGAATAGTCCAAAAAAGATCAAATATCCAGTGAGCGGCAGTTCTGTGAGCTCACCAAAATTGGACAATAGAAGATTGGAAAAACGTTGCCTGGTCTGATGAGTCTCGATTTCTGCTGCAACATTCGGATGGTCAGGTCAGAATTTGGCATCAACAACATGAAAGCATGAATACATCCTGCTTTGTATCAATGGTTCAGGCTGCTGGTGGTGGTGTAATGGTGTGGGGGATATTTTCTTGGCACACTTTGGGCCCATTAGTACCAACTGAGCATCGCGTCAACGTTACAGCCTAACTGTGTACTGTTGCTGACCATGTCCATCCCTTTATGACCACAGTGTACCATCTTCTGATGGCTATTTCCAGCAGGATAACACACCATGTCATAAAGCGGGAATCATCTCAGACTGATTTCTTGAACACGACAATGAGTTCACTGTACTCAAATGGCCTCCACAGTCACCAGAGCTCAATCATGATTCACATCATGGATGTGCAGCTGACAAATCTGCAGGAACTGCATGATGCTATCATGTCAATATGGATCAAAATCTCCGAGAAATATTTCCAGTAGCTTGTTGAATCTATGCCATGGCGATTAAAGCAGATCAAACCATGTACTAGTAAGGTGTACCTAATAAAGTGGCCGTGAGTGTATATACAGTATTATACACTATGTATGGTTTAAAAACACTAAAGTGTTTACTATAGACCACCACAGTATTTAGAGTTGAACACTTTATTTTTTTCCGTCCCTGCATCTAACATTTTTTAAGCACTGCAGGAATTATATAGCAATATTCCTTTAAGAAGTTAATGGTTATTTATTTCCTCACCACCACAACAGCGAGTCCAATGACCGTGATGATTCCGAAGGGCACGAGCACCATCCCCACGCCGGCGCCCTCGGCTGACGCCACGGGCAGCAGAGTGCCGTTCAGCCCGGATGCGGAGGTGATGGAGCTCCTGGAGGTGATGTTCTCCGGGGATGTTTTCACCTCTCCTGGACTGGTGAGAAGGGGATTGAGGGTGGTCAGCGGAAGGGTTGGGGCTGGGAAAGGACTGAGGGTTTGGGTGGAGGTGAATATATGGGGTTTGGCGGTGCTCATGGTGCTGTAAGGACCGTTGGATGGCGACCCTACTGGGACTCGATGCTCCGGCAGGCCTCGGCCATGAGCAGCTCACGGTAAACTCCTGACAGAAATCCTGAATAGAAAAGAAACTCATGTTAGATCAAGTTTGGTGTTAGTCTGAGACATGGTGAGGCAATTTTGTGTCTGCTGTCTAAAAATGAAGCTTAAATCTATGGTTCACCCCAAAAGTGTAAATTGTGTCATTATTTACGCACCCTTTACTTGTTTTAAACCTTTATGACTTTCTTTTTTTTCTTTTTTGCTGAACACAAAAGAAGATACTTTGAAGAATGCTGAAAACCTGTAACCACTGACTTCCAAAGTATTTGATTTTCCAGCTATGGAAGTCAATGGTTACACATTTTCAACATTCTTCAAAATATCTTCTTTTGTGTTTAACAGAAGAAAGAAACTTCCGTTAAAGTTCTTCAGAACAACTTAAGGGACAGTAAATAATGGGTAAATGTTCATTTTGAGTGAACTATCCCTTTAAGGATCCATGGAAAACCCTATAAAAACAGCCCTGTTGTAAAAACCACTGCAAAATCAGATTTTTCTGTTTTTTTTTTAACAGAGAAGAAACTAAATCCTGAAAAAAAAACTCATGTAAGATCAAGTGTGAGACATGGTGAGGTAATTCTGAGTCTGATGTCTAAAAATGAAGCTTAACTCTATCTATATGGTTCACCCAAAAATGTCAATTCTGTCATTATTTACTCACCCTTTACTTGTTTCAAATTTTTAGAAATTTATTTTTTTCTGCTGATCACAAAAGAAGATATTTTGAAGAATGTTGAAAGTGTGTAACCATTGACTTCCAAAGTATTTAATATCCTGCTATGGAAGTCAATGGTTACACACTTTCAACATTCTTCAAAATATCTTCTTTTGTGTTTAAAGGACAGTAAATAGTGTGTAACTTTTCATTTTTGAGTGAACTTTTCTGTTATGGAAAAAAAAACACTACAAATTCAGATTTTTCTTTCATGTTTTCAACAGAGAAGAAACTTTAAAAAAACAGAAATCCTGGAAAAAAAATATTTGGCTGTAGTCTGAGGGAATACTGTGTCTGCTGTCTAAAATGAAGCTTAACTCTATCTATGGTTCACCCAAAAATGTCAATTCTGTCATTATTTACTCACCCTTTACTTGTTTTAAACCTTTATAGCTTTCTATTTTTTGCTGATCACAAAAGAAGATATTTTGAAAAATGCTGAAAGATTTGTAACCACTGACATTCAGAGTAGGAAAAACAAACACTATAGAAGTCAATGGTTACAGGTTTCCAGCCTCCTTCAAAATATCTTCTGTTGTGTTTAGAGTAATTGGTGGGTAAAGTTTCACTTTTGAGTGAACTGTCCCTTTAAGGATCCATGAAAACCTATAAAAACAGCCCTTTTCGGAAAACCACAGCAAAATCTGCTTTTTCTTTTATTTTTTTCAACAAAGAAGAAACTTTAAAAAAACTGAAAAACAACTCATGTAAGATCAAGTTTGGCTGTATTGTTTGAGGTAAATCTATCTATGGTTCACCCCAAAATGTGAATTCTGTCATTATTTATGCACCCTTTACTTGTTTTAAACATTTATGACTTCCTTTTTTTTTTTTTCTGAACACAAAAGAAGATATTTTGAAGAATGCTGAAAACCTGTAATCAGTGACTTCCAAAGTATTTGTTTTTCCTGCTATGGAAGTCAATGGTTACACGTTTTCAACATTCTTCAAAAGATCTTCTTTTGTGTTTAACAGAAGAAAGAAACTTTCTGAACCACTCAAGGGAGAGTAATTGGTGGGTAAATGTTCACTTTTGAGTGAACTATCCCTTTAAGGATCCATGGAGAACCTATAAAAACAGCCCTGTTGTAAAAAAAAACCCCACTACAAAATCAGGTTTTCTTCTTTTTTGAACAAAAAGTAACTAAAAAAATGTGTAAGATCAAGTTTGGTGTAAGTCTGAGACATGGTCAGGTAATTTTGTGTCTACTGTCTAAACATGAAGCTTAAATCTATCTATGGTTCAATCAAAAATGGATTGAATTGAATATTTACTCACCTTTTACTTGTTTCAAACCTTTATAAATTTCTTTTAACTTTTCTTGCTGATCACAAAAGAAGATATTTTGAAGAATGCTGAAAGACCTGTAACCATTGACTTTTAGAGTAGGAAAAACAAACACTATGGAAGTCAATGGTTACAGGTTTCCAGCCTCCTTCAAAATATCTTCTGTTGTGTTCGGAGTAAATGGTGAGTAATTTTTCATTTTGGGGTGAACTGTCCCTTTAAGGATCCATGGAAAAGCTTAGAAGGTTTTTTAGATTTTTTTCAGCAGAGAGGAAAAGTAAACAAAAACTTTAAATACATAAACGTTACACAAAATATAATTCAGTCTATGAATCGTCAGCATCATTATACTCCAATCTTCAGTGTCAAATGATCCTTCAATTTTAAACCCATTTGCTAAAAATATTTTGGTTTTATTCTACTAAAATCAGTTGTTCTGCTTCATATTTTTGAGAAAACCCTACGTCTTTTGTAACAATATACAGTTGAAGTCAGAATTATTAGCCCCCCTGAATTATTAGACCGCTTGTTTATTTTCCCCCCAATTTCTGCTTAACAGAGAGAAGATTTTTCAACACACTTCCAATCATAATAGTTTTAATAACTCATTTCTAATAACTGATTTATTTTATCTTTGCCATGATGACAGTAAATAATATTTAACTAGATATTTTTCAAGACACTTCTATACAGCTTAAAGTGACATTTAAAGGCTTAAATAGGTTAATTAGGTTATCTAGGCAGGTTAGGGGAATTAGGCAAGTTATTGTATAACGATGGTTTGTTCTGTAGACTATTGAAAAAATATATAGCTAATAATAAGGGGCTAATAATTTTGTCCCTAAAATGGTGTTTAAAAAATTAAAAACTGCTTTTATTCTAGCCGAAATAAAACAAATAAGACTTTCTCCAGAAGAAAAAATATTATCAGACATACTGTGAAAATGTCCTTGCTCTGTTTAACATAATTTGGGAAATATTTAAAAAAGAAAAAAAATCAAAGAGGGGCTAATAATTCTGACTTCAACTGTACATGTTAAAGCGTTTGGTCAATTTAATGTCTCCTTCAGAATGATTCATTCCTCTCAGACTCTTTTTTTTTTTTATTGTGTTTTAGCAATACAAACATATTAACCATAACAATGGATGATATCCAGTACAATAACGACAAGTGAAATTAATAGTAGTAATAAAAAATAATAAAATAAGATGATAAAAAAAGTACAGAGGCAAATAATCAAATTAAATAATGTTTACAAAGTCCTTATAAATTTTCACCATTTTAACACTTTTTTTGCTGTAAACATTTTGTAAAGTAGTAATTAAACCATTTAAGTCACAAAGAAAATTCTGTAACTTAGGTAATGATGAAGAAAATTTACATTTGTGAATATAATATTTACCCAATAAAATAAATAAATTGCCTAAAAATTCTATGTTGTGTTTGTCATGAGAAAAATAACAAATTATATCACACATGGAGAACTCAATGTTAAACTTACATTTTGATGAAAAATAGACCGATAAATCAGACCAAAACACATTAACATGTGGGCATTTGACAAAAAGATGATCAATCGATTCTATGCTTGAGTTACAGAAGACACAATTTGAGTTAGGATTACCAAATTTAGATACAATCTCATTTGTGGGGTCGATATTATGTAACACTTTTAAATGTAATTCTTTAATTTTGTTGGGAACACAAACTTTGTAAGGTAAGAGCCGAGCTTTTTTCCAATTAATTTGATCTATTAGAGAATTCCAAAGAAATGTTCCCCTTCCTCTCAGACTCTTTAAATGTGATTTGATCAGAATGAGGCGTTGTAGTTTTGCTCTTAGAGAATCTGCTGAACACAGAGTGAAGCTTTGAACATCTGAGATTGATTTAAAGAAATGTCAGTCACTGCTTTTGAAAACACTCCATCAATTAGAAACAGATACAACAGCTTTTGATGGAGGGTTGATGCAGTGGTGTGTGTGAAATGGCATGTTCTTCACTCAGTGTGTGGGGGTTTGTGGTGTGTGTGTGCATGAGTACTAATCCTGTGGATATGGATATGTGTGTGTGAATGTGTGTGCGTATATATTTCAGTGTTTTTGAGTGTGTGTGTGTGTGGGGGGGGGGGGGTCTATGTGTGTGCATGAGATGACATTTGTGTGTGTGCTTTTTGTCTGTGTGTGAGAGTGAGTGTGTGACTGTGTGCACAAGCACAAATTTAGTGGACGTGTGAGCGTGGGGTGGGGGTGTGGATGTGTCTGTCTGTGTTTACACATGTACAAATCCTGTGTGTGTGTGTGTGTGTGTGTGTGTGTGTGTGTGTGTGTGTGTGTGTGTGTGTGTGTGTGTGTGTGTGTGTGTGTGTGTGTGTGTGTGTGCACAAGTACAAGAACTATGCAAAACAAATGCGTGTGCGTGTGCGTGTGCGCAAGTACAAAAACTGTGGACAACAAATGGGTGTGTGTGTGTGTGTGTGTGTGTGTGTGTGTGTGTGTGTGTGTGTGTGTGTGTGTGTGTGTGTGTGTGTGTGTGTGTGTGTGTGTGTGTGTGTG
>LR812524.1:64439293-64626793 GCA_903798195.1 Danio kyathit | reverse complement strand
AAGGTTTCAGAGAGGTCCTCAGATTGATGCCAAATTGAGAAAATAAGTGTGTGCATGTCCCCCTGAATACACACACCGTTTGCTCTCTATCACCCCTATTGTTTTTCTCAGGTACTGCACCATGATCGCGTTTTGCTCTCTAGCGCCCCTAAAGTGTTTCTTGGGTACTGCACCATTAGTTTTTGTTTTCTAGCGCCCCCTTTGTTTTTCATATGTACTGCACCATGCATTTTCAATGTGATAACTCAGAAATATCTTAAAGGAATTTGTTCACTTTTGCCACAAATAAACACAAAAATACATTGATTAGATTTTTGGCAGTCAAAAGTCATGATCACAGTCACCTACAAGGCATTAATCTGGGTTTTGATCTGATGGAATAAAAATACTATTTGGACAACAAATTAAGAATTTATTTGCTAATTACAAATATGACAAGTGTATTTCTTAATTAATTGTATTTTTTCCATGAATTTATAATTAAATACCACATATTACAGCTCAATGTTTAACAACTTTTAACAAAACTTAATTAAAATAGAATATCACAAAGGCTTATATAATAAATGTAACATCTAGATTTGTCATGTACAATTCCACATGCATTTACTTTTCATAAGAGTACAGATACAGAGATGAAGTATTAGTCATTTTAATGTTAACTTTAATACATTGTTTCCTGATTTATCTTGAGTGTACAGAAGAATATAATATTGAGGTTTGGCACAGACAGTGTTTAGCTTAAAACGCTCCAGACTATTTTCTTATTGTATTAACTATTTAACTCACTTTATTCACTGTTAATTGTGTCTATCAGTCACATACAGTCACATTATTCACCCTCATGTTATCATATTAATAGTTCTGGAATGCATAGACTAAAGAGAACACAATCACTTTAGGGAACATGAGTGATAGTATTAGTCATTTTAATATTTTATTCAGCAATTATAAGCCTATTTTTATCAGAATGGTGTTTTCTTAATCTCTTCTGTCACGTTTAACACTGGTTTTATGACTTAGACAACAAATAATATAATCAAAAGAGTCCTGAGCATCAATATGAAGCTGATGGACACAGTTTTCCTAACTTTCCTTGTTCATTTTCCTTCAGATTGTGCAAAAACGTGAAAATATGATCTTTTAAATATGTTCTGTGCAACGCACCTGTGATGTGACTATAGCGCATGCGCACAGCACGATGTCACTGCCGAAACCTACACAAATCAACCACACAGCTGACATTTAGAAACCTAAAGTATAAAAACGCTACACATGGCTAAATAAACTAATGAACGCTATGTAAAATACTAGTTTTGTAACATCTGAAACGTTTGCTTTTGGCTGCATACAGTGAGCGCGCGCACGGGCTCAAGCCCCGCCCCTCACGCTAAAGTCCCAAAGAGCGGCCTTAAAGATTCGCTCTTTTACTGTACATACTGATCACAAACAAATGACAGTCCAGCGTTAAGACCTAAAGGCATCACTCATGTACAATATATTAAAATCTTAGTAACTTACAGTAGGCTGCAGGCCGCCAATCGCGAACGCAGTCCCGCCGATCCGGCTTTCGGGCGCGGTGATTCGGTCTGAGAGATTCATTTGAATCAATGACCTGGTCTGAGCGCTTCAAACGAGTCAATAGTTCGGTCTGGGTCTGGGCGCTTAGTTAGAGTGAATGACTCGATCTGAGCGCTTCCCTAGAATCAATGACTCGGCTTGACCACTTCATTAGAGTCGGCGATTCGGTCAGAGCGGTTCACTAGAATCAATGACTCGGTCAAAGCATCACATTGATTCACTCATCAATCCCTCATTAAAGAGCCGATACAGCAGATGATTGAAAAGACTCGGTTTGTTCACGAATCAAAAACCGGTTTTGTGTCTAAGCACGTGGTGTTTTCTATATTAAAATAATGAGGATATCTGTTTATGAAACAAAGGGGAGTCTTGATATTAAAATCTCAGAATGAAGTTCAAATTTATAAAAATCCTTTAAAATATTTTTTAAATAAATGTTTTCATATTTTCAATATTGCCCACAAAATTGTTTAATTTGTTTTAATATGCTACATGCTGACATGCTCATACATGCTGTCACCACACTGCTAAATAATTAGATGACCTGGTAAATAGAATTATTTTATTTAATGTTTTTTCTGAATAATATTTTGAGCAGATATGTAAATGTTGATGCCTGGTCTGCCGATGTTCTAGTTTATTCACATAGGGAGAGTATAGATCTGCCCGAGCTCAAACCTCCATAGGCACAATGCTGCCAAAGCACACTCATCAGGATACAGACATGGACTGACAACACCCTGATTCTGTTATTATCCTGACACATCTACTCACACTTAAGTTTACACATAACCTGTAGGCTGTATACATTTTTGTAGAAAGATCTTAAAAGTCTTAAACTTCATATTGTGTTTGTCTTTGGTGCCCCAAGTATTATTAAGCAAGTATTAATGAACAATTCATATAGAATATGAAAGGCTGACATTATGTTCTGCCTTTACCTCCCTGTTGTGTGAATTTAGCTGCTTCCTGACGTAGGTACATGTCCAATCAAATAATTAATTAAGATTGGATTCTGTCAATAATGAGCATTTACCTAAATAAATGTCATTCCTGTAAACAAACCTTCATATTGATCTGAATTGTATGTGTAAAAACACCTGTAGATTGTTTAACAGATATGTTCCACTGCTTTAGCCTACATAGAGTCAACTGTGGAAGACTACTTTTAAACCGAAATTGGCCAAATATTTACATATTTACTGCTGGTCTGTTTCCAGGGTATTATCAGTACCGGAGACATTTTTCTCTGGCCTTTTATAGTAGGTAAAAGTTAGCATAATCTGTGCCGACATTGTCTGTGATGATATTAAGATGGCACCTTCAGATGGGTAAAAAGCACTGAAAAGCTCTAGTAATAATAATTTACCCCACATCTGCATCTAAAGATATTCCCATGCAAACAGAGATTATGTAGGGTGACCAGAAGTAGAAAAAAATCCCGAAATAGTGGATTTTTTTTTCTTTCTTTTTTTATTTCAACAAATTTTTATTTTTATTTTACTCTACCCTATTAAAAAAGAAAACTTGTGATGTAAAAAGTGTTTAATGCTCAAAAAATGATTTGTTTGTTAATATTCTATTGTTGTCCAAAAGTCTATGCAACGGATGTGATTACTTCATAGATTACTTCAAGTTACTTTAAGTTCAGTAACTCTAGTATTTACAGCCTACAGAGATCATGTTTGTCATAGTAGTATTTGTATAGTGTTGAGATAAATCACCTTTATTTCCATAGGGCTTTTTACAGTACAGATTGCTTTAAGGCAGCTTTACAGCGGTAACAGGAAGGTGATGCATTCTTTGTGAATTTTGTCATTGTTCAGCAATAAGCTGATTCAATTCAACTGTAAAAATATGTCAGGTATTAATTTTTACTTATTTACTTAGAAACCATCATGTAATAGAGTAGTGAAGTGTGATCAATAATTTAATAAGTGTCTCAAGCAACAATGTCATTTATCATTTAGTGTAATAAGTTGTGTAATAGTGTCTATACCAGACATGAAGTTTTCATAAAGTCTGTCAGACTCCTGTAGAGTGAAAACAGTGCTCAGGACGCCCCGTACAGTGCACCTGCCTTTCCATCTTTAAGGGTGCACTCACACTTTGCTATCCAAACCATGCCTGGGGACGTTTACTGGTTCGTGTGTGAGTGCTCTGAATCGGGCCCAGGCGCAGTTCAGTTGGCCGGCCCTTGCCCGGTTGGAAAAGGTGTGCCAGAGCGCGGTTCGGTTGGGCTTTTGTTGCGGTACACTTGTAGTGTGAGTGCAAAGCATGCCTGAGCTCAAAACTGAAGACGTGCCGTCACTTTAAGTGACTGTTTCATATGGATTTATTAATCATTCTTACTGTTGAATGAACACGAGTTGTTATAGTTTATTAAAGACACAAACCCCTCACTGCATGACAGCAGACCTCCTCATACCTGCAGCACCAGGACTTTATCAACATTTATGAGTGTCAAAAGTGCTGGATCTGTTCAGCAAAATATTTGACTGTGTGTCACCGCATCACAAACCTCTAAACATAATACAAATCAATATAATTAAAACAATGTCCACTGTGCTGAGCGTTCCTGTTAAACTGAACAGAGCATAATGGATGACAGAAACGTGCTCCAAGGGCAAAATGCAGTGTGAGTGCAGGCCGAGGGGGAACAACTGCGCTTCAGCTTGGATCAAGGCAACTGTACCTGTGAGTCCTTACGCCTATTACACAAGTGCAAGCAGTGTAAGCAGCGCGTGCGCAGCGCGTATGGATAGCAGAAGCAGCGCGCAGGCGTTTCCCTTTCACACCGACTGCGTCTGCAGTGCACAGCTCATTGGCAGCTGCTGTACAGATCAATCTATCTCTGTCTATTCTATCTAGTTACCTATCTATCAATAAATACACTTCTTTTTACTTTTCATCTGCACCAAGGCCTGCAGCAACTTCCTCCTATGCAGTTTCCTTAACCTGCAAGTCTTTTACAAATTATACAGATCCTAAAGAACTGTCTGCTTGTCACGCTCTGAGGAGTGTCATTCATGTCTTTGTAGGTGCACTTGGTCAGAAGACAATAGCCTGTGATATCATGTCATTTTGTTTTTTAATGTCAGGATGATGTAGACCTATAGTTATAATAATATGTATACATGTCATGTCATTTTCCTCCGCTTATCCGTGGCCTGGTATAGTTATAATGATATTTATACATGATCAAACTAGTGTGCAACTTACTAAGAAAAACTGATACTAAAATGGTTTTAAATTTGGTTTTGTAGTTCGGGCATAAATAAATATTTGCTGCCATTTTTAATCGTTTAAGTTCATTTAATTGAATATATAAATCAGTGGATATTACTTGATGCATTTACTGGGTAAAATTGCTACTTTTTAACTGTCATTCAATGTGTTTTTGGTCATTATTAGTGCACTGTCACTTTAATTGAGCGTGAGCAGCTCGGCAAAAATAGACCCAGTACCGAAACTGTTGCGGCACTGCTGCTTCAGCGACGCTCACGCCTCGCGCTGACGCGCTGCTTCTGCGTGAGGTATCTGTTAACATGGATGCTGAAAAAAACACGCTTAAAATTAAAATAATTTAACATGTAACCCCTATATAACTCATATACAGTTGAAGTCAGAATTATTAGCCCCCTGATTTATTAGCCCCCCTGTTTATTTTTTTCCCCAATTTCTGTTTAGCAGAGAGCAGATTTCTTCAACACATTTCTAATCATAATAGTTTTAATAACTCCTCTCTAATAACTGATTTATTTTATCTTTGCCATGATGACAGTAAATAATATTAGACTAGATATTCTTCAAGACACTTCTATACAGCTTAAAGTGACATTTAAAGGCTTAACTAGGTTAATTAGGGTAACTAGGCAGGTTATGGTAATTAGGCAAGTTATTGTATAATGATGGTTTGTTCTGTAGACTATCAGAAGAAATATATAGCTTAAAGGGGCTAATAATATTGACTTTAAAATGGTGTTTAAAAAATTAAAAATTGCTTTTATTCTAGCCGAAATAAAACAAATAAAACTTTCTCCATAAGAAAAAACATTATCAGAGATACAGTGAAAATTTCCTTGCTCTGTTCAACATCATTTGGGAAATATTTAACAAAGAAAAACAAATTCAAAGGGGGCGAATAATTCTGACTTCAGCTGTATCTTTATAAGTAGTGGTGTACCCTTGTTTATTTATGTAAAACCTCGCTCTGTAGTTTTTTGGTGCTAAGACCTGACAGTGCATTGTTTTTGTTAGTTTATTTCTGTAAGTTGTTTCTTTGTACTTATTTGAAAGTCACTTAGATAAAAGTGTCTGCTATAAATACCTAAATTTCAAAACCTAATTTTATAATATAGTAATTGTTTTACAGTGTTTTGGCATTTAAGTTAACTAATAATAATAATTATTATTACTATTATTATTATTATAACAATAATCATTTTAAAAAGCTTTCTCTTGTTGTAACTGATGCATTGTAGTGTTCATTTAAGTAAAACAGTAGTTGTATGGTTAATATTAGTTTCAATGAACAAGTAATGCTTTAAACGTTGGTGAGTATCATGAAGCAGCTCTTCAATTAGGCCTTCAATGTGTGTGCGCGCGCTGCCCATCCCCCACTGCGGGCTTAATTGAAGGCCACGCCCACCCCTCCCCCACCGTGCCTGCAGCTCAGAGTCTGACTGAGTTCAAAAGTTCAGAAAATGGATCGGGAAAGATTAAACAGAAGAATTCAGCGACTGCAATCCCACCACAACAAATGTCAAGCGTCTGCATTAAAGGTAAGACTTTTTAAATTAATTTCACTCAGTTTAATCATTTATTACTCCAGTTCAGTGGTTGTGTAGGCAAAATTTGATGTTTTTAAGGGCTCTGTCTCTAATTAACTCATCTGGCACTACATGTTCATATCATTTTGCCTTAAATATCAGTCAAGACTTAATAAGTATGACTCTATAACATTTTTTATATTCATATTTATATTCATTCATATTTATATTCATTTTGAATGGGGATTTCTTGAGGTAATTTTAATGTTAGTTTAATGTAGCAGTAAGCCAATATATTAATTGGTAAATTCACATCCAGTAAAGGTTTATATATATATATAAGTGTTTGCTGTCTCCCTAATTTAAGTGCTCTGCCTGTTTTTTGGGCCTGCTGTTTAGAGAGGGGGAGGGGGAGGGGTGCGGTGGCGCCTCTTGAACTCCAGAGCACTGTGTGTGTGTGTGTGTGTGTAGTTCAGGGAGGGGGAGGGGGAGAAAATCACTATACACCTGCATGCCATATTACACTGCTTTATCTGTAAACTCAAGAGCTTTTTCATGTAGATTACTGATGCTGAAACATTATAAAATGCTGTAAAACATGATCAGTAGTACTGTATAGCTTGCTAATTGTAGTCTGTGGCTAGATTTAATAAATGTATATTATTACTAATAAATAAAATATATACTTTTTTAATCTTCTCTTTGGTAAACGGGTACTGGGAGAGCAAGGACGTGCACCATGGAAGCAGAGAACTGCACCATAGAAGCAAAGTCAGCAGAGGTATGCACTTTTACACAATCTTTTAGTAGTCTTTAGTATTTAAGGTGTAATAAGAGGCAATTTTCTAAATAAATAATTAAAAGTGATAACATAAATAAACTTAAATATTTGAAATCATTATAAAAATGAGGGATTTTTTAAAAACCAATGTGAGTCTGATTTAAAATTCCTTTATTTAATATATTAATTTATTTATTTCAGCATTTAAATATTTATAGTCTTTGAGCCAAAAAGTCTATCTATATCTGTCGCAATCAGAGCCAATGTTATGTAGAATTTGTGTAGCCTAATAATTATATTAATTCTAATAAAATGAAAACCAAAATCAACAATTCATTACATTTTTTGTTTGATAAAAAATATAGGTAAACGAAAAAAAATCAAAGGGTGGCTAGTTTGTATCAATTTGTTTTAATATGAATAAAAATATGCTTACCCTATATAAGCTTAACGGTTATATATCCTGGCAATATGCAAGCCATTCAAAAATATTATTACACTGTGTTCTGGGTTATAATGTATATTTTACAATAAAAACTAAATGTAGCATGCCTCGCTGTTATTAAAACATGCAATTCATAACACACCAGAGCTGTAGACCTGTGTATGCAGTGTGTAAACGTACAGGTCAATAGTCATACTGCGCACCCAGGGCCGGCACGTCCATAGAGGCGACCTAGGCGGCCGCCTAGGGCAGCATAATAGTGAGGGCGGCAAACGTGCCCCCAACGTACTGACTTTTATCTGCAACGTCCTCTTGCCAGTGTATGCTGCTGTCTGTGTAGTGTGTATAGCGCCGCAGTGTGTGTCAACTGCTGCTGGTGAGAGAGAGAAAGCGTGCGTGACAGCTCAAAGCCGGTATCGATTTAACCACAAGCAAGATCATATCGTTATAAATATTCCATTAACAATACTTATCGAAATATTTATACATTTACATGGTGTTTATTGAGATTGTGTGGTCTGTAAAAGCTGTCTGATCTTTACAGAAGCTGTAAACTGACACGCGCGCAGTGACCGCAGTGATGTTTAAACTCAGGCACTTTTATTTAGCCTGTAGTCTTTAGATTTTTTTTTTTACATAATGTTCCATTTCTTAAAATGTATTTCATTTTTTTATTTATAGTTTATATATAAAATGAGTGCTAGCTTGTTTGAGTGCTTAGCTGTGATCATTATGCAAGGATCATATTTCATATTCGGTTTATTCTTCAGTAGCCTATAGATTCGTTAATAATGTATTTTACAAACAGATTGTTTAAAAGGACTTCGCTATTAATATATAATACATTAGGCTAAATAATAAATTAAGACACTGAAGTCAGGTAGGACAACAAATTACATTCATAGTGAATTACTGTTGAGTGGTATCGGCCTTTCATGTCTGATACGAGTACGAGTATTTTAACCAAGTATCGACCTGATACCCGATACTGGTATCGGTGCATCCCTAACTATTGAAAAAACCAAACAGACCAAATAGAAATTTGTTAAATTTACAGTGTTAACTGTACTGTGCATTACCATACACATTTTATTGTTATAATGCAGTAGTAAATGTTAATGGATAAGAATATTATAAGATACATTTCCTAATAATTTACACATCCCCACACGATCAAGATGTTTACATCTTTCCTCATGCAGTCAAACAGATATTAAGGTTTTTAGAAAAACATTACAGGATTTTTCAACATACAGTGGACTTAAATAGTGCTCAGTGGATTTTGGGCTAAACACATTTCAGAAAAAAGATTCAGAGAGCTCTAAATGGTCCCAAAAAGAAGCCATCACAACAATTAGTCAATTTCTGGGAATAAAATATAAAGTATATATATGCGCATTGGCACTTAAAATAAAGATATACAATTTTATTTTAACCCATGGGAGAGTTCTGTTAGGGTTTTGATAAAAGAAGTCCTATAAATTAAAAATAGCTGGCTCTGTTTTAAAATATTATAAATCATATACAGATTAATTCACGGAAAAGCATTTCAAAATAAATGCAGTGTTTGCACATTTAAAATAAAAGAACAGTTAAACTTTGATAGGAAAAACCAAACCTGCACTTGGCCTATTGTTTATTTCTTCACTCACGTTGTGTTGTAGGCTAATACTGATACATTGACAATCAATGAGCCATTTTTATATAATAGTAATATTTTGCATTTCAAACTTTTTTTTTTTTTTTAATTTTATTTTTTTAATTTGAAAAATGTCTGTGTGTTTTTGCAGGTCCTTGTGAATGTAATAAGCAAAGTGTATTATGAACATGCGGTTTAAAGAACAAACGTTTCACCATTGACTTTAGACTCGTTTGAGACTTTTTTTTTTTCATTCTATTTCTAGTTTCTCAAAATTATTGTGGTGCAGGAACAAAACTGCATTGGGCTGAAAATGTGTCATTATTTTGTATTTTTAATTACTATTAAATAGGGATGCTCATTTCGGTTTATTTTACCAACCAACAACCGCACCTCGTTAACCGAATATTAACCGTTAACCATTAACAGATTAATTTAAAATATTATTTGATTTTAAAAAATTATTGACGCGTCTATTTTTTGTCTGACGCATTAAATATTGCATTTTAAAATACTGATTTATTTTAACATGTGAACAGCAGCATACAGATCATAACAACAGAACATCTTCACGCATCTGCAGTGTTTCAGCAACATAGAAAAACAGAATAAACTAAATAAAAAGAATAAAATAAATAAGCATGCCCTAGATATTTTTTACTTAAATGACAAATTTAGATTACAAAATGAAAACCCTAAATCCTTTTTAAGAACCAGCATAGGGTGTTTTTTCCAATTATGTTTTATTCTTCCGTCAAATAAAAATATCAGGCTACCTCAAATCGATCGCTCCACGGAAAATATGCATTTAATTTATGCTCCACTGTTATTATTATATTACAAATCCTCTTTCAACATTTTTAATAGAAGTCATTAGTTTAAAGATTGTCATAAGATTGTCATGACCTATTTCCTTTGTCTCACTCGTGGTTCATGTGTGCGCGCTGTGTGTGCCTGTGAACCTTAGGGCTTATATGTTGACTTTTTGTAAAGTATAGGCTACTATAGCATATAACAATTCTGTTGTTTACACATGTTATTGCATAAATTTGCATACACGTTTTATAAGCTGTAAAATGAAAGCCTCAGTTTGGTGCAGTTATCATTATACAAAAATCAAGAAAATCTTTGGATTTGTTTGATTCGTAGATTATGTAGGCTATTTTAAAAATTTATATTATATAAGAACTATTAATAACTAATTTTCCAAATGGATGAAAGGTCGGTTTGTTGGTTGTACACTAAATCATCAATAGGCTGTTGAGTTTATGACACGGCTTCAGGCAGCACAGAGGCGATCAAAAAGCGCGTTCGCTATGATCGGTCTCTTATGCAGCCAAACTTTAAAAATATATAAAATAATATTTTTAATCGTTTAACTGATGCCATTTATCAGTTACAAACGCACCCTTTCGTTAATTGGTTGTTTTGAGTATCCCTACTATTAAACAGTTAGCACATCTTCAAAATTATGGTAAATTGTCTCTTTAATGATTTAATGTTAAGTATGCATTTTACTTACAGCTTAATATAAACGAAGAGTCAGATTTAGAAGTCTCGAGCTTGACATAGCTATGCAATTTTATGGGGCTATACAATCTGCTTCAATCTACTTTAGCTTGTAATAGAAATATACTTTTATGTAGGTCAAGTGTATTACACCTTGCTCTCTTAACCAAAGGTACTTACATCAATTAAGTAAAGCTGCAGAGGTAAACATGGAGCTACGGAGGTGAGCATGGAGCTGAAGAGGTGAGCATAGAGCTGGGGAGGTGAGCGTGGGGCTGCAGAGTTGCGCGTGGAGCTGCGAAGGTGAGCGTAGAGCTGCGAAGGTGAGCGGGGAGCTGCGAAGGTGAGCGTGGAGCTGCAAAGGTGAGCGTGAAGCTGCAAAGGTGAGCGTGGAGCTGCGAAGGTGAGTGTGGAGCTGCAGAGGTGAGGAGGCCCAGGAGTGTGGAGCTGAGGAGACCCTGGAGAGAGAAGCCGCTGTTGCCCTGGAGCGTGGAGCCGAGGATGCCCTGGAGGGCCTAAAGAATAGAGCCAGGAGCATGGAGCTGCGGAGGTGAGCCCTGTAGCTGTGGAGGTGAGCCTGGAGCGTGAAGCTTCGGAGGTGAGCGTGGAGCTGCTAAGATTAGAGTGAAGCAGTGGAGGTGAGCCTGGAGCTGTGGAGGTGAGCGTGGCGCTACGGAGGTGAGTGTGGAGCTGCGGAGGTCAGCGTGAAGCAGCGGAGGTGAGCGTGGAGCTGTGGAGGTGAGGAGGTCCTGGAGGTTGCAGCCACAGATGCTGTGAAGTCGAGGAGGACCTGGAGAGTGGAGCTGAAGAGGCCCTGGAGCGTGGAACCAAGGAAGGCCTGGAGAGTGCAGCCATGGAGGCCGTAGTGCCAGGGAGGGCCTGGAGAGTGGAGCTGAGGAGGCCCTGGAGCGTGGAGCTGAGGATGACGTGGAGCCAAGGAAGCCCTGGAGAGTGGAGCTGCGAGGGATCTTGGGCATGGAGCTACGGTAGATCTAGGGGCCCTGATTCAGCAGGCACTGGTGGGTCCGAAAACCCCAGTAGGCCAGGAGGCTCTGGGTCAAGAGGGACTGGTGGATCGGACAACCCCAGTGGGTCAGGAGGCACTGGTGAGGCTCAGGCAGCACTAAAAGGGCACTGACGGCTCTAGGAAATCACAGTTTTGATGGAGGCTCTGGCCATTTGTGGAATAAAGGAAGATCTGGCACCAGCCATTTGTGGAATTCAGGAGGATCTGGCGCCCACCATTCAGGGGATTCAAGAAGATCTGGCGCCCACTTCGAGGACTCATGAAGGAAATCTGGCGCCTGCTATTCAGGGAATTCAGGATTTGGTGCCCACCATTAAGGGCATTCAAGAGGATTTGATTCAGTTCATCTATATTTCTATAGCGCTTTTACAATGTAGATTGTGTGAAAGCAGGTAAACATAGAAGTTCTAGTACATTGAAACTGCTTCAGTCCAGTTTTCAGAGTTGCAGTTCAGTTTAGTGTGGTTTAAATTTCACTGCTGAAAGTCCAAACACTGAAGAGCAAATCCATCGATGTGCAGCTCCACAAGTCCCAAACCCAGCAAGCCAGTGGCGACAGAGGAGGAACAAACTTCACCAATTGACCAAATTGAAGGAATAAAAACATAGAGGGAAACCAGGCTTAGTTGGGCATGATAGTTTCTCCACTGGCCAAACTTCTTGTGCAGAGCTGCAGTCTAGGTGTTGGTGGCTGGAGAACGCTGGACGTCCATCGTGGAGAAGCTGCAGGTGTAAGTAGCTCAGTAGTGAGTAGGTACAGGCTGGCCCACAGGATCAATGCAGAGACTCATCTGTCACTGAGGTCTTTCAGGGATAAGTCTCACTCTCCCCACTCCTCCAGGACCACCACAGCATCTGCTCAGTATACAGCCTGGTCTAGGATTATGGAGACCTTGGGATAAGGAGAATCTGGAGGTGGTGATGGCAGCTCTGGCAGTAATAGCTCTGGCAACTCAGGTGGTGGCGGCTATTCTTGTAGCTCAGTCGATGACACTTCAGTGACAAAATCTTGACAGGAACCATGACAAGAAAAGACAGGAAGCCATCTTGTAAGCAGATTGGCAATGACCATTGTGTGAGCTGGCGCCTTGGCTGCGGCCACATTGTGAGCTGGTAAACTGAAGGCGGCCATCTTGTGACCTGAAAAACTTGCAGTGGCCATCTTGTGTTTGGGTGGACTTGCGGCAGCCATTTTATGCTTGGGTGCATTGGTGGCAGCCATTTTGTGAATTGGCTACGGCCTAGGCTGACAAACAGGAGACAGGCGTAAAGGTGATACCAGCATTATTGAATTGGTGGAATGAGCAGCAAGCCTTGTTACCAGCGGGGGCCAGTTTTACCCCCCAAAAAACATTTATGGGTTTCCTCCACCTTGCCCACAGTGAACGGGGGAGCCAATGGAGAGCAGTGCAAAGTCCAAGAACTCCATGAAAGTACCTCGAGAATTAACGTGGGAAAGTATACTTTTAGCGGTTCATTAAGTGCAGAAGTGAAAAATAAGTACAATAGTACATAGTCTGGCAAAGTTGTGCTGTTTGCAATGTCCAAAAAAACCTTGAATGCGGTTCTTGAGAGAATCCTTACTTTGTTGCAGACGGACTAATAATACTGCTGGATCTATTTGTGGCTGAGTCTTCTGTAATGATTGGATGTGGTGACAATGGTTGGATCCAAATGCAGCTTTATTTAGAATCATCATACAGGCAAGGTTCAACACAGGTATAGATGGGAGCATGCAGGTAACCCAAATTGGTTAACAGGCGAATGGTTGAGGTAGGCAGCGAAACAAACATGGGTCAAAATACAGACAATACAAAGAAAAGCTTACTTGATGCTCACTACAGGGAAACAAGACTCAGCATGGATGTGTGGATGTGTGTAAGTGGAGTGTTTCTAGTCCCATGTAATGAGTTCTGATTAGCTTCAGCTGTTTGTGAGTGTAATCAGGAGGAGATGATGGAAAATGTAGTTCAGTACAATGGCAGATGTTTATTTTGGTTGAGTGTTCTCCAGCTATCTGCAAGAGCTAGATCGCTAGTTTATCATCATAACAACTATATTGTTTTTTATTTTTTACAGGTGAAAGTCCTGCATTCTCCTGTCACAGAGACAAAAGAAAAGAATGAAGATGAAGAGAAAAGGAGAGTTGGATAAAGGTATGATTTAAAAATTGCTTTTCAAACTTGTCTTGAACGGTTTGTATTGTAGTAGATTTGAGATGTCTACACCGTCGTTTCTTTTTCACTGGGCAATCAATAATGACTCAGACACCATGAATTTAATGAAACGTACAGCTTTACTAAAATTTATCACAGGATTTTACAGGAGTGATGTTGATACTTAAGATAAAAAATTTTAAATCTTTGCAACTAGCAACTGATGAATTTAATGTTTATTAAAGCAATTATTGTTTTATAAAGTATAGGTAATTGTATAGGTATTTTTGTTTGTTGCTAAAATTTTGCTTTAAATAGATAAATTCATTCATTATAGGCCATGGAAATTCAGCTTTGTAGTCAGTGTAGGCATGTCCGGTATCTCATTTCCAGGATGCGATAAATTTATGAAGATTTTATAACAGTATACAGTATTATTACTGTAATAAATTCCATAGAAATTTTTTTAAAATCCGTAATAAAACTGGTTTAAAAAAAGAACCAACATCAGTGTTTACCTCATAGAAACAACTTTAATTATTTTAAATAACAAAAAGTACCTCAAACATGAGCACAAATAAATGGATGCACATGAAGCTGTGACTGTGGGCTGATGATCCAGCACTGCTGCATGGCACAAAGGGATCAGACATTAATTGTTTGATTAAATATGCTACAAATATATACTTTCCAAAATTATATAAATATTTTGTTCTACAGTAGTCCTGCTGTAAGACACAATGATAGGCCTGTCACGATAAGGAATTCTTGTTGAGTGATATATTGTCACAGAAATTGTAGTGATAAGCAATATTATTGTCATTTTGAGATCATTTTATGCCACTGATTATATAATGACTATATAACAGCATAATAATGCAAATAGCCATAAAGAGTTTAAAATACTTATCATCCTTAAGGTGATTTAGCTTCTATAATTTGATGTTAATGAGGTAACTGCCTATTATATATACTATTAAATGTCCTATTAGGTAAATCTCCAATATAAACTTTGACATCAGTGAGGTAGAACAAAAATGTCATTGTAAAATGGCTTTAACGTTATTTGTGAATTTGTAAATATATCGTCACCTTGGAATTATAAGGTTCTATCTGCGTTCTGAAGGATTTTGAGATATTGAGCTTCAAAGTTTTGCATTCCATATAGCAAACAGTATGTGTGTAACATTTGTTTTTTAAATAAAAAGTCTTAATGTAAACAACCCATAATGTAAATAAGTTGTGATTTAATAAGAATATGTCAATAACTCAATTTTGACAAAAATGTCAGATAGAACCTTATAATTCTAAAGCGAAGATATATTGCTGTGGCAAAAAATTGTTGTTGAGGTCATCTACAAGTATTGCACGATATAAGTCGATATATTGATTATTATGGCAGGCCTACACTAGGGTTGGGCCGATAGACGATGTCATCGTCCATCGCCGATGGCTGATAAACTTGACGATGCTGAGCCGGCATCGTGATCCATCGCCCCGCCCCACATGTATATTGATATATGACTTATTATTTGCATGTCATCTTAATGAGCTGTGTTATATTATACTTATAGCTGCTGTTTGCACTGACAGCATCGTGAGTATTAAATACATCGTGAGGATTATACAGCACCTCTCACACTTAACATGTGTAGATTCAGTGGCAAACGCTGTTACCTGTAAACCCCGTCCCACATTGTGAATGGCTTTAGTTATTTTCATAGCGGACTTGAAGCCACTGGAAGACTTTTATCCACTCTTGGAAAAGTGTAAATGGTGGATTAACATTCAGCACATGATCACTAATAGGATGTGCCATTATTTAACTTTAGGTGCTTTCTAAAACTAAATCTGTCAGTGTTATTTTCATTCTCTCATCTTCAGCGCGTCACATTTCCGCGGCTGTTGCTCCTGTCATGTGAAGGCATTGACTGAGTGATTGACAGCTGATATTAACCAATCCATTCGCGTTCAGTTCTAGCGCAGTGGGCCAATAGGAAGAGCACAAAGGCGGGGCAAGCATTGATGGCTTTTGTACTTCAGCAAGTTCACATAACAACTGTTTTAATCTGTTCCTGAACGCTGCGTTTGGCGTCTTTAGGTGCAAAGATGCATCCTGCATAAACGTCTCCTAAATCTGCGCACGCGGTGAGGATTCTGCAGTGAAAACAGGTCGCACGGTAAAAATGTATGCACTAGCACAAATGCTTTCAAAAACATATTTTAGGTCGCATAAAATATCAGGCGCAAGTGTGACCAAAACGGTCGAGCCCTAGCATCTTTACTTGTTATTATGTCCTCATAATAATAATAAAATATGTAAGTTATCATTAATCACAATAAATTACAGTGAACTCCAAACGAACTCTCGTCTCGTCTCCGCCACCAGCTGTGGGAAAAGCCATTATGACACAGATCACGCCGACTGATCATGCCAGAATCCCGCGGAAAAAAAGTGATTGACAGGTGGTAATTTGTGTATAACTTTATTTATTTATAGTTTGGTTATGGGTAAAGCAAAGACCATGTGGGTCAGGTAGTGAAAACGATAGGCTACAATTATTAAATTCGTTATGAATTAATTGATATTTAACAACAACCACCCCGCCTACGACGACGATACCATCGTCCATCGCCGATGTTCACATCAGACCTCGTACGATGCCAAATTTGTCAACATCGCCCAACCCTAGCATACACAATAATGATGGTGACCTGAAGTTTCCCACTTTATTTGCAGCTTTCTTGCAGTGTAATCGTAATATTGAACTCTGAAAATTGGCAAATGTACAAAGAACATCTTATTTAAGTAAGCATTACTGACACATACTAACTTATTGTCTGTTTTCTGAACAAGCCAACCGGTCCGCTAATTTAATGAGGTGGACATTTATAAGCAGCAGGTTCATTTGCACTGTGTGGCAGACAGCATGCATCATCAGCTTACAATCTTATCCTTTCACAACTTTTAAAAATTATTATATTTGATTCATTATATGTGAGACATGTTAAACTACGCTGAAACAAGTTTTAAACTTTTTTTAACATCCTGTCCCTTAACTGGTGGTTTTTAATTAATGTTGAAGATGGAAATGAGCAGTGAACTTATCTTTATCTCCCTGAATGGTCGTCATTAAATTGAGCATGTTAGACATGTTCCTGTGTTTTTCTGCCACTTTGTGTCCTCGTGTCTCACACAGAGTAAATCTTCCACCAGACGGCCCTCGTCTTGGTTCAGGACAATAAAAAAGTTCCTCCAAAAAATCTTTGGATAAATTGTCAGTCGTCCTCCTTTCGTTAGGCTTCTTCTTCACATGGGGCTTGTTTGTGTTAGTGTGCTCGGCTCTTTTACGCAGTTAATGTAATAGCGGTGCATCTCTAAGTCAGGGAACAGTCCAGGAATTTGATATTTGGCCGAGAGTGGTGACCTTGTATCATGATTCAGTGTACTGTACGATACTGAACTCTAGGATCATGATTTATATGCTAAAAGGTCAAAGCAAATTTGATTTCCAGTATCATACCCCTTTAATTTATTAATTGATTAGCTCTGATACATAGTTAACATCTTTGGGATAAAAGTTTAAGGATAAAATTGAGTCGAGCAAAAGCAGTTTTAAAAAAGCTAGATTTAGGTCTGTTTTTTATGGTTATGCAATTAATTTTGTCTTCCTTGTCAGTTGTAGAGACCACCACAATAACCAAACCAGCGTGGAGTGATGAAGAGAGAAGGGCGGTCAGTAAACATCTCAGTAGCTTCATATCAGAGCGCTCCAGGTAAAGCCACCTGCATAAGTTGAAGAAAATGCCCTCAGAGAGCGAACATGGAGGAACATTACACACTGTCTACAACACTATCGTTACCCTCAAATGGAGATCTGCTTGGAGAATGCTTCAGTTTTAAAAGGATTAGTTTACATCCAGTAACATGGTGTATAGATAATGCACTCACCCCTTGCCCTCTCTGATGTTCATGCCTTTCTTTTAGGGGTGTCAAAATTAATTGTTTCTTCGGTGCACCGCAATGACAATTTGGTATCGGTTCAGTAATAATCCTAACCGGTTATTATGTACTGACGTCATTTATCACATATGCGTTATTTGGTGGTAGCTTACTATGGCGAGGGAGGTGAGAGCGAGTAATTAAAACACTCCAACTATTTAAAAAGCAGGTAACTGCACAATTTACTGCTTGTGTATTTGCTGGACAGTCTTTCACTGACAGGGAATTACATCAGAACCCAGCTAGGAAAAAAGGAAAGCTGTAAACTCTCTCTCTCACTTTCTGTGGCCCCTTTGACCTGCTGGTGTATTCGTGAGGTAACGTTTATCTCCAGGGTGTCTGCGGGGTCTTAAAGTATTAAAAGTCGATAAATCAATTATGAGAAAATTAAGGCCCTTAAAAGGTATTAAAAATTCCTAATCCTGTCTTAAATTTTGTTCAAGTGTTGTCCAAAGTTTTTGACACCAAAAAAGCATAAATAAATTTATTTTCCTTGATTGGTTTAGGCTGGGTGCGTCCAACCAAGCTCCTCTGTCTGAATGATGTCAAGTAATTTGCGACAAACGCCGGAATGTGATGTGACGCTCTCCACATGTAGCGAAACCATAGAGCAGGGCTTTTCAATTGGCGGCCTGCGAGGCAGTTTGTTTCGGCCCTCCAAATATTGTGACCAAGACATCAGAAATAAATTTAGTTCAGTTGAAAAGTGGCTGCTATAGTTATGAAGTGACGTGCGTCTGTTCAATACAGCACGAGCTGCAGTTGAAGGCTGCGCAGAGCGTGAGTCACCTGACATTAAGCGAGTGGCGTGAACAGCCGAAAACATTTAGATACTTAAGATTAAAGGCTTCTCAACGCCACGTTTCTGTTGTAGGAACAAAACTGCTGCAACTAAACAAAGTTATGCCACCTTTGTGCTAGTTTAAAGTTCTGAGCTTATACACCAAGGCTAATATGCACGCACACTGGATTACCTATAGCAGCGGCCCATTCACATATCATGTCTTTTCCGCGCACAAGTTCGTTATTTCCTATGTAATATATGCCAATATGCATGCGCAAGCAGAGCGATGCGCTCACGCCTTCCAGACGCACCTAGAAGAAAACATTTCACGCCGTACCGGTGAGAGTTGTGCGTGGCTTTCAGAGCAATGTAAACAAAAGATATGTTAGACGAATTATTACAAATTATTAAAATGATTATGTATGTATAAACGCAGATGATAACAGTTCGTTTAAATACTTGCCTAATATAAAGCTTAAATTTACATTAGACGTGATAACCCATGAAACCACGATTATTCTTCAGACTATATTATCTTACAACCAAAATCTATAATTGTTGCATTCATAATTGTTATGCAGTTCAGAACACAACATATGAATGCGTGTGAATGTAGAAGAAGCCTACTTCAGCAATGCTCTGCTTTTGTTGTGCTGTGAAATACAACATTAGAATGTTTGTATTATATAGCCTCATGTACAATGCAGTGATATTATATAGTTTCAAAATACAATATATTCACAATGTAATGTAGAAAAATACAATACGGGTGTCTTAAGGAGCAAAAACACAACATATGGGCTCTTATATGCTGTTGTGTCATCACTCATATTGCAAGTCATATCTCTCCGGCCCCTCATTTGGTATGCTTTTCATGAACTGGGCCCCATGACAAACTAATGAAACAGCCCTGCCATAGAGCAAAATGTGATAATGCAAGTTTGCGTACTCCTGGTTGGAGAAAGATGAGTTTAAACAGTGGCTGAAGCCTGTCGCTGAAAACAACCACGTCATTTAAGGTTTCATTCTTTCAAGGTTTGTTTCTTTCGAGCTTATCTGAGTTCTGTTGCACGCTTGTGCTTCATTCATTTATTTAACTACAACTGTTTATTAGCAACTGTTTATTAAGTTAAAGGTTTGATACTGATTAGAACTTGAAGTGGTGATGAGGTCTTAAAATATTCTGAAAGCTCTTTAAAAAGTCTTAAAAAGGTATTGACATTTCCTTTAGGATTCCTGCATATATCCTGATCTCCTCTCTCGGCTGTTACAACATTAATGTTACTTGTGGATCCACACACGAGCGCGTCTGCAGAGCGAGTTTTCTCCACCACTGATTGCCACGGCCGTTTAACATTTAAGAATTATTGTGTTGCTAAGTAAAATACAAAGTTGTGTATAGAAAGCATCGTCAATGCACTGTGATGCACCGAGATATCGAATTGAACCGAATCGATGGCATGATAATCGAAACCGAACTGAACCGTGAGACCAGTGTAGGTTTACACTTCTACTTTCTCTCTTTAGTTTAATGAAATATTTTTCAATTAAGATGAGCTGATGAAATAGGGCTGGCCGATAATTCGATAACGATAATTATCACAATATTTATTTTTTCGATGAAACGATAATGACAGATTGATAATTGTTTGACTATGCGTAACGCTGCGTTGGCATTTTGCAGCCTGCCCTTCCGGATGCCGCAAGTAGTACACATTTACTGCCATGCAGTGTTAGTTGCACTTGGAGGAGTAAAAAAATATAAGGTAAAAAAGATCACAGTCACAGACATTGTTGACAAGAAACGTCACTAGACTTCAGTAGTCTGGAGCTACTTAGTTTTTTCAATCTGACACAAAACAGAGCAATGTGCACTGCAAACTGCGCAGACGAAAAGAATCTGACCGTAAAGTCAGACGGATAAACAGAGAAGTAGGAAGTTTCCGGAACTACGTCATATTATTAAGATCATTCAATATTTTTAAACGAATTATTTTTATTGTTTTTATAAATTATTTTAATGATTATAAGGATTTTTATGATCATTAAAGATTTTTTTAATCAAACTTTGATGCATCACTTGCTTTTATTCATATCTCAAACAGTTCTACCTATTAAAGTTTATTAAAATATTAATGACAACAGAACATGGGTTACTCTACAAATATATTTTTTATTATGGCAAGAATAAAAGTTACTAAAAAAATACAGATTTTTTTCAATTTAGCCACTCCACAATTCACACAATACTGTCTGGCTAGTTTCTGTCCTCTACTTATGCTAAAAGAGCAATAATAGTCCAACATTCCTGACCATTATCACCAATAAAGCCTAGAAAAACAGGGCATCAGTATATTGTAAAGCGACAGGTTCAAATATTCCTTTCCAGTTATCAAAGAAATAATTTGTTCCTTAATTATAGTTTTGAAAATATTAAATTGATTTAAATTCAAAATTTTAATATCTATATCAGTGTAAAACCTATGACTGGTGGATAAACATATTCTGTAATTGTGTACCTGGGTTTCCACTCTTGCCATGGACTCTTTTGGCTTTAACAATCCCTCAGGTTTTTCCAAACCTTTTAACAAAAACTTTCCTCCTTTCCCACAGCTGTTCCAATTTCTAGCCAAGAATTATTGGTCATCAGGTTATCTCTGTGATCACGGATCATAAAGATGTCTGTACAGCTGTACCTGTTTCAGACAAAATCTCTTCAAAGTGTTTCATATCCAACTCAAATCAAACGCGGCGCCGCGCGCACTGTTCGCTCGAGTAAAAAAAAAAAACATGCGATCCGCCAGCCGAAATGATGTCGTGTGCACCCAAAGCAAACCTCCGCAAACTCCACGATGACATCACACCGCACGCACTCAAGTGAACTAGCGGATGCGTCGAGTATAAACCAGGCTTTATGAAGATGCTAATAAATTACAGACCCAAACAAGTGTTGGTAAACCAGCGTAACTACCCAGCAGCAGAGTCTCATGTCATTATTTTCCAAAGCCGTACCTTACGAGAAAAAACGACAAGACGAAAAGACAGACGAAATATATGAATCTCAAACACATCTTAATGAACACTTGATGCTTGCTGTAACTACAGGCTGCGTTATTTAAGGGCATTTGTTACAACATTGATAGGATCTTTTGTTGTCAAACTTAGGCCTATGTTTCCTTTTTAATATTAAGGTATTTTCTTTGAAATCTGTAATACCACGATTGTCCCTCATCGATGGTAAAATGACCAGCCTTTATATATTTAAAGGACATATTCACTGAGGAGAAATCAGATGTGCAAGACATAATCTTTAAAATAATGACATATTAAAAATGCAGCAATTATATCACAGACGTTTACAACAACAGTGGATCATTAATTAGCCTAAATCCTTTTCCACAGAGCGAAGCATCATCTACCTGCAGTTGTTTAAGACGGGCACAAACTAAAAATATATTTACTTTATATTTTTTTCTTTTTTTGCAACGAATTTGGTTTTGTTTAATGTGTAACTTAATGTTAATGTATTTTTGTTGGTCAGTTATCTACAACAAACAAGAAGAATGAACAACGTCTGAGGCGAATCGCTTTAAAACAAATCTGCTATATGTTATATGCTTTAGCGCCAAAACAATCCATTAAACTGTTTTCATGGTTTCAGTTTAATTAGTTTAATCAAGCGGTATAAGCAGCATGAGCTGGACAGTCTTTACGAACTATTCACAGCATTGATAGTATTCTTAGATTACCTCGGAAGAATGAACTCGGTCGGAGGGATGAGAGAACTCAGAAACACGTTGTGTGAATGGAGAGGCTCCGCCCAAATGTCGGCCATGATGTGCGATTTAAAAAATGAATGTCTGCATAGGCCTATTCTTGCCAGTCTGTCAGATAAAATTGGTTAAAACTGGTTAAAACACCCGCGGATAAAACGGAGATCTTCGCATAACATGCATCTCGCAGTATGCGATGTCAAGAGAGTGACTCTGTTAGTGAACTGCACACACTTGATTATTTAATGCATGGAGGCGTCTCACAGCACAAAGCATAACTAAACCTTTAAATGTCCATGCTTAATCAGTCATCAATAAGGTCTATTGATTAAAGAGTTATTGACAATCAATAGATTAAGTAATCGTTAATATCCCTAAATTACGGTGGCCGGGAAGTGCAAAACAACATTAAAAAGTGTGAAACACTTACAAAGTTCGAGACAAATGTACATTTTGAAAAACATTTTTAACTATCATAAGACACAATTACATAGGAAAAACGATTTTACCATGGACGAAACAAATTTACATTTCAGAAAAAATTAACAAGACGCAAAACACTTTTACCAGTCACGAAACAAATTTACAATTACAGATTCCTAACGGAAAGGGAATGTACCACACACCGGAAGTGACGCGGAATGTACCACACACCGGAAGTGACACGGGGAAAAGTGTTGTTGTCGTTGGTGGTGAGCGCGGTCAATTCGTGTTGTGGAGTACATGGTGTAAATACAGTTTATGGTGACCGAACATGGCCTGCGATCGAGGGTTGTTTTGCCCGTTTTGTGGCAAACACATGAGCAGCTTAACGCGGTTTGCTTTACGTGTGGTCGGTGTTTGGAGTTTCTAAAGGACGCGGACCAGACGGAGACACCAGACATACTGCATCAGTGTGTTCAATATGTTAACGAGGGCCACTCGTACGCTGTAATCGTGGACATGATGTCAAGTCTACACGTTGTAAACATCTGCTTGAGGACTCTTAAAAGTAAACTGAACGAAGCCGGTGTTACGGTTTAACTGGTGTCCATGTTAACTGGTGACCCTTTCCAGATGTAAACTATCCACGTTTGCAGATTGGCAGATTCGTCACTTTTTCACATCAACAAAACATGCGCATATCAAATAAAGATTCTTATTACTTGGTGTCAGTGTCATTGTAAGCATTATTGATCTTTATATTTGTGTGGCAGAACAGTATATAACCAAAATTAATGTAAAGAGATGATTATAATTTATGTGTCATCAACGGGATTCGAACCCAAGTCAAAAGGTTCGGAACAAGTATCCAGCGGCCTATCTAACTGGGCTACTCAGGACAACACACTGACGTCGGTTGTGATATTTTTATCATGGTTGATGGTTGTTAACTCGTGTTAGCTTGTTTCCTCTGTACTTGCGTTTACATGTTTCTACAAACTCTCACTATGATATTTTCTCAGAATAGCTCTAAATGACAAAACAATGTTTTATCGCCGTTGGTCAAACCATGAATTTTATAGTTGTAGACTCATATTATCCTGTGTCTACAAAGTCACACGCAAGTACATTCCGCGTCACTTCCGGTGTGTGGTACATTCCCTTTCCGTTAGGAATCTTTAATTGTAAATTTGTTTCGTGACTGGTAAAAGTGTTTTGCGTCTTGTTAATTTTTTTCTAAAATGTAAATTTGTTTCGTCGATGGTAAAATCGTTTTTCCTATGTAATTGTGTCTTATGATGGGTAAAAATGTTTTTCAAAATGTACATTTGTCTCGAACTTTGTATAAGTGTTTCACACTTTGTAATGTTGTTTTGCACTTCCCGGCCACCGTACTAAATAGAATATATTAAAGGATATTTCACCCTAAATTCACCATACTCACCATTAAAAGGAGAGTTCATCCAAAACCATTAACTCACCTTTTACTTGTTCCAGACCTGTTTTAATTTGGTTCTGTTTTTGAATAATAATATACAATAACCTTGTTAATAAATAAGACTGTTCTTTTGTTTATTATTTTATTATTTATATTATCAGACAGCTAAAACATTTCACAAAATGTGTTAAATCAGCTGCACAAAGCGATTGGCATGCTGGAAATCCTTTAAAATTGATAGATAAAAAGATCTGACATTTATCGTGATAATTATTGATATCGACTGATATGAAAAAAATGATGGTGATTTTTTGCCGTATTGCCCAGCCCTATGATGAAAGAAAGACATGCATTCCTTGGATGTCCAGAGCACATCTGTCAATAACTTGTTCTGGAAGTAAACTAATCCTTTCTAACCCTCTCTTTTTCTATTCTCTCTTTATTCTTCGTTTTGTTCCTTCCACAGTAACTGTTGTTAATGTCTATTAAAAACACTTGAAAGGAAGTGTTTAAGTAGCATGTTTTTGAGCATCAGTTTAAAAATCACATTGCTGTTCTTTGGCATTTCTCAGACAGATCCTTGGTGATGACCAGAAAAATGCTTAGTGATGCAATAAAACTGATTGCGTTTGTAAAGATTCTTTAAGTGATTATTCTGCTGCTGTTGTTCAGTTCAATAATAACACAGAGCTGTCCACCTTAAAACAAACAACAAATGTAGTATAATAAAACAAAATAATAATATAAAATATTAATAAAACATATTAATGTATTAATATTATACTTAATACAATTCATCCTGGAATGAACTCAATGGCGGCCCCATCAGGAATGAACTCAAAAGCGCCACATGAAAATGTCCTCACTCCGCAGGTTAAAAACTTTTTCTTTTCCTTTGTGTTTTAAAGAATCTGAGGTGATAACATTAATCCTGGAGACACCTAGTGTTGGAATATAGTAAACATGTACCTGTAGCTATATCAGAAATGGTGGTCCTCAGTTCACATGTTAATTTACCCGGTCCTCACTACCCTAGTCAAACAGGAATGTGTGTGTGTGTGTGTGTGTGTGTGTGTGTGTGTGTGTGTGTGTGTGTGTGTGTGTGTGTGTGTGTGTGTGCGCGCGTGTCTGTGTGTGCACAAGTACAAGAACTATGCAAAACAAATGCGTGCGTGTGTGTGTGTGTGTGTGTGCAAGTACAAAAACTGTGGACAACAAATAGATGTGTGTGTGTGTGTGTGTGTGTGTGTGTGTGTGTGTGTGTGTGTGTGTGTGTGTGTGTGTGTGTGTGTGTGTGTGTGTGTGTGTGTGTGTGTGTGTGCGCAAGTACAAAAACTGTGGACAACAAATGGATGTGTGTGTGTGTGTGTGTGTGTGTGTGTGTGTGTGTGTGTGTGTGTGTGTGTGTGTGTGTGTGTGTGTGTGTGTGTGTGTGTGTGTGTGTGTGTGTGTGTGTGCGCGCGCAAGTACAAAAACTGTGGACAACAAATGGATGTGCGTGTCTGTGTGTGCACAAGTACAAGAACTATGCAAAACAAATGTGTGTGTGTGTGTGTGCGTGTGCAAGTACAAACCCAGTGGACAGCAAATTTATGTGTAAACTGTGTGTGTGTGTGTGTGTGTGTGTGTGTGTGTGTGTGTGTGTGTGTGTGTGTGTGTGTGTGTGTGTGTGTGTGTGTGTGTGTGTGTGTGTGTGTGTGTGCGCGCGTGTCTGTGTGTGCACAAGTACAAGAACTATGCAAAACAAATGCGTGCGTGTGTGTGTGTGTGTGTGCAAGTACAAAAACTGTGGACAACAAATGGATGTGTGTGTGTGTGTGTGTGTGTGTGTGTGTGTGTGTGTGTGTGTGTGTGTGTGTGTGTGTGTGTGTGTGTGTGTGTGTGTGTGTGTGTGTGTGTGTGTGTGTGTGTGTGTGTGTGCGCGCGCAAGTACAAAAACTGTGGACAACAAATGGATGTGCGTGTCTGTGTGTGTGCACAAGTACAAGAACTATGCAAAACAAATGCGTGTGTGTGTGTGTGCGTGTGCAAGTACAAACCCAGTGGACAGCAAATTTATGTGTAAACTGTGTGTGTGTGTGTGTGTGTGTGTGTGTGTGTGTGTGTGTGTGTGTGTGTGTGTGTGTGTGTGTGTGTGTGTGTGTGTGTGTGTGTGTGTGTGTGTGTGCGCGTGTGTGTGTGTGTGTGCGCAAGTACAAACCCAGTGGACAGCAAATTGATTTGTAAACTGTGTGTGTGTGCGTCTGCGTGTGTGTGCGTGCGTTTATGTTCATGTGTGTTTTTGTGTGTCTCTGTGTGTGTTTTTGTGTCTGTGTGTGCACAAACTTGTGTGTACTTGTGGACAACAAATGGATGTGTTTGTGTCAGTCTGTGCGTGTCAGTGTTTGCGTGTGTTTTTGTGTGTCTCTGTGTGTTTTTGTGTCTGTGTGTGCTCAAGTACAAACCTTGTGGACAACAAATGGATGGGTGTGTGTGTTAGTCTTTGTGTGTCTGTGGGTATGTTTGAGTCGAGTTCGGGCGCGTGAGCGTGCGCGAGTGAAAATCCTGTGGAGGACATATGGATGTGTGTGTTTTTAGATAGTGTTGTGAAACCGCAGACTTCCTTCCTCCTGCAGCCGTTAGGATGGTGTGTGTGTGTGTGTGTGTGTGTGGAGGCAGGAACGGAGCTCGACGCTTAAAATAGAGAATAGGAGAAGCTGCTGCTGATCTGCTGGATGTGAATGAGAATGGAGAAATCAACCACAGACTGTCTCCATTCACAAAGAGCAGCTCGTGCAGTGGAAGGGCCTCGGCCAAAATCAAAAGTTCGTTATCTTTGATTCACACATATTCTGAAGCCGCATGATGACAAACCTGGACTTAAAGGTCATATTGTTCACAACAGCTATTGTACCATTTTAGAATTTGTTGTGTGTTTGTCAGAGAGACTTGTTTTACTATACTTTAATGCAGCTTTTGATCCAGTAGCACTTTTGTTGTGTGGACAAAATCATATTATAATATGATTTAATAATAATATGTACAGTTGAAGTCAGAATTATTAGCCCCCCTGAATTATTAGCCCACCTGTTTATTTTTTTCCCCAATTTCTGTTTAACGGAGAGGAGATTTTTTCAACACATTTCTGCACATAATAGTTTTAATAACTCATTTCTAATAACTGATTTATTTTATCTTTGCCATGATGACAGTAAATAATATTTGACTAGATATTTTTCAAGACACTTCTATACAGCTTAAAGTGACATTTAAAGGCTTAACTAGGTTAATTAGGTTAACTAGGCAGGTTAGGGGAATTAGGCAAGTTATTGTAGAATGATGGTTTGTTCTGTAGACAGTCGAAACAATATTTTTTCCTTGAAATGGTTTTTAAAAAATAAAAAACTGCTTTTATTCTAACCGAAATTAAACAAGAAAGCCTTTCTCCAGAAGAAAAAATATTATCAGACATACTGTGAAAATTTCCCTGCTCTGTTAAACATTATTTGGGAACTATTTAAAAAAGATTCAAAAGGGGGCTAATAATTCTGACTTCAACTATATATATATATATATATATATATATATATATATATATATATATATATATATATATATATATATATATATATATATATATATATATATATATATATATATATATATATATATACAGTTGAAACCAGAAGTCTACATAGACTGTATAAAAAGGCACATAACCATTTAAAAAGTCAGATGTTAATGTGACTAAACTTTTTCTCTTTTAGGTAAGTCAGGATTATCAAATTTGTTTCTGTTATGCTTAATAGCAGAATAATGAGAGAGATATTTTTTGAGAAATTGTTATAACTTTTCTTGAAAGTCAAGTTTACATACAATAAGATTATTATGCCTCTGAAAAAGCTCAGATGATGGTGTCAAGGTTTTGGAAGTTTCTGATTGGCTAATTGACAACATTTGAGTTAATTGGAGGCACAACTGTAGAATAGTATTTAAGGAAAACCTCAAACACACTGCTTCCTTGTGTGACAACATGGGAAGATCAACAAGCCAGAATCAACAAAAAAGCCAGATTACAATTTGCTAAATTACACTGGGACAAAGAATAATTTTTGGAGACATGTCCTGTGGTCTGATGAAACTAAGATTGAACTGTTTGGCCATAATGACCAGTGTTACATTTGGAGGACAAAGGGGAAAGCTTACAAGCTTAGGAACACCATCCCAACTGTGAAGTATGGGGGCGGCAGCATCATGTTGTTTGTTTTGCTGCAGAAGGGACTGGTCCACTTCACAGCATAGATGACATCATGAAGAAAGAACATTATGTAGAAATACTGAAGCAACATCTCAAGGCATCAGCCAGCAAATTAAAACTTGGCCACAAATGGCTCTTCCAAACAGACTATGACCCTAAGCATACTGCCAAATTAGTTAAAATGTGCTTTAAGGACAACAGAGTGAAAGTTTTGGAGTGGGCATCACAAAGCCCTGAGCTCAATCCTATAGAAAATTTGTGGGCAGAGTTGAAAAAGCTTGTGCGAGCAAGACAGCCTACAAATCTGACTCAGTTACACCAATTCTGTCAGGAGGAATGGGCCAAAATTCCTTCAAACTATTGTGAGAAGCTTGTGGAAGGATACCCAAAACATTTGACCAAAGTTATACAGTTTAAAAGTAAAGCTAACAAAAATATACCAAGGAAATGTATGAAAACTTTTGACTGTCTAGAAATTAATAAAAAATTCTTAAAAAAAGAAATTCTCTCATTATTCTGGCATTTAGCAAATATAAATGATTTCCTAACAGACCTAAAATAGTAAACGTTTAGTATGATTTACCATCAGACTTTTAAAAAAATGGTTATGTTCCTGTTTTTGGAGTGTATGTAAACTTCTGGTTTCAACTGTATATATATATATATATATATATAAATGGGCGTCACCGTGGCTCAGTGGTTAGCACTGTCGCCTCACAGCAAGAAGGTCACTGGTTCAAGTCCCGGCTGATGAATAGATTAATAGAATAAACTAAATTGGCTATAGTGTATAAGTGTGAATGAGAGTGTATGGATGTTTCCCAGTACTGGGTTGCAGCTGGAAGGGCATCCGCTGTGTAAAACATATGTTGGATAAGTTGGCGGTTCATTCCGCTGTGGCAACCCCTGATGAATAAAGGGACTCAGCTGAAGGAAAATGAATTAATGATTGGCCGTAGTGTATGAATGTGTAAGTGTATGGGTGTTTCCCAGTACTGGGTTGCAAATGAACAAGCATCCACTTCGTAAAAACATATGTTGGATAAGTTGCCGGTTGTGTGTTTGTCAGAGAGACTTGCTTTATTATGCAGCTTTTGTTCCAGTTGCACTTTTGTTGTGTGAACAAAATCATAATATAGATTTAAAAATATGATAATATTAAATTCATTCATTTTCATTTCGGCTTAGTCCCTTTATTAATCTGGGGTCACCACAGCGGAATGAACCACCAATATATCCAGCATATGTTATACACAGCGGATGCCCTTTCAGCTGCAACCCAGTACTGGGAAACAGCCATACACACTCATTCACACATACACTACGGACAATTTAGCTTATTCAGTTCACCTATACCACATGTCTTTGGACTGTGGGGGAAACCGGAGCACCCAGAGGAGACCCACGCGCACACGAGGAGAACATGCAAACTCCACACAGATAATGCCAACTGACCCAGCTGAGGCTCGAACCAGCGACCTTCCTGCTGACAGTGCTAACCACTTAGCCACTGTGCCGCCCACAAAAAAAATATTATATAGATGTGTTTGTGTGTGTGTGTGTGTTCTCTGTGTGTTTGTTCTCTTTGTGTTTGTGAACATGTATGTGTGTTTGTTCTTTCTTTCTGTCTCTATTTGTTCTCTCTCTTTGTGTATATGTGTGTGTGTGTTCTTTCTGTGTATGTGTGTGAGTCAGGGTGTGTGTGTGTGTTCTATGTGTATCTTGTAATCATCATGTTGTGAAGACCAAGTGTGTGTTCTATGTGTGCTTATTCTCTCTGTATCCTCAGTATGTACTGTGTGTGTGTACTTTTGTTCTCTCTGATTATGTGTGTGTATGCATGTCCGTGTGTGTGTGTGTGTGTGTGTGTGTGTGTGTGTGTGTGTGTGTGTGTGTGTGTGTGTGTGTGTGTGTGTGTGTGTGTGTGTGTGTGTGTGTGTGTGTGTGTGTGTGTGTGTGTGTGTGTGTGTGTGTGTGTGAGAGCTTTGTTGCCGTTAGTCTGTTCTCTAGTCAGTGTGTATTGGCAGGATGTGGGCATGAAAGAGTGGCACACAGATAGAGAGAGAGAGAGTTTGATGATATTACAGAGGAAATCGAGTACCAAGAAACACACTCGCCCTGAGAGGTGTGTGTGCGTGTGTGTGTCGTAAGAGATGACAGAGATGCACGCAGATGTGCTCCTGCTTCCCTTGCTGACTCTCGCTTTCTAACAACAGGCCTGAGGACACCTGCACTGCACAATTACTGCTCTCTGACATCTAAATACACACATTTACTACGTTATATTAGTTTATTCATTTTCATTTTTTTTTTTTTTAGGGGTCGCCACAGCGGAATGAACCACCAACTATTCCGCTATATGTTTTATGCAGTGGATGGCCTTCCAGCCACAACCCAGTTCTGGGAAACACCCAAACACACTCTCTTTCTCACACACACACACACATACACACACATACATAGAGAGAGAGAACAAATACACACAGAACACACATACACAATAACAAACACAGAGAGAACACCTACCCACACGCACACGCAGAGAACAAACACACACACACACTTGGTCTTCACAACATGATGATTACAAGGTACACATAAAACACACACACACACACTACAGTCAATTTTTAAAGCAGTTTTCATTTATAAGCATTTTTTTCTGCAATGTAAATACACACATTTGCTGAATTAATTTGATAAAATAATGCTCACTTCACAGCTCCCCCTAGAGTTACACAGTTGATGTTTAACATTTATGAATCCATTCAGTCGATCTCTGGATCTGGCATTTTTAGCTTAGCTTAGCAAAAGTCATTGAATCAGATTAGACCATTAGCATCTCACTCTAAAATGACCAGAGATTCAATCATTTTCCTATTTAAACTGTGCTTGACTGTTCTGTTACATTGTGTACTTAGGGCGTACTCACACTATGCTATCCGAACCGTGCCCACTGCCCAGGCCTGTTTCCCGGATCGTTTGAGTAGTGTGAGTGCTCTGAATCGGGCTCAGGCACGGTTCACTTGGGCGGCCCTGGCCCGGTTGGAAGAGGTGGGTCTGAGCGCGGTTCACTTGGGCTGCAGTGTGAGTGCAAGCGTGCCTGAGCCCGAAACTGAAAGCGAGACGTGTCTTTTAAGGGACTGTTTGATATGGATTAATTAATCATTCGTACTGTTCAATGAACGCAAACTGTCGTAGTTTATTAAAGACGCAAACCCCTCACTGCACGACAGCTGCAGTGACAAGCGTGCTTTGGCCTAGTTCAAGGCAACTGTACATAGTGTGAGTACGCCCTAAGACAGACAGCAAATGAAAAGTGGCTGTTTTCTAGGCTGATTTGGCTAGGAACTATACTCTCATTCCGACATAATAACTTTGCTACTATACCACCTGCACGAAGCAAAGAACTTGAATAATGAATCATTCATTCATTCATTTCCTTTTCCGCTTAGTCTCTTTATTAATCTGGGGTTGCCACAGCGGAATGAACTGGCAACTTATCCAGGCTATGTTTTAGGCAGCGGATGCCCTTCCAGCTGCAACCCATCACTAGGAAAAACCCATACACTCTCATTCACACACATACACTACGGACAATTTAGCTTACCCAATTCACCTGTGCCGCATGTCTTTGGACTGTGGGGGGAAACCGGAGCACCCGGAGGAAACCCACGCCAACACGGGGAGAGCATGCAAACTCCACACAGAAAACGCCAACTGACCCAGCCGAGGCTCGAACCAGTGACCTTCTTGCTGTGAGGCGACGGCACTACCTACCGCGCCACCGTGTTGCCCCTGAATAATGAATCATATTTGTAAATTTAACGTATTTGAATTTATTTCTTTGCTGAACACAAAACAAGATATTCTGAAGAATGTTGAGCAAAAAACAGCCATTGACTTCCGTAGTTTTTTCTGAGAGCTTAAGCACATTCTTTGTAACTATTGGCTATTTTTGCAAAACTCTACACACCGATAAGAAAACCCTTCACCAAATCTGCAAAACAGTTTAGTTCTCTTGCAAAAGCTAATAAACCTTGCTTAACTCTTCAAACCTTTGTAAAAATGGTATTTTTGTATTAAACATTTAACACAAGCCATCACAATAATAAGCACACAATGCTCCAACTACACACTGATGGAATGAATAAAAACTACATCTGGCTTTTGCTTTAAAAACAGCTTCTCAACTTATTGTCTTTAAAAAGGAGTTTGCCACCAATGTAGAAGCTTTAAAAATAATGAAGGGTGAGAAGACTAAACAATTGTATGATTTGTTTCAAGAATATGGTTTTATTTAACCCCTTACAGAGTTTCTATTTGATGTCTGTTGTTCTTCTTTGTTAGGTTATTATATATATATTACTAAATATACTATATATATTACTATATAATATTTTAAATATATAAACAATATATTTTTTATATATTTTTATTTTATATTTTTTTGTTGTTTGTTTTTTGTTGTTTGTTGGTATATTTGTATGTTTGTTTTTTGTGTAATTTTATGGCTTTATATTTGATTCACTGTATATCTGACATGTCTCAGTCAGTGTGTGCAAGATTATGTTTGGCCTAAATTGTTATGTTTTTGAAAGGCAAATAAAAATATTACAGAAAAAAAACATCTGGCTTTTGGCTTCTCTGAGCACAAGCTAGACTATGTCAGTTTGAGGTCATACCTTTCTCATAGTTCTGTAAACATATAGGGATGCAAACTTCTAATACTGGTGTTTATTTACACACATCAAAACAAACACAAGAGTTTTTCCAAATCAAAACACAAAATAGTAATTTCACTGAGAAAAACAAAAAAAATCTGACTACATCGTGTCGTCTCTCTGGGTCCGGCCACTAAATTTCCTCTACATCACATGCAATGTCCTCTAGTCCAAGGCACCGGGGAAAGTATCTGATTGCGAGACAGTGCCAGACAGTTGGCAAAATAGTGTAAATAATAGCCATACATGTGTATAGTTTTGTTAGGAGTGTGTTGATCATTTGGAAATTCAGTGTAAAGCAGTGAGTTGTGTTTACAGTTCTGCAAAAAGAGTGCTGTGCAGTGGATTGTACCTACAATTTTGAAAAGTGTGTTACAAAATTGGAAACTGAGTGCAAAGCAGTGTTTGTGCTTTTAATTTCGCAAACTCAGTGAGTGGTTTTGCTATAAGAATTAATTGTTTTATAAATTGTGCTATAAGAATCTCGGTTAGAGTTTAAGCATTCAGAAAAAAACTGTATTTTTTGTGCCTTTGGATGCCAATGGCATTTTTTCGTACTATGACTACATTTTTCACGTTGCGCAATGCAGGACATCTACAAATGTGTTGCTACTTGGATGAAGTTTGCTATATAAACATGAGTTTTTCTTCTATCTTTGTTGTTGTCTATGGTTGTCTGTGTGTAATATTTGCCAAATATATTTGACTGTATTTTTCCCACAAAAACAGTGTACACAGTGTTCATCCCAACCAACACAAAGTTGCACATAACGTGGTCTACATATGCCAACAACAGAGGTATTTACAGAATACAGTTACAGTAAAAATAAATAAATAAATAAATAGTGTGGGTTTCGGTCATGCACTCTCCATCCCCAGGCAGAAACAAAATCCTCAATAGGATTGAGAAATGGAGAATATGGAGGGAGATAAACAACTAAAAAACCTGGGTGCAGTGAACCAGTTATAAATCAGATGAGCTGTGATTTCTAAATTACGATTATGTGTGACAGGTGTCTACCTGTGTGATGAGTTAGTATGTAAAGTAGGGCAACTGACTTAACAATATTGAATGACAGTGTGTTGAAAACAAGAGATTTTCTGCATAAAAATTGTGCCAAATGCAGAGAATTGTGTGTAGTGTTTTGAAAAAGTGTGTTTTAAACCTGTAATTTGAGTGTAAAGCAGGAATTGTGCTTGTAGTTTAGCAGAATTGGTTCAGGGGGTTGGTGCATCAGTTACATGTTGTAGTCACTGTGTCTGAAGTACAGGTAATTGTGTGTAAACAATTGGGAAAAACTGTAAGTAACTAATCACTTTTTACAGTGAAAGTGACAACTTGACTTTACTTAAAAAAGTGAGTTAATCTATAATATAATTATTCACATAGTTCATTTGAAGAGTTCAGATGTGAAAAAAAAAGGGTAACACTTTATTTTGATGGTCCATTTGAATATTAGTAGACTGTCTGCTTACAGTTTTTCCCAATTGTTTACACACATTTTCTGAAAGCATGTCTCATATTGTCAGAACTCTACACACAAATCACAAAACACACACACACATTGGGCAAAACCCTTCAATTCTCCTGCAAAATTAAACTTTACATTCAAAACAATGTACTTTCTTCTCAAAATGGTGTTTTGTTTTCAAATGACACACACAAGCCATCACATGAATAGACATTTATAAGAACCATTTGAACACTGATGTGCTTACAGTTTTTCCCAATTGTTTACACACAATTTCTTGTACTTCAGACACAATGACTACAACATGTAACTGATGCTCCAACCCCCTGAACCAATTCTGCTAAACTACAAGCACAATTCCTGCTTTACGCTCAAATTGCAGATTTAAAACACACCTTGTTCATAACACTACACACAATTCTCTGCATTTGGCACAATTTTAATGCAGAAAATCTCTTGTTTTCACAAGGAACACACTGTCATTCAAAACTGTACAGTCAGTTGTCCTACTTTGCATACTAACTCATCATATGGGTAAACACCGGTCACACATAATTGTAATTTAGAAATCAGAGCTCATCTCATATTCTCCATTTCTCAATCCTATTGAGGAATATTTTTATTTATTTATTTTTTTATTATTTTTCTTTTTACTGTAACTGTATTCTGTAAATACTTCTGTTGATGGCATATATAGACCACATTATGTGCAACTTTGTGTTGGTTGGGATGAACACTGTACACTGTTTTTGTGGGAAAAATACAGTCAAATATATTTGGTACTGTGTATTTGAGTGTTTTGTATAAAAACAATATTCTGAAATATTTTACACTGCACTTCTGTAGGCCTGTGTACTGTCTGCAGTAAGTGTTACACTGAACAAAAAACACAGGCTCACAGTAAGTCATTATGATAAATAGAGAAATGCTCATAGTGTTTAACATTAAGCACATCAGTGTTCAAATGGTTCTTAAAAATGTCTATTCATGTGATGGCTTGTGTGTGTCATTTGAAAACAAAACACCATTTTGAGAAGAAAGTATATTGTTTTGAATGTAAAGTTTCATTTTGCAGGAGAATTGAAGGGTTTTGCCCAATGTGTGTGTGTTTTGTGATTTGTGTGTAGAGTTCTGACAATATGAGACTTGCTTTCAGAAAATGTGTGTAAACAATTGTGAAAAACTGTAATGTAAAACACTATGACCACTTCTTCTCCATTTATCATAATGACTTCCTGTGAGCCTTTTTTGTTGTGTTACAATTACTGCAGACAGTACATAAGCCTATATAAGTGCATTGTAAAATATTTCAGAATATTGTTTTTATACAAAACACACAAATACACGATACCAAATATATTTGACTGTATTTTTCCCACAAAAACAGTGTACACAGTGTTTATTCCAACCAACACAAAGTTGCACATAACGTGGTCTACATATGCCATCAACAGAGGTATTTACAGAATAGTTACAGTAAAAAATAAATAGATACATTTTTTTAAAAAAGTGTGGATTTCGGTCACACACTTTCCATCCCCAGGCAGAAAAAAAATCCTCAATAAGATTGAGAAATGGAGAATATGAGATGAGCTCTGATTTCCAAATTGCCATTATGTGTGACAGGTGTTTACCCATGTGATGAGTTAGTATGTAAAGTAGGACAACTGACTTTACAATTGTGAATGACAGTGTGTTCTTTGTGAAAACAAGAGATTTTCTGCATTAAAATTGTGCCAAATGCAGAGAATTGTGTGTAGTGTTATGAAAAAAGTGTGTTTTAAATCTGCAATTTGAGCGTAAAGCAGGAATTGTGCTTGGAGTTTAGCAGAATTGGTTCAGGGGGTTGGAGCATCGGTTACATGTTGTAGTCATTGTGTCTGAAGTACAAGTAATTGTGTGTAAACAATTGGGAAAAACTGTAATATTCTGCTCCTTCAACAGACATTTAACTGACTATAAGAAACTTTGCAAGTACATGTCAACTTACACTAACCCTAACCCCATCCCTAACACCGACCTAACAGTCTACTTATCATCTAATGAGAATAGTTGGCATGTAGATTCAATGTAACTTAAATTCAACAAATGGACCATCAAAATAAAGCGTGACCGAACAGACAAGTGTCTGAAATTTTCTGAACATTTTCTCAGGCTTCTATGTTTATGTTCAGTTATTTCACATTAAATGAAATGAAAATAACTTATCACACCAAAAAAAAAGAGAAATTACTGGATTATTTTAGAAGGAATGTAAAAATGGCACTCTTCATTTATTTAATAATTTTAAGGCAAAGCTTTTACTCACTTTTTAAAAGTAAAGACAACTGATTTCTTTAAAAGCATTGGGTTTAGTCACTAAAAAAAAGTCAACTAAATACTTTTTACACTGTAATAATTGCCTGTACAAAGTTTTACCTTAGGTAAGACCCAAATGTTGTATGACATCTGTGATGAAAGAACCTGTTTTAGTATGTAAACAAAATCACTTTTACAGTTTAAAGTCAATATGTTGAAGTATAGGATGGAATTGAAATACAGACGCTTTTGAAAGCACAGCTAAAACACTTAAATGTTATGTCTATAAATAATATAATGGTGTTTAGTTAATTTACTTAAAAAAATGAGTAAACCAGTTGCTTTACAGTTTTTCTTAGTTGTTTACACACAATTACTTGTACTTCAGACACAATGACTACAACATGTAACTGATGCACCAACCCCAGTGCTTCCTCTAGGATTTTTTCCAGCTGTTGCGGCAGGCCTTTAGATCTACCATCTACCTATGGCGTTATTTCCATGACAAATGTCGTGACGCAGTACTACTAAACAACTGATTTCTTTAAAAGCATTGGGTTTAGTCACTAAAAAAAAGTAAACTAAATACTTTTTACACTGTAATAATTGCCAAAGTTTTATGTTGTATGATGTCTGTGATGAAAGAACCTGTTTAAACCCGCAATTTGAGTGTAGAGCAGGAATTGTGCTTGTAGTTTAGCAGAATTGGTTCAGGGGGTTCAAGGTTTCCGCTACATTCGATCTACCATGGCGGGCCCCACACCAAAATTCATCCCACCACGGCTACATTACAGCTTCTCATTCAAAACATTGTCGTTTGTTTTAAATAGCGGGTTATAATTAGGGATGCAACGATTAACCGGTTTTACTATTAACGCTTTAATTCGTCACGGTTAATTAATCGTAAAGGCTTCTCAACACCGTGTTTCTGCACAGAACAAAACTGCAGCAACTAAAAGTTATGCCAGCTGTGCGCTAGTTTTTACACTGAGACTAATAACCACGCACATTGGATTAACTACTGTATGACTGAGGCTATTAACTAAGGCAAGCTCATGCAAGTTCGTTATTTCCAATGGAGGGACTTCGGCTCATGAAAAAGAACAGTATTGCACAGGTGGTCATCGCGAGAATCCTGCTCTGCGCCGCTTATAAATTGGTTCAGCTGACTAACCAAAACCAAAACCTTTAAAGAGTGGTAGAAGTGAGACTTTTCTTCCTTTCTTTTGTCCGTTCTTTCTGGTTATTATATTGACGTGTATAAAAATAATAGTGCAAAATGCATATTTCTTACCGCAATGCTTTATTTTTGTTTGATGCAATCCATAGATCTATTTGTCATAATGTAACAGTAGGACTTTTTATAGCAGATAACTCACATTCAAGCACATTCAAGGCAGCATGATAATGTTATTCATTGTTAGTATTATTGTCATCATCGACATCATTAATATTTATAATTATTAGATATTAATTTTGGAATTATTGCACAAATATCAATAAGTTATAACAGAGTTAGATAGTTGTTTCTGGTTTTTGTTAGTCCTGATTGATGTTGTTTTCAAATACAATAAATCTGTTAATATACAATTTGCAGTGGTGCTCATTCATTTTTAGTGGGTGCTCCGGTGCTCTCAAAATTTTTGAAGTTGGGAGCAACGATGCTACCAAGTAAAAAGTTAATTTCAAGCTCTGTACTAGACAAATACTATTTTTTAAGTTGTTTATTCATTGTTCTGTCAGTTATTTACAGTGTAAAAATTATGTATGTTTAAATTAGCACAAAGAAAAAAATGGACTATTGTTTGTTTTTAATATTATTGTGTGCTGTATTAATTAGTTACTGAGCAGCAATAAATAACACTTTGAAATATAAGGAGTTTGTCATGTGATTTACTAAACTAATAGTATTTAGAAATTAATAAATGCATAATAATCGTGATAACTGTGAAACCGTGATTATTTCTCAGACTATAATTGTACAACCAAAATCTATAATCGTTGCATCCCTAGTTATAATCGCATGAAAACGTATTAAAAGGTAAGTGAATTATAACAGCGCAAACTTTTCTGTAACCGTAGTAGTGCTGTGCGTTATTTGTTTAACCCTTTAAGATGACATGCTGACTGACAGCTTTCAATTAGGATGAACACAGTTTCCATAAGTGAAGTTTAATTTTAAACTAATTTCGAGAGGAGCATGTGCTCATGATTGACCCAGCTGGCCCACATTAGCTAATCATGATCTTCCAATCAAAGCACCCCAAGTCACTATATATATATCCTTATTTCCTCTCTACATCTATCTTCATCTGGAAGAAACCCCCCTCCTCCCCTTCTTCCACCTTTATCCAGAATGGGCGGCACGGTGGCCCAGTGACTAGCACTGTTGCCTCACAGCAAGAATACCAATGGCGTCAGGTCCTTGCTGGGTCATCTGGTATTTCTGTGCGGAGTTTGCATATTCTCCCCGTGTCCGCGTGGGTTTCCCCCGGGTTCCCCGGTTTCCTCCCACCGGCCAAATATGCTCTATAATAAGCCTAAAAATGTCTTCCTCTCAAGAAGTTCACCTTGGCCTCAGCAGCGGGGGAGTTTGAGATCGACCTGAGCTCAATTTCCCCTCGCCATGTGAAAGGGGGGAGCCCTGGGCCCGAGGATCCCTTGAGCTCAGGGCTCTCTCCCGGGACAGCATGCCAAACAAGCTATGTGATAAATCATGAGCTAAGTGTGAACTCTTGAAATATAATTTATTTATAGATAAAGGTCTATGGCTCTGCATACAACAAACAAACACTTTATCTTGCTGGAGTTTATAGCCGTTTCACTTTACCTCAGGACGCACTATTGCCGCTCTGTAGGTCTATTGGAGACATTCATAAATATTCCTAGCAAATCTAATAAAGTTTGGAGACATATTCACTACATAAACGCGCTCAATTGCACTTGAGCAGCGTTTATTTAGTGTGCAAGAAGTTTTGTGCAGGAACAGAGGAAATCCTAGCCCAAGCAAAAAGATCTGCATGCTCGTATTACATAAATCCGATCTCGACTTGTAGTACTGCGTCACGACATTTGTCATTGAAATAACGCCATAGGTAGATGGTAGATCAAAAGGCCTGCCGCCACAGCTGGAAAAAATCCTAGAGGAAGCACTGGGGTTGGTGCATCAGTTACATGTTGTAGTCATTGTGTCTGAAGTACAAGTAATTGTGTGTAAACAACTAAGAAAAACTGTAAAGCAACTGGTTCACTCATTGTTTTAAAGTGAATAAACTAAACCCCATTATATTATTTATAGACATAACATTTAAGTGTTTTAGCTGTGCTTTCAAAACCGTCTGTATTTCAATTCCATCCTATACTTCAACATATTGACTTTAAACTGTAAAAGTGATTTTGTTTACATACTAAAACAGGTTCTTTTATCACAGATGTCATACATCATTTGGGTCTTACCTAAGGTAAAACTTTGCACAGGCAATTATTACAGTGTAAAAAGTATTTAGTTGACTTTTTTTAGTGACTAAACCCAATGCTTTTAAAGAAATCAGTTGTCTAGTAGTACTGCGTCACGACATTTGTCATGGAAATAACGCCATAGGTAGATGGTAGATCAAAAGGCCTGCCGCAACAGCTGGAAAAAATCCTAGAGGAAGCACTGGGGTTGGTGCATCAGTTACATGTTGTAGTCATTGTGTCTGAAGTACAAGTAATTGTGTGTAAACAACTAAGAAAAACTGTAAAGCAACTGGTTTACTCATTTTTTAAAGTAAATTAACTAAACACCATTATAGACCATTTCAATGTGGTGATGTCATTGGCCCATGAACATTTCCTGCTTTTTGTCAAACTATTTAATATCTGTGACAAGAGGCAATTGAATCATAATTTGATGTTATAACATCTATCGTAACATTATTCATCAATATATGCTACTTATTGGACCCTCAGAAGCTATGGAAATTAAAAATGTAAAACAGGAAATAAGTCAGGACCATTGTTATTGTTTACATCCCTCAAAATGGTCTATATTATTTATAGACATAACATTTAAGTGTTTTAGCTGTGCTTTCAAAAGCATCTGTATTTCAATTCCATCCTATACTTCAACATATTGACTTTAAACTGTAAAAGTGATTTTGTTTACATTTATACAAACTCAAATATAGTCAACAACAGCAGTCAAAACTCTAACAGAGCCTTCTGTTTGTCCCTGTCAGAAAGGACAGAAATGTCTGCAGTAATCCATGTATTTGAGGAGCGTTAATTACCTTCTTACATAATCATTCCTTATCTCAGCTCAGACTAGTCACTGTCTCTTTCACAAACAGTCACACTTAATGAAGAACATGTTCGTCCTTCGACCAATCAGAATGCAGGAGGGCTCTCTTAATCCTGCCTCTTTGACCAATCAGAGGCCACCACAGGACAAAGATAGACATACCAACAGAGGCACCAAAGTATTGTGACTTTTTCAGCTATCAATCTGCTTCTATGCAATAAACAAACTGCAAAATATGACTCTAAAATCTTTATCTGTTATCTCAGGCTGCTGATGTGAGATCCACCGACCTGTTCATGGAGAACTCTGGCCACGGCTGACGTCCTTCCAAGGTTTTCCAGGCAGCCGATGGAAAAAAAGGAGAGTGATTTTTCTCCTTTCACCCCTCCTCCTTCGATCCTCAGCTCAAACACTCCAGCTGAGAGGCTGAAGACTGAAAGATTTTGCTTGCTTTCAGCACATTTGACCTCACCGTACAGAATCACACCTCATTTCTTCCTATTTTGTGCTTTTTTCTGTTCATTTTATTCAGAGACAGGACAAGAAGAGCTACAGGGATGCTACAAGCCCAAGCTATGTGATCCAGCAATGTCCCTCCTCTTTCCTGCGCTGTGATTGGTCGGCTGGGGGGCAGCAGGAGGCTGTGATTGGCCGGTTGGGCTGTGCGTCTGTCTTAGCAGGGATGAGGATGGGATTTAGTGGTTGGACACACCAGATGCTGTGAATGTGTCCAGGAGGAGAGTTCAGGGATGCTTAACCCTTTACTGACTAATGTGTGCGGTGAAATGGAGTAAAGATGTGTGACAGCTAAGGATTACACTGGTAAAGTCAGAATTATTAGCCCTCCTGAATTATTAGCCCCCTTTATATTTTCCCCAATTTCTGTTTACATTTCTAAACATAATAGTTTAATAACTGATTTCTAATAACTGATTTATTTTATCTTTGCTATGATGACAGTAAATAATATTTGACTAGATATTTTTCAAGACACTTCTATACAGCTTAAAGTGACATTTAAAGGCTTAACTAGGTTAATTAGGCAAGTTATGGTAATTGGGCAAGTCATTGCATAACAGGTTTGTTCTGTAGACAATCAAATTTTTGATTTTGCTTAAAAGGGCTATTAATATTGACCTTAAAATTATTTTAAAAATTAAAAACTGCTTTTCTTCTAGCCGAAATTAAACAAATAAGACTTTCTCCAGAAGAAAAAATATTATAGGAAATACTGTGAAAAATTCCTTGCTCTGTTAAACATCATTTGGGAAATATTTGAAGAAAAATTAAATTAAATTCCCAGGAGGGCGAATCATTTCGACTTCAACTTGACTTCTGTAAAATGTACACTGTAAAAATGCTGGGTTCCTCACAAATTTAGCATATTGTCCCAACACAAATCTATAAAGTTAGCTTATTTGTTTTTAGTGAATTGAACATAAAACATTTAAAATGCCCCCCCCCCCCCCCCCCAAAAAAAAAAAAGCTTATAAATTGTGTTGTTTCAACTCATTTAAATAAGTAGTTTGAACAAGTAGCAAAAGTCATGCGCTTAATACAATGGTCAGTAATTTAGTCTCGCTAATTTTAATTTTGCAAACTATAACTCCAATATCTAACATTTTGTTTTATTTTTTATCTGCATTTTCATTATACAGTTGAAGTCAGAATTATTAGCCTCCCTGAATTACCCCCCAACCCCCCCGTTTATTTTCTTCCCCAATTTCTGTTTAACAGAGAGATTTTTTCAACACATTTCTAAACATAATAGTTTTAATAACTCATTTCTAATAACTGATTTATTTTATCTTTGTCATGATGACAGTAAATAATATTTGACTAGATATTTTTCAAGACACTTCTATACAGCTTAAAGTGACATTTAAAGGCTTAACTAAGTTAATTAGGTTAACTAGGCAGGTTAGGGTAATTAGGCAAGTTATTGTATAATGATGGTTTGTTCTGTAGACTATCAAAAAATATATAGCTTAAAGGGGCTAATAATTTTGACCTTAAAATGCTTTTTTTATTATTAAAAACTGCTTTTATTCCAGCTGAAATAAAACAAATAAGACTTTCTCCAGAAGAAAAAATATTATCAGACATAATGTGAACATTTCCTTGCTCTGTTAAACATCATTTGGGAAATATCTAAAAAAGAAAAACAAATTCAAAGGGGGGCTAATAATTCTGACTACAACTGTATATATGGGTCAAAATGATAATTTTTATGCACATAATACATATTGTCAATTATTTAGTCTTGCTAATTCTAATTTTGCAAACTAAAACTGCAATATCTATAGATTTACTATTATTTTTATTTTCATTGTTTATGAGTCAATTTTTTTTAAATGCACATAATACATATTGTCAGTCCTGCTTATTTTAATTTTGCGAACTAAAATGGCAATAGGCGGTGTGGTGGTGCCGTGGGTAGCGGTGTTGCCTCACAGCAAGAAGGTCGCTGTTTCTAGCCTCGGCTGGGTCAGTTGGCATTTCTGTGTGGAGTTTGCATGTTCTCCCCGTATTGGCGTGGGTTTCCTCCGGGTGCTCCAGTTTCCCCCACAGTCCAAATACACCCTACAAACATGATCTATTACATAAATTAATATGCTAAAATAAGTAATATACCATACATAAAATCATATTATATATGTGTATATGTATGTATGTAGTCGATGTATGTATGTCTTAGAACTATACATACAGTTGAAGTCAGAATTATTAGCCCCTCTTTGAATTTCTTTTTCTTTTTTAGATATTTCCCAAATTATGTTTAACAGAGCAAGGACATTTTCACAGTATGTCTGATAATATTTATTCTTCTGGAGAGAGTTTTATTTGTTTTATTTTGGCTAAAATAAAAGCAGTTTAAATTTTTTTAAAGCCATTTTAGAGTCAAAATTGTTAGCCCCTTTAAGCGTCATATTTTTTTTTTCGATAGTCTACAAAACAAACCATCATTATACAATGACTTGCCTAATTCCCCTAACCTGCCTAGTTAACCAAATTAACCTAGTTAAGCCTTTAAATGTCACTTTAAGCTGTATAGAAGTGTCTTGAAAAATATCTAGCCAAATATTATTTACTGTCATCATGGCAAAGATAAAATAAGTAAGTTATTAGAGATGAGTTATTAAAACTATTATGATTAGAAATGTGTTGAAAAAATCTCTCTGTTAAACAGAAAACGGGAAAAAAATAAACAGGGGTTTAATAATTCAGGGGGGCTAATAATTCTGACTTCAACTGTATGTATGATTTAGAAATATCTAATGTAATGAGTGTTTAAATTAACATAATAATACTAATATAGAATCAAAATAGATTTAGGCTTATGCATTTAAATGAACGAAATGCACAAAAAACATATGGAACAATATGGAGCATTTGATGTATCGATATTTAAAATTGTTTATTTACATATATTTTAAACAAGTTTTTATTAGTTTGGAGATTTTGTTCAATGCTGCATAATAAAATGTAACAAATATAAGTGATTAATGTACTCATACTGCATTAAAATCTATTATTGCATTTGTTTGTATTAAGGTTTAATATTAATAAGCTGGCAGCACGGTGGCGCAGTGGGTAGCACAATCGCCTCACCGCAAGAAGGTCGCTGGTTTGAGCCCCGGCTGGGTCAGTTGGCATTTCTGTGTGGAGTTTGCATGTTCTCCCCATGTTGGCGTGGGTTTCCTCCAGGTGCTCCGGTTTCCCCCACAAGTATAGGTGAAGTATAGGAGTATTGGGTAAGCTAAATCGTCCTTAGCGTATGTGGGTGAATGAGATCTTTCCCAGTGATGGGTTGCAGCTGGAAGGGCATCCGCTGCGTAAAACATATGCTTGGCGGTTCATTCCACTGTGGCGGCCCCATTTTAATGAAGAAAATGAATGAATCAATCAATATTAATAAGCTGTTTTATTCTGATTTTATAATTTTAGATATTTTTTTTGTCTCTTTCATGAATCCTCCAAACCCTGGAAGCTTCCACAGTTGCCTTTTGCAGTCTAAAACAGCATTTTACTATTAATCTTAAACATTAATATCATCAAATCGCACTTTAGCCAATATGTGTTGATGCTAAGTATACTGCTAGCCGTAGTGGGGGACAACCACAACTAATCCTTGATTAAAATGAATTGTTGACTAAAATTAATCCGAAAGATGGATAGATGGATGGATTATGAATGATGTAATTCTAAAAATATGCTCGAGACTAAAGCACATCCGTCGCCTAATGTTTTATAACAATTATTAAAACGCCTCTGTCATGTGTTGATTGTAGTCCTCGATCAGCAGATGGCGTCCTCCATATGCTGTTAAAGCAATAATGTATTTCTCTGTCCAACAGCGCCTCTTAGTGTTGACAATGCGTTAGTGCTTATCCCCGTTAATCCTCTTATTTGTCTGTTTATGAACCACAAGCCAAACTGTTCGCAAATTAACTGTCTAACCTGCTAAGAGGAGTAAATATAATCCTTAGTTACAAGATAATAAATGTAAGGAACACTTAGTCTACCATATGGGATTTCTTTTCCCTTCTCAAGTTTGTTTTCATATCCACGTCTACTAGTGAAAATGCTTTTATTAGAGATTATTATATATATACACAGGGAGTGCAGAATTATTAGGCAAGTTGTATTTTTGAGGATTCATTTTATTATTGAACAACAAAACCCAAACTTTATTGAACCCAAAAAACTCATTAATATCAAAGCTGAATATTTTTGGAAGTAGTTTTTAGTTTGTTTTAGTTTTAGCTATTTTAGGAGGATATCTGTGTGTGCAGGTGACTATTACTGTGCAAAATTATTAGGCAACTTAACAAAACATTCACAAATATACATTTCTGACATTCAAAAACAAAACAAAAACAAATCAGTGACCAATATAGCCACCTTTCTTTGCAAGGACACTCAAAAGCCTGCCATCTATAGTGAACAGATCAAAACACTGACAGAATCCATCAACATTGCATGCAGCAGCAACCACAGCCTCCCAGACACTGTTCAGAGAGGTGTACTGTTTTCCCTCCTTGTAAATCTCACATTTGATGATGGACCACAGGTTCTCTATGGGGTTCAGCTCAGGTGAACAAGGAGGCCATGTCATTTAGTTTTTCTTCTTTTAGACTCTTTCTTGCCAGCCATGCTGTGGAGTACTTGGACGCGTGTGATGGAGCATTGTCCTGCATGAAAGTCATGTTTTTCTTGAAGGATGCAGACTTCTTCCTGTACCACTGCTTGAAGGTGTCTTCCAGAAACTGGCAGTCGGACTGGGAGTTGAGCTTGACTTCATCCTCAACCCGAAAAGGCCCCACAAGCTCATCTTTGATGATACCAGCCCAAACCAGTACTCTACCTTCACCTTGCTGGTGTCTCAGTCGGACTGGAGCTCTCTGCCCTTTACCGATCCAGCCACGGGCCCATCAAGACTCACTCTCATTTCATCAGTCCATAAAACCTTAGAAAAATCAGTCTTGAGATATTTCTTGGCCCAGTCTTGACGTTTCAGCTTGTGTGTCTTGTTCAGTGGTGGTCGTTTTTCAGCCTTTCTTACCTTGGCCATGTCTCTGAGTATTGCACACCTTGTGCTTTTGGGCACTCCAGTGATGTTGCAGCTCTGAAATATAGCAAAACTGGTGGCAAGTGGCATCTTAGCAGCTGCACGCTTGACTTTTCTCAGTTCATGGGCAGTTTATTTTGCGCCTTGGTTTTTCCACACGCTTCTTGCGACCCTGTTGACTATTTTGAATGAAACGCTTGATTGTTCGATGATCACGCTTCAGAAGCTTGACAGTTTTAAGAGTGCTGCATCCCTCTGCAAGATATCTCACTATTTTTGAGTTTTCGGAGCCTGTCAAGTCCTTCTTTTGACCCATTTTGCCAAAGGAAAGGAAGTTGCCTAATAATTATGCACACCTGATATAGGGTGTTGATGTCATTAGACCACACCCCTTCTTATTACAGAGATGCACATCACCTAATATGCTTAATTGGTAGTAGGCTTTTGAGCCTATACAGCTTGGAGTAAGACAACATGCATAAAGAGGATGATGTGGTCAAAATACTCATTTGCCTAATAATTCTGCACTCCCTGTATATATATATATATATATATATATATATATATATATATATATATATATATATATATATATATATATATATATATATATATATATATATATACAGGGCTTGACATTAACTTTTTTGATCACCAGCCACAGTGGCTAGTAGTTTTCCAACATTACTAGCCACTCGCCTTGTTCACTAGCCACAATTGTATTGTTGGGAAAATATATTTTATACACATAAATATGACTTTAACATGCTAAAATTACTTGATTTAGATGTTGCGTTATCTCCACATGCCTCATTCATTTCACTTTTTGTGTGTCCTGTATGAGCTTGCTAAATGTTCATGAGCAAATGGGTCATGGTTTCATAGTATTACAATTAGTTTTTATTTCACATAATTTTCAGAGCCCAAAATGAAGGATTTACCAAATTTATCTCTGACCACACCAAACATAAACAATTAATTATTTCTTAGCCACAAATTTTAAATGTGTCAAAACAAGCAAACTATTGCTGTTTACTATACTTTTTATTTAACAAAACATATGCACAGTGATAACATATGATAATTAAACCACATTACGCAAAAGAAAGCAGGTAATAAACATACCGTGTGATAATGAAAGGATTGTAACGCACACGGTTAACGTTAGACCCATAAATAATCTGTTCAAATAATGGTGAAAGCGAAAGCAACCGGTGCTGCTTACAAAAATACAATTCTGGAGCTCTTGAAAGCAGCAAGACTGTGGGTGCATGTTCATCACTTTTTGTCTAGTCTGTTTGAAAGAGAACCGATCACATCAGCTGTGTTTCTAGACAGAGTTGCTTCACGCAAGGAAACGAGAGCGCGCACGCGTTTTAAACAGTCGCGCGCATCACCTCAGCTGTTAGCGCGAGTGATCGTCCTTTCTTTCATTCGGTATTCATCTGCTTTTTTATTGCTCACGCGAACGCAATTATTTTTGTCAGTCGTATGGCTTCTCAATTCTAATATCGCCTTTGCATGCATATTGGACCATCCTTATATATACACATACAGGCATGGGCAAAAAATAGGGGAGCGCGGGGAACAAAGTAGCGCGGGGTTAAATGTAACACGGAGTTTGCTCAGGGTTAATCATGGCATGCTTCCGAGGTTTTCACCGCAGTGTGGCCAGACGTCTTCCTGCCAATTATTGAAAATTTTCGGCGAAATTTGGATGAGATACACAGGAGAAACCATTTTTGCAGCATAACACTATTTTTTATTATAGTCAATATTTTTTTATTTTGAAAAAATCGGTGAAAGTATGAACGTAAAATCTTATATTGTCGTGATCACTGTCTTCTAGGCTAAAAGATGAAACCATTTTGAAAGATGTATAAAACACACAGTGACTGCTAGCCAGCTTTGAGTAAAACATGACACAGCGGGGTTAGTTGTAACAGGGTATTACAATTAAGCCACACACTGTTGGACACCAATAAAACTAACAAAATATTTTTTTGAATTTTGAGTGTAACGTTGAGAAATTTTTAAATAAAAATGTTCTTTAATAGAAAGTATATTTTTTTATAGAAAAAAAAATATTTTATTGCTAATAATGCAAATAAATGCATTGTATAATAATGAATAAATGGATAATAATGCAAATAAATTCAAATGTGTTTATCCAATAAACAAAAATAAATAAATAAACCCTGTGCTATGTAGAATAAAAAAAAAATGAGCCAATTGCTGAGGAAATACAGCTACTATTTAAAGTAAACTGAATTTAAATTAATTGTGTGAAATCTCTCTTTATAAGCATGTGTTACAAATAACCCTCTGTCTGTTACAACTTGCCCCTCAGGTGGGGTAAATAGTAACATTTTTACTCTTGGCACTTTTGGCAATACTGCACAGAAACCACAGGTCTGGCGATCATAATTCCAGTGCTCATTTGTAGGAGAGGCTTGTGTGTTGTTGGTAAAAAAAAATATGGTTTGTCTAACCCTATTACTTTGTTCATTATTAGACCAAAACCAAAAAGTGTTACTTTGTGCCCCGCTCTCCCCTACATTGAAATGTATTTTAAAATAAAATACCTCAATTTTACTTGTATCAAAATAAACTAAAAAATACAGCAGCCACAAATATCGAAATAAAATATTGTATTTTGTATTTTGAAAATATTACAAAATACTTTTACAAGGGAGCATGAAATTTCTTCACAAACCTTCTATCAATAGGCCTATTCGATCACTGTTAAACTGACTCAGTGAAGTAAACAATGTTTGACACCAATAACATTTCTCTGAGCAAATTTAAGTCAAATTCTCTGCCAACTCTTTCATTTTAGTATAAATGTTGTACAAATGTTATAAAGAAAGTCCTGTCTTGAAGATGATCTCTTTAATCACTGTAAAAAGTCATGTTATGCAGATTATGAGTTGGAACATAGTACTAGCTATATCAATTCATTGTGTTTCTATCCATTGGGTGGCCAGTAAAATTAACACCATCTCTTAACAGTCTCATATTTTAAAAGGGTGATATACGAAGAGTTGGTTTTATTTTTTTGTTCACATTTTTTAAAATAAACCTCTTTCTAAAACTGAGATCTTCAATACTTAATGTAAAATGTAAAAACATAATTCACCTATAGCGCATGTGTTTGGACTGTGGGGGAAACCGGAGCACCCGGAGGAAATCCACACCAACACGGGGAGAACATGCAAACTCCACACAGAAATGCCAGCCAGGACTCGAACCAGTGACTTTATTGCTGTGAGGTGACAGTGCTGACCACTGAGCCATCGTGACACCTTAATTGTGATTTTATTAAATATATAACATGGGTGTATATGTATGTATATATATATATATATATATATATATATATATATATATATATATATATATATATATATATATATATATATATATATATATATATATATATATATATATATATATATATATATATATAGCCATGGATTTTTTTATTCAATTGAGTTAAAGGTTAGATATTTCTAGAATTTCCAGTTTGAGATTATGCCCTGCTGAATTATTAACCACCCTGTTTGTTTTAACCCCCAATTTCTGTTTAACGGAGAGAAGATTTTTTTTTATGTATATATAGTTTTAATAACTCATTTCTAATAACTGATTTATTTTATCTTTGCCATGATGACAGTAAATAATATTTGACTAGATATTTTTCAAGACACTTCTATACAGCTTTTCAAGAGTTCACACTTAGCTGATGATTGATGATAAAAGCTTGTTTGGCATGCTGTCCCGGGAGAGAGCCCTGAGCTTGTAAGATCCTCGAGCCCTTGGCTCCCTCCCGTTTGCAGGGCGATAGGGGAGTTTGAGCTCAGGTAGATCTCGATAAACTCCCCCGGGTTATTCTAGCTGAATGGTGGAAATGGATGACTGAGGAGAGGAGTGCTCTCTCTCAATTTTGTGTGTTCAATTTACTTAGAGTGCATGTTATTTGGACTGTGGGAGGAAACCAGGGACCCCGGGGAAAACCCACGCGAGCACGGGGAGAACAAGCAAACTCCACACAGAAATGTCGTCTGATTTAGTAGGGACTTAAACCAGCGGCATACTTGCTGTGAGGCAACAGTGCTAATCACTGGTCCGCCGTGTCGCCCATCTAAAAAAGAGGGAAAGTAGAGGTGGGTGGGTGGGGTTCTTCAAGACGAAGATATTGAGATAAGAAAACTCTGGTTATTTATAGTGAGTTAGGAGTCATCTGATTGGATAATCGATCATGGGCTAATGCAGGAACAGCTGAGAGCAATCATAAGCATGTGATCCTCTCGAAATTTGTTTATACATAAACTTTACAAAGTGACATTTAAAGGCTTAACTAGGTTAATAAGGTTAACTAGGCAGGTTAGGGTAATTAGGCAAGTTATTGTATAATGATGGTTTGTTCAGACCAGGGGTTCTCAAACTTTTCAGCCCGTGACTCCCAAAATAACAATGCCAGTGACTCGCGACCCCCAATATCCTCTGAGGTGGTTATAAATACAGAAACCTTGCATGCAATGGCACACACACACACCAATAGACCCAAGTCTATTCTTCGTTTAATTTTTTTTTATGTATGTTAGTGCTGTAAATGTGCCAGAAAGTTTAACCTGGTGTTATAAAATCTGCTGCATCTGACGCTATTGCTGTGTCTTTAATATAATGTAATTCCCCCAGGGGTCGCAACCCAATAGAACTAGTAACTATATAGTATATAGTAACTATAATCGACTATTTTTTCTGTAGGTTAAGGATAAAATATGGTAACTCTTATGGTTTAATAAAAATAAATAGATTTTTGGAAATGACCAGGCGACCCCCCCCCCCCCCCCCCCCCCCACCCTCATTGTCCCGCGACCCCTCAGGGGGTCCCAACCCCCACTTTGAGAACCACTGCTGTAGACTATTGAAAAAATATATAGCTTAAAGGGGCTAATAATTTTAGGCTTAAAATGCTTTTAAAAAATTAAAACTGCTTTTATTCTAGCCGAAATAAAACAAAAAAGACTTTCTCCAGAAGGAAAAATATTATCAGACATACTGTGAAAATTTCCTTGCTCTGTTAAACATTTGGGAAATATTTAAAAAAGAAACAAAAATTCAAAGGGGGGCTAATAATTCTGACTTCAACTGTGTATATATTCTTATTATTTATTTATTTATTTATTTCATCCACCTTAAACCTTATTTATCAGGTGGTTTGAGGGAAATTGTTGTGACGTTAGTCTCAAAGGGGAATGAAAAATAGTTTCATGTTATAGACATTCATCATACTCACTGTATGGGACATTCTACCAGAAACGTACATTTTCCCTTATAAAAAAAGTGACAGGGCCTGACCTTTAAGCTTGTTGTCCTTAAAATCATACAAAAGCAAGCATAAAATCATACAATTCAATGATAGAATGCATCCTTGATCACTGCCGGCTTCTGTCACTGTCACTTCTTTTGAGTCATAGCCTCAATATTGCATGCATTTTATGGTAAATGTAATGCAAATCTGACAGAAACATGGAGACAATTGAAAATTTATTTGTATTACATATCTGAAGTATTTATAACTTCATGATTTTAATCAGTTGATGTGAATGATAAACTTAAACTAGCTTTTTCTGAAGTTTTATTTCTTCTAAATAACAGTTTTTAGCGTAACAAAACTATTAAAGCTGTAGGTTCAATTGTGCTGAGGACAAAGACAATGACAGAGTTTGTACATTTGTAAAGTGTTTTAATAAAGAAAAAAAAAATCTGACAACCAAATGAATGACATATTCCTTTACAGAACAGCTCACAGAAATCAACCATCAGTCCATTTTAGACACTTTTAGGATGAAATACTTTATATTCACTGTATTAATGTCTTTATTTCAGGGACAGATGATGTACGTTTCTGGTAGAATGTCCCGTACACTAACAGATCAGGAGGAAAAAAATCTATAGCGAAGTAAAAGGAAGTTCTGGATAATTTTACAAAAGCTCAGCTCAACACTATAGTGAGGTTGAAAATTAATACTTCCCAAGAGAATCACATAATTGCTTTTAAAGTTTGTGTACTTCCTCATTTCAATAATAAAATTCGTTTCAAATGACATATTTTTGTACATGCTTTATAGTACTGTGGTAATCCTTGACGTACTTTGAAATACAAAACAAATATTGTGGTAAACACACAAGAAAGACACATGATTATTCCATGGCTAATAATATCATATTTAGTAATTTAATACTGTACAGGGCGGCACGATGGCTCAGTGGTTAGCACTGTCACCTCACAGAAAGAAGGTCGCTGGTTCGAGTCCCGGCTGGATCAGTTGGCATTTCTGTGTAGAGTTTGCATGTTCTCCCCGTGTTGGCGTGGGTTTCCTCCGGGTGCTCCGGTTTCCCCCACAAGTCCAAAGACATGCGGTACAGGTGAACTGAATAAACTAAATTGGCCATAGTGTATGAGTGTGAATGTGAGTGTATGGATGTTTCCCAGTACTGGGTTGTAGCTGGAAGGGCATTCGCTGCATAAAACATAAGTTGGCGGTTCATTCCACTGTGGGGACCCCTGATGAAAAAAGGGACTAAACTGAAGGAAAAGGAATGAATGAACGTACTGTACATGGCAACTCCTCAGAAACATCAGCATTCAAAAAAATATTTTCATTTAATAGAACTTTAGTTGATCTTTTCTGCACTTTCATTATTGCTGTGTGGTAGCTTAGTGGTTAGCACTCGCCTCACAGCAAGAAGGTCGCTGGTTCAAGTCCCGGCTGGTCCTGTTGGCATTTCTGTGTGGAGTTTGCAAGTTCTCCCCGTGTTGGCGTGGGTTTTCTTCGAGTGCTCCGGTTTCCCCCACAGTCCAAAGACATGCGGTATAGTTGAATTGAATAAACTAAATTGGCCGTAGCAAATGAGTGTGTGTGTTTGTGAGGGTGTATGGGTGTTTCCCAGTGCTGGGATGCGATGGTAAAACCACTGCGTATAACATATGCTGGAATAGTTGGCGGTTCATTCCGCTGTGGCGACCCCTGATAATTGAAGGAAAATGAATGAATGAATGTTATTGTTATCATCATAGGATGAAAGCTACATTGCAAAAAAAGCTTTTCTTAAATCAAGAAAGAATTGAGACAAGCAAAGTATATTGTATTGTTTTCAGAAAAAAAATAGTCAAAATTAAGTGTTTCTCCTTTAAAAAAAAAAAAAAAGCAAAATAATCTGCAAATAGGTTAAACAAAATAATCTTTTTTTCAGTGTGAAATAGGATTATTTTGCTTGCATTGGTTATTTATTTTACTTCTTTACTTGAAAATGCTTCTTGATTTAAGAATTTTTAGATATTTGGACTGTGCTCTCAGAAAAAAAAGGCACACAGTGGTACAAATAATGTTCCTTAACGAGCAGTTTTGTACCTTTGTAAAAGTTGTACCTTATATGGTACAGAAAAGACCTCTTATACTCAGGCCCAGATTAACAGAGATGTATAAAGTACTAGAGACCCAGACTTAAGTAAAAGTACAAGTGCTCTATCAAAAGGTGACTTGAGTAGAAGTTGAAGTGCTCTTTAAGCAAAATACTTAAGTGGAAGTACTAAAGTATTCAACATTTTTTGTACTTAAGTATTGCAAGTAGTTTATTTAAAAATTTACTACTCAAGTACTGAAAGTAAAATTACAAGTATTGCGTTATGTAGTTATTTTAAAAAAAGCAGTCAAAAGACATATTGTTTTGTTTATTTTAAATATCTTTTTTGGGGCACAGGATTAAGCAGAACAAAAAGAACCATGGTTTATGATTTATAAATATATATATGATGGGTCAAAAACACCATTCAGCATTCAATGTGAACATTGCAGCATGATATGAACCGCGGGTAGCTAACGGTAGTTAACTTATCTAGCTCTTATGGATAGCTCAGACTGCTGTTTTGTGTATTATATTATCTTTAACTTGACATGTTTCTTCAAATCTGACGGTAGAGTATGCACTTCATTCTATATGAACTGTCTTTCACTCCGACAAATGCAAACATTGGCTCTGAATAGGGTCACGGGTGGTCTTTTTCCTCATAGCCACAAACAGTTGAAAGTGAAGGAGTTGAAGGTGGAATTTCTGGGTTTTTTATGTCTAAAACAAACTAAAGTGCTCTCAATGCAGGCAGGCAGCACTGTCTTCTTTGATCGTCTGATCAATGAATGATTGATTCATAACATTTTTATAATTGTAACGAGTAACTATGCAACATAAAAAATCTACTGGAGTAAAAGTATTAAGCTCATCAAAAATATGGACTGAAGTAAAAGTAGAAGTAGGAGAAAAACAGTACAGTTGAGTACAGTTACAACCTTTTAGTACTTAAGTACAGTAGTGAAGTAGTTCTACTTCGTTACTATACATCTCTGCAGATTAAGAATTCAGAGGCCCCTGGGCACAATGTCTTGTAGGCCCCCCTACAAGGCCGCACCCCTATAGTTGAATTAAAAAATAAGATTAATATAATATTTGATATTAAAATTACACTCTTCACTTTCGCCAATTGGTGAAGTTTTTTCCTCGCCGCTGTCGCCTCTGGCTTGCATGGTTTGGGATCTGTAGAGCTGCACATCGATGGAATTGCTATTCAGTGTTTGGACTCTCAGTAATGATTATTAACCCACACTGAACTGAGCTAAACTGAACTGAACTTAATCTCTGAAAACTGAACTGACACTGTTTCAATTCACCATAATCTTCCATGTGAAGCTGCTTTGACACAATCTACATTGTATAAGCGCTATACAAATAAAGGTGAATTGAATTGAATTGAATTTTTTAAATAAAGTTAATCTATAATATTTTGCCCACATTTTTAAAATAAATGACTTAGTACATATATTTATAGTCAACAAAGATTTACCTGATTTTAAAAGCATTTAAAGCACACTTTGATAAAAAAAAAATACTAATAAAACTAGTGAAATTTAATGGTTTTTAAAATAGACGTGTTCAAGTTCACTGAAGCAGTACTAAAAAATTACATTGAAGGGTATTTTTAATGTATAACTTCTACAAACTTAAAATGAATATGATTTGGATATAACACCTTTCCAATCTAGTTCTATGAATCTGAGTCCTCCATAATACACACACTTATTAATGATTCCTACTGTCTCCCTCGTGATGAAGAAGAGTAGGCAAAAACCACTTGATTATAAGGCTGAAAGTATCCGAAATCACACACACTGTACCAGTTCTCTCCTGTCTCTCTCCTCTTCAGGGGCTTTTTCTGTCTCTCTCTGTCTCTCTCTCTCCATGAGGTCGGAGAATATGGGTGAAGCAGGGCGACTAACATTGTAAATACAGATTAATTATATTAAGATGTCGCTAACATTTAACACCAGGTGGAAAATAACTGTTTATAGAATATTTATAATTATTATTATCCTTATTAAATACCTTGTGACTCATTTCATATATGTTATTTAAATATTTAAACTAAAACATTTCCTTTCTATTGAAAAAAAATGTATTGCCAATCTGCTATGTAATGGGGGAAAAAGAAGAACATGTTCATTAGTCGCTGGATTCGAATCGGGTTCATGATTGATCGCCTCAAAACACATATCCATGCTCTTTACGAGCTACGCCACTCCCACCTGCTGTCTACTGCACTCTGTAGTTATGTTGACTCTGTCTATTAAACGGCGCTGGCGGGAAGCACTCAACTAGCTTATTACAACGAGGTGCGCTATTTGCACTTAGCCTAAATAGACACTCCAAAATCAGCATTTTTTTCCCCCCCTCGCAGGGGCCCCAAGTGCGCACGGGCCCCTGGGCCTGTGCCCATAATGCCCATTGGTTAATCCGGCCCTGCTTATACTGTTCTGTACCTTTTATGGTACAACTGAAATGAAGCTACACGATTGTTCTCATATAAACAACTCCTTCTTTATTACAATATCTGTGAAAATAAATATTACTGGAAAGACAAAGTGATGAACAAATTATGAATAATTTCCATATTAAAACATGAATCATCATTTAAAAGCATATAATACACTAATAATTAAGTTCTACAATACAAAAACAACTGGTAAAACAAAACTAGAGGTATTGCAAACTAAACATTTAAGGCATTTTTTATAAACACTTGGTAAGCATTTTCTGATAAATACAGTTTCATTATTGATATCCACACCTTTTGGCGTTTGCTTTACATGCGTGAGCTGGCAGAAGTCCTGCACATACAAAGTGTTCATGCAGACATTTTAGCATTGTAAAACTAATCAAACATTGTGCATCTCATTACAATACTTTTGCATAATTCTATTTCTATTTTAAAATTAAGTAAATTAAATGTGATTAAGATATTGTGTGAAAATTGGAGAAATAAAAAGTTTTATATTGTACATGGGAGAATGTGTTTCTGTAACTTTTTTGTGAAAAGTGTTGTGAAATGTTTAAGCAAGGCAAGGCAAGTTTATTTATGTAGCACATTTCATACACAGTGGCAATTCAAAGTGTTTTACATAAACAATAATAAAAAGACAAGTATAAGAAAATAAAATAAAAAAGCAAATAATAAGAATGATTAAAATCAGATAAAAATGTGTTAAAACTAAATGAAAAGAAAAGAAAGACACAATAGTGCGATCTGTGGGATGTAGCACAGTGCTCATTCAGTAAAGGCACAGCTAAACAGATGTGTTTTCAGTCTTGATTTGAATGTGCCTAATGTTGGAGCACATCTGATCACACGTTTAGCAAAAAAATAGATCTTTTGATTTATGTTAAAGTATTGTTTAGTCTTTATTGTAAATGGAAAAGGTAAAACTTTTTAAAAACATTGTTTAAAATATATTTGATGTTTTATAGTTACTGAAAAGAAATTGACGCATTTTGGATATTAAAATGCCTTTAAATAGTTCCTTAAGAAACACATTTGACACTGTTAAGGTACAAAGTGTCTTGTCACTGTAGTGGTACCTTCATGGATCACATTTGTTTCTTTGATAAAGGTACAATATTGTATCTGCAGGTTTTAAAAACCAAAGGTACATTTTGGTTTCCCATTGTACAAATCATGTCCTTAAAGATACCAACTGCAATGGTTCAAATTTGTTTCTTTGTCTTAAGGTACAATTCTGTTCCATGAAAAGGTACTGCCCGCTGGGTCAGTTGGCGTTTCTGTGTGGAGTTTGCATGTTCTCCCTGCGTTCGCATGGGTTTCCTCCGGGTGCTCTGGTTTCCCCCACAGTTCAAAGACATGCACTTAAGGAGAATTGGGTAGGCTAAATTGACCCCAGATTAATAAAGGGACTAAGCCGAAAAGAAAATGAATGGATGAATGTTACATAAAGGAGTATAGTTCACTTCCCTAATGAAAACTGTCACTAATTACTGACCCTTCTTGTTTCAAACCTTTTTGACTTTCTTTTTAGGTTTCTGTCTGCATTTCTGTTGACACAAAAGAAGATATTTTGAAAAATGATGGTATCCGAACAGTTGATGGTCACCATTGGATTCCATAGGGGTAAAATACAATGGAAGTCAATGGTGACCATTAACTGGAAGTGGAAGTTAAAGGTAATCAATCATTCTGGAAGTGAGCAACTGCTTTATACAGGAACCCCACGGGTCATGGACTTTCTGGGATATCATGGATTTTTTTAAAGTGTCTATTCCAAACATTGAACATTGGAATATGTCCAAGTTATGAAATATCAGACATTTTTACCAGTTTGTTGATCAGATTGATTCATTAATTCATAGACAATAATGTCTGTTTGCATTATAATTTAAGTAATTTACATTTATGTTTAATTTGTTTCTTCCTCAGCAATACCATAGTTATTTGTACACAAGATTTTGGTTAGTCAAACAAACATTACCAAAATATAGTTTCCTTTTTTAATAACAATAAGCGAATTATCGGTTTGTAAACATTCAGGATGTGCGCGCATTGAGGTTGCAGAAAAAAAACGGGAGCACTAGCATTTACAGCGAGGGAATGACATCCGATGCAGTTCAGAGTTTGTTGGTGTATTAGAGATAAGTTATTGATTACATATTATATATACTGTTTACATAATGCTTTCAGCGTATTATAACAGCTTGTCCCCCAATGATAAGCACAGTTATTCAGCAAAATTTGCGATAGCACTTTCCCAATGGATATTGGATAAGACGAAATGGCCGAGCATCCAGCCCCAAATATATAGCTATCTCATTGAAACTCCAAATGATTTTACAGGAGAGAAGTTAAAGGCCTACAAGTCTTTGGATGCCTACAATTTTGTTCTGTGTGGTCATGTGCAAGAAATAATGTTCCATGATTACCAGATTCAAAACTTTGTAGTGCTAAAAAACGAAGTTCTGCCAAGCCAAAGACAAAGAAAAAAGACGGAACTGAACAAACAACTGCATTTTGACAGCAAACTGCACCTGTACGGCAGGGTATGTGAACTTAGATTTTTACATTTCATTCTAAGCATTCAGTGTCCGCAGTTTAATTGACCATATTTAACTGTTTTTGCTGAAATCATTGGTGCAATCAAAAACGAGGAATGTGTATGATTCAGCATAGCGTGAACTTACCTGATATAAAACGAGAACTGCAGAGTCCAGCATTTTTAATTAGGTCCTCACTCCATTCAGTTCTTCTGATGGTTGTTAGCCAAAGACGTCTGTGGTTGGCATTAAAAGCAGTGTGGTGTACGATAAAATTTAAGTTTTCTATTTTTGGACTTTTGATTTTGGCATCCTACCGCACAACAAGACATGTTTGCTATTGCAACCGTTTTTTTTTGCAACCAGTATGCACGGTTGAACCCGTGCGACGTCATGTGTGACGTAGGTTGGTAATTCCCCTATAGAAATATCAGTTGTTTTTGTTGTCACGTCTATACAAGGGCGGATTTAACCAATAAGAGAGGTAAGCGGCTGCTTAGGGCTAGGCATGGGACGATAACCGTTTTCAAGGTATACCGCGGTTTGGAAAAGTCAAGGTTATCATACCGCCAAAATTTTCTCTAATACCGTTCCTAAGGTATGTGTAAGATTTTTTTTTTTTACATTTTTTTTAACAACAGCATCTCCAGCAGAAAAGATATCCAAAGATGCCGTTTTAAATTTGTGTTTTTGAAACTAATGAAGACAGCATAGGTCAATGATTCATTTTCATTATTTAGCCTGGCACGTTTACTGCTTCAAAATATTATAAATGTTTCTCAAAATAAAATATATTGTGTTCAAAGGGGAAATTTTTTTTAGTTTTTTACCCAGACATTTTAAAAGAATATATTTTAGCGCAGTAATCACAATACCGTGATACCGTAAAACCGTGATATTTTTATCCAAGGTTATCATACCGTCAGAATCTTACACCGGCCCATGCCTACTTAGGGCTCCAGGAGATCTAGGGGCCCCAATAAATTTTCCATCGGCTTAGTCTCTGATTTATCAGGAGTTGACACGGCGGAATGAACCCCCAACTATTCCAGCAAATGTTTTTACGCAGCGGATGCCCTTCCAGCCGCAACCCACAGTCCAGCAGTCAAATCAGGTAAAGATTTAGTTTTAAAAACGAAATAGTCTATTTATTATTTTAGTTGTGAATTCATTTGAAGGAAACAAATCATTTAAGATGTAGAGATTGCATTATGATAAAATGAAATGGAGATTGAGTGATATAAGAAGAAATAAATATATAAATACAAGTACAAAGGGTGCATTTTAGGATTGTTGGGGCCCCTTGAGTGGAATTGCTTAGGCCCCCAAATATTAAAGTTGGTTATGCTCACACATTGGCTTAGTGACAACTTGAGACATGCTCTCTATATTGTTTAGCATGTTACTTTGAATATTCTGAAATCACGTGCAAGTTTGACTTCAAAACAACATTAGCACTATTTATTTGACTGTGAACGATGTTGTACTACTTTGGTAGTCATTGGCTGCTAATATGATTTAACTATTCAGAATTTGCAAAGAATACTTTTCTGAAATGATATTATTAATATAATTATTAATATAAATCACTAAATTTGCACTTGTGTCTGTATCGAAAACTGTCTTTGAAGTATAGCTAAACCCACAGAGAAAAATCTGTTCTGTAGTAAATTGTGACAAAGGCTCAGTCTTCTCCATAAAGTCTTTGCTCAGGTTTATGTATTAATGGCATATAGGTTGTATAATATAAAAAAAATGTGAAGCATTCAAAAAAAGTACATCAGTGTATTCAAATGTTGCTAAATTGGCTTGGAAATGTTTCTGTCAATTCCATTCCTGCGTAAGAGCGTCGCTCGCCCGTGCGCTGCGGCGTGGGGTTTCCCAGGGCAGACTGCAGGGTTACCGCGCCCATCTCCGTCTGATGGCCGGATGAGAGGTGAACTGAACTGGAGAGAAGTGCTCCTTCAAGGAAGGCAACGGGAAGTAGCCACCGACGGACTTATTCGTTGACCAAAGTCTGCAGTCGGACATTTATGAGTGCAGTTTTTCCTCGCAGTTGAGATCCCCCCTCGCACAAGCTCATTTCCCGCCGCCGGAGCGAGTTTTGTCGCTGTGGAAGTGGACTCGGTACTTCTCCCGCTGCTAGTTAGCGAGCTAGCTCGTCTTGTTCGTTGATGCGTGGATTTGACAGCCACACCATCGTTTTTTTCGGTCAATGCCATATAAACGAAGGCCATTTACGACTGAGAACAGGTATGGAACACTATGTGTTTATTTCAAATGTGTGGAACTGATTGTTTCGTTCAAATCGGGTGAATTTTTGGATAAAATGCTGGTCACCATAGAGAATGAAGGGGGGTGGGGTGAGGCGCAGGTAGCGGCTAGCCAAGGGATTTACATACACAACAATGGCAGGCAAATATGCGAAAACGGTTGTTTTAAACCGTTATCAGCGTGTGTGTGTTTTATTTGTGAATTTATAGTGCATTTAATCTCTCGCTCGGTCATTATGGCGTGAACGGAGTCGGTCGACTTAACCGGAGGCCGTTTTGTGCGAGTTCGCTTGCTAGCACCCAAAAATCGGCGTTACTCCAAAAATTAAACCAATCGATGTTTGGGGGAATTCAGTCATGTGCTTGATAAGAGTATTTTAATAGCCATGAAGATTGCTTTTTATATTAAGTGGTAGGGGTTTAGGTTGGAGGCTGGTCTGTAAGCTAACAGGCTAATTACCGGAGCTTCTGCTGGCAAAATATTCGGCTTTTCAGCCCAGCTAGGCCTTCCTCTGTGTTACAGAATCGAGGATTTTTTTTGTTAGGCAAATGCTGGTTAACACACTCTCGTGTACTAGAAGCGAATATTGATTGAAATGCAGTCGGTAAATAAAGATTAGCCATTTATTTGTTCACCCGATCGTCTATTGCAATCTACACCATCTGGCTGTACATTACAAGCCGTTCTAGTGTGTTTTCCCCTACATACATTTACATGGAGATGGATTTATTACGAGTCCAAATGGCGTAATCCGAAATCCCGTGTGCATTTAAGCGACTTAGCCTGTGTTAATGTTTATTGCGTTAAGTGTGCGCTGCTTGTTTTAATTACTCTTTCAAACAACATAATTGGATTTCATTAAGCCTGTGTTTAAAGGGCCTTTGCTGTACAGGTATATAGGTGCACTGCCTCCCTTCCCTACATCTCAGTGATGCTCCGCTTCGATCCTCACTGAACTGCTTTTGCTAATGATAAAGACGTGTTAAAAAAAACATGCTAGATGTGTTTTCTCCTGCGATCGTGTATATCAGAGTAATGCAGCAAAGAGCTTTGCAGCTCTTCAGATACGCGAAATGAATGGAGCCCGATGGCCTTTATTATCGCTGCTGGAATATTTTAAGAACGGGCTAGCAGCTCAGTATTGAGGTCACTATTAAGGGATTGGTCGGGGAAATATAGGCTATGGGATAAATATGTTGCGCCCCCCTCCTTTTCCCCTACCGATCGAGTTTGCCTTTCTCTTTGCTGGCATTTAGATAAAGGAACACCGTTCATGAATAAATAAACGGAATCAATGAATTCTTCAATGTGGGGCCCAAGAACAAGATGGCGTCCGTAGCCTCTCTCCGGCTTCCCTCTCCGCACTCATATCAGCATGCCGTTCATTTAACCCGCTGAAACGCCAAGAAAAAGGGCAGTTCTGCTATAAAACGCAGCTCATTGTTTTAAAAACGATTCCATGAACATATTTTGACGCTGGAGTTAATCGTTTTTTAATAAAAAGCTCTTTGTGTGGCACCTTAAGCTGCACAACCTCATCCTTTATGACGCGAAATGAAATTGTGAAATATCAAATCGTATTTCGAGTACTACGTGACGGGATCGTTCACATTTTGTTGATTTTAACTCGTGCTTCTGGTCTTATAAATGTACATTTCTCTTCAGTCATGCACATAAGCTCTCACAATACCCTTTTGTGTTTAGGTAATGCAATTTTGTGTGATTTTTATATTAAAACAAAAGTGAAATGAGTGATTCATTGCTCATATTGTTTTTAACTCCCTCCCAGACATCCTGCTTTTTGTTGGTTCGTTTGCTTGTCATAGTTATTATAGTCATTGTTCATGTTTTACTCAACAGTGTTACATTTGCTGAAGCATTACTTGTAATCCATTTGCATTATACGTTGGAAATGCTTTGTCATCTGCATTGATACACATGCATTTTTGTAATTGTGGATGGGCATGGGCTGGTATAAGATTCTGACGGTATGATAACCTTGGATAAAAATATCACGGTATTATGATTACTGCTCTTTAAATGTCTGGGTAAAAAACTAAAACTTTTTCCCCTTTTGAACACTGTTTTATTTTGAGAAACATTTAAAATATTTTGTTAGAGTAAACATGTCAGGCTAAATGAATTATTGACTTGCTGTCTTTATTTGTTTCAAAAACAGATTTTTTACAATTTTTGCTGAAGATACTGCTGTCCTTAAAAAAACAAAAAAAAAACTTAATAAATAATTATAAATGCCTGGGTAAAAAAAACTTTTTTTTTTTTCGCTTTTGAGCACAATATATTTTATTTTGAGAAACATTTAAAATATTTTGGAAGAGTAAACATGTCAGTCTAAATGAATAATTGACTTCTGCTGTCTTCATTTTTTTTACAATTTAAAATGGCATCTTTTCTGCTGAAGATACTGCTGTCCTGAAAACAAAACAAAAAAATGTCAATAAAAAACTTACACATAGCTTAGGAATGGTATTGCAGAAAACTTTAACAGTTTTAAAACCTTGACTTTTCCAAACCGCGGTATACCTTGAAAACTGTTATCTTCCCATGCCTAATTGTGGATAACTAAAAGCATCAGTTTGATTCCCATTGGGCACCTCTGAAGCTGATATGTGTACAACTATGATGGAATAATTGAAATCTATTCAGATAATGTAATTTCTGAATATCCTGTTTCAGTTTCACAGCAACACCCATTTGCTTTGCAGTTATTTTGAAGACAGCATGTTGAGATTTGAGCAATTGCATGCAAATGTCAGCCTTGGCATGAAAAAACTAAGCTTTAACCAAAATAGTGAAACCGTTTCTACATTTTTGGTGTAAGCAAGTATTTAACAGTACTGAAAAACTACTCAAATGTCTCCCTCGATGTTTTCAAACTATTATATTTGATTTAGCAAAGTCGCACAAGTGGCAATTTCACATCTGTCACGTCCATAACTAAGAGCTTCACATCCATTACAAAACTTTTACCTCAGAAATGCAAAGATCTAAAATGAAATCAATCATGTTTGTTCTATAGACAACTCTTATCCTTTTGATTAGCATTGTTTCTTTTTGGTTGTGCAGTTTCATTCATAGTATTTTTACAAAGTATGTTGTATACTGTAAACGTGCAGACTTTTTTCATCACATCCATAACGCACGTTTATTTTCCCTCATTTAAAATATAAAACATGTTTACAGATTGATATTTTTCTGATAATATAACTCTGTGGTTAGTTATTTGGGAAATTATAATAATGGATTTTTCAATGTAATGTCAACATATACTTTCTCTGTGAATTTAGGTTTTGAGATTTTACTGCAAATGTCACATCCATAATGTTGGAATTGCTCATTTTTTAATATTTTTATTACGTTTTTGCCCCCTCCAAAAATAATTTCTGTCTTTAACGTCACTTTTATTTGCATGAATGATAGCTATAAGTTGGTCTAGCGTAAATAATAAAAGTGTAGTAAATACTTTAATACAGAGGTTAAGCTCCCCTGAAACACTACCACAAATTCTTGGACTGCAAGCCCAGCTCTGGACAGCTGTTTTTCCATGGGTGACGCTGAGAGGGATTATAGATTTACTGTACGTGGATTTTAGCTTTTAGGATTACAGGCTTGGATAGTGATAGTGCTGGTTACTGTCTTTTCTATGATCCAGCTTTAGCGATATGCATTTTATTTTTCTTTTGTTAATACCTAATAAGCCGCAACGTCCTCAAAACATTTGGAGTAATTCATGTTGATGGAATAAAGATCGTCAAATGAATCGTTTTAAATGTGTTCAGATCAGCAAGAAAAAAGGGTTTGGTAAAATAAATGTTTTCTAAAAGGATCTAAGAAGGAGTTGCCCTAAAGTGACCTGAGAATACGCAGTCTGTGGCACCTTTAGGCCATTTCTTACAGCTCTCTTTTTGTCCTGCAGTCAGCTGACTCTGATCAAGTGTTTGTTGAGAGGGTGAGATTGAGCTCTGCTTGCACATATGTTGATGCCTTACTGCATTTAGCCATTCGACTTTGCTTTTGTGCTATCTTTGCATCTGGCCTTTGGCACAGCATATTCAGTATTTATGCATAATGAAGTTTCATTTCGGCAAAGTGCGAGCCCTGCTCTTGATTTTGAACACTGAACTACATTGTTAAATTCTAGGTTTGTATAAATTGATGACCATATTATAATCTGTCATTGTTAAAGTGGTTTTTATAACAGGATGATTAAGCTAATACTGTAAATAAGTAATATTTGAGCTCTTTTTACGGGTTTTAAATAATAATTGAGAAGTGGTCATCAACTGTTGGTATTTAAACTTTTTTTATGTGCATCAGTCTGAATAGGTTACTTTTGGAGGCATTTAACTTTGGAGTTCAAGCCGTAGGGTTTGTTTGTGCTCAAATGTGTAGTGTGTATTTCTAAAAAAATATTTGAAGTGGTCATATTAGTTTTTTTTGTTCATGTATAATGACAAGAGATTGTTTTTAAAGCTGAAGTTGTAGCCTTTCTTGTTTTCAGACATAAGCAAATACATTTTGACCGGGAGGTTATTGTCATTAGGCTGATATTGATGCTGATAGTTTGAAATTGGAAATCTGTACAATTAGTGTTGTGGAAACATAATTTTTTTATTATTATTAAAGTTCTACAATCTTTAAATGCATGTATTTTTCCTAAAAAATCCAAATATAAATTGTACTTTTGAATTGGCGATTTAATTGTCGACTTTTTTTACAACTAGAATTTTAATATTGATATCTTCATCTTGGGTTTCACTGTTAAATGAGAACTGAAGGTGAGGTGAGGGACTTACCTTTTGTAACCATGTCATTTTGATCAGCAAGATTAGAGGACTTAGGCGTATTGTCTTGATACGGGTCCATTTAAGAGGTCAGCCAATCAGGAACAGGCAAGAGTATAGGAAAGGATAAGACATTGACCAAGAGAAACATTTTCTGGCTGTCAAACACAAGGAGCCTTGTGTGAGCCGCATAAGGTAAGAAATTTGAAGTATAACCTGGAACTTTTAAAGGTTTTGGCCATGGTTTAGTAATTCCAGCATCTTAAGATTTTCTCCGCATGTAGCAGGAAGGAGATGTGCTCGTTGTCTTTAGCATACTTTCAATATTTTATCTCTAAGATTTAGAGCGTGTTTTTAGACTTGTTAAATTTTTTGTCTGTTTCCTTGTTACCATTATCAGTTTCTGTGGTGTTTGCTATGCATGTGAATTTCTAAACATTTGTAATGTTTTGATCGCCAAGAAAACCACCTTCATTGGATGCTTGATCCTTTCATTGGGTTGTGTTCATGAAAACACTCCAAAATGTTTGTTTTCTTTCAATATGGTATTAGCTTAGTTCATTTATGCAGTTAACTTTCACTTTTCAAACATGGAGCCATTGATTTCACAATTAGGGCATGGCATAATGCACCAGAGGCCAATGGCAATTACAGGAAATGGATCCAACCAAATTTGTAGTGCTCCAGTTAGATTGCCTGACCACAGACATCTGGGAGTAACAAGCATATGTGTGGCTTCCCTCTTATATAGTGCTAATATCACTCAGAAGTATTGCTAATTGCTTCACAGTCCTCAGCTGACCCATAGAGCTTGAAAAGGTTGTGATTGTCATTATTTTTTCATCCTTTCTCCTTTCCTGGCCTTGATGATGTTCTTTGCTCAAGCTTGAACCTTCATTCATCTTGCTCAAATCTGACAACTGAGATCAGACTAATGGAAAAGATGATGGCTGCTTGAGAGTCGAGATATTGTGCAGCTGCAAATTGTTCTATATTTGAATTAAAAGTCATTTTTCTTGACTCCTTTTTAAAGTAGGTCATATGATGATGGCCTAGAATGGCCAATTCTCAAACGTTTTGTAGTACACGAGAAGACAATGCAAAGTGGCATGTTTTTTAAAAGCTGGTTGGATTGAGTTGTTGAATTGCCTGCCAAAAACAAATTTAAATCAATATTTCTGCATATAAAAAGGGAATTTCGGATGTTTTAGCTGGCCAAAACAAAACCCCTGCAATTATTTTGCATGCTCCAGCACTTTAAAGTACCATCGATAAATGCCCATGAATGCAGCTTGGCCTTAGCTGCTCATCCAAATCTTCCTCAATATATTTTTAGAATCCGAGTATAATGCAGAATTCTTGGCTATGTGTGTGTGCACGTTGCACAATACATGCATCAAACTTGAAGTGTTTGCTGTTCGTCATTGCATTCTTGCAGATCCTTTCCTCGCTCTTCACCTATCTCTAAAATTAATCCCGTCATTAGCTGCCTTTCTCCAGCGTTAAATGCGCACACTCCGATGGCCCATTAAAACAGCTGCCTTCATCAGCCGTTTGTCTGAGCGCATGAAGGATTTGGGTCAGCAGGATAGGTGCTGCTCTTCCGATCAGTGTCCCCGGTGTGTCTTAACTGGATTTGCCTGAAGGAGCTGAATCAAGCGTGTCCCAGGATTATGTCAATGACACTGTGGAGAGAGAGCGAGAGAGGTGTGAAAACACGGCTGTGGGCTGGGAACGTTAATAGGATGAGAGCTGGCCTAGAAGTACTCGCTGTTGTCGGTCGAGTGTGTTTGCGCTAAATCAAGATTAAAATGGACAGGCTTTAAGGGTTTCACAGTGCGTTGGGTTATTTTTATAAAGGAATCGCTGTTTGGAATCAGCATGGGAAAGCAGCACTTTGATTAGACGGAAGAATAGTTGCTGGCTTCCTTGGTCAGCATTTTAAGCTTTAATGCTAGCTCTTAGTTGCCATTGGCCTTTTGAGTAAAATGAAATTCGCAGTTTTTACATTATTCACATTCACATCATATTTTGTAAATGCTCCGCCTTTGAAATGACCCTTTCCCTTTTAGCTGATGTCATCAAGCCCCCCTAATTTTTTCAGCCCCTCCCTCCAACCACATGACCCCATTCTTGAATGTAGCGCCCAGTTTTCATCATCCAATCAATTCCCAATGGGTAAAATCGAGTCCTGCCCTATATTCTCTTTGAATATCCTGTTACTCTAGTAATATGCCACTTTAAGATGGTTATAAAATGGTGTTTTAGAATTTAGGATGTGTGTGTATATGTGTATATATAATTTATTATTATTATTTTTTTAATCTCGCTAAATGTTGTCATAATAAAAAGAGAATCACAGCTTGTGCTGTTGTTTCCTTTACTTCTGCATTTTTCATTAGGGAGCAACAACTCATTTCACCACAAGAGGAAATGGTTCTTTAGTTGCTTTCAGTAGCTAATGTGGTGGTTGGGGGGGGTTTGGCTTTACACCCTTATGTATTGATAAACAATCAACTGGCCAGTCCATTAACCAATGGTACACGCCATGCTAAATGCAGTGAATATTCCTTCTGTTGGTGAGCATTATGTGCGTTTCAGTATTTGATGCTTGCATGGTTTATATTCTTAAAACAAAATCCACATTTAAGTGCAAATTTTTGTTAGTTCAGCATCTGAAAATGGTCAGATATCTTCCTTTTTAATCTGTGCATTGATCTGGATTAGATCCTTAATGTTTCTTCTGTCTCTTTCTGTGCTGCAGATCAGAACGTGTCCCGGCAGTAGGAGAGAGGCAGAGCTTTAGAAGAGGAAAATGAGTGAACTGGACCAGTTACGCCAGGAGGCTGAGCAGCTGAAGAACCAGATCAGAGTGAGCACCTCTCTGAAATTAAACTTGACTGCGTCCCAAAACCATATCTGTATCACAGTGAATATAGTTTAATTGTATATTATATAATGCAACTGGGACAATTTTTGTAAAATGACATTAGTGGTATGATCCTAATAATAATCTTAATGGATAATATATTTGCCACGTTGATACCAGTCTTAATACTCAGGAAAATGGCTAAAATATCTGCTTATTATTCAGTTTATAACATATTGTTAACATATAATATTATTTTCAATTGAAATATTAATGAAAATAATGTTCATGTTCATCAGGGGTGTTTTTTTCTTCATATCAATAATATTTTTTTTGTATTTTCTCATCCCATCAGTTGGATGACTGATGTAAATGTGTAAATTTGTGGAAAAATATGGAAAAAGCTTCACCATGGCAGAAGTTACAAATGTGTGGTTCCTACAGGAACCTAGTAATACCGCAACAAGGCTATTGTAAAATGAAGTAGAGTGAAATTGCAAAATGTCTTTAATAAATTTAAGGCCATCCCAATTTTTCCAAGTTTAACTTGAAACTAGTGTTGTCACGATACTGGAATTTGATACCAAACGGTACAGAAATTTTAAAAAGGTCCATTTTCCACTAACATTTAAGCGCTGTTCAGCACGTTCTTAAACAGCGCTAATTTGCCAATGTGTTCATGTGCCCGACAGAAATGACTGTGATTGGCCGTGAAGGTCATCAGTTCACCGAACTCACCACTAGGATTGCACGATTTACCGGTACTATGCTAGTATCGCGATACTATGGCTCCAAAATAATGGCGGTGCCACTGTAGTTTGTAAACGGTAGTATCGTCATTAACGGTCTATTTACAATAGATAATGTCTATAATGTAAATAGGAAAAGTCACTAAAATGCTCACACGTTTGTGCAACAATAGACCATTTTATTTTAATAGTCTGTGGAGCCCTTTAAGGTTGCACCTTTTCTGGCATTTCAAACGCACACCTGAGTCGGTTTATTTCTGTTCCTGTCACTATGATTTAGGAGCTATAACAAACGCAACAATCTCTTAAAAAGAACGACTCACAAAGGGAAATTTTGAATTACTTTGTTACCTAATAAGACTGAAAAAAATGCTGAAAAACCCAAAATGGCAACAGGAAACATTGAAACAATTTTTGAACACTTCATACTGTATAGCCAAATTTTGTTGGAAAAATGCTATTTTTGTAACAAATTTTGTTTGGTATAATTTGTATCTTTATTTTAATGTATGTTTTGGCCAGTTATCTACAAAATAAAAAGAATGAATACATTTAAGGTGAAGTGACGTAATAATACAAATAATAGTGCAAATAATACTTTTTTCAATAATAAGGGAATTATAAGTTTAACTCAAGTAAAGCTATTATAACATGTAAAATATAGTATTTCTGACAATTTTCTTTATAATTTGAGTTATGAATTACAGTATCGCAATACTACTTGGTATCATGATACTTCAGCTGGTATAGTATTATAAGATGATTTAATGCTATTGCGACAACCCTACTCCCCGCTGTTTACTGAGTCTAACTACTGATACAGGGACACTGGAGCGTTTTAAAGCCCAGAAGATCAGCTGGTCTGTTTATAAGCTGACAAACGCACGATCCGCTGAAGAATCGACTGCTCTTCATGGCTTTAAAACTCTCCAGTGTTGTTGTATCTGTAGTTACGCTGAGTAAACAGCAGTGAGTCAGTGAACTGATGACCTTCACGGCCAGTCACAGTCATTTCTGTTGAGCATGTGAACACAATGGCAAATCAGCGCTGTTTAAGAATGCACTGAAATGTTAGCGGGAGATGGATGTTTTTAAAACCTTCAGTACTTCAGTAATCGTGGCAACGCCACTTGAAACCATTTAAACTGGTTTACTTGGTCCTCAATTTAAAGATAAAGTTGAAGTTTTAAATGCATAAATGTAAATTTATACGAATTGTACAATCATACATAATCAAATAGTATTTTCAGATGCTGATTAATGCAGACTGTGACCTCTTTTACTTGTTTTTTTTTTAACGTTTGCTGATCACATGTCTTATTTATGGTGATAGAATCTTTACCAATTCGGTTTTATCAAAACTAGACTTGCTTCAAAAACAGTTACAAATGTACATACGTGCAAGAGCCTTATGTTTATTTTTGTCTTTCGCTGCTTATTACCTGGTAGTATCTTGTTACTCAAGAATATTTGCATAAACAAAAGACATTTAAATACAGAGGGTGGTCATTTACATAGTTTACACACTGCAGGAAATACTTTTACTGTAACTGTACTGTTCTCATTCCTCACCACGTCCCAGAAAGCAGCAGATACGATCTCCATCAGGATGCTTTGCATATCACCTTAGCCAGAGATGTGTTTGTTTGTTTACCAATTCTATTTTTTCCTCTCTGTTTTAGTCTAAAATCCCATAATGTGTCAAATCTTTAACCTTGTAGTTAAAATCAATCATTCAATGATTAAATCAATCATAATAATGCTACAAATTAGGATGATTGCTATATGAGCAAGAAGTCAATGATGTAATCTAGTGTGTCTTGTATTGTTATAACCAAATCATGATGTCCAAATGTTTTGTATATTACTTAATCATTAAATAATACCCTCACCCACGGTGTCTAAATTTGCTTCCTTATGCTTTTTTTGTAGGATGCAAGGAAAGCTTGTGCAGATGCCACACTATCACAGGTAACCATCTATTTTTGTTATACTAATTAAACCCAAATTTAAATAATTCGTTGAATGTCTATAACCGTGCCATTTGTATATAAACATTTGTGTTTAATGTGTTTTTAATTTGCGCATGTGCTTTCAGATCACAGCCAACATCGACCCTGTTGGCCGAATCCAGATGCGCACAAGAAGAACACTGCGAGGGCATTTGGCTAAAATCTACGCCATGCACTGGGGCACCGATTCTAGGTACGGCATGCTTTGGAAAAAACTCCACGCTATTTGCATGACTGCCTGACCTTTTTCAGTGTGTAAAACATCCTTCTACATCATGCTGAGATGCACTGAGGGGTTTCCCTTTCGCAGTGGAGGTGGATGGGTTCACGGCTCTTGTGGTGGCCACTGCATGCAATCCCCATCACATTGAATCATATTCTTTTATTGTGTTTGTGTAGGTGGTATATGATGGTTGTAAGTAGGTGTTATGACTAAGCATGTTGTTACTATTATAGCTACAGCCAAGAAAAATCCATAATGATTTTTTCATTTATTTTTTGGACCAATTGTGCTGGAAATAGTTTGAGATTGTGCTAGGAGACAGTTCTTCTGATTGTAGTTGTGCAGACTGAGTTTTTGCATCCATAAACACAGTTCACTCAGCTGTTTTCTTGTGTTTTCTGTGTAGGCTGCTTGTCAGTGCTTCCCAGGATGGAAAACTCATTATTTGGGACAGTTATACCACAAATAAGGTATGAAATTATTTGATGTCATCATGTGTTTTGACAAATGTTTTAATTGGTGTAATTACTCACTGTACTAATTTTTTTTATGTGGCTAAATAATAAAATTGCACAGAAAACAAAAAATGTAAGTTTAAAACAAAAGCAATTATGGATGTTCACTGTAAACTAGGGTTGAGTTGATAGTCGATGCCATCACCGATGGCCGATAGACTTCACGATGCTGAGCCGGCATCGCGATCCTCCGCCCCACCCCCATCGCAGCAGCAACCCGCTCGTGAAAAATACACGCTCAGACCCCGTTTACACGAACGCGTCTTAGTTTTAAAATGGCATTTTAGAACAAAAACGATCCACGTTCACACTGGCTTTCTCCTAGCATTTCTGAACAGCCCTCTGTCCACACTATACCGCTGAAAACGCACATCACGTGACCACAGACATGCACTCTGTCCATGCACTGCAGTGTAGGCTATACAAGCGTCCGACTCTAAGCTCCAGCAGTCACCCCAGAGAGCATTGCAAGTCGGACAGTTTATCATGGATGTACCGCTGGATCGCGTCTCACTATAGTTGTTAAATGTGATATTTAATCTTGTCTCTATCTTAACGACTCCTTGGTCTTTTGAATCTATCAGGTAACATGTCACAGCATCAGTACACTGCTTCAATCTTTCGCTGTCACGCTTGTACTTAATAATTTTAGGGAAAACCTCAGATACTGTTGCTCGGGCACCTTTTTTATGGATTTTTTTTTTAAGTTTGTCGACGCCATTATAACGACACAGATCACTCTGCCTATTCATGACAGAGTCCCGCGGAAAATGTGATTGACAGGTGGTCATTTGTGTGTAGCTTTATTTCTGATTTGGTTATGGGTAAAACAAAGACCATGCGGGTCAGGTAGTTGAAACAGTAGGTTACAAATGATTAATTGGATATGAATTAATTATTCATAAATATTTTTTTCACCGCCACCCACGACGATGATGTCATCGTCCATCGCGATGTTTCACATTAGACATCGTACGATGCCAAATTGATCGACATCGCCCAACCCTACTGTAAACAAGTCGTGCATTTATACTTCTGCATGCTGCTTGTGTTGCTCTGCAATAACACTTCCGAAACGCTAGCTGACAGTAGGTTTTTATGTTCCTCTGTGTCGAGTTGCTTCACTGGTGTTTTGTTTTTTCTGAACGCTACCTTCATGTAAAAGTAGCTAAAACTCACTTATTCAGAGGCGGGAACCGGCGGACGTGCAACGACTTTAATCATAAGGTAAACATAAAACAAAAGTCTCCATCTGGAGCTCCTTCACAGGACTCGACACTTGTGAACACTCACTCCATTGGGCTCGAGGCTCTCAGCACCACCCACACTCTTCACAGCTACCAAGCGACCAATCGCAGAGCTTGTGCTACACGTCATTGCGATGTGTAGGTACATTTTTTAAGAGGTCCGTGTCAGCCACGCCGAGGGCTATGCATCCATACAAAGGGTGCGCCAGACGTCTGCGCTTGACGCAGAAGTATAAATCAGCCTTAAATTATGAGTGAATTCTTATTTGTTGGTCCTAATTGCTATCACACTTATTGTGAGTTTTTTTTTTTTTTTTTTTTTTTCCTTTTTTAAATATTTCCCAAATTATGTTTAAAAGAGCGAGAAAGTTTTCACAGTATTTTCTATATTTTTTTTCTTCTGGAGAAATTTGTTTTATTTTGGTTAGCAGTTTTAATTTTTTGTTAAAACATTAAGGTCAATATTATTAGCCCCCTTAAGCAATATTTTTTTTTGTCTACAAAACAAACCATCATTATACAATTGCTTGCCTAATTAACCTAGTTAAGCCTTTAAATGTCACTTTAAGCTCATTACTTGTATGTTGAAATATTTAGTCATATATTATTTACTGTCATCATGGCAAAAATAAAAGAAATCAGTTATTCGAAATTAGATATTACAACTAATATGTTTAGAAATGTGTTGATAAAATCTTTCTTAAACAGAAATATGGGAAAAAAAATATAGGGGGGCTAATAAGGGCGTACTCGTACTATGCTATCCAAACCGTGCCCAAGCGTGTTTCCCGGTTTGTTTGACAAGTGTGAGCGCTCCGAATCGGGCTCAGGCACGGTTCAGTTGGGCTTTGACACGGTACGCTTGTAGTGTGAGTGCAAAGAGTGCCTGAGCCCGAAACTGAAGACACGACTTCACTTTTAAGGGTCTGTTTCATATGGATTTATTAATCATTCTTACTTTTCAGTGAACAAAAACTGTCGTAGTTTATTAAGAACGCAAACCCCTCACTGCACATCAGCTGGACCTTCATTCAGCAAACCTTCTCATAAATGCAGCACAAGAACATTTATTATCGTCAAAAGTTGTGGATCCATTCAGCAAAAGACTTTACTGCTTGTCACTGCATCCCAAACGACTAAAATGATATAACCAAAGCAATCGCCACTGTACAGAGCGAGAGCGCTTCTCTTCCTGTTAAACTGAACAGTCGCATCATCGTTGACATAAGTGTTCGGAAGACAAACAGCAGTATGAGTTCAGGCCGTCAGGGGAGAGGGGAAGGGGGGGACAAACGCATTCGGCACGGTTCAAGGCAACTGTACCTAGTGTGAGCACACCCTATTCAGGAGGCCTAATAAATCTGACTTCAACTGTACATCTAAAACTTCATGTTTACTGAAAGCACAGCCATTTAGAGGTCTATTTTGGTTAATGATGTCAGAATTTACTGGTACTTTGAAATGGACATGTGAATGGTTGGGAATGTTATTGTCTGTGTGAACGGTTCAAATTTAAATTTACAGCTGAAGTTGTTCTGGAAATCTTTCAGATATTAACTAGTATCACTGTGTAAAAAGCTGCTGATATTACTCAGATGAACTAAAAGGAAAACTGTTAAACTTTGTTGCTTGTCCAGGTTGAAACTGAAAATAACACCTTGAGAGAAACTTGTTTGCAAAATACCTTTGGCTAGCATTTACATTGTGTAGACATCTAGTTTCATTATGTACCGTGCACTTTTTTCTTTCTTTAACAGGAACTGATCTTGCCACTGATTAAGAACTGTATGAATGTTGTTTTCTTTGCTGCATATATTTTCCTCTTCATCATGGTTGTGTTGTATTTCAGGTCCACGCCATTCCTCTGCGCTCCTCCTGGGTGATGACCTGTGCCTACGCTCCTTCAGGGAATTACGTCGCTTGCGGAGGCCTGGACAACATCTGCTCCATCTACAGCCTCAAGACTCGTGAGGGGAACGTGCGCGTCAGTCGTGAGCTGGCCGGACACACAGGTACGGGACCTTCACAAATGCTCTCAATCCACTCTTCATTCCTGGCTCTTGTGGACGTACACAGGGTTTGGCAGAGCTGTATTTACTCAGCGAATCTGCGCTGGTGTTTTTGTACACTTTTAAATGGGTCTCATCTGATTGACCTTAATGAGGACAGCAGCGATTACATAATGCACTTTCATTCTCTTTGATTGCTTTATGGGTGAAGACCGGGTCATTTCTCACCCTTAAATCAAGTGATAATTGGCAAAACAATATTTTGTGCTTATATACAGCTTTTTTAGGGCCAGTAAAATATTTCTTTTCCCCAGTGAAATTGTTTTTATGATAATTTTCACCTTGAAATTTATTTAATGAATTTATTTAATACACTGAAAAATAATCTTCATTGGATTTACTTTATTTTTTAAAGGTAAATGGTTGCAAACAATTTTTGTGGGCTGAATTTAAACAAACTTAGTTAAATGTTACTAATTTATTTTTGTTTCAATTCAATCCACATTCATTGTTTGCAATTTAGCAAAAATATATTTTTTTCAGTGTACAGTGATCATCCTCATGCAGTGACTTCTTGTTTGTTCATGGTTATTTTGCATTTAAGCAAAGTACAATTCATTTCTTTAGATGCTGTGAGAAGTGTTTGTTTGTTGGAGGTGTGTGTTAAGTTTGCTCTCATCTACAGGATACCTCTCTTGCTGCCGCTTCCTTGATGACAACCAGATTGTGACAAGTTCTGGCGACACCACCTGGTGAGTGAGAGGAAGTGCATCTCCAGTTTTACACTAAAATATGCTGGGTTCAACACAATCCCTTTATGTTGTCCCAACACAAATTGACTAATTTAACTTAATTTGTTTTACAGATTGAACATAAAACAAATAAGTTGTTCAAACAAATATTAAGAATTGTGAGGTTTTAGTTCAAATTTAAATAGGGATGGCCCAATCAGTTTTTTTTTTTTTTTTTGCCCTCGAGTCCAAGTCATTTGATTTTGAGTATTTACCAATACCAAAACCCAATCCAATACATAAAAAAGAATAAAGAAGAGTGAAGAAACAGATCCAGAATGTTCCTTATAGTATTTATTTCGTTCACTTTATTTAAACATTCAAATTGTTAACAAACAGAGCACTTCTGTGAGGTAGCTTGAACAATCAAGTAATAAATAACATCAATTCTTCACTTTTGGACTTTAGTGCAACAGTAAATATAAAAAAATCTAATATAAAAGAATAAGCACCTCAACTTAAAATACCTAGCAGGCAATCCCAAGTGTACACATCTCACAATTTGCTATGGCAATGTTGTCATCATCAACTTTATAATACCTCCAGACCGCAGACATGCTCGCGCTTTCCGCTTCAAGCTGCTGCTTAGCATTTAACCAATAGCATCTCTATGACAAAGTGATCTCATGCCGCATGCGTAGCTGTTTCTGTGTGATGTCAAGAAAGAGGTCTAACTCTGTGCCACCACATAACTATAGATGTGTTAAAAGATAATAAGAAGATATATTCGGGAGGTAACGTCTGATTCAGAGTCTGAAATCACATGATCGGGCCTGATTTCCGATCACGTGATCAGATCTGGACATCCCTAATTTTAAATAAGTAGTTTCAACAAGCTGCAAAATATATATTTTTGAGTGTAGTATTAATATCAATATTAGGAATATTTTAAATAATTAAAGAATGGAAAACATTTTAATTAAAATTTAAAGTTAATTTAAAATACTTAAATTATAATATTTTATTCAAACTATCTGACTGATCTGTGAAATCAAATCCACATAAACTGAATATGCATACGAGTATGTAAAAAATTATCTATTTTTTTTTAAAGACATTTTTCTATCAAAAGTAGTTTGTTAGCATTAATGCAATATTTTTTTATAGTGATGGTTCACCCCAAAAATGTACTTGAATAATGCCATAATTTTGCCATCACTTGTTTAGAACTTATTTGAGTTTTTTTCCTCTGTGAAACGCAAACAAAGATATTTTGAAAAATGCTGGTTTCTGTGATTCATTGACTTCTATAGTAGGAAACAAAAATACTATGAAAGTCAATCGATCCCAGCAATCGGCATTCTACAAAATATCTGTTTTTTTGTTTCAGCAGAAGAAAGAAACTCATAAAGTATTAAAGCACTTTTTTTTTTTTTGATGAACTATCCCTTCAACAACATTTAGATTTTTATTAAATGCTGGATTTCTCATTTATTTTGGTTCATTACAGCATTTATGAACATCAGTCATGCAAGATGAAATGTATGGCATCAGTTAGGTCAGATGAGCATATTTCTGAACAATTGTCTAAAGTGCATGAAAAGCTGTAATTCTTCCTCTGAATACTTGTCACAGTAAGATTATATATATGTGCTTTAGTCAATGGGCCTATTTACACCAATTAATTAAAAATATACAAATTAATTTAAGCCCTTTACAGTTTTGTTTGTATCTTTATAACAAAAAAAAAGTTTAATTTAGCCTAAAATAACAGAAGTTCTAGAGCTTGTGTGGTTGTAATGAGGTTTTACAGCCTGCATATGAGATAATATGAATGTTAAATAAGATGCATAACTTATCTTTCTGTAAATAATTCTATTAATAATTTAATAAAATACGGTATCTTATGCTTTAGTCGAGGTATCTTGGTTAAAGTTGCTTATGGCGTGTAATGTAAAGGATCATATCCATTTAACAAGGACTCATTTTTGTGGTCGTGTAAATGAAAACGTTTTCAGAAATCAGATAGCTATCCAATCTGAGAACGCATGAAGTGACCAGGTGTAATCAGGCCCAATGATATTACAGCTTACTCACATGTGATTGTTCATTGGCATATTTTGGTCCATTTAGAAATGTGGCCTTTTTACTTGCAGGATCGTTCAAATTTTTTTTACAAGACCTGGAATCCTGTTTTAGACTATAACAGAGGCTTACCCTGTTCTGTTGATATCCGCTCTAATACATTAACAAATAACTGGAAAGAGGAAATATTGACTTCTTATGACCCATTTCCACTGAGTAGTACAGTACGGTACGAGGCGGTACGGGTCACCTTTATCAGGCTTGCGTTTCCACTGCCAAAAGAGTACCAATGGTATTGTTTTGGTGGGGGTGGTGTATAGAAAGTTTCAGTTGAAGTTATTCTGGTAAAACTACAGGTTGTTCACATATCATATGAGAAGCACTTCTCGCATAACAGACGCTTCATAAACATAAATACTTGTGTATAAATGTTCATTACTAACCTTTCTATGAACATAATTTGATTATACCTGCAGATCAATGACATTGCGAAATAGCCTACTGTAACGTCTGCGATTATATTAAATAAATAAATAAATGCAACATATATGAACACATACAGACCCTTACAATCTCCATTACAGAAAAACTACAAACAGCATACATTTAGTCCTTATATAAACACAACATATAGTCTACAGTCAGTGCAAACCTCTCATCTGTGTCTTTAATCTTCAGCACCAAATGTAACCTCTGTTAGAAAGTTGTTCCGTCTTTACGAGTTCATAATAGTCCAAAAGGTGATGATAATAGTTAAACGTGGCAGTTTGTTCATGGTTTAGGTTGCTGAAAGAATCATTTGCTTCTTTGTTTTTTTGCGTTTCACTCTCATGTTTGTCCGTTTCTGAAAGGATCTGATGCCAGAAGCACGTCAATAATCATGCGCATGTCATTATCATGAGCTCAGAAAGTTTATTTCAAATATAGACACGCACACGAGCGATCGCGAGCTCGCTAGAGAAAGTAAAACTCCTCGCACTATTAGATGGCCTCGTAAAACAAAAACAGGACACGACAGATTTTGTTCTTCTTGGCTTTGTGGCAAGACAGTGACATGGTTTGTTCGAACTCGAGTCAACCACATCTTGTTATTATATATTATTACGGGGTAATGTCTCGGCTGTGTATTTAAAAATGGCACTTCCATTGTTTTCATTCTACTGCTTGTGTATGCGCTAGTGACGTTTCTCTGTAAACCAATAGCGTTCAGCTGCACGTCTAGCGCCGCCTTTTGGTACCTTTTGACAGTGGAAACAGCCATATAAGCGTACCATATCGTACCACTCAGTGGAAACGGGCCATTTAAAGAGATCTTTTCATCTTTTTCTTTTTTTTTTTTACTCTTATTTGCTCTTTTATTTGTAAACTCGAAAACCTAAGACAGTCTGTAATCTTTCTTATTCTGTATTATATACTAATGTGTATGGTCTTGTTAAATACCAATAAAAAACGTGTCCTTTTGCTACAAACCAGTCGATCTACAGTTGTGAAAATGGCCTAAATGTGGATGTTTTGATGTGCCCTGCAGTGCTCTCTGGGACATTGAGACCGGTCAGCAGACGACCACGTTTGCGGGTCACACTGGAGATGTGATGAGTCTGTCTCTGGCTCCAGACACCAGGCTGTTTGTGTCCGGGGCCTGCGACGCCTCCGCTAAACTCTGGGACATCCGTGAGGGCATGTGCAGACAGACCTTCACTGGCCACGAGTCTGACATCAACGCCATCTGTGTGAGTGTCCATTTCACTATCAAACAAGATTAAAACGCATGCCAAACAAACAGCGACTAAATGGTTTGCCAAATTCGGTCCAGCAGAAAATTAAATGTATAATAAAAACAACACATAAGTGCATTTGGTATGCTATTTTAAGACTCTTTTGAGGTCTTTTTGGAATGAAAAAGTATGGGAGCTATGAATGTGTGACATAATATCTTGTAAAACAGTGGATGCTATAATACTAAAATAATTTTTTTTGTTATTATATGCGAGCAAGACCCATGCCAATCCACAAGCATGCATTGCAGCATTAAGACTTCATATGCAGTTAGAAAGACACTTAAATTCATGCAAAAATACCTCGTTTAAGTTGTTGTTTGTGTATTTATGCTATTTACTGTAGTGTCAGATCAGCAAGCGTGCAGATTCGCATTAGTTTTATTAGTATTATTACAGATGAACTAATCAAGTTAAACAAAAACTAGTGTTAATAGACTTAAAATAATGTTCAGGTTTTGCTGGATTGCGCCATCAAAAATAGTTGCAAACAAATTAAGTGAAGTGTATGGTTCTGAAAATAATACATTTTAAATGAATCATTTGAGCTAGTGATTCAATTGATCCATTCATAATGACAGTCTTATTTCTTTTCTAAATCAGCCATTTTTAACTAATTATTTGAATTAAGTGGGCATTGAATCATAGACGGGGATTTGCCACTACTTGCTGGTGGTTTTGAGGGTTCTATTTATTTATCTCTAGCTGTGTCAGACCTAAACTAGCTAAGTCCAGCACCAAAACACACTCATGAGTTTGTCAAATTATCAGACAGACTTTTATTGTTATCAGAATTTTATTATTAAAAGCTTCAAAGTGCCGTCTGAAATTTTCTTCTAAAATGAGCATTTTTTTCTTAGGTTTCTGTGTGTTTTCAGTCTTTGCACTTTTATGGTGATGAATAGGTTGTTTTCATTGCCTTTAATGTGAAAAAACTGAACAAAAACATAGGAGACTGAGAAAAATGCTCAATTTAGAAGAATATTTCAGATGGCACTTTTGACGGAATTTGCATTGAATCTGAACTCTTCATACACAGCCCCAAAATGCATGCTAGCATGTTCTTTGAGGAAAAAAATGTTTATTGTGATTATTAACAGTGAGCAAACTAAGGTTTAACACAGTCAGCACAAGGGGACATTTTCTCTCCCTCAATCATATTTGAGTTTGACACCCCTGGATTAAAACTAGAAGCTGTTGTCTAAGGCAGTGGTTCTCAATTCCAGTTCTCACCCTGCACATTTTGTATGGCTGCGTCTGAAATCGCCTTCTACTCAGTAGGTAAAAAGTACGTTCTATATAGTGTGAATGTGAGCAGTTTGAATGGAACTCAGATTTACTACATCCTCCATTTGTCATGATCACGTGACCCATGTCAGTTGCGTCGCTCGGTACGCTTAATGTTTTTAACGTACTATATAGTATGGAAGTTTGTGATTTCAGACACAGCATATGTCTTCCTTACTACACCTGATTCAGATCTTCAGTTCATTAACAGATAGATCCATGAACTGATCCTTTTGTGTCCAATAAGAGAGACGTACAAAATATGCAGGGCGGGTGGCCCGAGGACCAGAATTGAGAACCACTGGTCTAAGGAGTGAGTGGTCATAGCATTAAATGTTGTTTCAGTAAAAAAAAATATGATCTATCAAACAATGTATATTCCTCCTGTTGTAGTTCTTCCCGAACGGCAATGCTTTCGCCACCGGCTCTGACGATGCCACCTGCCGTCTGTTTGACCTGCGCGCTGACCAGGAGCTCATGGTCTACTCTCACGACAACATCATCTGCGGTATAACCTCGGTGGCCTTCTCCAAGAGCGGCCGCCTGCTGCTCGCCGGCTACGACGACTTCAACTGCAACGTGTGGGACACCCTGAAGGCCGACCGCGCTGGTGAGACATGCTACCAATACTTACTGTAACACTTTAGCTTAAATACTGTTTTTTTTTATTATTAACTAGTGAACTAGGACTAATTTATTAGTTTTTATAAAGTGCGTAATCTGCATGATCTTAGTCTACATCCCTAAATCTGTCTAATACCGAAACCACCTTTTAAAGTCTGCTTGAACTGGAAGCTGCAATTGTTTTTTTATTTGTTTTATGGCGCAGTTCATTGAGAAACGGAATATTAAATGAGAAAACAGTGGGCGTGGCTTGTTTTTTCTCCTGCAAGCTGATTGGATGTAGTAAAGTAGGCATTTAATTCAAAGATCAGGAAAATGGTTTAGGCAGAGTTCTTACAACCTTACCACACAACTAGCAATGTGAGCTAACAAAATAATATGGTTAGTTTGGATATCATTTGTTCCTGTAATAAGCACCAAATCAGGAGGTTGAGACTAAAGTCACAGTACAATAATTGTACCTTAAATAAAAGTACTTCAAATCTTACTATAACACCAGACAGATATACACAGGTTTGTTTTTGTGAGGACATTTCATAGGTTTCCATTGTTTTTTGTTGTACAAACTGTACTTTTCTATTGCCCTTACCCTAGGGCTGGACAATATGGCATAAATGCAATCTCGATAATTATTTTCCATATTGAATGATAACTATATATTCATTTATATATACATTAAAAAGAGTACCCCAACAATGACCGAAGCCACAAATATCAGAAGGTCCATTAAATGGCATTTCCGGCTGATAATTTTTTCGGTGGCCAAAAATTCAGTACATCTCTATTAACACACTTCTAGATTCCTATTGTTGCACATTTCTGCTGTGTGATTGGCTCTTCGATCAATATACAGTAAAAAAAAGTCCAGAGCTAATCATTATTGACATACATTTTATGGCGATTTGATATAATATTGTTTATCGACCCAGCCCTACCTTACCCTACTCCTTACAGGTAACCGTGTGCAGTTGTACTTTCTGCAAAATATCTTTGTTATAAATCTTTTGAAAAAAATGTTGACGTCGTCTTAATAATTCCTAATAATAACCTCTTTTTAGTGCCTGTGTCATACTCATCTCATTATACTAGTTTGTGTCTTGATATGTCACAAAACAAGTGTATACACACCCACACAGGGGTGGTGTTTTACATATGGTTCAGTTTGTGCTTTCGGAAAGGCCTCAGTGGTTTGTCTAATTTGCATACAGACATATGCACATCTGTTGATGAAAGGTGCATGGTTTTAAATAGTAATAAGATAATTGGTCGAAGGCCTGAACATTTCATTCTTAAGCCGTCTTTCCACTGCACACGACAAGCGACTGACCGGAAGTCATGCAATTCCAATAGAGAGTCGTCTAGCAGCTGCGTGGAGTTCCGATCATCTTCGTATGCGGAAAAATCGGATCCGATTTGAGCTGTGGATCCGTTAAAATGTTAGAACTTTTGCAAGTAGACCGTATGCGACCGGCCGACAGGGTGTGATATATTCTAGTGTTGTCCAGTCAGGTTCCCTGTGCGCGAGATGAGAGTTATTAGTAGTTTTTTTGTTTAGTTTTTTTTTTGTTACTTTTGAATCAGTAAAGGTCTATATATATATTTCTATTCATTAATAAGTAATGAAAAATATATATATTTTAAAAATGCATTCCCATTAGGGTTGGTTCAATACACGATGGCCGATAGACCTCACTATGCTGAGCTGGCATCGCAATCCTCCGCCCCTGTCGCAGCAGAAACCCACTCGTGAAAAATACACACTCAGGCACAGTTTACACTAATACTACTTGGCATTTTAGAATGAAAACAATCCATGTCCGCACAGGCGTTTCACCTAGCATTTCTTAAAGATCTCTGTCATCACTATACCGCTGAAATCGCACATGACATGACCACACACACACACACACAGAGGCATGCGGTGCAGTGTATGCGCACGTCTGAGCTCCAGCAGTCAGCGGGTGACTCTTCTGTCTTTTGAATCTATCAGGTAACGTGTCACAGCATCAGTACAGTGCTTCCATCTTTCGCCGTCACGCTTGTACTTAGTAATTTTAGCAAAAACCTCAGATACTGTTGGTTGTGCACCTTTTTTACCAACCGTGTTTGTCAACGCCTTTATAACGACACTGATCACTCTGCCTATTCATGCCAGAGTCCCCGTGGAAAAAGTGATAGACGGGTGGTCATTTGTGTGTCACTTATCTTTATTTATTTATGATTTGGTTATGGGTAAATCAAAGACCATGCGAATCAGGTACTTGAAACGGTAGGCTACAAAGGATTAATTCTTTATTAATTAATACATTATTCATAAATAATTAATTCAACGCTGCCTACGACAACGATGCCATCGTCCATCACATTGTTTCGATGGTCGACATCGCCCAACCCCACTTCACATTACCTCCAAAACTTTTTAGAGGTTTATACATTTCTAGTATTCATTCATTCATTCAACCATGCTGTACACACAGAGAATAAAGGCTCTTGCTTCTGCACTTTTTTTATTGGAGACGCAAAAAGAAATGCAGCAAATCAGTGTGGTTAAAATGCTATCTGTCACGTAGGAAAAGTCTCGCTGAATATCACCGTTTAGAATCAGAATCAGTTTTATTGCCAAGTGTGCTTCACACACAAGGAATTTGTTTTAGCTATAAAAGCTTCCAGTGTACATAAAGTGACAACACAAAATAAATATGAAAAAGCACGATAAACATTAAACAGAGATGCAGTTAGTCAAAAAGATCTAGATGTTGAATTGTATGTACAGATTTGTTATAAATAGTTAGCCGTGTACAAATGCGTATGGAGAAAGTATTGCATTGTATATTGTTATAAGGTGTGCGTATAGTGTGTATGAGAAAGTAACAGTGCAGGAGATGCGTCTAAACGGAGAAGATTTCCTTGATTATTATCAACCACTCTCCCATGGCGCACGACAATGCTGAAAATTCTGTGCTACTGCCACAAGGGGGTGTATCCCGACAGTCGTGTCCGAATGTCGTGTGCAGTGGAAAGGTTACGGAAAGGAATGACCAGTAATGCTTTGTATTAATGTGAAATTTTGATGAATGGTAATTTCAGTGCATTTAGTTTTGATTGCAACTTTAAAATGTTTGTCGTTTCAATAGTTGTTTATTTAATGTCTATATTTTGCATTAATTTTGATTTTAGTTAAATGAATGCATAACTGGATCTCATTGCCTTGGAAGGTTAGAGGCGACTTGAAAACTTTTAGTTTGTCTGAATTTACAACATATAGTCGTGTTTGTGTAAAGCAAGTTTTGTTTCATTGATCACCTTAAAATGAAAATGTTGTCTTTTACAGCTTGCAAAAAGTATGCCATATATACAATTATTTTTAGACCACGCAACATCAATGTTATGACTTCTGAAGAGTTCATAAATAACTTCAAATTGTACATTAATTTTAAACCATCTAAGTCATCTAGTTAAACATGTAGTTTTATTGATACTTCTGCTGTTTCAGGCGTTCTGGCGGGTCATGATAACAGAGTAAGCTGTCTGGGTGTCACCGATGATGGGATGGCAGTGGCTACAGGGTCCTGGGACAGTTTCCTCAAGATCTGGAACTGAACGCTGAAGGGGCTTTCAGTGCAACATGTCCGATACAGTAAGAGTCAGCCTCTTTCATCAGCACCAGCTAAACACAAACAATATATGCTCTGTTTTACATGTCATTTAAATATGTCCTTTTGCCACCCCTGCTGTTGTCAGCCACAAGATAAGAAGGCCGATATGGAAAATGCACACATTTTAATTTCCCGTATTTAACCTTTTATCCCCCCACATAAAGTTGCCGTACGTTTGCAGACTTTAAATTACAAATATGAGTTTAAGATCTATAAATGAGTATAAATGTTTGGTTGTTTTTTAACTTTATTTTCGTGGAATTTAATTGAAACAGGTGAGAAATTAAAGAATTGTATTTATTAAATTATGACATAAAAGGCAGTGTGTTAGTAATTAAAATCTTCTTAATATAATTGAAATATAGTTTATTTACTTTATATATTTGGACCATATTATTATATGAAGTTTACCTATTTAAATAATTAGATTTCTACATTTTTTTTTTTTTTTTTTTTTTTTTGTTTTTAGACCATTGTTTTTCAAGTGTACATCTATTTTTAATATTTGTGATGTTCTATAATGGATACGTATGTATTATTTAACTTGTAAAATGATGTACTTCTACATTTACAGCGGTGAAAAGAAGTATTGAACCATCACAATTTTTCTCCCAAAACATATTTCTAAAGGTGCTGTTTACTTGAAATTTTCACCAGATGTTGGTAACAACCAAAGAAATCCATATATGCAAAGAAAACAAATCTAATTAGTTTACAAATGAAGTTATGCATAATAAAATTAAATGACACAGGGAAAAACTATTGAACACATGAAGAAAGGGAGGTGTAGAAAGGCAGTGAAAGCCCAGACAGTAGCTGAAATTTCTCAGTAGTTCTTCAGCAGCCTTCTGCCCTTCCTCGTTGTAAATGAATATTCGCTGCTTCAGTCCAACATCTACATTAGCAGGACGATGAAGATGAATCCAGAGTGCACATTTCAGCAGGACAATGATCCAAAACACAGCCAAGCAAACTCTCAAATGCTTTCATTTTTATGTTTGTATTGTTTGGGTTTTTACCAAAATCTGGTTCAATTCTATGTCTGAATTTCTGCTTAATCATTTTTCCATTTTATATACGTAAAATTTATTTCATTATATAATTGAAACGTCTTTATTATTTACCTTGTAAACTCTTGTATTTTAGGTTTATATAATGCTGTCTGAATATCTGCTTAACCGTTTTCTCCATTTTCTTATTTACATATATTTTCAATATTTATAATGTTACATAATGGAAATGTCTATTACTTGCCTTGTAAAATCATGTATTTTTAAGTTTACATAAGGCATGTCTCAATATCTGCTTAACCGTTTTCTCCATTTTCTTATTTACATATATTTTCAATATTTATAATGTTACATAATGGAAATGTCTTTATTACTTGCCTTGTAAAACCGTGTATTTTTACATTTATATAAGGCTATTTGAATATCTGCTTAATCGTTTTTGTCATTTTATAATGTACATATATATTCAATATTTATAATATTATAGAATTGAAACGTCTTTATCAGTGTTGGGGAAAGTTACTTTTGAAAGTAATGCATTACAATATTGAGTTACTTACTAAAAAGTAACTACTTGCATTACTTTTTAATAGTAAGTAATGCGTATACTTTTGCGTTACTTTTTATTAACTGACTAAGTCTTGATCTCTTTCAGAACTTGTTTTTTTTTTTTTAATAGAGAAGGTTTGCTATTAACAACACACTGTATAACCTTCACCTTTATTTGCCTTAAGAAAAGCGCATCAAAAAGGAATATTTTAGGGTAATGTTTTCTGAGAACTTCCTGAGCCCAGAACTGTATATACAGATTATAGAAAGTTTAAAGCAATGTGTTTGCTACATTTGTACTTTTTGTCTTAAGTAAACTTAAGTCACTGTTGATTAAGATTACAATCCCCTGTTCCGATTCTTAAATGCGTTCAAAATAGGGTTGTCATAATACTGGAATTCGATACCAATCAGTACTGAAGTTTTAAAAATGCCCCACTTCTTGCGAACATTTGAAGCACGTTTTTAAACAGCGCTGGATTGCCATTGTGTTCACATGCTCAACAGAAATGACTGTGATTGGCCGTGAAGGTCATGAGTTCACTGAAATTACCGCTATTTACTGTACTGTAAATACAGGGACACTAGAGCGTTTCAAAGTCATGTCGATCAGCTGGTTTGTCTATAAGCTGCAATACAAGCGATCCGCTGATGAATCGTGGTTTTAAAACGCTCTCGTGTCCCTGTATATGTGGTTGCATGCAGTAAACGGCAGTGAGTTCGGCAAACTGATAACCATCACGGCAAATCACAGCCGTTTCTGTTGAGCACATGAACGCAATGACAAATCAGCGGTGTTTAAGAACGTGAATCACAGGGCACAAATGTTAGCGGGAATGAACGTTTTTAAAATTTCTGTATCGATTGGTACCGAATTCCAGTATCGTGACAACCCTAGTTCAAAATAATGAACACAATCTCTCATTGAGTGCGTAATTCACTACTTTAATTTCAGTTCAGCAATTTATTTAATAGCAAATAAATTAAACTAGAGAGTAACTTGCATTACATTTTCAAATGTTCAAACTCAAATATTATTACTTATTATTAAAAAGTAATGCATTACCTTACTCTTTACTTAGAAAAGTAATATTATTACATAACCCGTGTTACCCCCAACACCCATCTTTATTATTTACCTTATAAAATCGTGTATTTTTACATTTAAGGCATGTCTGAATATACGCTTGATGGGTTTCCCACCGCTGTTTACTGAGTGTAACCACAGATACAGGGACACTGGAGCTTTTCAAAGTCATATCGATCAGCTGGTTTGTCTATAAGCTGACATGCAAGCGATCCGCTGATGAATCGCAGCTTTGAAACGCTCCAGTGTCCCTGTATATATGGTTACTCTAAGTAAACAGCAGTGAGTTTGGTGAACGGATGACCTTCATGGCCAATCACAGTCGTGTGGCAAATCAGCGCTGTTTAAGACCGCGCACAATGTTAGTGGGAAATGGACATTTTTAAAATTCCAGTATCGATTGGTATCAAATTCCAGTATCGTGACAACCCTACTTCAAAATGATGACCACATTCTCTCATTGACTGCGTGATTCATTGTGACTACTTCAATTTTAATTCAGCAATTTTTTAAATGGCTAATCAATTAAATTGAAGAGTAACTTGTTAAATTTTCAAACTTAAATATTACTTATTCTTTAAAAGTAATGTTACTTAAAGTAATATTATTACATAACTCGCGTTACCCCCAAACTGGTCTTTATTATTTACCTTATAAAATCATGTATTTTTACATTTAAGGCTGTCTGATTATCTGCTTAATTTTTTTCTCCATTTTATTATGTACATATATTTTTAACATTTATAATGGAAACCTTTATATTGTTTACCTTTTGTGTATTTATACGTAAAATCGTGTATTTTAACTTAAAGGCATGTCTGAATATCCGCTTGATGGTTTTCTCCATCTTTCCACAGATATCATTTGAACTCCAAAGTTGACTGGAAGACCATTCCAACTTTAGAATGTTAAATTTCACAGCATCGTCAACAACAAAACACCTTATAAAACTGACTGACACCACCATGAAAAGAAATAAAACTTCTAAGGGAAAACAATGCCTTTCCTACACCAAGAAGAGCACAATTTGTTTTATCACCCAGCTTAAAAAAAAGAAAAGAGAAAAAAAAAGATGAAGAATTCCTGTGGTATCAAATGAATAACTTGCATTCCCTCTCGGACCATTCTGTGTGACCCTGTAAGAGAAAACACAAAACACTATCATCCCACGCTTATGTACCATGTGTCTAGAAAGCAAACGTTGGAGTGTAATTGTACAAATTATTTAACTCTTATTTTTTTTTTTTTTTCCTGATAGTTCATCTTCTAGATCTTCTTCCCGCCTGTTTTTGTTTTGTTTTTCTGTTTAGATACGTTTCTGATTAGTAAAATCTTTTTAATCCTGTTATAAAACCCTGTGAAAATGAGAAAAGTGATGTATAAAATGCTGAAACTAGACCAGGATGGATGGAAGAGCAGCTTTTTCTTTGTTTTTAAAGATGCCAATCATGCGTTTTGTTCTTTTAATGTGCACTAGGTTGCTCTAGAGGTTGTGTAGTTTTCATTATTGAGGAAAAATGTTTATGCGCCCTCTTCTGAAAGCTTAATCTTCATATATTGTTGGCCCCCAGATGGCGTTCACCTCTGTTTATCCCCCATCGGCTGGGCGAATAAGAACAGCCTTGGCTTTCTAAAAACAAATGTAATCATGATCTGTGCATTAGTTAACTTTTTTTTTTTTTTTTTTTTTTCTTTCAGTGTGAATCCTGGTCCTTTGTCATTTAAGAAAAAAAGAAAATGCCATAAAAATGCCATATCTCTTTTAAATACTTTGCCATTTCTGAGAGTCCGAGGTACTCGCTTCATTTATCTGCGAATGGCCGTTGTAAATATGGGTATCCGACTTGCACGCGAATGCAGCATTATATCCTAGCTAATGTTTCTTTCCAGTCTCGTCACAGCTTTGTTTGCACAATAAGAAACTTGACTAACGTTTTTAAGCGTTAACTAACCAAGCACATGCCGTTAATCACATTGAATGCTAATTTTAATGTAGAAAATGCACAAAAAAGTACAAAAAAAAGGTGAAAAATACACAAAAAATACAATCCTCTCTTTCATTGGATTAAAAACTGTTCAGACTAACCCCTTAGCTTATCTTCCGATCTTACGTTTCTACTTTCTCTTCGGTTATTTTGTTTTGTTTTAAGCTTTTAGCTTTAATTACGATTGTTTTGTGGGGGAATTGTTTTGGTCGGGCAAGCGGGAGGTTGGGCGGGTGATGTTTTGTTTTATTCCAGCGGTGTCTGGATTGGTGTTTGAAAGAGAAGGAAAAAGCAAACAAAACAAAACGTTTTCCTTTTCGTTTGTTTGTTCGTTTGTTTTTAGCCCAGTTCCAGAGAGAGAACGGATAACCCCGTCTGTGCTTGGAAATACAGTTACTACTATGTGAATGAAATGTTGTACAAATCAATGTCTGAAAATAATGATAATTCTGAACTTTTTAAGTTAAGCGTTTTATTTCATCTGCCATGAATTAACGTAGTCGCATGCTGTAGAATTTGCTTAAACAGGCGCTGACGTCTTTAGGCCCACTTTCCTCCACCGGGACGGCGAAACCGATTACGAAACTGCGAAATTTGTGACTATTGAAGCGTGGGTTTTTTATTTTTTATTTTTTTTTGTTTAGACATGCTGTGCATACATCCTTTACTTTCACTGGCGAAGCTATGCACCTGTGAGGGAGAAACCACATTTATTACCTGCAGACGACCTGTAAAATCATGGCCATGCTTCCTGAAATTGTTCCAAATTTTGCGAAATGTCCCGCTCGAGGTTTTCCGAAGTCAAAACGTTGAATCGGAAATCACTTTTTGGCTTTTCTTTAAACGTTTTGAAACGGCATCTGACATGGCAGAGTCTTCTGTTCCTTTTCCACTGTAAACAGATGCACTTTCTTTAATAGTTGTGACTTTTTTTTTTTCTTCTTTCTTTTTTTCTTTTTTAAACAAAAAAAAATCTTTTGTTTTTTCCTTTCTCTGCGATAATGTACAATAATTGTGATGTATTTGTGTGTGCTGCCACCAGTAAAGATTAATTGCAGTTCAATTAAAATGGATTCCCCTTATTTTCTCTCTTCATTAATAACTGTAGATCTCAGCACTCCCTATCTCACCTTTTGTATTTAATTTCAGTCTGTCGGTGTACCACAGAAAGCTGGATGCAACATAGATACTATATTAAAATGTACTGTTATTTAAGATGTAATAAAACAAGTTTGAGATGTCTCTGATGTGCTGATGTTTTGCTAGAGAGTTTGTGACGGCAGAAAGTTAAACGTAATAAAGGTCCACGGAAGTTCCTCATTCTTCAGACTTCCTGGTATTAATAATGCCGCCGTCATGTGATACTTGGGTTTATTTCCAATCTAATGTGTGCTGTGCTTGCGGATAAAAATGAGTTTAATAGTTTCCTCCTTCCTTTTTGTCAGTGCATTGTGAAATTCAGGCCTGGAGAAACTTTAATATACGCTGGAAACAGTTATTTAGTTGACTTTAAAACAAAAAAAGGAGCAAACTTAAGTAAATTGACTGTGTATAATTATAAAATAATTGTCAACTTAGTAGGTCAAATTTAAAGGTTAACTTTAAAGGTTTAAAGCCACATGATGGAGAGTAAATGGTACATTTTTATGTGCATTTTTAAGTGAACGATGCCTTTAAAGGTACAGTGTGTAATTTACGCCACTAGAGGGTGTTTATTCACAACATACAGGTGCATTTTGAGAACTGAAAGCTGTTCAAGTGAAACAAGAAAAACGTACGGAAACTAGTGGTGGGCAAAGCGAGGCTTCATGAAACATTCAAAGCAAATGTGTCGAAGCTTCAAAATGTTTCAAAACCCGTCTCTACAGTAACACCTAGTGGTCATTTATGTATTGTTTTGGAACAGCTATAGCAAAAAAAGCAGTTCAGCAAACTGAGGTATCAAACGCCACGATGAGTTGAGGTTTCAAGTGATTTAGTGAAGCGGTGAGAGTTCCAGATTAGCATGCCGAGATAATGGGTTCGAATCCAGGGTGATACAGCTATAGATGTTAGTGTTTAAATGCTCTGTTCTTGTAATGTTTCATTTTAACATTGGTCTGATATCCGAATGAACATTTTGGGAATATATGTCTTGTTTTGGTCATAAAAGGTTAACGTTATTAAAATACATCGTCATAATTTCAGAGTATTTGTACAAGTCGAGATTCGAAGTTGGGACAATTGCAGCACAGTACTCTGCACACGCACGGCCCACTAGGCTACATAAGAGGTATTTTGAATTATCTTAGTCACATGACCTGGGTGTTTCGAATTACCTTAGTCGCGTGACCTGGGTGTTTCGAATTACTTTAGTCGCGTGACCTGGGTGTTTCGAATTACTTTAGTCGCGTGACCTGGGTGTTTCGAATTACCTTAGTCGCGTGACCTGGGTGTTTCGAATTACCTTAGTCGCATGACCTAGGTGTTTCGAATTACTTTAGTCGCGTGACCTGGGTGTTTCGAATTACCTTAGTCGCATGACCTGGGTGTTTCGAATTACCTTAGTCGCATGACCTGGGTGTTTCGAATTCTCTAGTCGCATGACCTGGGTGTTTCGAATTACCTTAGTCGTGTGACCTGGGTGTTTCGAATTACCTTAGTCGCATGACCTGGGTGTTTCGAATTACCTTAGTCGCATGACCTGGGTGTTTCGAATTACCTTAGTCGCATGACCTGGGTGTTTCGAATTACCTTAGTCGCATGACCTGGGTGTTTCGAATTACCTTAATCACATGACCTGGGTGTTTCGAATTACCTTAGTCGCATGACCTGGGTGTTTCGAATTCTCTAGTCGCATGACCTGGGTGTTACGAATTACCTTAGTCGCGTGACCTGGGTGGTTCGAATTACTTTAGTCGCGTGACCTGGGTGTTTCGAATTACTTTAGTCGCGTGACCTGGGTGTTTCGAATTACCTTAGTCGCATGACCTGGGTGTTTCGAATTACATTGGTCGCATGATCTGGGTGTTTCAAATTCTCTAGTCGCATGACCTGGGTGTTTCGAATTCTCTAGTCGCATGACCTGGGTGTTTCGAATTACCTTAGTCATGTGACCTGGGTGTTTCGAATTACCTTTGTCGCTTCACCTGGGTCTTTCGAATTACCTTAGTCACCTGACCTGGGTGTTTCGAATCACCTTAGTCACGTGACCTGGGTGTTTCGAATCACCTTAGTCACATGACCTTGGTGTTTCGAATTACTTTAGTCACATGACTGAGTGTTTCGAATTACCTTAGTCGCGTCATTTTTTGAGTATTTTAATATAACAAATTTGACGTTGTTCCTTACTGAGATAAAGTCGGTTTTATATTCGCACATTTGTTCAGTGACAACATTTGCACTATTTATTTGACTGTGAATAACGTAGTAGGCCTACTTTAACAGTAATTGGCTGATCACAACATACAGGCACATTTGGAAGACTGAAAGCTGTTCGAGTGAAACGAGAAAAAAAATAAGCCAGCGGAGCTTTTGTTACATTGTACCTCACCGCTTCCGGTTGTCCCACTCGTGTAGCGAAAAAGCAGCACCCTTTTATCATGCTAAATACACGTTAAGCTTCTGTTACAATGCTGCTCTGTGGAATCTAAAAAACAACATATTAATAGCGTCTTTAGTTTTTCCTTATTTTCTATTAAACCAAACCGTAAATCAAATAAAGAGTGTGTGACTTCGTTAGCATAAACGGCACACGCTCCTCCTAGGTAGTTAAAATAGCTTATTTCTCTGGATTTGAACATTTGTCGAAACACTTTGGGATAATGTAAGTACACAACCCAGGTAGCAAAGAATTCTGGCCCACATTTGAATGCATTAAAATTATTTTTGAGTAAGTAATAAATTCTAGCAATCTGGTAACTTTGAGAAAAAGCATGCCCATAGTGCAGCTAAAGTGCAACGCTTCATGGGTTTATCAATTTAATTGCAGTCGTAACAAACCAACATATTTGGCCCATTTTAGGCCCAGTTATGGATTATTAACTTGGCTGAGATGTACCGTAATTTACTGCGGCATGTGGGCCAAGCAAAAGCTGATTGTGTGGGCCAGAGCTGGGCCAGAAAGATTTGCTATGTGAGAAGTCAGCAAAATATAACACTGTTATGGTTGTTTTTATATATTTTAAGGTAACAAATCTGACATGTTCCTTATTGAAGTAAATTGGTTTTATATTTGCACATTCGTTCAGTGACAACTTGTGATGTGCTCCCTAAATTGTTTACCATGGTACATTGAATATTAGGTCAGAAATCATATGTAAATATGACTTCAAAACAACATTAGCACTATTTATTTGACTGTGAACAATGTTGTAGTTTGAAAGTCACATGGCTGCTATTCCCAGGTAGAATTCTGGCCCAGGTTTGGCATAGAGCTGGCACAGCAGGCATTCATCTGGCACTGGCATAAACTGTACAGCATGTGGGCCAAACATGGCCCGGGTTTGTATGAGGTGGCACCATCTTAAAGATGGCACACAAGACTTGGACCAGAGATCAAATGAATTTATCAAATTCATTGCAGTCGTGGAACAGTTCAGGCCCAGTTATGGGTTGTTAACTTGGCAGAGACTTGGCTCAGATATGGTTCATGTTTGGCCCTTGTATGTAAGCCAGACTTGGTCCAATCATGTACTGTAATTCACTGCGGCATGTGGGCCAAGCAAAAGTTGCATGTGTTGGCCAAATCTGGGCCAGGGATGTTTTGCTATGTGGGTTGTGATTTAGCTATTCCCACATAGCAAAATTTCTCTGGCCCAGACCTGGCCCACACAATATGCTTTTGCTTGGCCCACATGCCGCAATGAATTACGGTACATGATTGATCCAGCTTCCATACAAGGGCCAAACATGGACTATATCTCAGCCAAGTTATTAACCCATAACTGGACCTGAACTTGGCCAGATATGTTGGTGTGTCACAACTGCAAGGAATCAAATAAACCCATGAAGCATTTCGCTTTATGGCTGCGCTTTTTCTCGAAGTGACCTGATTGGTAGAATTTTTTTCTTTACTCAGAAATAATTAAACTGTGTTTTAAAAGTGGGTCAAGATTGGCCAAACTTGCATGGCCCACATATACATTTTTAACATTTGGGCCAAATCCTACATTCGATATCTAGCCAAGTCTTATGTGCTGCCTTAAAGACGGTGCCACCTCTGCCAAACCCGGGCCATGTTTGAATACATTAAAATTATTTTTGAGTAAATTATAAGTTCTAGAAATCTAGTCACTTTGAGAAAAAGCATGCCCATAGTGCAGCCAAAGTGCAACGCTTCATGGTTTATCAATTTAATTGCAGTCGTGACAAACCAACATATTTGGCCCATTTTAGGCCCAGTTATGGATTATTAACTTGGCTGAGACCAGATATGGTCCATGTTTGGCCCTTATTTGAAAAGAGATACAGTCATGTACCCTAATTTACTGCAGCATGTGGGCCAAGCAAAAGCTGATTGTGTGGCCCAGAGCCCAAGTCTTATGTGCTGCCTTAAAGATGGTGCCACCTCTGCCAAACCCGGGCCATGTTTGGCCCACATGCTGTATGCCAGTGTCGGGCGAATGCCTGCTGTGCCGGATTTATGCCAAATCTGGGCCAGAATTCTTTGCTACCTGGGTTTAGAATTGGCAAAGAATACTTTTCTGAAATAATTTGATCAAGCAGACCGTCTGAATGTGTGAATATAAAAACAACTTTACCTCAATTTGTTCCTTGTAAAATAAATAATACTAATAATTAGCTGAGCTTCCACTGATCATGAATGTGTCTTTTGTGTGGTACTGTTTGTGTAAAGTTAAATGCAAAACATCCTTATCTATTAACAAAGAAGAAAGATTCATCACTCGAATGGCTTTCAGTCAACAACAGCAAACAGAATGTGCTGTTTACACAGAAAAATGAAAGGGAATATTAAGTGAACATAAACTATGATCATAGCTGTATAAACAGAAGTCGCTCCAATGAAAACATCAGTGCTGTGTCCGGGTGGAGGATCTTCTGTTCTGGGCTGAATTATGATGCGACTGGTTTGGCTAATATGCCTCTAGTCTCCTTTTTTGGTAGCCTACTTAACTCTGAAGACTTCAACGCTGTCTGTAAGTGGACATTAGTGTTCTTGGGAATGACATGCATGTATGAAGCAGCTGTTCATCTCAGCAGCTCCTCAAATTTCACTGGAAATAGAGATGATTTCTGGATTATTTTCGGTCACGCTGATTTTAACCCTTGTTATCAGAGTTTGAATCTAGATGTTGGTCTTGTTCACCAAAACATGAACACGTTCAAACATGTTCAGACTTTGTGTTACACAGATGGAGATTTGTGAAGAATATATTTAGACCCCATTTTAACTCTGATTGGATGTTTATAAAAGACTATCGTTACATATTCAGATCTGTTTTTAGATGGTAGAGATAATCTAGAACTTTTTTAAATGTAGTAAGGGAGAAAAACTTAATTAATTTTACATGTAGGCTTATTTTTAAAGATATAACCATTTAAACAGAAATAGTCCATTTTGAATTTTATATATATATATAGAACTTTTTTAAATGTAGTAAGGTATATATATATATATATATATATATATATATATATATATATATATATATATATATATATATATATATATATATACATGATACATACATGATACATACATACATATACAGGGCTTTACAATAGCCACTTTAGCGCTTAAATGTACTGTCCACACTTAGGGCGTACTCACACTATGCTATCCGAACCATGCCCAGGCCCGTTTCCCGGATCGTTAGAGAAGTGTGAGTGCTCTGAACCGGGCTCAAGCACGGTTGGAAGAGGTAGGCCAGAGCGCGGTACGCTTGCAGTGTGAGTGCAAGCGTGCCTGAGCCTGAAACTGAAAGCGAGACGTGACTTTTAAGGGACTGTTTGATATGGATTAGTTAATCATTCGTACTGTTCAATGAACGCAAACTGTCGTAGTTTATTAAAGACGCAAACCCCTCACTGCACGACAGCTGCACCTTCAGCAAACCTCCTCATTCCTGCAGCACGCGGTACAGTTAGCACAACCAGTAAAATTAGAACACACTCTCGGATATAACAAAAGCACTCGACCGTTAATGACTGAAAATGAGTCAGGCAAAAAAAAGAAAAACTGACTCTGAATGTCGTGTGTTTAAGGAAGAATGGACAACAAAATACTTCTTCACCAATATCGGACAGAAAGCGGTATGTCTAATATGCCAAGAAAGTATTTCTGTTTTTAAAGGCTACAACCTAAGTCGGCATTTTTCACGCAAACATTCAGATTATTTTTAATGTGTTAATATGAGATTTTTTCTATCAAACAATATCTTTTCTATTCTCCACTGTAAAAATTATTACATTATTATTATTATTATTATATTTTAAAAGGGATTATTTTATTGTTTGACGATGATTGATAGCTAAGTAAATATAAAAAGCAGTGCAAATTAATTTGACTCAATAATAACTACTAAAAAAATGTGTGTTAATGTGAAATGTTTCTGTCCGATATTACATGTTCCATGCATACTGCCACTATAAATAAAAGTTATTTTTTTGAAGCATTTAACATGTGGCCCTTCACTTCCCAGGTAGCAAAGAATTCTGGCCCAGATTTGGCATAACGCTGGGACAGCAGGCATTTGTCCGGCACTGGCATACAGCATGTGGGCCAAACATGGCCCAGGCTTGGCAGAGGTGGCACCGACTTTAAGGTGGCACACAAGACTTGGGCCAGATATCAAATTTAGTATTTGGCCCAGATGTTTCAAATTTATATGTGGGCCACGTAAGTTTGGCCTATCTTGACCCATTTTTAAAAAACAATAAATTATTTTTGAGTAAAGAAAAAAATTCTACCAATGAGGTCGCTTTGAGAAAAAGCACGCCCATAGTGCACCTAAAGCGAAATGCTTCATGGGTTTATCAATTTCATTGCAGTCGTGACACACCAACATATCTGGCCCAGTTCAGGCCCAGTTATGGGTTATTACCTTAGTTGAGACTTGGCCCAGATATGGTCCAAGTTTGGCCCTTGTATGGAAGCCAGACTTGGTCCAATCATGTACCATACTTCACTGCGGCATGTGGGCCGAGCAAAAGCTGATTGTGTGGGCCAGAAAAACTTTGCCATCTAAGTTTGGCCTATCTTGACCCACTTTTAAAAAACATTTAAATTATTTTTGAGAAAAGAAAAAAATTCTACCAATCAGGTCGCTTCGAGAAAAAGCACAGCCATAAATCGAAATGCTTCATGGGTTTATCAATTTCATTGCAGTTGTGACACCAATATATCTGGCCCATTTCAGGCCGAGTCATGGGTTATTAACTTGGCTGAGACTTGGCCCAGATTTGGTCCATGTTTGGTCCTATGTTTGGTCCTATGGAAGCCAGACTTGGTCCAATCATGTACCGTAATTCACTGCGGCATGTGGGCCGAGCAAAAGCTGATTGTGTGGGCCAGATCTGGGCCAGAAAGGGTCAGAGGTTAAAGAAGCAGTTTGAAGAAGCAGCAAAAGTCATTGTTTTTGAGTCTACTATATTGTTTATGGCCATAAAAACAGCTAGCAACTGATGTGCTGACTATAAAAGTGAGAAGAAAAAACAAACATTTTATTTATGCGTAGATGTTTTAGTGCGTGTATAAATGTATGATTGTTTTGCGACTTTGAAACCATCGCATCGCTGAACATGTGTCCACAATGCATTCCTGCTCATTTTACAGCCGATATTATGCAGCCCAGTCTGTGTTTTGGCATTTCTTGGCCTCGTCTTCAGGAAAAGCAGAGCAACAGGTGTAACTGATTAAACACATCTGCTCGTTAATGCAAAGATCGAACCGTTCAATCCTGCGCTCAGATGTTGACCAAAGTATTATTTGAAATCAAACATAAGTGTGATGGCATATCAATATGAGGTGCACAAACTCATGGCTTTTCATTTGCATGTTCTTAGGTGGTCAAGAATGTTTAGATGAGTTTAGATACGAGCCGCTTGCCTCAGTAACTCCGCCAGATATTTGCTTTCTCTTCCTCGTTTGTTGTTTTTCCTGCTTTTTTTGCTAAAGGAAGTGATTTCAGTCCAATTATTCTTTATCAGATCTATTCCAGCTTTTCGTATTTAGGGCAAACCTTGTTCCTGGAAGAAGCCTCGCTTTACAAGAGACTTCCTTTGGAAACAAATGAGTTTATGAGACAATCATGCTAATTACTTCCTGTATACAATTACTTAAAATAGCACATATTATTTAAAAGAAATACACTACCTGACAAAAGTCTTGTCGCCTATCCAAGTTTTAGGAACAACAAATAATGACTTCTAGTTGATGAGTTGGTATCAGAAGTGGCTTATATGAAAGGCAAAGACCTTTAGATCACGCTTATTTGACCAAAATAAAATATGATCATGCCTTGATTTTTAGGACAGTAAGGTCTGACTTTGCTTAGACAAAAGTCTTGTCACTTAACAGAAATAATGTCCAGTATAGAATATAAAGTCATGCTGCAGTGGAAACAGAATGAATATTGTGTCTGACTCCATGAGCTTGGAGGACTGCATCCATACATCTCTGCAATGACTCAAATCACTTATTAGTAAAGTCATCTGGAATGGCAAAGAAAGCGTTCTTGCAGGACTCCCAGAGTTCATCAAGATTGGATTCATCTTAAATGCCTCCTCCTTCATCTTACCCCAGACATGCTCAATAATGTTCATGTCTGGTGATTGGGCTGGCCAATTCTGGAGCACCATGACCTTGTGCTTTCAGGAGCTTTGATGTGGAGGCTGAAGTATGAGGAGGAGCGCTATCCTGCTGAAGAATTTGCCCTCTCCTGTGGTTTGTAATGTAATGGGCAGCACAAATGTCTTGATTCCTCAGGCTACTGATGTTGCCATTCACTCTGCAGATCTCTCGCACGCCCCCATACTGAATGTAACCCCAAACCATGATTTTTCCTTCACCAAACTTGACTGATTTCTGTGAGAAACTTGGGTCCATGTGGGTAGGTCTTCTGCAGTATTAGTGATGATTGGAGAATTGGAAAAATCCATTGCCACTTTTCCAAATGATCAACTAGGGGTCAAGTTAATATTTGTTGCTCTTACAACTATCGACGACAAGACTTTTGTCAGGTAGTGTAAATACACACTGAATTATTATTCTATTAGGATGGGTTGTCAATCAGATTCAGACACAAGTTAATGGCTGGACTTCTAGTTGATTATTTGGTATCAAAAGTGGCTTATATGAAAGGCAAAGACCTGTAGATAGACCAGAATAAAATATGATCATTCCTTGATTTGTATTATTTAATTAGGACAGTAAGGTCGGAGTTTGCTTAGACAAAAGTCTTGTCACTTAACAGATTGAATGATTGAAAAAGAAAACAGTGAATGAATAAATAAAGTCCCTTATAATTTCTCAAATATCAGACTTTAAACTTCATAAATATAAAAATAAATTCTTTAAAAATCATTCTTCCTCTCTTTTTTTCAATGAACATTCAGTGCTCAGCATGTATATGAGTACACCCCATTTTAAAAATTTATATTTTTATCCATTTCTCAGTGAATATAGGCATTTAAACAAAACAGGTTTACTAAACAGATATATTTTTTAAAATAATATTTTAGTCACTAAACAAATTTAGAAATTGAAAGATAATACAATTAAAATCAAGCAAAATTAATTACGATTACAATTCATTTCAATGTTTTACTAGTCTTGTACTAGTTTTCGGACCATTATTGTAAGTTATTTTGTTAGATGAGCTCCAGATTTGGCTTCAGTACTGACTAATCTAATGTACAGTTGAAGTCAGAATTATTAGCTCCCTGAATTATTAGCCCCCCTGTTTATTTTTCCCCCTAATTTCTGTTTAATGGAGAGAATATTTTTTTCAACACATTTCTAAATATAATAGTTTTAATAACTCATTTCTAATAACTGATTTATTTTCTCTTTGCCATGATGACAGTAAATAATATTTGACTAGATATTTTTCAAGACACTTCTATACAGCTTAAAGGCTTAACTAGGTTAATTAGGTTAATTAGGCAGGTTAGGGTAATTAGGCAAGTTATTGTATAATGATGGTTTGTTCTGCAGACTATCGGAAAAAAATATAGCTTAAAGGGGCTAATAATTTTGACCTTAAAATAGTTTTTTAAAAATTAAAAACTGCTTTAATTCTAGCTGAAAAAAAACAAATAAGACTTTCTCCAGAAGAAAAAACATTATCAGAAATACTGTGAACATTTCCTTGCTCTGCCAAACATCATTTGGGAAATATTTAAGAAAGAAAAATAAATTCAAAGGGGGGCTAATAATTCTGACTTCAACTGTACATGCACAAATATAATATTGTAGAGCTTCCTATTAAAATATGAATTTAAAAGAGAGACTTGTGAGAGGTGTACTCATATATGCTGAGCACTGTATGCTATTTTTTACAGTCACCGTATACTCACCAATAATAAAACAAGACAAATATTGTTTTTTAATTTTATTGAAACGAACTTCACATATGACCTTCCTGCACAGAGCTGCGTAAACGGACTTTACAAGCAGTTTTTATAACGGAAACAAACAATAAAGACTGTAATAAAAAATGAAATATGTCAAAAAGTCTTCATGAATGGACAGAGATAATACTGGCTCTTATCCAGTGAGAAAGATCAAATAAATACACAGTATAGTCTGCAAATTAACAATGCTAAACAGTATTTAATAATTCACATGAGTTAAAAGAACCTAATTATCCTGGAATGTAAAAGCAAACCTTAAAGCAGAAGTCGTATATATTACATTCTTCCCGTCTTTAATCACATTGGCTGCAGAGGCAACACAGTTCCACTGAAATTCCTCAGATCAAGTTTCCCTATATTAAAGTTACTTTGAAGTCTTTTTCGGGACTTGTATGATCTAATGATACAGTTAATAATTTCTGATAGTGCTGATAAACATTTCAAAGATTGCAAACTTCCATGGAAAGACTGGAATCTGCACTAAATCTGTGACGTTATTGTTCAAATGGATCCATTTCTGCTGTGGAATTGTTCAAAGACACCAGCTCTTAATATTCCTTAAAGGACACCTATTATGCAAAACTCACTTTTGTAAAGGCTGCCCAGCAAGCATTTTTTATTTCTTATGTCTAATAGATGTCTAATAGACGTCTAAACATAGTCGTCTTGGCTAAAACAAGGCTAAATTTGAGCTGTCAGTGAAAATCTGATAGACGTCTAAGAATAGGCCAAAACTAGACTAGTCATTCATTCATTTTCTTTTCGGCTTAGTCCCTTTATTAATCTGGGGTCGCCACAGCGGAGTGAACCGCCTAGGCTAGTCATCAAGTAAACAGAAATAAAAGACTACACATATAAAGTCTGACTAATATGTCTATTTGACGACTAGTCTAGTTTTGGGCTATTCTTAGACGTCTATCAGATTTTTAGCCTTGCTTTAGTCAAGCTGTCTACATTTAGATGTCTATTAGATGTCTATTAGACACAAAATTGCTTGCTGGGTGGTTTATACTTCTGCATCCAGTGATTGCCGTGACCCACGGTGCTAGCCGTGCGCGTATTTGTGCATTTATACTTCTGCATGCTGTTTGTGTTGCTCTGCAATAACACTTCTGAAATGCTAGCTGACAGTAGGTGTTTATGTTCCTCTGTGTCGAGTTTCTTTGCGTGTGTTTTGTTTTTTCTGAACGCTACCTTCATGTACAAGTATCTAAAACTCACTCATTCAGAGATGAGGGAACCGGCGGACGTGCAACAACTTTAATCATAAGGTAAACACAAAACAAAAGTTTTCATCTGGAGCTCCTTCACAGGACTTCAAACAACTCTACACTCTAAAATACGTCGCGTTATTTATTTAACCCAATTGCTGAGTTAAAAATATTTGGTGCTTTGTTGGGTTATTTTTAACATTTATTGGGTTATTTAATAATAACTCAACCAGTTGGGTTAAATATTTGGTGCTTTGTTGGATTATTTTTAACCTTTATTGGGTTATTTATTTAATAACTAAACCAGTTGGGTTAAATATTTGGTGCTTTGTTGGATTATTTTTAACCTTTATTGGCTTATTTATTTAATAACTCAACCAGTTGGGTTAAAAAATTTTAAACAACTGATTTAACTGCACTCTAAAAAAACAAGTTATTTATTTAACCAAATGGTTGAGTTAAAAAATATTTGGTACTTTGTTGGGTTATTTTTAACCTATATTGGGTTATTTATTAATAACTCAACCAGTTGGGTTAAATATTTGATGCTTTGTTGGATTATTTTTAACCTTTATTGGCTTATTTTTTTAATAACTCAACCAGTTGGGTTAAAATTTTTAAACATCTTATTTAACTGCACTCTAAAAAACTTCGAGTTATTTATTTAACCAAATGGTTGAGTTAAAAAATATTTGGTGCTTTGTTGGGTTATTTTTTACCTTTATTGGATATTTGATAATAACTCAACCAGTTGGGTTAAATATTTGATGCTTTGTTGGATTATTTTAACCTTTATTGGCTTATTTATTTAAAAACTCAACAAGTTGGGTTAAATATTTGATGCTTTGTTGGATTATTTTACCCTTTATTGGCTTATTTATTTAAAAACTCAACCAGTTGGGTTAAATATTTGGTGCTTTGTTGGATTATTTTTAACCTTTATTGGCTTATTTATTTAATAACTCAACCAGTTGGGTTAAAAAATTTTAAACAACTGATTTAACTGCACTCTAAAAAAACAAGTTTTTTATTTAACCAAATGGTTGAGTTAAAAAATATTTGGTACTTTGTTGGGTTATTTTTAACCTATATTGGGTTATTTATTAATAACTCAACCAGTTGGGTTAAATATTTGATGCTTTGTTGGATTATTTTTAACCTTTATTGGCTTATTTTTTTAATAACTCAACCAGTTGGGTTAAAATTTTTAAACATCTTATTTAACTGCACTCTAAAAAACTTCGAGTTATTTATTTAACCAAATGGTTGAGTTAAAAAATATTTGGTGCTTTGTTGGGTTATTTTTTACCTTTATTGGATATTTGATAATAACTCAACCAGTTGGGTTAAATATTTGATGCTTTGTTGGATTATTTTAACCTTTATTGGCTTATTTATTTAAAAACTCAACAAGTTGGGTTAAATATTTGATGCTTTGTTGGATTATTTTACCCTTTATTGGCTTATTTATTTAAAAACTCAACCAGTTGGGTTAAATATTTGGTGCTTTGTTGGATTATTTTTAACCTTTATTGGGTTATTTATTTAATAACTCAACCAGTTGGGTTAAAATTTTTAAACAACTGATTTAACTGCACTCTAAAAAATGTTGAGTTATTTATTTAACCAAATGGTTGGGTTAAAAATATTTGGTGCTTTTTTGGGTTATTTTTAACCTTTATTGGGTTATTTATTAATAACTCAACCAGTTGGGTTAAATATTTGATGCTTTGTTGGATTATTTTAACCTTTATTGGCTTATTTATTTAATAACTCAACCAGTTGGGTTAAAATTTTTAAACAACTGATTTAACTGCACTCTAAAAAATGTTGAGTTATTTATTTAACCAAATGGTTGAGTTAAAAATATTTGGTGCATTTTTGGGTTATTTTTTAACCTTTATTTGGTTATTTATTAATAACTCAACTTGTTGGGTTAAATGTTTGGTGCTTTGTTGGGTTATTTTTAACCTTTATTGGGTTATGTATTTTAAAAAACTCAACCAGTTGGGTTAAAAATTTGAATTTCAACAGTGAACTGATTCAACTGACACAGAAGAGCTGGATGTTGATATGCGTGCGTAATGTTGTTTTGCGCTGTAGCGTTTATTTAAGCTCTAATGCAATAATATTTCTGTTATTTTTTATCATGTTTACCTTTCTCTAGTGATTTTTATATCCATTTCACCAGCACTCTTAATCAATGATGATACAAACGATACGTAACCAATCTATATTAAACAGATAAAAACAGTTTATCTACCTCCCGTGTTCATCTCTACATTTTTTCAGGCGGATTGATAGACATATTTGAGATATTCGGCCGTCATTCTCGCCTTTAGGACCCAGCGGAGACATCAACCCAGTGTCGTGTCCAGTCTTGGTGGATGTATGCTGCCTTTTTATAAAAAACACATTTCCTTTGGCTGAAAAACGATATTGTAGCATTTAAATACTAAGATAGACACATACATGCTACATTTTATTTAAGAAGTTGCTGGTTTTCCTAAGAAATGGAGAATAGGAAAAATTATTACTAGCAATAGTAATACCAGAACGGAAAAAATAACATTTAATCAAAATAACCCAATGCATTGGGTTAAACAACACATAGTTGGGAAGGTGCTATAATAACCTATAGTTGGGTTATATGTTGGGCTATTTTTAACCCAACTATTCTTTCAGAGTGACACAGAAAAGCTGTATTAATATGCATATGTACTCAATTAAAATAGTTGGGTTAAAAATACCCTAACATCTAACCCAACTATAAGTTATTATAGCACCTTCCCAATTATGGGTTATTTTAACCCATTGCATTGGGTTATTCTGAATAAATGTTTTTGGTATTACTATTGCTACCATTACTAGTACTACTATTAATTTAATAACTATGGCTGTGTAAATAAATAACACACAGTTTCTCAAATATTAAATATCAAATATTTTAAGTTCCAGACACTTTTGTTAAAATAAATCAAGAATCACTAACAACGAAGAAACAAAACAAAGATAGTTTTAAGCAGGAAATCATGTGTTGATGCAGCTGATTATGGAGCTTTGTGTGCTTTAGAGATTGTCCAACAGCTGGAGCAGGCTTCACCTCAGTCTAATTAAATATTATTATTAAACAAATAACCCAACAAAGCACCAAATATGTTTAACTTGACCTTTGGTTTAAATAAATAACTCAACGTTTTTTAGAGTGTAATGTTGCTTTTGCGTTCTGAAGTTTATTTAAGCTCTTACGCAATAATGTTGTTTTTTATTTTAAAAAATTATATCTGTTTCACCAGCAATTATTAATGATACAAACGCGATAGTAATGATACTATTCTTTTCTTAATATTTCCCAATGATGTTTAACAGAGCAAGGACATTTTCACAGTATGTCTGATAATGTTTTTTCTTCTGGAGAAAGTCTTATTTGTTTTATTGCGGCTAGAAGAAAAGCAGTTTTTAATTTTTTAAAAGGCATTTTAAGGTCAATATTATTAGCCCCTTTAAGCTACATATTTTTTCGATAGTCTACAGAACAAACCATCATTATACAATAACTTGCCTAATTTCCCTAACCTGCCTAGTTAACCTAATTAACCTAGTTAAGCCTTTAAATGTCACTTTAAGCTGTATAAAAGTGTCTTGAAAAATATCTAGTCAAATATTATTTACTGTCATCATGACAAAGATAAAATAAATCAGTTATTAGAGATGAGTTATTAAAACTATTATGTTTAGAAATGTGTTGAAGAAATCTTCTCTCGTTAAACAGAAATTGGGGGAAAAAATAAAAACAGGGGGGCTAATAATTTAGGGGGCTAATTCTGACTTCAACTGTATAATAAACGGATAAACACGCTTAAGGTCTGGAACTTAAAATGTAATGGAAATAAAGCCTTTTCAATATTTTTGTAAACTGTGTGTTATTTATTTACACAGCCATAATTATAAAATGAACAGTAGGACTAGTAATAGTAGCAATAGTGATCTGTAATCTCTAGCTTTTAATCAAAGACATCTGAACACATTCTGCAATATTTGAGAGATTTCTAGGTATTTATTTTTATTTCTATCTGATTTGTTTGATTCCAGTGCCCTAATTCAATGATTTCCTTAAGAAATGTCCTTAAAAAATTAAAATAAAGAGTTACTATCAAATATCTTTCACAAGTAGTTTCTCAACTACGTTCCTGGGGGGTTTTGGATGTCTCCTTTGTCTGTCACACCCAGTACAGGTCTTATAGTCTCTGCTAATGAGCTGATGATCTGATCAAGATTGTTTGGTTGAGGAGACGTACACTGTAAAACCCAACAGTCTACTTTATCAAATGTAATGAGTGTAGTTAACTCAAAATTAGCAAAGTTAATTCTACTCATTTGAAAAGAGTTTTGAACTCAGTGTTGAAGGTAATGAGTTAAATATATACCTCATTATCTCCACTTAAATGGAGTAAGTTCACAGTACTCATATAGACTAGTTTGACTCAAATGGTTAGAAATCGGTATCCTCAAAGTTGCCTTAACCTATTGGTTTTACAGTACTCAGTTGGTTTGAGTTCTCTTAATTTATCAGGTTTTACTGTGCTCAAATTGCTTCGTTTACTCAAATGGATTAAGTTCACAGTACTCTTTGGGATTAGTTATTGAACTTAAATGGTTTGCTGCAATCGGTTTCCTTAAATGGTTTGAGTTACCTCAACTTTTTTTGTTTTACAGTGTAGAAAATGTGCAGAACTTGTGGTCCTCCAGAAACATGGTTGAGAAACACTGTTCTACAACAAACCTCAACAATCTGGTTTATGATGAAACATCTAAATCTGCCTCTGCATTCACTGAGACTGCACACTTCCATTACTGTGTTTACCCTGTTCCTCAGTGTTGTTCATTTATGTCTTTATTTAGGGTTCTCATTTAATTTAGTCTTATCCTTTTTTAGCTGTATTTATGGTTTATGTGCAAATATGCTTTACTCAACTCGCCCTTATGAGAATTATTCATGGGTTTCCTACAAATTAAATGGTTTTATTGTTAAACCATGGTAACGACCAATTCACCATGGTTTTGCTGAAGTAACCATATAGTTTAACAGTTGTATTGGTTGTAAAATTGTTATTAAAATAGTAATAATTGCATTTAAATATATTAAACCATAGCTCATTTTGGGTAATGGATTTTATTGTATTTATTGACATTAGCTTTAACTCTAAATTGTTCTTAATCATCATTTTACTCATCATTTTTAAGTTACAGTTAAGTAATAATGGGAAAAAGCGTAAGGCGGTTGTCACTATTAGATTTTAGCACTAGTAGACATAATGGGCCCTATTTTAACGATCTAGGCGCAAAGTCCAAAGCGCAGGGCGCAAAAGCATTAAGGGCGTGTCCGAACCCACTTTTGCTATTTTAAGGACGGAAAATTCCGCTTTGCGTCGCGGCGCATGATCTAACAGGGTTGAGCTTATTCTCCTAATGAGTTATGGGTGTGTTTTGAGAATAAACCAATCAAAGTCTCATCTCCCATTGCCTTTAAGAGTCAGTTGCGTCGCACCATAGCGCATTCGCTATTTACATGGCGGACTTTGTAAGTGGAAAAACTGAACCTGCACTAGCGAGAAAACAGTTAAACAGAGCATCTGCAGTGTGAGAATGAGAGAATGAGCCTCCTCATTCTTTACTTTCACTTTCTCTCTCTTCCGTGGATAAGGAAAGGTGTTGTAAGCACAGACATCGATTAACCTATACATAATTAATTTCGTTTGGTGTGGTCAAAAAGTTATATTTAAATACACATGCTATGCCCCATATGGTCTAAAACAGGGGTGCTCAACCCTATTCCTGGCGATCGACCTTCCTGCAGTTTTCAGTTGCAGCCCTTATCAAACACACCTGCCTGTAATTATCAAGTGCTCCTCACGTTCTAAATAATTGGTTCAGGTGTGTTTGATCAGGGTTGGAGCTGAAATCAGCTGGAAAGTCGATTGCCAGGAACAGGGTTGAGCACCCCTGGTCTAAAAGGTGACAGGTGGACAAATCTAAGTTTGTTTTTAATAAAACAAATATAAATATGCATATAATAAATATTACTGCTAATAATAATAACATTATACAAAAGCAAATTGTCATGAATAAACTGAAAAAGCCCCCCGAGATGAAGGCATGAAGGCAGTGGTTTTTATATTTATGTAGAAAGTAATAATTTTTGTAATATTTTAATACTTTAATTCTTTTTTATTTGTAAAGATATTTGCGTATTGCTCTACATCCTGTGTGTTTTAAGCTCTGCGCTGGACCTCCTTTAATAGACCTTTAGACCTCCTCTTAGCTGGTCTATTAAACAGTCTATTTTAGTTCCTCATAATAGCAATGCGCCAGCAATGCGCCTTAACACACCTCCTTTTTTAGACCAAAACGCCTATGGGCGCACATATGAGTGCAAATGCATTTGCTATTTAAACAGCGTGGTGAAAAACGTCAAAACGACACTTGTGTCCAGCTGAAACTAGCAAACAATATTTTGGGTCGCGCCGCATTGCGCCGGGTGTATGATAGGGCCCATTGTGTTTATTGAGAACTAAACAGTTGCAGTAAAACTATTTGTGCACTGTAATCCCAAAAAGTTGAGGGAACTCAAACCATTTGAGGAAACCGATTGCAACAAACCATTTAAGTTCAAAAATTAATCCTAATGAGTACTGTGAACTTAATCCATTTGAGTAATCGAAGCAATTTGAGCACAATAAAACCCAATAAATGAAGAGAACTCAAACCAACTGAGTACTGCAAAAACCCAATAAGTTAAGACAACTCAAACCATTTGAAGAAACCGATTGCAAAAACTAATCTAAATGAGTACCGTGAACTTACTCCATTTAAGTTGAAGTAATGAAGAATTTAATTAACTCATTACCTTCAACACTGAGTTCAAAACTCTTTTCAAATGAGTAGAATTAACTTCCAGTAAATTTTGAGTTAACTACACTCATTTCATTTGATAAAGTTGACTGTTGGGTTTTACAGTGTAGTTATAAGTATTATTTTAATTTATTTACCTGAGACTCACAGCTTTAGAGTTCTATGTATAAGTTATGTCTTTTTTCTTGTTTTGTTTTTTAATCTTGCATGGATACCAATTGTTGTGTCCTTGTTTAATTGATCTCAAAAGCATTTTTGATTGTAGAAGAATATTTAACTTCATTTTCATTAAATAAAAAATGTTTCTTTTACAGTAAAAATGTTTTTTTAGATTATTGAAAACGACTGTGTGGAAGAATTCTCATGAAGTAAATACATTTTTGTCCAATCGAAACAGCTTATAATGAAATAACAGCTTATATCACAGTTTAAAATACAAGACTTTCTAGGTTTCTGACTGATCTATATCTGGGTTTCCATCGCTCTATGTTAATGCGCACTTTGAATATAAGGCATGAGAAACAAGTGATGGAAATGGCAAATTTTAAATGAACACCCAAAAATGTTTTTACATTCTCTTGAGGTGGTTTTGGTCGAAAAAGGGGTTAATTCTAATAATGGGAGATGGAAATGCATTTGCCAAATAAACTCAGCTGTTTACAATATGCTTGCTATGTTTACTGTTGGTTGCTAGGTTACCAGTCAGCAACTCTAAAAACTTGATGGAAACACACTCAATTCACATTTGGGATATTTTCTTTTTGCTAACTTCAAAAAGAGACATTCGAGAGCCTCTCTTTCATCCTCTGAACCACATAAAAATATTAATAGTGTATAATAATTATAAAGCCAGATCAATCTATAGTTATACGCTTTTATCAAACTCTTACATTTTTTATTTTAAGTTCATCTGTTGATGTGATGCTGGTGAATTGAAGATCTACATTGCAATGATTAACTTTCTAATTTTTCTCATTTTTCTGGTATGTTTATTTTGTTTCGGAGAGGAAAGTTTGCAACACAAATTTACATATTCATCAGCAGTGTGGAAGACATCTGGATTGCTCCAAAGTGGTACTATTTTATTTTTTTAAACTTCTAATTTAAATATGATAAAGAACTTTATGGTGAGTACATCAGGGCACTGAATCACATTCATTCTCCTGCATCTGCGACGAGCAGTACCGGCTGCAGTTCACTGAATCACCACCAGTGTCACTAAAGGGGGTCGTCATGCATTTTAGAATTATAAACATAGATTTCTATCAGGGTACGCACACCGGCGCCGGAAGTCGGCGGCTGTCTGTGGCGCCCAGCTACGACTCAGGACAGTTCATATTTCTGCCACGTCACAGAGCACAATCTGAATCGTTTCATATTAAATAACATTCGAATGTGCGCGTCTGATGTGCGATACTTCCAACTGTCATGTGCACGGCGCTGAGCGGTGCACCCGTTGTGCGACCACCTTAACACATGCATTTCTGAATTTTGCATATAGTCCCACTGACGCTTTCTATTGGTAATGCACTGCAGAATGGTTCTTTAATGACAATATACTGACTGTACCTGGATGAGTTTAACCCCAGCATGTCTGTAGCTGAAAAACAGCATGTGTTACTTGTTATGCGAATATCATGGGTTTAAATAATCCCAAACAATGCATAAATCTGCAATGGGGTATATCCACATGAATTTTTAATTTTCAGTAAACCAGCTCAGGCTCTTCCGTTGAACTGTCATGCCATTACACAATCGCCACATTTAGGATCTGGTTTCTTTAATCATCAATGATCTTCACTGACTGATTGATTTACAATATATAGTGGGTCTCAGAATGTACAAGAAGCACTGCATTCAATTCCATTGTTCTGCACCATGTCTTTAAAATATAAAAATGTATTTTACCACAATTTTTTCAATGGACTTTCAGCGATCATCTGCTTCTCCCTATGGCGCTTGAATTTAAACAGCTTTTCATCTCTTTTTACGTTTGAACAACTTAATGAATACTTTAAGTCTGTTTAATTGATTATATTTTGATTACATTACAACATCAATGCTGTAAAATGAACCGTATAAAATTGAAAATAGTCATATTAACGTAGACTAACCATGTTCCGTACACAACGATGTTCCGTACAGATTACCTTTTAACGCCAATCTCTGAATAAATACCTACGTAGACAAGCTGCATATCTGTGTAATCTTTACTTCTCACTCTTTCACCCCCAAGCACAACAGAGATCCTTCTACCATAGGTTTTTGAGAAAATTCAGTAAGTTAGCTATGTGAAGTTATATGCGCCCTGTACGGCACTATTTTAATTGTGTACGGAAAACCGTTAATACCTATCGTCTTCCGTGCACATGCATAGTACTTTTCCCATCTTTTCTCAAAAACTACTGGTCCAAAAGACATCAATCAAAATGTGGATTGTGCAATAGGTACTCCCCCAGAGAATGATCACACAAACATGCTTATCTGGCTTTTAATGACGGAGTAGTGGTCGTTTGGGTGTGCTGAATAGCAAAATGTGTACGGAACATGGTTAGTCTACGTTAAATTTCAGCGGAAGTTTATTCTATACAGTATGAATGTCAGTAGTTTGAATGGAATTTGGACGTACTACATCAGCCATTTTGTCATCATCAGGTGACCTACCCGCGTCAGTTGCGTCGCTTCACTCCCATTTATGAATTCACTTGTGGTGCATCATTGGATAGCGTAGCGTCCATCCGATGCACACTTCAGAATCTCACCGGAAGTAGTAGGTCAACTGGGTACTTCTTGCATATTGTTATTTGAATTCTATGAATTCAGACGTATTACTCGTCTCGCATACTGTTTTTAGCATACTATATAGTAGGGAAGTATGCCATTTCAGACGCAGCTACTAGCTGTGCATATACCCCCTTTCAACAAGTCTTGCTTTGAGCTAAAAGTCTTTGCCGAATACATAAATAGTCAAAGCAGCACCCATTTTTTCCTTTCATATTTTAGTGTTTTAAATGGAACACATAGAGATGCCTTTATTTAAGTCAACAAAAGCATCTGTACACTGATTTGTTCCACCACAATAGTCTTTCACTACTCCCAATCACTGCCGTCTTCAACGCTTTTCTTCAGCCAGTGTGAATTTCTGTTCAGACATGCAATCGTGAGGTGTCTTTTCCTTTATTGCGTGACAAAAAGAGGATCTGCGTACGAAGGTAAAGCTTTGGTGCCTCGTTCTCTGCAAGGTGCCCGATTGGCTCCGTCTTCGAAAAGATTGGTAAAAACTACTCTGAGCAAACGAACTGACCGTCCCTCGTAAAGATGCTCTACGGAAGGATGTGCGGAACGTTTCTCCTGCAAAGTAGTAAAGCAGGGGATTGAAGCAACTGTTAGACGCCGCCATGCACAGTGAGATGACCAGGATTTGTAGGTGATACTTGATGACCTGGCAGGGCTTGCATACGACCTTGGCATGAAGATGGACGGTGCGGATGATGTGGTATGGTAGAAAACACAGCAGGAATGTGCTCAGCACAACTGCAATCAAATACACGGCCCGTCGTCGAGTTTTTGTCTTTCTCTTTCGATTTCCTATTTTACTTTGCGGTCCATTGATGAGTTTGAAGATGATGCTTCCATAGCAGCCTAATATCGTAATAAACGGAAGGATGAATCCAAACAAAACCCCCACATAGTTCAAAATAAATAAGCGATTCCATGAGTTGCTGTTTCTGGGTTCAAAGCAGCGTGTCTTGTTATCCCTTTTTAAAGTACCTGACATGAGGAACGGCGTAGACAAGAGCGCCACAAAAATCCAGATCACTAAACATCCTATGACAGCTCGCCGCGTAGTGATCAGCGACTTATTGCGCATGGGGTGGACTACCGCTAGGTAGCGTAGCACGCTGAGGCCTGTAAGGAACAAAACGCTTGTGTAAAGGTTGAGGTAAAAGGAAAACACACACCAGCGGCAAAACCAGTCTGGGAATTCCCACAAAGCGCCCTTAAAGTAGTAGACCAGGCGGAAGGGCAACGTCAATGAGAAGCCGACATCTGAAATGGCCAAGTTAATCATAAATACAGTGTTGGCCGTCTTCTTCTGAGTGAGACACAGGAAGACATACAGAGCCACAGAGTTGCTGATGAATCCAATCGGGAATACGATGCTGTATGTAATGGTGTACGCCAAATATTTGAAGTCTTCGCTTTCCCCGCAGTTCTGGCTTCTGTTGCAAGGGTTTTGGGTGATGTTGAGCCCCAGAGTAAGTTCTGGTGTGAACGCAGCAGCTGGAGACAAAAAAGATAACAATTAGACATAAACAATGAGGTATATGCACATAGACTTTTAATTTTCAGTCAGCCAGCCCAAGCGCTTCCGATGAACTGTCTTTCTATTACAAAATCGACATGTTTAAGATCTAATTTCTTTAATAATCTGCAATCTTTACCGTCTGATTGATATATGATATAAACTAGTGGTCCTCAACCATTGGGCCGCGGTCCGGTATCGGTCTTTGGATCAATTGGTACTGGGCTGCACAAGAAATCATTATTTCCCTTTTATTTATTATCTGAGTCTGAACGATCAGGCAACAAGTAGCAAAATGAGTAAAAACAGACGTCTTTGGAAAGTTTCTTTGCTAAGGGGAAAAGGCCCAGTGAAGAACCCGTGAAGAACCCGTGATCCGCAACCCATTTGTCAACAAATCAGGTGAATTCACCATGGCTCTGCAAGAAGATCAATTGATGGAGATCGCAAATGATGACGGCCTTGTTGTGGTGGACATTTTAATCGCCGAAAGATACAATAATATTACTGTGTACAAATTGTCACCAATCGTTGTTCAGAATGTGACCGCTACCTAATCAGAAACATACAAGAAACAAATACGTCACTTCCATATGTGAACGAATAGCCGTTGAAATGGTCTATATCAGTGGTCCTCAACCTTTTTATCTCCGCGGACCGGTCAACGCTTGACAATTTCACAGCAGACCGGATGGGTTGTTCGTAGGTTGCTAGGCGACCATCAACCATTTTTACAGAGAAAGACAAGCTGACAAAACATTGCTGTCACTCTGATACAAGTTTTATTTATGAAAAAAATTACAAAGCACTGCAGTGTTTGGGTGTTCTATGTTTGTCTGAGATATCTTACCGAAATGTGAATATTCCATAAAAGCTGAAGCTGATCTGTCAGATCTTGTCACGTGACTCACGGTGCGCTCACGGGATTCATTCAACTAGGTGCATTTGGTATGGTCTGGAAGGCGCACCTCCATTCATAAACTTGTGTGAACTCTACAAAAGACGCGATATGCAAACGACCGATCCTGTCCGCTGTAAAATTGTCAAGCGTTGACTGGTCCACGGTTATAAAAAGGTTGAGAAACCACTGATACAGACCATTTCAACAGCTATTCGTTCACATATGGAAGTGACATATTTTGTCCTTGCATGTTTCTGGTTAGGTGGCGCACACATTCTAAACAACGATTGGTGACGATTTGTACACAGTACTATTATTGCATTTTTTGGCGATTAAAATGTCCACCGCAACAAGGATTGCAGGAACATTACCACTCACTTCACCTAACCTAACCTAACCACACACACACAAAATCAAACATATAAATTAAATATGTATGCAATAAAGTATGATGGAACACAGCAATACAATAGAATTCAATTCGCAATGTGATTTATTTTTTGCATAAATATACAGACTTACCTGGCCCTGTAAGTGCAATGACCACTAATAACCTCCCCATCGATTTATGAACCAAGTGCAGTACGTTTTTGAAAGCGTTTGAGTTGCTCCAACCTCGCCGAACACAATTTAAACATCGTCCACATTAAATGAAAAAACGTTTCCAACCTTTCCACTAAGGAAGTAATTGTAGGCATCCAGACTATGATATGCTTTTATGGCTACTCTCTTGTAGACACACTTAATATCAACCAGATGATGATAAACATCTGCATATGTTACTTCAGGTAAACTTTTAACATTCTGGGTAAAAAGTTGACGCCTCAGTATATGATTTGAGGCAGGGGTGTCCAAACTCTGTCCTGAAGGGCTGGTGTCCTGCATAGTTTAGCTCCAACTTACTTCAACACACCTGCCTGGAAGTTTCTAGTATATCTGGAAAGAGCTTGATTAGCTGGTTCAGCTGTGTTTAATAGAGTGGAGGAACTATGACGTCACCTTGTAGGCTAATCGGCTGCTAGCATAAAACTGGTTACCTCGATAAAATCCCTACAGGATTTTCCCATAGGCTTTTCAAAGATTGTAAATAATAAGCTCTGTGTTCAAACACTGTTCATTACACTTACACGTTTTGTCCAGCCGGATAATCCTCACACGAAAATACAACTTTTAGCACTTTTGGATCTTAAATGCAAACGCAGGAACTGAAAAGCTAACATTAGGCTATAAACGGACTACAGCGCCTTCGGGGCGATCGCCTGTGACGTCAGCACCACATATACCACCACAGACAACTTTTTAAGCTTATATTTAGAAAAATGGTCCATGACAAAGATTTACTCTCTCGGTTTATTACATTATAATCCACGCTATATATTATAAACAAATATATACGCAAAAACACATAGACCTACGAGCCTTTTGGATAGTTTTTATGTGGGAAATACATTTTGTTTTGCTTTACAGTTGTTGTAAAAGTTTAAAACAGTATGTGTAAATGTGCCTACATAGTATTATTATAAGACATGTTTAAATAAGTGTATCGCTCGCGTGCATAGAGCCCGCTTACCTAAGTAACAGACGACAGAAATGAGGAGATGAGGCGTGAAGGACAAGTCTAATGTTATATGCCTACTGCAAGTTCCATCATGGACACAGAACAACATTTAATATTCTTTTTTGTCACCGAGTACAGCGAAAAGCAGCCCATACAGCCACATATGCTATACGTTTTAAGGAGGAGTGTAAATATTGCAGTTATGACAGAGTTAAATGTGTTCAGATAAAGAAAAAAAATGACGAGAAATCTATTGATCACATTAAAATGACAGTTAATATGTATGTATTTTTACACGTTTATTCACACGTTTGCATTACTGAGAGCAGGAAAGAGACAGGCTGCACTGATAATCAGTATCCCCATAATATCGTTTAATTAAAATAAATAATCAACAAATGAATCTGTCTTAGCAGTCTTTACAAGTGAAGGCATCATCTACACAAAATATGATTTCCCAATTAGAAAAATACTACAAACTATAAAAAAACTACTCATGAAAATACTTTAATCACAGACAAATCCAAATGCTCAACACAAGCGAGCTGCGCTTCAGACCAGTTCAGCTCGATGGCGTATAATGTCTCTGACACCGCCTGTAGTCCCGTTTAGCACATTGATAGCAACCGTCTTTTTAAAGAAGTTTAACCGATTTAAAAAAATCAAGAGTGTGATGTGACTGATGTGTTTTATGTTGTAGAAAAAAATATGAGAATATCTTGAGTTTGTGCTAGCCACGGACCTTATTTAAGCGATTTAACTGAAATCCCATTGAAAAAACCCCGTTGACTTTGGGACGAGGGAACCGGAACTGCTAAAATGCTAACTCGCTTCCGGGTTTTTGCATACAAATTGACGTCATAGGCTGCATCCAAAACCGCCTACTACTCAGTAGGTACTGCATTTGAATTTAAACGTACTACTCGGCCGTTAGAAAAGTAAGTTCTATACAGTATGAATGTGAGCAGTATGAATGGAATTCGTACTACATCCGCCATTTTGTCATGGTCACGTGACCTACCTGCGTCAGTTGCGTCGCTTCACTTCCATTCATGAATTCTCTCGCGGGGCATCATGGGATAGCGCAGCGTCCATGGGATGCGCACTTCAGAATCTCGCCGGAAGTAGTAAGTCATCCGGGTACTTCTCGCATACTGATTTTCGAATTCTATGAATTCGGACATACTACTCGGCTCGCATACTGATTTTAGCGTACTGTATAGTATGGAAGTATGCGGTTTCGGCCATAGTTCCCCCACTCTATTGGGGTTGGAACTAAAATATGTAGGACACCGGCTCTCCAGGACCGAGTTTGGGCACCCCTGTTTTAACTAATCTTAAAAAGTATGCACTAGTCATTTTGTTTTGACAGGTTTGTGATTTAAAAATGGCGCTACCGGATATGCTTTAGGACCAGACCTATGCAGTGTCCTGGCAACACATTTGTTATTGTTTACGTTCTTGAAAGGGTCTATAAAGTGGGTCTTAGATCGGACAAAGAGCTTAGAAGGACCAAGAGGCGACACTCAATAGAACGTTCCATTGCAACAGCAGCGCCCAGCAACAGCAAGGGATTCCGCCATTTTGGAGTGAAAGCGGTCGGCTGTACATTGAATCTCATTGCTGTCGCCATGGCAAGCAGCTGCTTTGTTTTTTATTTATTTAAAAAGCGCATTGAAGCTGAGATACAACCTGAAAGACGACAATACAACACTTACTATCACAATCATTAGCACTTTTAATAGTTTATTTTACAGACTTATAGTATGCTGTTGTTCTATTGGAATTTTCATTCCAACATGGCTGCCGCGCCATCTAGTGGCTGTTTCCCAAATCACACTAGAGTGTCGCCTCTTGGTGATTCTATGCTCTTTGGATCGGACAAGAAGCACTGCATTAAATTCTATTTTTTCCCCGCCATGTCTTTAAAATATGACAGTTTATTTCACCCCAGTATTTTTAATGGAGTTTCTGTGCTAGCTATCTATTTATTCATTCATTTTCCTTCGGTTTAGTCCCTTTATTCATCAGAGGTCGCCCCATCGGAATGAACCACCAACTATTCCAGCACATGTTTTCCACAGCGGATGCCCAGTACTGGGAAACATCCATACACACTTACACTACGGCCAATTTAGTTTATTTAATTCACCTACTGTAAAGTGCAAGTCTTTGAACTGTGGTGGAAACCGGAGCACCTGGAGGAAACCCACGGCAACAAGGGGAGAACATGCAAACTCCACACAGAAATGTCAACTGATCCAGCCGAGGCTCAAACCAGCGACCTTCTTGCTGTGAGGCGACAGTGCTAACCAATGAACCAAGTCTAATTAACTGAATGTATTTTAATTACATTACAACATCGATGCTGTAAAAGGAACCGTATAAAATTGAAAATGGTTACATTACCCTTTCACCAGAAGTTAGCTATAAAACACTAGCTGTGCATACAGCCTATCGTAACGCATAGACTTTATTAGCATACAGCATTATTAATGCATTTGGTTTTGCTGGCTGATAAAAACATAGATAATAAATTCTAAATTCTATATGACTCAGCAAACTTTATTACTAAATCAAGGGGCCAGTTTGTTGTGCTCGAGTAACTCTTAGGAATGCAACTTTGCAAGTCACGCAACCTAAATTGTTGTATGCTGTAAATTTGAGTAAAAACTCTTTGCATGTGTTTGCGTTTTTATGAAAGTGAGTCCTATGTGGTGCTAAAAATACTGCTTAAAACATTAATAATTAAGTATTTCATGTAGTTAAGCCATTGACCAACAATAGCTGACTAAACCAGGAAAGAGCTGTGTTTTTATTACGTTAACAAATCCCCCTTTGGCTTTTTAGGTTCAATATTTATTTATAATTTCCATGGAAGTTTAATACACAGACAACAGTGTAGAGTTTCTTGAGCTGTGTTTATAGCAACCATTGTCTTGTATGATTTTATATCATTTTGGATTGAATATTAAAATGCATTAACTGTATAGAGAACTACAAAAAAGGGGATTTCATAAAGTATAAAATCGGGATGATCTTATTTTTTCCTACCTAATCAAACATCGTTATTTTATCAAGAAGTCTGTTGTTTCCAGTAGTCTCGTCCATGGTTCATATGCAAAACATATGCAAAGGAAAATTCAGCGAGTGAAATGAAAACAGTTGGTCACTAAGAATATTCAAATGACAGCTGTGAATAGACACTCCATGAAAAACACAAAACACGCATGCAAGCCATTGTTAATTATTAATATGATTTTTTTTTTAACAAATTTCAGGTGCTAAAAAGGTTTGGTTAAGCTTTTGTAAAATTAATTAATGAACTGGAAATGCATTGTAGCTGGTTTTAACCAGGTTTGTACTAAAATTAGGCTACTACATCATGTTTTTATACTTTAATGTGGTATTAAAATAGTTTACATTCCCTTGAAGTTACTTTCAAGATTGCAATGTAGCTGGTTTTAGCCAGGTTTGCACTAAAATTAGGCTACTACATCATGTTTTATACTTTAATGTAGTATTAAAATAGTTTTCATACACTTAAAGTTACTTTCAAGATTGCAATGTAGCTGGTTATAGCCAGGTCTGCACTAAAAATAGGCTACATCATCATGTGTTTATACTTTAATGTGGTATTAAAATAGTTTTCATACACTTAAAGTTACTTTCAAGATTGCAATGTAGCTGGTTTTAGCCAGGTCTGCACTAAAAATAGGCTACTACATCATGTGTGTATACTTTAATGTGGTATTGAAATAGTATTCATTCCCTTGAAGTTACTTTCAAGATTGCAATGTAGCTGGTTTTAGCCAGGTTTGCACTAAAAGTAGGCTACTACATCATGTTTTATACTTTAATGTAGTATTGAAATAGTATTCATACACTTTAAGTCACTTTCAAGATTATCATCACAGTGTCCAAAGTCTAGTTTTTTTTTTGTTTTTTTATCAAATTATTCGGAAGACCTTAGAGTAAATCAATTAATGTAAAAACAAATAAGAAATAATTGTCTTCACACGTCGTTTTAATGACTCTATATTATTATTATTACATTTCAGAAGTATATTTATGGTAGCCTAGGTCATGCGTTATTAAAAAAAGATTACTATTATTATACTTTTTTGTGTATTATTCTAAATTTATCATATAAAGTTGATTTAATAACATAATGCGAGATTTACTCACCTGTCATCTTCTCTTGGTCATCCTCCTCTTCACCATCAGCGGACTGATGTCAGAATTTTAATACCACAATGTTATGCAACACAATGTCAAAGTGTTCCTCTCTCGACAGTTTCAAGTGTCTGCTTCCTTTATGGTGCTCATGAACAGGACTGCCTTCGTGCTCGTGTGTCCCATCTTTAATTATAAAGTCGCCTTTATACACGAAGTACACCAAACTCTCCAATAGTTGTCGCGTTGACTGGTGTATGTACGACTCGCGTCTCGAATCTTTTTGTAGATTCGCTCAGTGATTCAAACGAGTCGATTCGTGCATAGCATGAAAACAAAACACACAGGATTTGACGTGATATAATTAAAAGTGTTGTGGTAAGCAACGTAATTTCACATGTTAAATAAAATGAATGCAAATGTGTATTTTGAACGTTGATTTGTTTAAACTTAATCAGCTTATTTGTGCAGCTCGAACGAATCGGTTCGTTGATCTGAATCCGAAACCCCCTAAATATTTCTTGTGAAACCACACCTTCGAGGATTGTTTTCCCTTTGGATGTTTCTCAGGGCAGGTATAACGTGTAATTCGCTGGAAGGGTAATTGCGTAATCCCATTTATACCAAGCATGTGTTTTATTATAGGGTATAGCCTATGCCTCATAATAAATGGTATAGGCTACATAGTCTAAAAAAAATCAACAACAAATAAGGGAAGGCACTCCAGGCAAAACTGTTTCATGCATCTGTCGTTATTTTTAGATGTTTGTCTCTTCATAAATATCTCTAATAAACACTCTGAAGTGTTTATTTTTATCATAGGTTAATTGATCAGTTTGTGTCTGTAGATTTAAAGGGATAGTTCACCCAAAAATGAAAATTTACTCACTATAGAGTGGAGGAACTATGACGTCACCTTGTAGGCTAATCGGCTGCTAGCATAAAACTGGTTCCCTCGATAAAATCTCTATAGGATTTTCCCATAGGCTTTTTGAAGATTACAAATAAGCTCTGTGTTCAAACACTGTTTATTACACTTACACATTTTGTCCAGCCGGATAATCCTCAAACGAAAATACAACTTTTAGCACTTTGGGATCTTAAATGCAAACGCAAGAACTGAAAAGCTAACATTAGGCTATAAACGGACTACAGCGCCTTCGGGGCGCTCGCCTGTGACGTCAGCACCACCCTGCTACAGACAACTTTTCAAGCTTATTTTTAGAAAAATGGTCCATGACAAAGATTTACTCTCTTGATTTATTATATTATAATCCACGCTATATATTATAAACAAATAAATACACAAAAACACTTAGACCTACGTGCCTTTTGGATAGTTTTTATGTGGGAAATACATTTTGTTTTGCTCTACGGTTGTTGTAAAAGTTTTAAAATGTGCCTACATAGTTTTATCATAAGACATATTTAAATAAGTGTATCGCTCGAGTGCACACATCCCACTTACCTTAGTAACAGACGACAGAAATGAGGCGTGAGGGACAAGTCTATATGCCTGCAAGTTCCATCATGTACACAGAACGACATTCAATATTCTTTTTTGTCACCGAGTACAGCAAAAAGCAGCCCATACAGCCACATATGCTATACATTTTAAGGAGGAGTGTAAATATTGCAGTTATGACAGAGTTAAATGTGTTCAGATGAAGAAAAACACGACGAAAAATCAATTGATCACGTTAAAATGACAGTTAATATTTATGTATTTTTACACGTTTATTCACACGTTTGCATAACTTAGAGCAGGAAAGAGACAGGCTGCACTGGTAAGCAGTATCTTCATGATATCATTTAATTAAAATAAATAATCAACAAATGAATCTGTCTTAGCAGTCTTTACAAATGAAGGTATCATCTACACACATATATAAATTCCCAATTAGAAATATACTACAAACTATAAAAAACTATTTATGAAAATACTTAAATAACAAATCCAAATGCTCAACACAAGCGAGCTGCGCTCCAGACCAGTTCAGCTCGATGGCATATAATGTCTCTGACACCTCCTGTAGTCCCATTTAGCACATTGATAGCAACCGTCTTTTTAAAGAAGCGTAACTGATTTAAAAAATCAAGAGTGATGTGACTGATGTGTTTTATGTCATAGAATAAAACGTGAAAATATCTTGAGTTTGTGTTAGCCATGAACCTTATTTAAGCGATTTAACTGAAATCCTATTGAAAAAACCCCGTTGACTTTGGGACGAGGGAACCGGAGCTGCTAAAATGCTAACTCGCATCCGGGTTTTTGCATACAAATTGACGTCATAATTCCTCCACTCTGTTTACAAGTAGTTTCAAACCTTTGTGAGTTTCTTTATTTGGTTAAACACATTCTACTGCTTTTTATGTGCCCCTATTACACATTAAAAAGGGTCATATTTTGATTTTGGGGGTCTTCAACAACAGGCCGATATGCATGCAAGGTCAAAAAACACTTTCATTGTCTTATAATATGCATTTATTTTTACCTAATTATCCCAGCGACTCCCATATGATTTGTTCAACGATTCATTTGTTCCCAAACCCCTCCTTAGCGCGATACTAATCTGCGACCGATTAGAGTGCAGAGTGGGGGGGGGGGGGGGGGGGGGTGTTCAATTTTCCTGGGTTTGCGTGCACAACAAATGGGCGGGGCTTAAGTTCTGTATTAACGTTGTAGACTCGTTATCAAGACGATTCATTTGAAACACGATGAGTCGACTCTTTTGTAGATAAATCAATAGTTTTAAACACGGCGCACTTTCAGATTTAAGCCTTAGCTGGATATTTCACTTCACTTAGAGCTGTTACACACTACATGGAAGGTCATTTTCAAAAGACCCATAATAGGGGCTTTTTTAATGATTCCAGAAGGCTTTTTTTTAATGAAATGAACTCTCAATGACATTTTAACAGTGACGCCAGGAACATTTTTTTTTTGTCATGTAAAAATCTTATTTAATTTATGTTTTCATTTGTTTGTTGTTTTTAATTGTATGTTTATTGCTGAAATTATCTTGTCATGAAAATATTGCTTGGTTGCTGACATGGAATTAAATTTAAAAAAATTATCATTATCTTTATTCGGTTGAACTAAAGCACTAAAGAAGATCTTTTGAAGAAAGCTGAAACCCTGAAACCATTGACTTCCATTGTACATGTTTTTATAGTAGTCAATGGTTACAGGTTTTCAGCTTTCTTCAAAAGATCTTCTAGTGTTCCAGAGAATAAAGAAACTGAAACAGGAGAGGAACAAGGAAATTGTGCATAAATGCTGACAGAATGTTCAGTGTTGAACTTGTAATACATATTTTTAAAGGTCATTTTCTCTCTCTTGCACTGAGCCATAAATCTTCACTTCAGCAGCACTGACATACAGTAAACTTTAAAATGATGTCTGTTCACACTTTCACAGTATTTTCTGAATTACAGAGTGATTTACATTCCAAAAAAAAAACTTTGACACTAATTAATATGTCCAAAATTGAAACAAATTTTGAACCAGACTTCAGATTATTATGCTAGAAATGAACACAAATTATTAATTCATTCACTCGTTCATTCATTTTCTTTTTTTTTTTTTTATAATTATTTTTTTAGGGGTTTTTCACCTTTATTATGAAAGGACAGTAGAGGTTGCAGACAGGAAAGTATTGGGAGCAGAGAGAGGGGAAGGGTCGGCAAAGGACCTCGAGCCGGGAATCGAACTCGGGTCGCCGTGAGCACCATGGTGCTATATGTCGGTGTACTTAACCACTAGGCTATCAGCACCGACCGTTCATTCATTTTCATCCCCGGGTCGTGGGGGCAGCAATTGAGGTAAAGTTGGTTTTATATTCGTACATTCGGACTTTCTCTTTAATAAAATAACTTCAGAAAAGTATTCTTTGCCAATTCTAAATAGGGAAATCATATTAGCAGCCAATGGCTATCAAAGTGCAACATTGTTCACAGTCGATTAAATAGTGCTAATGTTGTTTTGAAGTCATACTTGCATGCTATGCTCATACCAAATATTCAAAGTAACGTCGTAAACAATATAGAGACAGTGTCACAAGTTGTCACTGTTCAAAAATGAATGAATGTCCGAATATAAAACCAGCTTTACCTCAATGGGGCAGCAGTCTCAGAAGAGAACCCCAGACTTCCTTCTCCCCAGACACTTCTTCCAGCTCCTGCTGGGGATCCCGAGGCGTTCCCAAGCCAGCCGAGAGACATAGTCCTTCCAGCGTGTCCTGGGTCTTCCCCAAGGCCTCCTTCCGGTGGGACATGCCTGAAACACCTCCCTAGGCGTCCAGGAGGCATCCGGAACAGATGCCTGAGCCACCTCAGCTGACTTCTCTCGATGTGGAGGAGCAGCGGCTCTACTTAGAGCTCCTCCTGGGTGACAGAGCTCCTCACCCTATCCATAAGGGTGCGCCCTGCCAGCCTGCGAAGGAAACTCACAGCCGCTTGTATCCGAGATGTTGTCCTTTCGGTCATGACCCAAAACTCATGACCATAGGTGAGAGTAGGAACATAGATTGACCGGTAAATTGAGAGCTTTGCCTTTTGGCTCAGCTCCTTCTTTACCACAATGGACTGGTACATCGACCGCATTACTGATCCGCCGGTCAATCTCAAGTTCCATTCTGCCCTCACTCCAGAACAAAACCCAAAGATAATTGAACTCCTCCAAACTCCTGCAAATCAGCTATAGATAAGTATGAGGTGTCATTCATTCATTTTCTTTTTGGCTTAGTCCCTTTATAAATCCAGGGTCGCCACAGTGGAATGAACTGCCAATTTATCCAGCACATGTTTTACGCAGCGGATGCCCTTCCAGCTGCAACCCATCTCTGGGAAACATCCATATACTGTACACTCATTCACACGCATACACTACGGACAATTTAGCCTACCCAATTCACCTATAGCGCATGTCTTTGGACTGTGGGGGAAACCGGAGCACCCGGAGGAAACCCAAGCGAACACAGGGAGAACATGCAAACTCCACACAGAAACACCAACTGACCCAGCCGAGGCTCGAACCCAGTATGAGGTGTTTTTCTTTAAATTATATAATTTATATTATTTTATGGCGCAGTGGGTAGCGCGATCACTTCACAGCAAGAAAGTCGCTGGTTTGAGCCCGGCATAGGTCAGTTAGATTTTCTGTGTGGAGTTTGCATGTCCTCCCAGTGTTTGCGTGGGTTTCCTCCGGGTGCTCCGGTTTCCCCCACTAGTCCAAAGACACGTAAAACATATGTTGGATAAGTTGTCGGTTCATTCCGCTGTGGCGATCCCTGATTAATTATGGGACTAAGCTGAAAAGAAAATTAATAAATGAATATTGTTTTTCAATATAGGCCTACAGTTGTAAAAAGTTATATTTTTTGTTATTTCAAATGCAAAAGCACAATTAAACAACATTTAGGGTTTCTTTTCAGTTATTCAGACAGTTTCTAGATTTAGAAATTAAATAATGAACAATTAGATTAAAATAAATAAATGCATTAGAAATAAAGAAACGTGTCAATAATCAAACCAGATGAATACAAATATCTTTTTTTTCAGAAAAATAAGCAAGATTTAGAGAGAAAAAAAGAATTTGCAAATGTATTAAAATGATGTAATTAATGTTACTGTACAATAATGAGTACAACTTGTAAAGTTAAAAAAAAATGTATTTGCCTTTTAAAAACATAACAATTTAGGCCAAACTCAATCCAAACATAATCTTGCACAAACTGACTGAGACATGTCAGATGTACAGTGAATCAAGTATAAAGCCATACAATTACACAAAACAAACAAACAAACAAACAAACAAACAAACAAACAAACAAACAAACAAACAAAAATGTATAAAATAACTTAACAAAAAAAAAGAACAACATACCATGCAGACATCAAACAGAAACTCTGTAAGGGGTTAAATAAAACCATATTCTTGAAACAAATCATACAATTGTTTAGCCTTCTCACCCTTCATTATTTTTAAAGCTTCTACATAGGTTTTAAAGACAATCAATTGAGGAGCTGTTTTCAAAATTTTAAGAATTTAAGTAAAATAAGTAAACAATTTACAGTTAAGTCATCCTCTTTGCTATCCAAATGTACTCCACATTTCACAATGTCCAAACAAATAGAAGGAAACATTGAAATATATTGTTTTATCCAGTTGTCCATATCAGACCAGAATTGCAATGAAGAAATAGATGTTCAACAGTTTCAATATCACTACTGCAGAATTGGCAAGTACAACATGTAACTTACATAACATCCAAATCAGACGTTAATACGGGAACTGTTGCAGTAAACTCCATTTCCCATCGTGCAACAGTAACAACGCGCCATAGCGTTTTAGTGGATTCTGGGAAGGAGAAGCTTGTAGACCATTTTAGCTGCAGATGACATCGAATGACCTGACGAAGAGTGTGATCGTTCGGCGAGAAGGGATCCTTTGGCTGTCTTTACGTTTCTCAGTAGTTGAGAAATATTTAATTTCACCGTTGTGTTGAAATATATCTGGTAAGTGTTCGTCGTGTTACTGCGTGTTTTGCACCTTTTTAAACTGCAAACCGACGACGCGGTCTCCATTTTGATGTCTTCCTGTAGCTTAGTGAACTTCTAACAGAACGAAAATGGAGACCACACGGAATAAAGTACAATTGTGCTACTGTCCCATGTTATTAAACGTGTTCATTTAGCGTTACGTGTGTCCATAAAAGTAATTTATGTAACATTAACACCGTATTATATCGACCTGTATTTTGGTAAAGTAAGTTAGTTAACACCTTGTAAAATGCAGTCCAGTACCAGGCTGTTTTTAAAGCAATTCATTGTATATGAATATCCCAAGACGAATATGCCTATAAAACAGGGTGTCACAGTAAATGTTCATAACTGTATTATACCCTAACGTTACATAAATGAGCAACGTTACGTTTCATTACACGTTACAGATTTTTCTGAAAAACATTTATCTTTTAAATAATAGTTCGTATGGGAAGCTATTTAAAGAGATGTTTGTGTAAGTCTGGTTTATTTGTGTTACATAATGTTATACAGTGCCAAATGGGAAAATTGGCAGTATTCTAACAAGCTAATGTAAGATAGTCCTTCAAAAATGATTACAAGCCAATGAATGTGTTAAATTTGGAAATAACTGGAAAAAATCAAGAAGGCTATAAAATATCAGGTTTATACGGAAAGTAAAATGTGTACTCTTACACATTAATTCCCTTTCTAACATTACTGTGATCCCATCAGATGTTTACATTATTTACGTTATACAATGCTGTTATTTATGCTGTATGTAAATATGATGACTATAATAGTTGCAATTGTAAATGTAGTTTGCACAAGACAATTGTTTCATATAATCATTTTGATTTGTGCAACAGACTAATGTCCTATATTATTTTAACAGGCCTTGAATTGGGAAATAAATATGGGTGCAGATAAACGGTAAGTGATTTATTATTCATTGAGGTTTTTAGTTGATTATATATATATATATATATATATATATATATATATATATATATATATATATATATATATATGAAGAGTTCAGATGCAAAAACCTCTAAGTGCCATCTGAAATTTCCATAGAAAATGAACGTTTTTCTCAACCGTTGTTTATGTTGAGATATTTCACTTTAAAGAAACGGACTTATTCTTTGCCATAAAAGTGATATTACTGAACATGCACACAGGAGCCTGATAAAAATGCTCATTTTAGAGAAAAATCTAAACTCTTCATATATATATATATATATATATATATATATATATATATATATATATAATGTAGTACCATTCATGTAAAATCAGTCAATTAATACTTTATATATTGACCACATGTGCAAGAAAAAAAATTCTACTTTCTCACGACCCTATTCATGTCTGTTTGCATCCCTGTAAAATTGTGCACATTCACATTTAAAAAAATAAAGTATTACCACAAAATAAATGATTGTGCAAATTAGGAAACGATTGGCTTTTTGTTTTGTCTGTACGATATAAATAGCAGTCAACATTGGAAGTGGTTCAAAATAGGATTGTTACGATACTAGAATACGGTATCAAATGATACTGAAATTTTAAAACCGTCCATTTCCTGCTAACATTTGAGCCATTCTTAAACAGCGCCGATTTGTCGTTGTGTTCACATGCTCAACAGAAATGACTGTGATTGGCTGTGTAGGTCATCAGTTCACCGAACTCACCATTGTTTGAGTGGAAACACAGATACAGGGACACTGGAGCATTTTAAAGTCACTTCGATCAGCTGCTTTGCCTATAAACTGACATACAAGCGATCCGCTGATGAATCGCAGCTTTAAAATGCTCCAGTGTCCCTGTATCTGTTTGCACTCTGTAAACAGCGGTGAGTTCAGTGAAATGATGACCTTCATGGCCTATCACAGTAATTTCTTTTGAGCACATAAACACAATAGCAAATCAGCACGGTTTAAGAACGCGCTTAAATGTTAGTGGGAAATGAACGTTTTAAAATTACAGTATCGATTGATACGGAATTCCAGTATCGTGACAACACTAGTTCAAAACATTTGTTGTCCTAAAACTATTGAATAACACTTATTATGTTATATTGTCATGACTAGGGTTAGCCGTACGGAGCGCAGTGGCAGGTATGGCTCTGAACAGTCTCGCGATGATGACCGAAGGGATCGACGAGATCGGGATGACCGCGGATATGACTCTCATCGCTGGAGTGATGACCGCCGCAGTGACCGTTATGATGGTGATAGAGGTGATAGAGGCGATAGAGGTGACAGAGGTGATCGATACTGGAGCAGAGACAGTCCTGAGGTGAGAATTCCTGTGTGTATTTATTTATGTACCCTTTTCACAAGACTGTAATGATGCATTTAATGGACATCAGCATCTAAAATCCTTGAAAGTTTTTAACATGAAGATTTTTTTTAAAGTATGAACATTTATTTGTATTTATGCATGTATTATATCGTCTTTGCATCAAATTTCAAAAAACTAATTACTGCTTGTGCAAGGTGTTTGTAATACATTGTCTATGGGCAAGACAGTCAATTTGATGTTCTTTCTTCTGGCTGCTGTTACCAGTCTCACACAACAGACTTTGACAGAAAGATATAATAAAGAATAATTCTGACCTTATGTAATAGCGAGGGAGGAAGCGGCGCAGCAGTGATGGATCTGAGGATGGACATCATTCAGATGGTGATTACTCTGAGCACGATTACAGAGGAGATCCTGCAGATGAAAAGGAGAGCAAGACCATCATGCTCCGGGGTCTGCCCATGAACACGTCAGAAGCAGATGTAAGATGTCTTTTTTACTGTCAAATACAGTGTTTACATTGTCACATTATTGTCAAACCTTAATATTAGGATATGTTTTTTATTTTTTTTTATTCACTTGCTGGAATTTTTTTTTTAAAAGACATGTCAGTGACTTCTAATATAATTATCTGTAGTTAATTATTATAATACTTTTATTAAATTAGGCAGGAATTAATAAAAATATTCTGATGGAAATATATTCTCAATGGTCATTATAATAACAATAAAAATAATAATTGTAATATTTTGCACCCTGTATCAATTAAATATTGTCAATTTCTAAATTTAATCATTTTCTGCAGTGAGTTTAACAATTATATTAACTTTTAAAATAAATATTCCAAGACAGGATTAAAAACGCCTTATAATGAAAATTATGCAGTGAGTATAATAGTAATATTAATTATTAAAAGTATTATTAATTAATAATAGTTATATTATTTGTCAAATATAATAGTTTTTTTTTTTTATCACAAATGTGTATAATAGTCAGTGTAATTAGCAGTTATTGTTTTATAAATAACATTCCTGACGCATAATCAGGTTTCCCACGCTTCTTGAAAGTGCTTGATTATTAAGGGCGTCACTTGCGGCGCCGGTGTGTGTACCCTGATAGAAACCTATGTTTATAATTCTGAAATGTGTGGCGCGTCGCCGAGCGGTGCTTCTGGTGTGCGACCTGCTTTAGACATGAATTCAAGGCTTGGACAGTATTTAAAAACAAACACAGATCCCTGACAGTGTTTTAATTTAAAGTTTATAGTGTTATTTCAACAATTGTGCTCTGCTACTTTCAAAAACAACAACAACAAAAAAAAGGAAATTCTTAATTTAAAAATCTTAAATTTCAATCTTATACCTGAACTATGACAAATACTTAAATAGTTCAGGAACCGTATTTGAATATTGCCAAGATTGAAGTCAACTAATTGTATTAAAGTTCTTTGAACGGTTGTTTAAAAAGGTCAACCTTTTTTAAAAATGACATTCAAAACATCATCATTATGACATTTTTATATATATATATATATATATATATATATATATATATATATATATATATATATATATATATATATATATATATATATATATATATATATATATATATATATATAATTTTTTTATTTATTTAGTTTTTTTTAAGTGAAATGTTAAGCACAGGAAGGATTTTCATGGTACTATATATTCTGGAGGTGTGAATTACAAAGGTGCTCGATTTAAAATATTAGAGAATTTGAAAGTCCTTATGATTGGTGTCCATGAAAGAATTTTCAATAATTTAAAAAAGCAACAATAAAAACATTTCTGCTCTAACTATACTTAAAATAATTTAGTATGTGAAACTAAAGTATTTCAATTGCACCCACAAAGAGAGCACTTTACTTTAAATGTAAACATTTTAGGGTCAATAAAAATGCAAAGTGATGTTGATAGTCAATAGCTATGAATAATTAGTAACTTTTATATTTTATCCTGAATTTCGCTGTGAAATTAAAATGGAAGCTGGTTTGGTCTTAACAAATCTGACTTTCCATTTTGATTCACAGATTCGAGCAGCCATTGACTTGCTGGAAGGGCCAAAGCCAATGGACGTGAGGCTGATGAAAAAGAGAACAGGTGAGATTGATGTACCGCGAATCCTTTCGCTGACAAACAAACAAACAAACCTGTGTCCACTGGGCCAACCTGCTTCCCCTCAAACGCCTTTTGCCATAGCAACATGTTATCTCACTAGCTTTACCCTTTCAGAATACTGAGTTAGGACATTTGTTTTACTTTAGGTACAAGCTTGAAGGTAAGTTTCTGTCAAGATTTTGAGTGTCTCGAAATTGGCACAGCTTTATTCATGCCAATTAAAGATACATGCAGTCATGTAGCTTCTATATCTTGAGTACAGACTTGTTAAATATCATCCAAGCCAGTTATATTTCTCAAAGATTATCCACTTGTTTATGACTGTCTGCTTTGATTATTGTTTCAACCTGCTTCAGCACAGTAAGATCGGTTAGCTAGCTTATGCAAAGGTGCTGTTGCTATGGTAAAAAGTTTCCAGGCAACCCCCCTACATCTCTTTGGCCTCTCTGGGTCAAGGAGGTCACGAAGCAGTTTGTGACAGAGTTTGAATGTTGTACCACTGAACCATTTAAACTAACACGCCTCCCGTCTGTATATCTGAATGCCTCTCTAGGTATAAGCCGAGGTTTCGCCTTCGTGGAGTTTTATCACTTGCAAGCTGCTACCCGATGGATGGAGACCAATCAGGTTGCTTCCTAATCACCAAGTCTAGCTTTTGCCCTGGGGGATAATGCAATTTCAGTAGAAAAGGAAAAAAAATGCAAAAGTTGCTGCCCCAGCACATTATATGGACTGAAATGGACCAGATCCTCTGTCTTTGAAGGCAAGGTGTTGTGACCAAAACTTAGAAGAGCCTTTTGATGGACACTCTGGCTTCATGTTATTTACTGTTTATTAGCACAGATGATTTTATCTTTTTAAAATGTTATAATTAATACACCTCTGGTGTGATTTAATTGATTCAAATGGGTTTTAAGCCACAAACTGTAAATGCAATTTTATGAAAATGTGTTTTTTTTTTAATTGATGTTAGTTTGTTCAGGTAGTCGTGAAGTGTGGTGCTATATGTAACATCTCAGTTAATGGACCTCAGCATTAGGTTTTTTTTATTATAGTAGCAAGATATTTTGTGCCGAGAAAGTAAATGCTTCGTCTCAAGTCCCCCATCCCATTTAAGAAAGGAGTGCCTTTTTTTTACACTCTGTTCCGGCCCCATCCGGACACTCGGGTCCCAAACACACACCATCTTACACGTTAAACCCTCCCGGGCGATCCTCACCCTAAACCCTCGTGGCTAATGTGGTTGTTCTTGGGCTAAGATAAAAACGTCACAAGAGGGGAAATAACCAAACTCTTTCTTCCTTTTTCAGAAATTGCTGTGCGTTCAAGGCAAGCCTGTTGTCGTGCACTACAGCAACAACCGTCACAAGTTTGAGGATTGGCTCTGCAACTCAGTAAGTTACGTGGGATTCCCTGGTTCTTTATTAGTTTCATGGTCAATGTTTTTGTTTAGAAATATAAAGTTTTAGAATTAGATGCTTGTAGAACTGTCAAAGTATCACATAAGAATCCTGAAGTTAACATGATTTGCACACAAATAATTAAGTTTTCAACTAATAAACTGATAATTCATAATTACTGTTTTACTAGATGTTTGTTCAATGAAGTGTAGCTTTGGTGGTCAACATAAGAAATTTAAAAAATTGCATTTCAAATTGTAACCGTTGTTTATGTATATAGTTTATTGCTATTTGTGTAGAAAGTTTAGCTGTAATTTGTACTTTTGAACAAACACTTTCTGTGAACATAGTAAAGCTGATAATGTGTTTTAAAAACGGTGTATCCTCTAGAGCACAGTTGCCCAATTCTGTTCTTGGAGATCTACCTTTCTGCAGAGTTCAGCTCCAATCCTGATGAAAAACAACTAAACCAACTAAGGCCCGTCCACACGAACACAAGTATTTTCAAAACCGCACTTTTTTTTCTACGCGGTTTCACTGTTTATAATCATGAAAACGCAGTGTCAGCTGACTGAAAACGAAACTTTCTAAAAACTCCGGCCAGGGTGAAGATTTTCCAAAGCTGGGTATAGTGTGGTCGTGTGGACAGTTTCACCTTATGACATCAGCGTGTGTGCTACTTTCTCCTTTCTGATTGGCCCACATGGCTGGGTTTACACCAAATGTGGAAGATGGAAATGAGACGAAATTTCACACATTCGCAGCAAACGCATCGCATATTTTAAGCTGCGGGATGGTAATCTGCCTCTGTTCTCACGTTTGCATTGATTTGTATGCAATTTACTCATGCAAATTCTTAATTCCCAGTTTGGTGTGAACCCAGCATAAGTGGCATTATCACCCTCTGTTGGATGAGCGTCCCCTTAACATGGAATGCAATGCGTTTTTTTTTTTTTTTTTTTATGTGGACGGAGATTTAAAAAATAAAAATAAAATAAATGTTTATGAAAAACATGTTTATAAAAATACCCATGTACATATGGACATGGCCCAAGTAGGATCTGAAGGAGCACTTGGTAATTAAAGACTGGTGCGTTTAATTAAGGTTGCAGCCAGGGCCGGAGCAAGCTGAACTGGCGCTCTAGGCAAACAACGATTACGCCGCCCTCAACCCGAAAGTAAAAACGGAAGTGACCAGTTGTGCCTCTATGGATGTGCCAGCTCTGGTTGCAGCTGAACACTGCAGGAAGTTAGATCTCCAGGAACAGGGTTGCGCACCCTTGTTCTAGAGCAGGGGTGTCAAACTCGGTTCCTGGAGGGCCGCAGCTCTACACACTTTAGTTCCAACCCAACTCCAACATACTTACCTGCAGGTTTCAAACAAGCCTGAAGGACTCAAGTTTGATTAGGTGTGTTTAATTAGGGTTGGAACTAAACTGTGCAGAGTTGCGGCCCTCCAGGAGCTGAGTTTGATGCCTGTGCTCTAGAGGATAAATTTGTTTGGGAAAGTTAGTGCTTGTAGTGTATGTGGCATCTCAGTTTTTCAAATGGTCCACTGATCACGGTAAGTGTTCAAGCCACTGTAGTGTGCTTGTTACCTGGTGCCCCAAAGCTGAAGTGTCAATTAAAACACTATGACCGGTTGCTTGCAGTGTGGCCTGTACAATTTCCGGAGGAGGCTGAAGTGCTTCAGGTGTGGCGCAGCTAAAGCGGGTAAGTAGCTCCTGAGCAGGAAACCGCTGTCTGCACCCATCCGGATGGTCCAGTCAAACACACTCATGGCCATGGAGCAAGTTTTTGATCTTATAAGATGTGGGGATGTTATCATCTACCCTGTTTTGTTTACAAATATGTGATAGCGAAGAATTGTTTTATTGATCTTAATCGCTAATATATATATATATATATATATTTTTTTTTTTATAACTGGTAAATGAAATTATGGCTACATTTTAGGAGTAGTTAAACCACAAAAGTAGTTATCCAAGTAGTATTGGATAAGGCATTCAATATGAACACTGTACTCCATATATTAATGGTTTATGATATTCCATCAATGGTGAAAATGAGTAGAAGTTATAATTGTAGGAATTATAATATGGGGCTTTTGTAGTGATACATTTAGGAACTGGCTTCAGTGTTTAAAGAAGCTCAATGCACTTTTGTTCTTGTGTTTATTTTTAGATTCTGAGTCCAGCAGCACCACAGGAACCACAGAAACTCAGCCAAGTGGAGATTACTATGGCGATAGTAAGGATTTTTCCACAAAGCCTCGCCACCAAATTGGGTTGCATTAATAAATTATAAGGATGCACAAATGAATATCATCTGCAATGTTAGCTGTCCTAAAGTGTTTTTTTAGACTGATAATGATCATGATCACGTTGATTTAAATTTCCTACAAAGAATCCTGTTCGTACAATGTTTCCTATGCAGATGAAAAAAATTATTATAGAAATAAAATTATACAAGTATAATGAATGGCCAATATGCTATGCGCATTCACATTTTATGTATATTCAAATTTGAAAAGCCCAGTTAAGTGATTACTGTGAATTAATGAAGCATAGAGGGTTAAAGCAAAAGTTTATCAATTGTGCAAAAGTCAGCATAACACTATATTTCCAATTTTTCCCCAGCTATCATCTTGAGGAACATCGCTCCTCTCTCTACTGTTGAAGCCATTCTGGGGGCTCTCTCTCCTTTTGCAAACCTTTTGCCTGGCAACATTCGCCTCATTAAAGACAAACAGACAGGCCAAAACAGAGGATTTGCCTTCGTCCAGCTCGCTTCTCCTCTGGTACCCATTTGTTCTTACCTCTAAGTGAAGTTTATTTATAAACTAATTTCGAGAGGATCACGTGCTTATGATTGCTTGCTGCTGGTCCCGCATTATCCAGTTTATGATTCACCAATCATACTATTCCTAAGCCACTATAAATACCCTAAGTTCCATATCACAGCCATCTTTGTTTTGAAGTATCCTCCTTTCCAAGATGGGTGGCACGGTGGCCCAGTGGTTAGCACTGTTACCTCACAGCAAGAACGTCACTGGTTCTAGTTCTTACCAAGCCAGCTGACATTTCTGTGTGGAGTTTACTTGTTCTCCCCATGCTCATGTGGGTTTTCCCCGGTTTCCTCCCACCGTCCAAAAACATGCAATTTAAGTTAGTTGAATAATCCAAATCGGCACCATACACATGCACCTAGTAAGTAGTTATCTCTTAAGAGCAATCACTATCTGTTCATTAGCCACTACAGCAGGGGAGTTCTCGAGATCTACCTGAGTTCAAACTCCTCTCTCGCCTTGCAAACGAGAGGGAGCCCAGGGCTCGAGGATCTTATAAGCTCAGGGCTCTCTCCTGAGACAGAATGCCAAACATGCTTTATAATCAATCATCAGCTAAGTGTGAACTCTTGAAATGTATTTTATATCAAAGCTAATCTTGAACAAGTGCAAAATTACTAATGTTAAACCTCCAAACTCTTTTTAATCACCTTCTGTTGATGTTGTTTGTGTTTTGCAGGAAGCGTCACAGCTGCTAACCATCCTCCAGGGCTTACAGCCGCCACTTAAACTGGATGGCAAGACTATTGGTGTTGACTATGCCAAAAGTGCTCGAAAGTACGCGCCTGTCACTCATTTCCTCATGCTGTTGTCTAGTTTTCCATGGCATTTTTCCAGCTTGATTAATAATTCACTTTAATTTATTTAATTTTTTTCTTTCCTCAGGGATCTGTTATTGCCAGATGGAAACCGTGTTAGCGCCTTTTCAGTTGCCAGCACAGCCATTGCAGCTGCTCAGTGGTCCTCTAGTCAGGTATGAACATCTCAATCATGCCTCAATGTAAAAGGTCCTGTGAAGTGCTTTGAAATGGGGAATTTTTATTATTTGATGTTTGACATACTCAGAAGCTGAAACATAAGGACAGGGGTTAGTTTTTGCAGTATTTGGCTTAACCGTTCTTGGGTGGCTCGCCAATGTGTTAGATGACTGTAATACATAAAGTAAGTAAGCTGACCAAAGTTCTTACGAGGAAAAGACTTTATTGAAGACAAAGAATAGTGCAGTTCCTAAGCTTCGACGTTAACCTGTTGTCTTCAAGTAACTTAACCCAAAGTACTGTCTGTGAGACACTACTTTATAACAAAGGATACGACCCCCCGGAGATTACCCAAGTGGTTTGGTTGGGTCACAACTCTTGAGTTCCTGTAGGACATTTAGTTCACACCTTTTCAGATGCAGATACTTGTTTGCATATGAAACAAGTCATGGAATGTATCACAGGGTGTGACATATAATAGCTCCTCCCCTTTAAAAAAACAGCCAATAGCATTTAGTTTATCAAAGCTCTGCCAGTGACAGTACTTGAGCTTAAGTGCATCAAATGAAAAGTATATAAGAAGTGTTTTGAAGGGGGCGGGGCCAGATTCTTGAGAGCATTTGATTGGTCTGAAGATTTGATGAGGTGATGTCAAATGAATGATCCTTTTAGGCGGAAGTGACAAACTAGCATTCAATGTTTGTATCTTCTAAATGCCAAATCTTCACTGTTTTGGAGCACACTAGCTTATAGATATCCTTAAGACTAACATGCTGATGATAATAACATCTAAAAACAACCTTATTTTAATTTTGTGCATCCTTTTATAGCAGAATTAAGCATTCAAGACTGATTTATTCTATGACTTTTTATTCACCAGCCTCAGCAGAGTGTGGAGCCGGCATCAGAGTACAGTTATCTACAGGAGGGATATGTGCCCTGTTCACAGGTCAGTTGACGGCATCTGCAAACATGTGCAGTATGGTGTTTATTTGTTTAAGCCAAGTTAAGATTGTTTGTTGTTTTTAGGAGTATCAGGCATACTATCAGCAGCAGGCTGGAGCTGTAGACCCATCCCAGGCTAATGGCATACTTGGAGGTAACATTAGCTTAGTGTGTTGTTTATTAGAATGCAATGGGAAGTTTTAAGTGTTATGCATTTTTTTTAGCATATTGACAGTGAAAATCTGATGTTTTGATTGACAGCAGCTCCAGGGGTGAAAGTAGTTCCTGCTGCTACAGGAGTGGTGATCTCTCAAAGTGCACAAGTCTATCAGTCTCCGCAAGCTACTCAGGTAATTGGTTTTGCTGTATTATTATTAATTTAATTATTTAAATAAAAAAATGGTTCTCAATCTGTGTTTTAAGGGCCTAAATAAGAGAATTTTAATATTTTTTACATTATTTTAATTATTAAAAAGCTTTAAAAATAAAACCATATGCTTTTTTCCTAAGCCAGTGTGGTAGAATGACAACTAGGTGTGAACAAAACGTCTTTCATTTTTAACCCCTTCCATGACCCCGCATTGCTAGTAAGGGCTTACTCACACTATGCTATCCGAACCGTGCCCAGGCCCGTTTCCCGGATCATTTGAGAAGTGTGAGTGCTCTGAATCGGGCTCAGGCACGGTACACTTGGCCCGCCCTGGCCCGGTTGGAAGAGGTGGGCCTGAGCGCGGTTCACTTGGGCTCAGGCGCGGTACGCTTACAGTGTGAGTGCAAAACGTGCCTAAGCCCGAAACTGAAAGCAAGAAATGAGGCTGTGATATGCCTTAAATGACCCATCTGCGCTTAAATTATCCATCTAAAGTCCTCGTATGTAAAAAAAAGTCCTCGCCTACACAAATCTGTTTGATATGGATTAATTAATCATTCTTACTGTTCAATGAACGCAAACTGTCATAGATTATTAAAGACGCAAATCCCTCACTGCACGACAGCTGCGCCTTCAGCAAACTTCCTAATTCCTGCAGCACGAGGACTTTATGATTGTTTATAAGCGTCAAAAGTGGCTGATCTTTTCGGCGAAATATTTGACTGCGTGTCACCACATATCAAACGATATAACAAATGAAATCTCCACTGTGCTGAGCGAAAGCGCTTACTGAACTGCGTGTCATCGATGACGTAACCGTGCCCAGGCCCGAATGTAATGTGAGTGCGGGCCGTCGGGGGAGAGGGGAGGGGGCGCAATCGTGCTTCGGCCCGGTTCAAGGCAACTGTGCATAGTGTGAGTACGGCCTAACTCAAAAATGCAGAGAAGCAATACAATGAAAGCAGTAGTTCTGCAGTATAAACTGCACTCATTTCTCAAGTATTCTCATGTAGATATGCTTCTAAAAATAAACATGCCTATTTCAGAATCACGTTTGCAACCTGGGTGTGTCAATTAAAAGCATTGTCCGCTTATTTACCACAGACCTTGTTTTTATTTTCATAAATGCAAAAATTTATTTCTAAAAAACCCATAGGAAAATTTCTGAGGATTTAGTGGCTAATGTCTTCCTGGTTTTGATGTTACGTGTTCACCACTCTGTTGCTTCTCCTATTTTCTGTAACAGGGTGTCCGCTCGGTCTAAAACTAAGTTTTTGGCCTTAAAGTCTTAAATTGACTGAAATATTGTGTTGTAGGTCTTAAATCATTTTTAACAGGTCTTAATTTTGCTTTGTCCAACTAAAGCTACTTAATCAGGTCCAAATTATTCAATGATCAACGATACATCTCAATAAAACCTTATTTTATATGTTTAAGTGCAAAGAGATACAATTCATAACAGCTGTTAGACATTTTAACAGCAAATTCCCCATTAAATCCCTTAAGAATTCAGGGAAAGAAGACTAAAAATAATTACACGATTCCGTATGATAATACCTGGCCATTAGAAATAACTAATTAGCGTTTAACCCTGTGAAAGTCTACAATTTCATTCTTAATGGTCTTCAAAAATCTTAAATTTGACTTGATGAAACCTTCAGAAACCCTGTGTAAATCAGAAGCAGCTGAACTATCTTTTAATGTTGTCTTTGACAATAGTGGCCCTGAGAATCCAAACGATTGAGAACCACTGTTCGATTCTGACATCATCATAATAATAATTTGTTTTTTGGCAAAGATTGAAGGCAAAGCCCAGTCTATTACAGCCACCATTTCTGCCCCAGCAACCTCTGCAGTCTCTGCTACAGCCACAGCAACATCTACCTCTCAGGAAAATCAAGCCAGTAAGATTACTTTGTCTTCTTTTGTATTTATATGTTCATTTATTTAATCTTTAGAGCTTTAGGTTTAAGCGAAACACATTACAAATTACATACATTATTATTCTTATTATAACCACTATTAAATCCACACATACTTATCAGAAGAACTGATACTACTGGTCATTATCTGATTCTTTTGCCATTATCCTGTCTCCTTTAGATGTCCCAGACACTTCCTCCTATCAGTACGATGAGTCTTCAGGGTATTATTACGACCCCAGCACTGGCTTGTACTATGACCCAAACACACAAGTATGAGTACTTTTTTTTATTTTTTTTTATACAACAATTGTATTATTCAATTGCAAGTAAAACGTTCTAAGCTTTGTTATTTCTATCTTTTAGTACTACTACAACTCTCAGTCTCAACAGTATCTGTACTGGGATGGGGAGAAGAAGGCGTATTTGCCCGCTGTGGACAGTAACGCTCAAAATGCCATGGCCTCCACTTCCACTCCTCAGAAAGAGGGCAAAGAGAAGAAGGAGAAACCCAAGAGCAAAACTGCTCAGCAGGTAATAAAAGCGCATTATGCTGGTCAATCTAATAGCAAGGGCTGTATATAATTTAATTCTATAGATTTGCATTGGCTGTTTGTTTTTACTCTGGTTTCGCTGGAGTGAGTGTTTGTTTACATGCATGCTACTCATAATATGGTGTTTCAGCTTCTCAAAGCAACTTCATGCATTTACGGTGAATTGAGATGCTCTGCAGCACCATCTCCTGAGCTACATGTGTGTAAATGAATGGTAAAATTCTCATCATTATCAATTTTAATCTAAAATCTTTTGATGGTTTTACGTTTGAACAAATTTAATGAAGATATTAATAAATTGGCAACAAAAAGGATGTTGGACAAAATACTTTTACAGTACAATTTTCCTATGTAAGAATTTTGTATTTACGTTTAATAAAAAGGCTTAGTATGTGACATGAAAAGATTTCTCGCCCTGTAGTTCAACTCTAAAATTAAATTTATCTTGACTCTGTTTACTTGTATATTTATATTTGTATATAAATATTAAATATTTGCCTATTTACTTGTATATTTTTGTACACTCCCAACACCAAAGGGTCATCACAAATATATTGCAGATAGAGCTGTCACTAATGACTATATAAAGACTGCTTTAATTTATTGATTATTTGACTAATCTAAACAATTCATTTTATACCAAATTAGGGCTGCACAATATATCATTTCAGCATCAATATCACAGTGTGTACATCCACAATTGTCACATCGCAAGATATGCAATGTTAAATCTGGATTATAGTTGACCAGGAGCTACAGAATTGTATTTAATTACTGTATTTTTATGGAATTTATATGATTTATGCAAAGAAAAAAAATGTGTTTCTCACTTAGAATTTTTGTCTTGTTTCTAGTCCAAATATCTACATTTCAAAGTGAAAACAAGATTATTTTATTTACCCCACTGGCATATAATTTGTACTTGTTTTAAGGAAAAACTCTTAATTTTGACCTGTTCTGAAGTTGAAAACCAAACAAAATATTTTTACTTGATCGAAGAATATTTGGACTAGAAATTAGACAAAAAAAATGCATGTTATGCATAGATTATTTAATTTCTGTACCTGAATACTGTTAGACTCCCCTGAAAACTGTCAAATAGTGCTATTTAAACCATCTTATGAAACTACTCATATCACAATATATATAGCAGAAAATTAAAATATTGCAATATCAGATTTTACCAATATCATACAGTTTTAAAATACTCTTACCTAAGAGCATTTTAGCTAGTACAATGAAAAAGTACAAAAAGTACCTTTCCTCTTGGCTGTTATAGCGATACTTGTGTATCCAGACACGAGCATGCCTGAGGTGCAAGTTTTCTCCACTGTGTCTATTATGGATTACCTGTGATAACAGCGTTTTATGCGCATATAGACTGTAACCGCTGCTGTTCTTCCTGCGTCACTCATCGGTGAACAGCGCTTTCATTTCTAAAGCCAATCGCAGCCCTTTTTGTTGAACAGGTGAAGACAATAACCAGTCATAGGGGTGTAAGACCTCGTTTGACAGCGCTCACAAAGCAAGAAGGATAACATTTACATTAGTTTATTTGCTATAAATGCTCATGTTGTCATCTGTGCATGTGTTGGAGTTTTGTTTGATGCATTTAAAAAGAGTGTTTTCTTTGAGCAGGTCAAATTAAAGGTACAGTTCATATATCCGACTGCTTGTATTAAAGGACACAATTGTATTACAAATAGTATATAAATATTCATATATTTATAGATTTTAATAAAAAAAAAATTGTGTTGTGAAGAAAAAATCTAATTATGTATGGAAAGCATTGTCAATGCACTGTGATGCACCGAGATATCAAATTGAACAGAATCGATGGCATGAAAATCGTAACCGAACCGTGAGACCAGTGTAGGTTCACACCCCTAGTAATGGGCATAGTAAGCAACCAATGAGCTCCTTAATAGTAATGCAGCAACACAACAAAACCAGCTCTCCTTAGCATCCATTCACAGCATCTTAGCAATATACTGGCAAGCTGTCCATGTGGATGCTCAAAAGAAAAGAAAAAGCACTCACTGAAAATGAAAAATGTCTACCTCATTGTGCATCAGATTGCAAAGGACATGGAGCGCTGGGCTAAGAGTCTGAACAAACAGAAAGAAAACTTCAAGAGCAGCTTCCAGCCCATCAGTCAGGAGGAGAGGAGGGAGGCGGCGGCAGCCGATGCAGGATTCACACTGTTTGAGAAGAAGGTACGGTTATCATCGCATTGTCTTATGAATATGATGATTGTCAATAATAGCTGCTGAAATAGCATTAAAACATAAATAATAATATTAAAAAAATATTTCTAAATGTGTTTTCTTTTCAGCCTGGAGCATTGGAGAGGCTTGTAACAGAAGCATCCAAAATGGCAGAAGAAGAGTGTTGTTCATCGAAGGTTCCGCACACACCAAGTACCTTTTCTGAATAAGTCAACTTCTCATGGCATGTTCGCTTATTTCTGAACTCTGTTTTCTGCAGGTGGGACTGGTGGCTGCGTACAGTGGCGACAGTGAACCAGAGGAGTGTATAGATGGAGACGACAGAGAGGACAAGCTGACGGACTGGAAAAAGCTCGCTTGTCTGTTGTGCCGGAGGCAGTTTCCCAATAAAGAAGCTCTGATTCGCCATCAGCAGCTCTCAGACCTACATAAGGTAATTACAGTCGGTTTGTAATCATTGTCGTTGCTTTTAAAAACACTTTATTTAACTCCTGACTCATCAAATTTTCTTTTTTAGGTATAAATGGTCATAGCAATTAGGGCTGCACGATATTGGAAAAATCTTAAGATTGCGATATTTGTTTATCCTGAGATGTATATTGCAATATGAATGCAATTGAACTAGATTGCATAAAATATAATAAACAATATACAAGCATGGATAACTTCAATAAAGATAAAAAATAAAATAAAAATGTTTTGTTGTTTTCTGGGGAGTCTAACTATATTCAGGTATATAGTAATTGAATAATCAAATGTAACATAATACTGCAGTCTTTGTTGTATAAAACAGTGTTTCCCAACCCTGTTCATTGAGGCACACCAACAATACATATTTTGGATGTCTCCCTTATCTGACCCATTCGTTTCAGGTTTTGGAGTCTCTTCTAATGTTCAGATGAGTTGATTCAGGTGTGTATGATTAGGAAGAGGTTGAAAATGTGTACTGTTGGTGTGCCTTCAGGAACAGGGTTGGGAAACACTGGTATAAACAATTCAATAAAATGAATCTTTAAGTTTTCAAGGTTACAAACAGTACAATTTCTTGTGCCTAAATGCTTTTAAAATCCTCATACTTTGACATTCCTCAGAAAACACTCAGTATTTTAATTTATTGTGGTACATGTTTTACATCAAAGCTGACATGTTGTGTTATTGCCTTTCTCTGTACAATGCGAGCTGTATTAATCATGGTATATACAATTTGATGTTTAACTAATTATGAGTCAGCAGATAAAGTGGTAATGACAGTTACATACCTGTGCCGTGACAGCTGCAAATAAGGCCATAATAAGGCCATGGAGAAAACTTGTCAGTCCAGCTTCATGGTTGACGCAGAGTGTAAATATAGATGCACTGTTGTGGTGCACTTTGAAATGTTGCCATGTGAAAGGGAACCAAACCATTTGTAAATTAAGTTCCTGTTCGTGTACAAAGCAAACAATGTACAATTCTTCAGATGCCCTCAAAGCTTTTATTTGTTGGCATGCTACAATAATTACACCATTGTGTTGTTTTTTTTTTTTTTTTTTTTTAGCAAAACCTGGAGGTTATGAGGAGATCCAAACTGAGTGAAGCAGAACTGGAGGAGCTAGAGAGAAAAGAGACAGAGGTGAGAATCTTTACCCATTCTTTATTTTATTCTAATCATTTTAGTCTTATGATTCACGGGTAATTTTTGTGGAATTAGTCAAAATACATTGTATGGGTCAAAATGATTGATTTGAATTATATACAGTGTTTCCCTACCACTATATAAGGGGGGCGCCCCGCCCTCCCAACAGCTGTACCCGCCCCCTCTTGAAGTCACATTAATTGTATTATCTGTATAGCGCCAAATCACAACTTTTTTTTTTTTAATAACCAAGCTAAATAGCCGTATGTAATGTCTTATTTACACAACAGCATGTCATTTCTGTTCTGCGTTCGCGTCACTGCAGCTAAAATATATACAGATGCAGACATCCCAAGTCTCTCGAAAGTTCCGGGAGTCTCCCGCAAATGCATAGAGACTCCAGGGTGCCCGCAAACAAATAATCTCCCGGAAATCGCACGTCTCCTCAAATACGTCCAGCATCCCTCCCCGCTCTTCAGATACGTCGCGCACATCCCATGCTGTGGTGCCAGCGGAGCTATCTCCTTTATTTAGTGTCTCATCCAGTGCCTCATGACCTCTCCTGAAGGCTCTGCGTGTCTTCCGCAAATTCATACTGGCTCTGTGATCCCCCAAAATGAATTAAAATACCCGGAAATCATGGCGACGAGATTGAATGAGCAAGTGAACAGATCGCGAGAGGCACGGTGATGGTCTAAACATTACATTTGATAGGTTAAATGAATAGAGCAGTAAAGATATCACGAGTGCAAATCTTTCTCTCTCTCTCTCTCTCATTTAGAGATCTGCTGTCAATAGTTGGAGACGAGGAAAATATTGGAATGGTCCTGCATGTATTTAGGCCTTTTTTTTTTTTTTTTTTAACGTAACATCTGAAAGTTCTGTGTTTTTGACAAACTCACTAAAAGCTGGCTGGAATTATTAGATAAAACTAAATTTTTTTTTTTTTTACTTTTTTTAACATAAATATTTAATAATATAACTTCTTGTAATGCACTCATTGCTTTAAGTAGTTTAAAGGCCTATTTCCTTTTAGTAAAGAAGTATCAGATTTATAGATAATAGATAATTTTCATCTTTCATCATTTGCAATGTTTCCAAATTGCATTGTTTGTAATTTTTCTGTGGCGGTTCATTCTGCTTTGGTGACCCCTGATGAATAAGGCACTAAGCTGAAGTAAAATGAATGGATTAATTATTTTCTGTAAAGCTGCTTCTGGCCATGACATGTTTACATCAAAATTTTTATAAGAGACATGTTTAATAAATGTCTCAATAAATGGGCCAGACATTTCTGACTTTCCATACCTCAGGCTCAGGAAATGTTCTTCCAGAAGCCCATAAAGATATATTGCAGTGACAAAAGCTGCACAGTTCGTGAATAAAAAAAGATATAAATGTTAATTTATAATTTACAAACAGTTGTACAGTTCAAATAGTTGTTCAGTTATTTATTGCTGTCATTAAAGACCATGACTCCTTGTGTCTGTGAGTCTGAACAGCCACGCTGCGTTGGGCCGCGTCACGACATTTCATTATCGTGACAACACTACTTCAGACTAAGCATGAATCTCAATTTCAGAAAATTGACCCTTTTGAATGGTCCAGGGTCATTATTAGGGTGTCAGCGGGGTCTTAAAGTCTTAAGTTCTCTGAAATATTGTCGTTTGTCTTAATTTTCCTTTGTTTTTCTAAAGCTACCAAATCGATCCAACACATCCAATCACCAATAATACAAAATGTTTAGCAAATCTCTATTCATAACTAATATTTTAAAAGTGTTGTGCATACATGTAGTTTGTTTTATAAAGAGGTTTGTATATTGTATGTATAGAACTAGGGCCTGCTTGTTTTGACGTTATTTAAAATATGTGGCTAAGAAATAATACATTTGAATTGAACTATAAAAAATCCTTTACGTTTAGCCCTATTTAAGTCTGAAGTTACATTATTGATGGTCTCAAAGTCTTACTGATGTGTTCCTTCCCTTTACCTCACTGAACAGATGAAGTACAGAGACAGGGCGGCTGAAAGAAGAGAGAAATACGGCATCCCTGAACCCCCCGTTCCTAAGAAAAGGAAATACACCGCACCAACACCTGTAGTGTAAGTTTGAAGAGTTTGCTTTATCAAGTTCTGCTTCAGTCAGCTGTGTTTACGTTTGCTGTGTCAGTGTAACGATACTGTTTAATTCTGCAGAAATTATGAGCAACCCACGAAGGATGGCCTGAACAGTGATAATATTGGCAATAAGATGCTGCAGGCGATGGGCTGGAAGGAAGGCAAAGGTCTCGGTAGAAACCAGCAGGGCATCACAACACCTATTGAGGTATTACTCATTATTCTGTCCATCATACGACTTTGATCACATTGATTTGTGTGCCTAAAAATTAATGAAAGTGAACGAGACTTAAGTTGTGTAGCTCTTGTATGACAAATTAAATGGATAGGTCATGGAAACTCAGGGTTTTTTCTGGTGAAAGTCAGGGAAATGCTAGAAAATTTGACATTTGGCTTAAAGTTTGAACCCTGAATTTTGGCAATTGTTTGATTCTGGTTGACAAACTTATAAATCTGTTTGAAACTTAAAAACAATTTTGAACTTAAAACTCTCAAACTTTAAGCTACATAAAACTTAGAACTACTTAACTTAGAACCATTTTTAAACTTTAAGCTTTTTAACTTAGAACTGCTTAACCTAAAACTATTTTTAATCTTTAAGCTACTTGGAAACCTAGAACTACTTGACATTTTTTTTAAACTAAGCTACGTAAAATATAGAACTACTTAACTTAAAACTATTTAAAAAAATTTAAGTAGTTCTAAGTTTTAAATAGCTTAACTATTTTTTACATTTTAAGCTATTTAAAACTTAACTTTAAACTATTTTTAACTTTAAGCTACTTAAAATTTAAAACTACTTAAAACAAAACTATTTTTACAATTTAAGCTACTTAGAAACTTAAAACTAAATTATTTTTAAACTTTAAGCTACTTGAAACTTAGAACAACTTAACTCAAAACTACTTCTAAGTAGCTTAAAGTTAAACTAAAATATTTTTACAATTTAAGCTACTTAGAAACTTAAAACTACTAAAAACTACTTTCAAACTTTAAGCTGCTCAACTTAGAACTGCTTAACTTAAAAATATTTATAAACTTTAAGCTACTTAACTTGGAACTACTTTTGAACTTTAGGCTACTCAAAACAGAACTACATAAAACTAATTTTAAACTAAGCTACTTAGAACTACTTTAAACCTTAAAACTATTTTTAAAATAAGCTACTTAAAACTAAACTTAAAACTATTTTTAAAATAAGCTACTTAAAATTTAGAACTACTTAAAACTAAACAATTTTTTACAATTTAAGCTACTTAGAAACTTAACTAAATAATTTTTTAACTTTACGCTACTTAAAACTTAGAACTACGTAACTCCAAAACTACTTCTAAATTTTAAGTACTTAGAAACTTAAAACTGCTAAAAACTACTTTCAAACTTTAAGCCGTCCATAGAATAGTGAGGGCGGCGTCCACGAACTCCCCCGGTTCTCACTTTCATCCGCGACACCCACCCCCTCCCTCCCGGTCCTTACTTTCCCCCGGTCTCCCGGATTTTGTGTGTGCGCATGAGTGCATTAAAGCAGTGCAGTTAAACACCAGCATATTGCTCTATTATTAACAATAACACACATTCAGTATTAATCCACACAGTGGCAAAAGCTGAACTATTCTGAACCTTGACCGCCGCACGTGTAAAAACAGCTGACGGTAGCCTTAGCAATGACAAACGACAGGATTGCAAGCTCACAAACACGTTTAAATCCGCAAAGAAAACGGCACGCGTCGTGTTTTTAGCGTGCTTTAAGTCACGATATGTATAAGTGTTATAAGTTCTCTGGGATCACCAAGCCTCATTACAAAATGGAGGAATAATCCATGAGCTGTGTATTGATAGTTCCCGTGGAGCTCCGTCAAAGTCTCATACATCAGTAGTCTTTTCTGATCCTTCATTTTTTGCAAAAATAAACCTCAACCACTGACTCTTCACAGCTTCATCTTTGGGTAGAGAATATAACAAACTTTCCCTCAAACTTCCAATAATATCCAGTTAAGCACAGCGTCTTCATGACTCATGACTTCAGGATCTGTTTATCTTCCTCTTTAATTTGCTGCTGTGTTAGTGGGCGGTCCCGCAGGTTAAAATTTTGCGGGTCTGCGCGCGCAACCATTATGTTTCGTATCCACGTCACGCCGAAACGGCTAAAGACTCGTTATCAAGACGATTCATTCCAACCACTACGAGTCGACTCTTTTACAGATGAATCAATAGTTTTAAAAACTGTCCACTTTCAGATTTAAGCTTTAGCTGGATATTTCACTTCACTTAGAGCTGAGTTACACACTACATAGAAGGTCATTTTCAAAAACCTATAATAGGGGCTCTTTAAAACTATTTTTGAACTTTAGGCTACTCAAAACAGAACTACATAAAAATTATTTTAAACTTTAACCTACCTAGAAACTTAGAACCACTAAACTATGTTTGATCTTTAAGCTACTTAAAACTACTTTTAACTAAATTTAAGCTACTTGAAACATAGAACTACTCGGGCTAAGCTTCTTCAGGCTAAGCTTTCTCAAGCCAGCATAAAGTTTGTCTTGACAAACTTTTTAACCTAGTGCATAATAAATAAATAAAGTGCATAATATTTTTTTTAATATAATAATTATAATTATTATTATTGTTGTTATTATTTTTATTATTATCTATATTTATCTATATTATTACTATATTATCTATAGGGGTGTCAAAATGAATCGTTTCTTCGGTGCACCGCGATGCAGACGCGGACAATTCGGTATCGGTTCAGTAATAATCATAACCGGTTATTATATACTGACGTCATTTATCTCACATGCGCTATGTCGCCGTAGCTACTATGGCGAGGGAGGCGAGTGGCGAGCGCGAGTACAACGCTCTAACTACGAAAAAACTCTGAAACTGTGCAAAATTTCACTGCGTTTGTGTTTGCTGAACACTGTTTCACTGACACAACAAAAGCCACTATTTCACGGCGATTAAGAGAATGAAAGTAAACTCCATTTCTCTCTCACTGTGGCCCATGAGTGCAGCTGTGAAGAGCACCAGCGTGTAAGAGCCAATCGCAGCCCTTTCTGTTGAGCGCGTGACCAATCAAAGGGCTGTAAGAAAGAACTTGGTAGTTAGTTGGTAGACAAGGCTCAGAAAGCGAGCGGAATATTAATATTTGTTTATTTGCTATAAATGCTCGTGTTGCTTAAAGGTACAGTTTATATATCTGAAGATAGAGGTAAAGTTGGCTTTATATTGGGATATTCAGACATTCTCCTTAATAATATAATTTCAGAAAAGTATTATTTGCAAATTCTAAATAGGGAAATCATATTAGCAGCCAATGACTATCAAAGTACAACATTGTTCACAGTCAATTAGATAGTGTTAATGTTGTTTGTTACTTGTATGCTAATTCCAATCGAATATTCAAAGTAACATGATAAACAATTTAGAGACTTCTAAATGAACGAATGTGTGAATATAAAACCATCTTTACCTTTATTCTGACTGTTGGTATTAAAGGACAAAAATGTTTTACAAATAGTATATAAATATATTTATACATTTGAATACAATAATTGCTGTGCTGTGAAGAAAATATAAAACTGTGTATGGAAATAATCGTCAATGCACCGAGATATCGAATTGAACCGAATCGATGGCATGATAATCGTAACCGAATCGAACCGTGGGACCAGTGTAGGTTCACACCTCTAATTATCTACTACTACTACTTTGAGTTCAGATTGCACAAGCCTGCTTTACAAAACTGACTTTAAAACGTTATGACCAGACTAATAACTAGTTATTGCAACCAGCTCTCAGCTCAGCAGCGGACAGATAATCAAGCGGTTATTGACAGGAATGTTTGTCACCTGCAGGCTCAGTTGAGAGCGAAAGGAGCCGGTTTGGGAACTAAAGGAAGCAGCTACAATCTCACGGCTTCTGACACCTACAAGGATGCCGTCCGGAAAGCCATGTTTGCACGCTTTACAGAAATCGAGTAAATGAGTAAGATGTCATGTGAGCGGTGATTGTCGTCCTCTGCACTGCGGAGTGTTTGTATTTATTTTGACATCAGAAACTGTTGATGAACGGGAGATATGCGTCTAGACGTGTGTGTGTGTGGGTGTGTGTACATATGTACAGAGTCCTCCAGAAATGTGAAGTATGCCTTTTTTTGATTTTGATTGTTTGCTTTTCCAAAATAGATCTCGAACTGTAAAGTTTATATATGATCTCAGTTTTGTACATAAGAAAATAAATGAGATGACCTGAGCTTGAAATGACCCAGTGCTTTTTTTCGGACAATGAACTTCCTTTGATGAAACTTTTGGAAGTTAATTCAAAGTATTTTGTGGGTAATTGTGTTTGTTTCTGGGTATAAACTGTTTTGAAAGCATTAACGGATATGAATCTGAAAATTTAGCTCGGTCTTTACCAAAATATTTCATGAATGAGATGCGATGAGTGTTATGTCAATACTTTCTACTGGTTGTTTTGTTGGACACGCCATATATTTACAGGTCTGGCATTCCTGATGGGTGATGAGCTGAAAGCGAGAAAGTTCTGTAGAAAAGACCAACCAGTTTCTCTTTACTGCAACGCCTTTCACTTCTGGAAATACCAGGTTTGCTAAACAGAGGAAGAGCTTCTTATTCTCATATCTTTTTTTGTCTGTCAAAGTTGTGGCTGCTCATAAAACTTCTGCGTGTTTGCACATGACCACGGTTGTCGAACAGGTTTTGTTGACTTGCTGCTTGTGGCATGACTTTTCCTGCATGCATCGCAAGAACAACACCTTGTTCAAGGGGATTTAAATTTTTTTATTTCAACAATGCACTTCTCTGTGATGTGTCTGTTGATAGACTGGGTGGAGAAAGTTGTCATGTCAATGCAAACAACAAATCAACCAACGCAAACAAGATAGAGAGTTTTTTTTTTTTTGCGCTTGAGTAATATATTGGATAAACAGACAACAAAAAAGTATAGTAACATCTGTATTCTGTAAATCCAATTCAGTCAGAATAACAAATAAGGTGCCATTTATTTCAGATCTGGTTAGACCACACAGTCAGTAATCGATGAAATAACCTTCATTTTATATGTGAAAAATACGTAAAATAGCAATTTAAAGGAACTAATGGCTATATATTATATCGTAGATTAGCATGAAGATTTTATAAATTCGACGATAAATTTGGTTTTATCATAAATAACGGAAGGCGTTAACTCGACTCATTTGTGTTGCCAGATGTTGATGTAAAAACGCAAACAACCCTTGCTTTATGAATCCAACCACTTCAAACTATTTTATATAGGAAACAATACTCTAACATCGCTATTCGTATGTGATCACAAATGAAATTTAACTAACCAGCTTAACCTTATATATGAGCCAAACCTAAATAAGAAGTTACACACTTAAAAAGAGCGAACATGGCAACATGTGTGCACAAACCACAACGCATCTTTTGTTCGCTTTAGTGCTGTGTTAATGGTCAAAATAGGCAAATATCTAATCAAACTATTTACCACGGCGGAATGCATCAGATTACCACAGAAAAAAAACAGATGTAACCGCTGATATGTAACTTAACACTGTTTTAAAGAATTGTTTTTGTTGACGTCACATGACCAGATGAAGCCTCTGTGAGCGCAAGTTAAGTCTGCAGCTAAACCCAGTCGATGAATTTTACGTTTAAACCGTATAATATTGAAAATAATTAGTGATATAACTTTTATGTTAGCTTTTGTTGGCTTTCTACTGGTCCTCATTTTTACAGGAAAACAGCACTGAGATCAGTAAGTATTTGCAATGGAAATGTGGAATTCTTGATTTATTTCACTGCGCAACTTTCTACTTTATGATGAATTATAGTAAACAGTTTGATAAATCAATGGTAACTTGACACGATATGCTTGCAACATGCTAACAACTTGTTAAAAAAATACTTGCCATGTGTTAATTCATGCTAGAAACATGCTTAGTAACACTATGAAAACGTAAAAATACACTCACCGGCCACTTTATTAGGTACACTTGTCCAACTGCTTGTTAACGCAAATTTCTAATCAGCCAATCACATGGCAGCAACTCAATGCATTTAGGCATGTAGATATGGTCAAGACGGTCTGCTGCAGTTCAAACCGAGCATCAGAATGAGGAAGAAAGTTGATTTAAGTGACTTTGAACGTGGCATGGTTGTTGGTGTCAGACGGGCTGGTCTGAGTATTTCAGAAACTGCTGATCTACTGGGAATTTTACGCAAAACCATCTGTAGGGTTTACAGAGAATGGTCTTAAAAAGAGAAAATATCCAGCAAGCGGCAGTTCTGTGGGCGCAAATTCCTTGATGTCAGAGGAGAATGGCCAGACTGGTTCAAGCTCATATAAAGGCAACAGTAACTCAAATAGCCACTCTTTACAACCGAGGTGTGTAGAAGACCATCTCTGAATGCACAACACATCCAACCTTGAGGCGGATGGGCTACAACAGCAGAAGACCACACCAGGTGCCACTCCTGTCAGCTAAGAACAGGAAACTGAGACTACAATTCACACAGGCTCATCAAAATTGGACAATAGAAGATTGGAAAAACGTTGCCTGGTCTGATGAGTCTCGATTTCTGCTGCAACATTCGGATGGTAGGGTCAGAATTTGACTTCAACAACATGAAAGCGTGGATCTATCCTTCCTTGTATCAATGGTTCATGCTGGTGGTGGTGTGGAGGATATTTTCTTGGCACACTTTGGGCCCATTTGAGCATCGTGTCAACATCACAGCCTACCTGAGTATTGTTGCTGACCATGTCCGTCCCTTTATCATCACAGTGTACCCATCTTCTGATGGCTACTTCCAGCAGGATAACGCGCCATGTCATAAAGCGTGAATCATCTCAGACTGGTTTCCTGAACACGACAATGAGTTCACTGTACTCAAAAGGCCTCCACAGTCACCATAACTCAATCCAATAGAGCACATTTGGGATGTGATGGAACGGGAGATTCGCATCATGGATGTGCAGCCGACAAATCTGCAGGAGCTGCATGATGCTATCATGTCAATATGGACCAAAATCTCTGAGGATTATTTGCAGTACCTTGTTGAATCTGTGCCACGGAGGATTAAGGCACTTCTGAAGGCAAAAGTGGGTCCAACCCAGTACTAGTAACGTGTACCTAATAAAGTGACCAGTGAGTGTATGATTGATCAATAATTTTCTTTCTTTATGTCTTTCAGTTTAAACTTAAAGCTGCTTATTATATTAGTTATGATATGATTATTGTTTATTTATATTTTAGCTGTTTCCCGAGCCTGACCTTTATTGCACATCTCTTATCTGTACTTTATTTACTAATATTGACTTTAACCCATGGCAATTATGGCAAGCCGTTTTGACTTTTATTCATTCTCCGGATATGTATTCTTGATATCAACAATTTAATTCTTAATATCAAAAAGGTAATTGTTGATATCAAGAACTGAATTGTTGATATCAAAAATTGAATTGTTGATATCAAGAATTACATTTATGATATCAAGAATTGGATTTTCACTAGTTAAATGTCACCATAGGCTGCCATTCAAATTTAACTGTTGATATCAAGAATTGATTTCTTACTAGTTAAAATGAAATCCTTAACATTGTTACTAGTTGAAATGTAATATTGATATCAACAGTTACCTTTTTGATATCAAGAACTGAATTGTTGATATCAAGAATACATATCCAGAGAATGAAGAAAAGTCAAAATGGCTTGGCAACACTGTATTGATGTTTCTGCCATTCTGTCTAAAGCAGAGAAATCAGGAGAGGTAATGTATATCAGCAATTAACAAATTATTCTACCTGTAATAATATAATAATAAGGCTATAATAGGCTATACAGTGTCAGCTGTTCCTGCACAAATGTAAGATCATATGCAGGCTAAAATACAAGTGGATTAAACTCATCCATTTATTTAATTTGTCAGTATTTTCATATTCCTTTTCGTTATTTACAATCATTTCATAATAGACTGATAGAACAGAAATTAAGAAAGAAATGTGATACTTGGGGAAATGACCAACTTGGCATGATGTGTGTGGTGTTAATGCTTGACAAAAAATCTTCTGATGCCATAAATATACCATAGTACTGCAACAACTTTTTAATAATGCAGTTTTTATATTTAGCCACATCTTGGAGGTTCTGCATTAACGTTAATCTTCTTTAGTACGTTTGAGAGATTCACATGTTCATTATTATGTTTTGCAGCTCAGTTATTTCATTAGATGTTTCCCAGACAAGCAGCGCAGTGTCTGTCCCGCTCTTCTGGACACGTCACATCTGGTCACATCTGATGCATTAAAAGTCAAGGTGTAGGAAAACACTGCTTTTCATTTATCCCTGTAGCAGATGACGTCGGATGCGTTCCTGCAAAGGTTAGTTAGAAATGTGACTATTTATTCCTTTGCATGTGTAGTTTAATGCGTAAGCTGTAAAATATTGGGGGCAATTATTTATTATGAGTCAACAGGGCAAGTCTGAATTGTTTGAAAATTTGAGAGCTACTTTAAACCAGAAAGACTGGCTTTTAATGCAGTGAAAGGCTTGTAAATACAAATTAGCACAGACAGAATGTGTGAACAGAATGCTTTTGTGGATCTCAACAATGTGAAATGACTTCCAAGTAAGCATATGAATGCATCACAAGATTTTCACTGATCGTTTGGTGTGTTTTTGACAGGAGGAGAGTAGGTATTGCTGATGGTTATGGCTGCTAGTTGTTCACAGAGATGGAAAGAGGAGTTCACAGTTCACAAACTCCACTTTTTCACCTCAAAACCTGAGCTTCTGCTTCAGCCACGAGTGAGTCAGTGTTGAAAAACTAATTCATTTAAATATAACATGTTAAACTTGCTGGGAACAAAATATCAACATGATTGGAAATCATACTGTAAAATGTTATAACTGGAAACATGCATGCTAATTATTGGTAGTATAAATAAATGTTAACAAATGTTGGAAACAGTAGTAAACTACTATTTACAACTACCAATGTTAAAAACATGCTAGTATGATGCTAAAGCATTAACCCAAGAGTTAAACGTAATAGAAACAGGGTGGTAGGAACATGTTACCTGCTGAAAAATCCAGCTTATACCAGCCTAAACTGGTTGGCTGGTTTTAGCTAGTCACCAGCCTGGTTTTAGAGGGGTTTTGGCCATTTCCATTTCTTTGGTCTTAGCTGGTCAGGCTGGAAAATGACCAGCTTAAACCAGCTAAAACCCACTTGACCAGCCTGGTTTAAGCTGGACATAGCTGGTTTTGGCTGGTCAAGCTGGTTTAAGCTGGTCAACTCCCAGCGTGACCAGCTAAGACCAGGCTGGAAATGGCTGGAAACCAGCCTGGAAATGGCCAAAACCCCTCTAAAACCAGGCTGGTCGACCAGCTAAAACCAGCTGGTTTAGGCTGGTTTAAGCTGGATTTTTCAGCAGGGTTAACCTAGCAACATGTTAAAACATCTTTTTTAAGGCACAGAATTCAATGTAAAGACGATATGCCGCGTTAAACATTTTGCATGAATACAAATGTTTTATAATGTATCCCTAGTTTGTGCTAGCAGGATGCTAAAACACGTTAACTGTGTGTTAAACTTGTTAGAAGAAACATTGTAGGAATGTGCTAAGCTAGTAGCATAAACAATAAAAACATAATAGCGGCTACGTTATAGCATGTCAGCCAAATGCTAAAATAATATACCAGAAATATGCTTACAGCATTGTAATTCATGTTGTCATGATACTAAAACACATTATACATGAAACTGTCACAATGTGTTACGCTAATAGTATGCTAAACATGATAGAAACATGACAGAGGCTACGCTAAAGCATTTCATCCAAATGCTAAAATAATATACCAGAAGTATGTTAACAATACTGTATGGTAATTCATGCTGTCATGATGCTAAAACACAGTACATGAAACATTGTCGTAAAGTGCTAAGCTAGCAGTATGTTAAACATGATAGAAACATGAGCGGCTATGGTAAAGCTTGTCATCCAAATGCTAAAATAATATACCAGAAATATGCTAACAGTATGGTAATTCATGCTGTCATGATGCTAAAACACATTATTACATGAAACTGTCACAATGCGTTAAGCTAATAGTATGCTAAACATGATAGAAACATGATAGCGGCTATGCTAAAGCATGTCATCCAAATGCTTAAATAATATACCAGAAATATGTTAACAGTATGGTAATTCATGCTGTCTTGATGCTAAAACACATTACATGAAACATTGTCGTAAAGTGCTAAGCTAGCAGTATGTTAAACATGATAGAAACATGATAATGGCTATGTAAAGCATGTCAGCCAAATGTTAAAATAATATAGGCTACCAGAAAAATGCTAACAGCATGGTAATTCATGCTGGGATGATGCTAAAACACATTATTACATGAAATTGTCACAATGTGTTAAGCTAATATTATGTTAAACATGATAGAAACATGATAGCGGCTATGCTAAAGCATGTCATCCAAATGCTAAAATAATATACCAGAAATATGTTAACAGTATGGTAATTCATGCTGGCATGACGCTAAAACACATTATTACATGAAACATTGTCGCAATGTGCCTAAGCTAGTAGCATGTTAAACGTGATAGAAACATGAGCGGCTATGCTAAAGCATGTCAGCCAAATGTTAAAATAATATACCAGAAATATATCCAAGTCGTTTTAACCCCAGATAATGGGATACCATTATAACACGTCTCATCCAAGTAGGGGAAAGTGGGGTAAAGTGACACACTTTTTACATTTGCTCCCCTCTAAGTGAGCTAGAATAATATATCAGTAAAATTGACACATTTCTCATTAATTCAGAATGTTTTCTAGCAATAGAAATAATCAGACTGTATTTAGGATAAAGGAAAGTGAAAATATGATTGTTTTAAAAAAAGTTGTCTTGTGTCTCACTTTACCCCAGCTACGGGGTAAACTGAGACAGACCAGAGAAATCAGAAGGGTAAAGTGAACCAGCCGGGGGTAAACTTATCCACTTACTTTTTCCATTTTAAAACTACCATAACAACGCATGTAGTAAGAGTCTGAATCCTGACAGCTAGCTTGACAACCACACATTTCAGAACTAATGTCAGAGTAGTCACTTATGGATTAAGGATTGGTCAATTGGCACATTTGTTTTTCTAAACACTTGAAAGTAACTCTGAACAAAATCAAATACAACAATCTAATCCAAACTATTTGAATTTACATTCTAATGACAGATAGAACCAGTTAGATTAGAACACAATCCGGGGGTCAGAACACAGGACCCTTAGAGCCAGCTATAGTGTATGGGGGTCAGAGAAAAGGACAATCAGAACCAGATAGAACAGCTTGGGACTCAGAACACAGGACTAGACCCACCTGGATTAGAATATCAGCCTACTGTCATACTCTACAACTACCACTCTTTTTGTCTCGTCACCAACCTAATTTCACCCACATGTTCCTGGATTAACATCTATACAGTATATATTGATCTTTGAACAACATGCCAATCAGAATTAAAGGATACGTTTACAGTTTATGTTCAGTTTAGGCTTATGGTTAGGTTTACAGACTTCCACATGATTGTTATCCAGCTATTATTCCTCTCTGATTTTGGGAGTAATTTACAGTTATGGTTGGGTTTAGGGGTAGGGAATAGGTATGGATTACATTTTCCCACAAAAATGATGTTCCAGGATAAACATAGATGTTAATCCAGGATCACAGAATATTTGGCAAAATCCTGACGTGTGTATCTAGTCATCCTCAATTTTCTTAACCATGCCAGTGTAATGAATGCTTGTGTTTTTTGTTGCAAAGTTAACTATGACAAAGTCTCCCACAGACAGATCTGTGTTTCTTGGACCACTACTCTCATCCTTAGAGCTCTCTTCATCAGACACATTATCAACTGATTCAGGGACATCATTTTTCTCAGAGCTGCTAACTATGATTTCCTTTAGGGTTGCTTTCTTTTTTCAATTTTTCCTTTTATTTGCTATTATTTAGCTTTTTCCATGCTAGTTTTTTTGTCTTTCTTTATAGGCCTTTTCAATTGTCTGCTTCTCAGCTGTATCAGTTAGGATGGCTGTCGTCACACGGTTTCATTTAGATTGTGTTCCGGGACGACATTTGAGAATGGTAGCATTTCATGAAGAAACACATATCCAGGTTGGCTGGAAACACATGGGACATCCATGTAGACTACAGTATATGCGCAATGAAAGGATTAGCATCAGTGAGTGAACTATCTGCAGGTGGATCATCTGCAGGGGGTGGACCATCCAAATCTTCTGTAGTGGCAGGCTGGAGCTCAGGATTTGGCCAGTCTGACACCATGAACAGTGCAAATGCTTTATCAGGGAAAATTTCACGGTTATATGGAAAAATTCCAGTGGACCTAAATCCAGAAGTGATGTTGCATGGTGTTACTGTTGATATGAAGGCCTCATTCACAAGTCCTACAGTCTGGTAGACTAAATTTACCTTGTGTCTTATGTCTCACTTTACCCCAGAGCATTTGTCTCACTTTACCCCACTGCCACATTTTAGAAAAAATTATCATTTTTAGCAATTCAGGCTAATCTTCAGCTAGCATCATCACATGGTTTTATATGTTGATAGTTCATCAACATGTATGATATAAGTTTGTCTACTTGGCTTTGGCACAACAGTTGATTAAGTTGACGGCAAAAAAAATTACTTTTACATGCAAAAAACATATTTTTGTGAAAAAAACATGCTTTCCACAGCACCAGGAATTCCTGTTCTTCATGGTAGAGGGGAAATGGAAGGGGCTTTAAAACAAAATTGTTATAGAGTGATATTTAAAATCCGTTGCCTAGATACAGGGGGTGTCTCACATTACCCAATGTCTCACATTACCCCGTTCTCCCCTACTAAGAAAGTCATTTAAATGTTAGTGATGTATAAATATATTCTTATTTGTCACTTTTGGGTGCCATCTTGCAACTAAATAATAGTAACCCTGCTGAAAAATCCAGCTTAAACCAGCCTAAGCTGGTTGCCTGGTTTTAGCTGGTCGGCCAGCCTGGTTTTAGAGGGGTTTTGGCCATTTCCAGGCTGGTTTCCGCCATTTCCAGCCTGGTCTTAGATGGTCAGGCTGGGAGTTGACCAGCTTGACCAGCCAAAACCAGGTATGTCTAGCTTAAACCAGGCTGGTCAAGCTGGTTTTAGCTGGTTTAAGCTGGTCATTTTCCAGCCTGACCAGCTAAGACCAGGCTGGAAATGGCCAAAACCCCTCTAAAACCAGGCTGGTCGACCAGCTAAAACCAGCCAACCAGCTTAGCCTGGTTTAAGCTGAATATTTTAAGCAGGAAAGAAAGTGTAGGTTGCTTTCAGCTATATTTGGTTCTACAAGCCTTATGTTTATTTCAGAGCTAGTAAATGATTACAGCTCTGATCAATGCTTCATGTCTAATTGTTTAGATTTGTGGCCGGTATTCATGTAATAAGCAGGATAATGTGCTGCCTGTTGTTACTGCGGTAACAATTTGTTAGCCTAGTAACATGCTAAACATTCTAGAAACATGCTAACAACATTATTCATCATGCTAGCATAGCATTAAAACAGGCAATCATGCTACCTCATGCATGTTTGTGAAATTAAGATGTTTGTGGTTTTGTTTCTAGTCGGATATTCCTCCAGTGTTGTGGCGTGTATACAGGTGTTTTATGCTGGTCTACAGCCTCAGCTGGTTTATCTACACGGCTCTTCTTTTCAACACTCCCAAATTCTTCATTTTTCTCAGCCATATCTCCTACTCTCTAATGGTGATCTACTATCTGGTTGCTTTCTGTAATCTGGTCTGGGCTTTCTTGGAGATCAGATGCTGCTCTCACAGAAAGAAAAGAGGTAAAACTGCTGCACAATGCATTGCTGATCACAGATATCTATTACTGATGGCATCTCTGAAACACACAGTGAAACCATGAAGTCACTCTTAGAGGGATAGTTCACCCAGATTACCTACAAAAGAAGATATTTAGATGACTGTTGCATACCTGTCGACCCTCCTGTTTTTACTGGGATTCTCTCGTATTTTACATTTCTATCCCGCTCATACCTGTCAACATTGGGATATGAAAATAAGGGATACTCAACAACAACAACTGTCACAGGGTCAACAACAACCAACAGGGTCGCTACAGCGGAACGAACCGCCATTATTATTATTATCATTATTATTATTATAATTATTATGATGTGTATATGTATGTTTAAACACGCACCCAAAACCCAGTGTCCACTTGAGCTCAGCATCAAATCGCGTACGTACAGAATCCGCTTGGGAAACAGGGTCTATTATCACTATGGAGAGCATCAGCTGACAGTCATGCATCTTTATATGAACTGACTGCTTTGAGGATTGCATAGGGGCAATGGCGCCTGTAATGAAAAGGAAATGAATCGTGCCGTTTTTATGTTTATCTCATAGTGTTTCCATGCCTAAATAGAATGAAAGCACAGAACCGATTCACATTTAAGAGCAAGGGCGGCCCCTGGTGGTTCGGCGGTATGGGTTGCATATAGGGAGGATCGGCTCTTCTCAGAAAGATAAAAAATACGGGATAATACCTTTACGGGATGACAGCGGGATAGAACTGTAAAATACGGGAGAATCCCGGGAAAAACGGGAGGGTTGACAGGTATGATCCCGCTATCATCCATAAAGGTATTTTCCAGTATTTCTCACATATTTTTAATCTTTCTATGAAGGGTGGCAATAAACCTCAGAGAGCAGATCCTCCCTATCTGCTTGTTAAGTCGTGGCGTATCGGTGACGTATGGAATACTGTTTCCGGGTGTAAGCCGCTACTCATTTGAATTGAGAAAGTATTCGTTTATGGCCACTTTTTAGACCTATCACACATTAAAGTAAATTTTATATGAAGTCATGTTGTACACAACATCCTCTGCACTTGCTGCATCAAAAATACCAAAATTTTAACAATTTATAAAAGATTAATCATTTTCTGGCCATCGAATATTAGGCATGGATATATATATATATATATATATATATATATATATATATATATATATATATATATATATATATATATTGCGATCGTGATTTTCGAAAGTATTACATTGCTTTGTAAATGTTTATTATTACCATTTGATTCTCACCATAAAGTTTGATAGAGTGCTTGGACCAAGTGTGCCACAAGCCTGCTTTTGAGCGAGGGTCTCGGCCGTTAGATCGCCCCTTGGGGGCTAGCTGCAGTACAAGTCATAAAGCCCGCCTCCTCCGTGTTAATGAAGGAGACACGAGACCAAATAAAAAAAATGAATTACACTTGCAATAAAATGTTCCGAAAGATGGTTCTGGTCAGTTAAGGCACTGGTTATCAGCTGATATAGGTGCAGATCTTCATTTTTGTAAAGAGTATGTTTTGAGCAGTAATTTAATGCTGGGCGTGTCATCATGATTGACAGCTGTGATTGACAGTTTCTCAAAGCAGACATCGGATTTTCTGCAGGAGACCGAAGTGTTATTATTCCATTTCTGTGTTATTTTACCATATTAAAAGGAGTTTCTCAGCAGTAAACTATAGTTTCAGACATACAGTATCTGGTGGAACACTGTTTATTCGGTAAGGTCAGGGCTTTATCAGTTTGCTGATACACGCCTAACCACCCAGATAGCAAAATACACTCGGGCCAGTTCCGGCTAGACTCTCGCCTGCCGGAAACTTACCCCTCGGCCCGACTCCGTCTGCTGTACCTACTCGGATGCCTATGGACTCACTGCCTGATTCCGGCCTGAGTCAATCGGGCCAGATGCGGCGGCCGTTAGCGAGCCGATGCTGCCCCATCCGAGCCGGAATAGGTCCGCGAGTAATGTGCGCTCCGGCCCGGAGCTGCCGCGATTAAATCTTCATTATATAAAACCTCACCTTTGTTAACGTTATTACAACCATTTGTGTTGATAAAACAGCAAACGCAGGCTACTATGTAAACGCAAAGTGTACATTAGCAAACCTTTGTTATAGTGCAGACACCGGTGTTACACCAAATTCTGCGACCATCGGATTCCGTGACTCTAGTAGGCGCTGTTCTCACTGTTTGGCTTGAACTCATTCTCACGGGCGAATTGGACACGCAAACAGCGTACATGCTCTCACGTGAACGCGCTCGGCGGCCGTGCACATTATATGTGCCCGTCGATATATTCCATCGTTCTCTGTTTACTATTGTTATTTTTCTTGCCTTTGATATATAAATGTTAAATTCACATCTATTTAACAGCCCATTCAAGGAAGCATTTTACTATAATATGACCAGTACAGCAAGCTTTTATATTAATTTTAGGTTATTAAAACACACACACACACACACACACACACACACACACACACACACACACACACACACACACACACACACGCACACACACACACGCACACACACAAGCACAGGCACACACATCTATCTATCTGTCTATCTATCTATCTATCTATCTATCTATCTATCTATCTATCTATCTATCTATCTATCTATCTATCTATCTATCTATCTAGTAATTAATCTAGTACTTTTTAGCCTGATTTCCCCCCTAAGCAGTTATGTAGATTACTGTTGATCCTCTTAAATGTTTCCCTAAATATGTTTATACAATTTCTTAATCGGCTTTTAAATTAAAAAGAAAAAGTATTAAAGTGACTGTAGAATGTGTGTCTAAAATGTTGGTTAGAATGTAGTCACACAAATTAAAATAAGTCCATAATTTAATTTACAATTAAATGTTTTTTTTTTTTTTTTTTCATGTGTATATTTTCAAAAAGGTTAAATCCAAGATAACATTTAACTTAACAAAAACTTGAAAACTATTAACATAAAGAAAGGGGATGGGATTAACATGCTGCACAGTTGTAAGGCTATGGGGTCAGGCTCAAACACATTACATGTGATACCACTGGTCACACGTATCACTGAATCTGTAACGAAGGAATAAGTGTTTTGAGATTGCCATTTTATTTTAAAAGAAGGTTCTTACCCAAGAACAAGGTAATGGTTTTCTGTAAGTTTCTCATTTCTTTCCTTCTTCCACTTCTATATTATTTTCCCCACAATAGTTGCACAGCTCACTAAGGTCATCTATTGAACCAAAATATACATTTAAATACAACTATGAAGGGTTAATTGGGTCTTAGTCATGTGGGAAAAAAGTTACTATGGAAATTCTAATTTGGCAATTACTTCTCTAAAATGTAATATTGAATTAACATTTTCTAAATTTGCACAATTCTTTGATAAAAATATCAAAAGGCAAAATATCTTCAAATTATACCCTTTTTCACACAACTTGATTATTTTTATGCAATGAAAAACAAAGTACCAGATTCATTCAGCTCAGCTCAAGTCTTATGGTGATCTCTTCCCTGTAATTGTCCACTGCAGAGATATTATTTGCAAACTGCAGAGACTCTTCCTCCAGTATTTTCTCTGCATACTACAGTAAATCAAAATCTTGTCACAATTGTGTAAGACCTCTTTAAAACAAATTGTGATGAAACAAAACACACATTGGTTTTTCTAATATTATACATTTTCTGTTGTGTGATTTAAAAAAAAAATCCTAATTTGAAAGAGACAGCAAGACAGGGAAGAGGCTTGTATTTTTTCTTTCTTTTTATTTTGGCTATGTCAGGTAACAGTTATCTGTAGGCTTATGCTACCTATTTTTAAGGTAATAGTTATCACTGTGTTCCTAATTGTTTTGGCATGCTTGGAGGCCTGTGATTTGGCATTTTGGGGAAAATAATCAGTATGAAATCTAAATAAAATTAAGTGTAGGATGCTCTTTGATGCTATAAATCAGTGGTTCTCAAACTGCGGTACATTTACCACTAGTGGTACGCGGGCTTTCTTCTAGTGGTACGCAGAGGAATGAAATATGTCATATGTACATGCTCAAAATTTATAAAAAATTATTTATATATGAATATGATGACATATAGCCTATATTTCTGAGGTTCAGGCAACATTTCCAGTTGTTGATGAATTGGCTATTATATGTTAATACTTTTTTTTTTACTTTTTAAGAACAGTAACCTACTATTTTAACTTTTAAAAGCACATTTTAATTTAAATGTTGACGTTTTTAGTTTTTTTCTGTTGTTTTTTTGTTGTTGTTTTTTTTACATATAAGCACAGTACAATGTTAATGTTCAGACTATTTATAATGTTTAAAGTGGCTGACAATAATATTCTTAATAATAGGAACTAATCTGCCATGTCTTTGAACTGTGCAGAGCTGTAGCTGCTTTACTGGGCCTACTACGCTACTGTATTTCAATACTGCTTATTATGGTGGTATTTGGAGAGACCATTTTTTTCTGAGGTGGTACTTGATGAAAAAAGTTTGAGAACCACTGCTATAAATAAAAGCAAAAAATAGAGGTTTTTGTTAACCAAATAAAAACTTCAAAACAAAACCATGGTGTAGATCTATATACTTATCTGCATGAATCAACACATAGGCTTTTTAATCTGGATATGATAATAATACTAAAATGAGCGTAAAAAAAGTCTTGTACTTCAATAATTGTTTGTCTACAGCTTACCTTTTTTAATAATAATACTAATAGCAGAAAAAGATTAAAAAATATATATAAACAACGACGCATTGTGTGTAAAAGTATGTCTCTTGACAAGCTTTAAAACAACAATTGAAAAGGAACGGGTTAACACCTCTGCGTCGACTTCTAATACGACCGAGCGCTCTTTGCAAGCGAATTTTGAAAGATGCAAGCACGCTGTGAAGTGAGAAAGAGAGAGCAAAACAATGCAAACCATTTGATTGAACATACAGTTGTGTGTTGTATTTTATTTAGTTATATTTTAATTATAATATATAATTTTTCTTTTCATTATTGGTTTAATGTTCAAATTAGTGTTTTTACTTTTGATTATTTGTGTATGTGTTTATCAAAAATTTAGTTTTTTTTATTATTATGTAAGCTGTTTGCATTTGGAGAACATTATTTTTTTTTCTGTGTGAAATACAAGGGATTATTTACTTGTATTGAACAAATCATTCGGCACACGCAACCTGGGTGTGTGTGTGTGTGTGTGTGTGTGTGTGTGTGTGTGTGTGTGTGTGTGTGTGTTTTAATAACCTAAAATTAATATAAAAGCTTGCTGTACTGGTCATATTATAGTAAAATGCTTCCTTGGATGGGCTGTTAAATAGATGTGAATTTAACATTTATATATCAAAGGCAAGAAAAATAACAATAGTAAACAGAGAACGATGGAATATATCGACCGTCACATATAATGTGCACGGGCGCCGAGCGCGTTCACGTGAGAGCATGTACGCTGTTTGCGTGTCCAATTCGCCCGTGAGAATGAGTTCAAGCCAAACAGTGAGAACAGCGCCTACTAGAGTCACAGAATCCGATGGTCGCAGAATTTGGTGTAACACCGGCGGTCAAGTGAGAAGTTCGGGGGGTGTGGTTGATTTGGGGACGCCCCTTACTCTTAAATGTGAATCCGTTCTGTGCTTTCATTTTATTTAGGCATGAAAACACTTTGAAATAAATATAAAAACAGCAGGATTCCCTTCATTTTCATTACAGGCGTCGTTGCCTCCTCTATGCAATCCCCAAAATAGTCAGTTTATGTAGCGGTGCGTGACTGTCAGACGCGCTCCCATACCTGTCAACATTAGGATGTGAAAATAAGGGATCTGCCCACCATAATAAGGGATACCCTTAAAAAAAAAATCCCCTTATTACTAAATATGTTATTCTGGAGCTGTTTCATTGTAAAAAAAAAAAAAAACAGTTAAACGGTCAGTAATATGTTTTATTATTATTATTTACAAAAAAGATAAATAAATAGTATACATGAGCAGCAAATAAATTAGCAAACAGTTTAGCTTATTAAAATTAATAGCTTTTATAAAGAAATATAATCGATTTTTTGTTTGATTACATTAAATAGCAGGTGTGATTTTAAAAAATGCACACATCGAACGTTATAATGAAAGCATTCGATTGCTTTTATAACTTTTTATGCTCATTTAGGACAAAATTAGTTGTGTTTGAACCCCCCCAACTAAGATCGACATCTTTAACTGTTGTTATTATTAATATAATGTGTACAGTGTTTCCTCTAGGATTTTTTCCAGCTGTGGCGGCAGGCCTTTTGATCTACCAACTACCTTTGGCGTTATTTAAATGACAAATGTAACGCAGTACAACAAGTCGAGATCGGATTTGTGTAATACGAGCATGCAGATCTTTTTGCTGGCACTAGGATTTCCTCTGTTCGTGCACAAAACTTCTTGCACGCCCTCAAATATACGCTGCTCAAGTGCAATTTAGCGCATTTACGTAGTGAATTTGTCTCCAACCATTATTAGATTTGCTAGGACTATTTATGAATGTCTCCAATAGACCTACAGAGCGGCATTAATGCGTCCTGAGGCAAAGTGAAACGGCTATAAACTCCAGCAAGATAAAGATATTTGCGCTGTTATAATTCACTTACCTTTTAATACGTTTTGGTGTGACCCGCTATTTAAAAAAAACGACAATGTTTTGAATGAGAAGCTGTAATGTAGCCGTGGCGGGATGAATTTTGGCGTGGCGCCCCGCCATGGTAGAAAGAAACCTTGGTGTATGTCTGTTCAAACACAATCAAATTCAAAACCGCTCAATTTGGCAACACTGGTGGATGTGTTCTTGGTATCGAGGATGCGTCGATGCAGACTTGAGCAGCGAACTCGTTCTAGAAGTCCCAGCTGTCATTGCGACTGGAGGTGGGAAGCGCAGCTTTTTTTTTTATATAGATTTATTGGATTGGATATGAGAAACAGCGCTAGTGGAGAAAAAGGTAACAGAAAGAGACAGAGAAAGAAGAAAAACCAAACACATCAATATATTCAAACCGTCATTTAATGTAACGGTTAAAGAAAAACTGTTTTTATTCTAGCTGAAATAAGACTTTCTACAGAAGAAAAAATATTATAGTAAACACTGTGAAAATTGCCTCTGTTAAACGCCATTAATATTTAAAAAAAAAAGAAAAGAAATCACAGGAGGACTAATAATTTTGACTTCAGCTGTATGTATTTTGCCGTGCATGTGTTTGATGATGTTTTTTCTCTCTCTCCAGCAGGTGTCAGTAGTGAGCGTGAGGCGCTGCTTTCTCTCTCCTTCCCTCTCACTGCTGCTCTCAACCTCCAGTGGCTCCTTCATTCAGTGATGGGCTGCTTTTCATTATCCGTCTCTTTTCTATATTGGACCATAATCCACCCCTCGCATCAGCACTCGCTCACAGCCTTCAACATCAACATCCACTTCATCAACAGCGTGCAGACGGCCGTAGATCTGCTTCTGTCCTTTACACCCGTACACCTCACACACTTCATCTACCCAGTTCTGGCTGCAGTCCTTTATATCATATTTGCTGTTGTGTATTGGCTGATGGGTGGCACTAACCGATCCGGTCAACCCTACATATACAGCATTCTTGATTTCAGTGGTCGACCCCTAGTGGCAACACTCAGCATTCTGGGAGTTTGTCTGGTTTGTTTACCATTCTGTCAGCTTTTGCTGTGGAAGCTGCAGTTGTTGAGGGAGTGGATGGTGGATCGTGAGAAACTGAGGAGGAAGGCTGTGAAGAGAGAGGTTTGGTGGTGGGTGAAAGTGTCTGGAGGAACAAACTCTGAGCTTGTGGTGTCACTGGATCCTTCAGTTTCTGTGTTTGAGAGCAGAAGATGGAGAGATCTGATGGAGGACCAGCAGTCGCAATCTCTCACGCTCGTTTGAAGGAGTTTTCGGTCAGTCTGAATCTAATTTTAGCTTCTTTATGGTGGAAAAAATAGTATTAATATGTTCTTTGCAGTAAGGCTGCACAATATATCATTTCAGCATTGATATCGCAGTGTGTTTGTCCACAATAGTCACAATGCAGAGGGCTGTTAAATAAACCAAGCTTACAGAAAAAGCCAGGCTTATTTTGGTAAGTCAGGTTTATTAATGGCGGATTCGGTTTCATAAATCAAATTTACGATAGTTCAAACTCAGTTACCCTGGCAACTTATGCTGGGAAACTAGCCTAGTCTGGGGCAGGTTAACTCTCAAGCTAAATTCAGGCTTAATCTAAGTAATGTTAACATTCACTTGCCATAATTTGATGCAATTTTAATTCACTTAACCTCTTAATAATGATTAAAACTTTATAGTCACTTAATAGTAAAAAAAAAAAAAAAATTATATATATATATATATATATATATATATATATATATATATATATATATATATATATATATATATATATATATATATAAATCACCTAATAGTAAAAAAAAAAAAAAAAAAAAAAAATATATATATATATATATTTATATATATATATATATATATATATATATATATATATATATATATATATATATATATATATATATATATATATATATATATATATATATATACATACACACACCAAACATCTTTTAGAATAGAACGATTATATACTCACATTCAAATAAATTATTGCAAATAAAACGAATACAAACTACAACATTTCAACTAAGTTATGTTTCTGTTGATCCCCCCACCCCCGTTTATTAAATTTTTATTTAATAGTTCCCCCAACATATTAATTTGCGTGTACTAATTTTTGGACTGTGATCTTGAGTTTATGTTTTGATAGATTAGTTCCAAATTTTGCATTGGTACTGAATAATCTAATGCATATGCACAAATATATTATTGTAAAGCATCCTGTAGGAAATATTAATTTAAAAGATAGATCTGTGAGGGGTGTACTTAGCGCTCTCTCTCTTTCTCTCTCGATCTCTCTCATCCCTGCTAAAAAATCCAGCTTAAACCAGCCTATGCTGGTTGGCTGGTTTTAGCTGGTCAACCAGCCTGGTTTTAGAGGGGTTTTGGCCATTTCCAGGCTGGTTTCCAGCCATTTCCAGCCTGGTCTTAGCTAGTCAGGCTGGGAGTTGAACAGCTAAAACCAGCTTAACCAGCCAAAACCAGCTATGTCCAGCTTAAACCAGGCTGGTCAAGCTGGTTTTAGCTATATATATATATATATATATATATATATATATATATATATATATATATATATATATATATATATTTTTTTTTTTTTTTTTTCGGCTTAGTGCCTTTATTAATATTAATATTAATAAAGGCACTAAGCCGAAAAAAAAATATATATATATATATTTATTTATTTATTTATTTATTTATTTATTTATTTATTTATTTATTTATTTATTTATTTTATTTATTTATTTTATTTTATTTTATTTATTTATTTATTTATTTTTTTCCAACTTAGTGCCTTTATTAATCTGGGGTCGCCACAGCGGAATGAACAGCCATCTTATCCAGCATATGATTTACGCAGCGGACGCCTTTCCAGCTGCAACCCATCACTGGGAAACATCCATACACACTCATTCACATTCATACACTATGGACAATTTAGTTTATTCAGTTCACCTAAAGCGCATGCTGCATGTTTTTGGATTTGTGGGGGAAACCGGAGCACCCAGAGGAAACCCACTTGAACACGGGGAGAAGAAGACACTGACTAATATAAAGAAGAAGACTACATTTCTTAAATAATGACTTTAAAGCTATAATATTAACTGACAATTGGAAACTTTTTGAATATGTAAGTATATACAATTATTATAATACAAATAATGCGGCATTGTGGCTCAGTGGTTTGCACTATTTCCTCATAGCAAGAAGGTCGCTGTTTCAAGTCCCAGTAGGCATTTCTGTGTGGAGTTTGCATGTTCTCCCCATGTTGGCGTGGGTTTCCTCTGGGTGCTCCGGTTTCCCCCACAGTCCAAAGACATGCGCTATAGGGGAATTGGAAAACTAAAAAACTAGCTGAACATTATTGCATCACACATGTCACTTTACTCACAGCTGATTGGCCCAGAAAAACCCAGAAAAAGTTACCGGGGTGATGAAATCCGACTCCGTTTTCTCAAACTAAACCCAAACTTAAATGAATTAACTTGAATATATATATATATATATATATATATATATATATATATATATATATATATATATATATATATATATACACACACACACCAAACATCTTTTAAAATAGAACGCTAATATATATATATATATATATATATATATATATATATATATATATATATATATATATATATATATATATATGTTAGACATGCTCCTAGTAAGTAGTTATTTCTTAAAAGCAATTACTATCTTTTCATTAGCTACTAAAGCAGGGGAGTTCTCGAGATCTACCTGAGCTCAAACTCAGATCGAGGATCTTATGAGCTCAGGACTCTCTCCCGGGACAGCATGCCAAACATGCTTTATAATCAATCATCAGCCAAGTGTGAAATCTTGAAAAACTACTGGTTATACAGACCATTTGTTAATTGCATGTAATATATGTTCAAAAAACCTTTGCATCGGGTGTGTAAAAGCTAGTTTTGTTTCAGGCTTCAGTCTGATTTTTGTGTCATTCGCAGAGTTTTGACCAACAGTAAATATAAAATGCATTCCAGTTATAATGAAGCAATGAGCATGTCGATCACCAGGGGTCAGCAGTGTCCTCTTAGAACTATTATAAAATAAATATTTCCCCTGCTAAGTAATATAGATTCAGGAATAACCCCTTAAGTCTAGTTAATCTTATTTCTGTTTTAAGTAGATTTTTAATTTTAATGTATTAAAATGTTAACCGAAATTCTTTATTTTAAATTTTTATTTAAACATACTTAATTTTATATATGTATAATATATAAAATATTTAATGAACTTAAAAGACGTCATCTTTCAGAGATCAGAGGCATGTTCTTGAGTAAATCCCACTTTGTGCACATCATTATTTACCCTATTTTAGATATTTTGTATACAATTGTGTTCAGTTAAAACACAAATTTCCATTGCTGTACATTTGCTGCATTCTCTTAACACATTACTTGTGCTTTATTTTAGGAAAATAATGTTATGGTTTCCAACAAAACGTGTCAGAAATGTACAATAACATATTGTAAATTTAAAATGAATCATTATCTATCATCTTGTGTAACTCACTTTTGATAAAACTACATCAATTTACATCAATTTAAAATATTTTCCACTAAACCAAATTTCATGACATTCACTCACGTGAATTTTAAGACGAGGTTACTTAATCTCACAAAGCGCACAGTGAGTGTTTCTGACTTAAAGTACACATGAAATCCAAACTAACCCTATTGATTTTGTGAGCTCACATTGCTAGTTTTGTGGTGAACAATTCATCTGTGCATGTCATTAAGAAAAATTAAATGTTTGCCCTTATAATCTTTAATTGAAATCTGAAAATACACTTCTTGTTTGTTTACAGATTACATCTGTCTGAGGTAATGGGGCTAACATACTTAACCACGCCCTTCCATCTGTCAGTTTTGACAACAAACAGAAATGGTGAGCAGGAGGAGTCTGTTAGGTTGTAATAACTCTTCTAAAACCTTTTTCCCCATCTTTCTGAATGAAATGCCTACTATACTACATCCAATCAGCTCTCAGTAGAAAAAACAAGCCACGCCCACTGTTTTCTCATTTAAAGAGCCCCTATTACACATTAAAAAGGGTCATATTTCGGTTTTATGGGTGTCCAACAACATACTGATATGCATGCAAGGTCAAAAAAACACTTTCATGGTCTTATAATATGCATTTATTTTTACCTAATTATCCCAGCGACTCCCATATGAATCGTTCAGCGATTCATTTGTTCCCAAACCCCTCCTTAGCGCGATACTAATCTGCGATGATTGGACCGATGACAGCCTGTTGCGATTGATCGACAGCATTCAGCGCGAGACAGTGAAATGCCCAGCGCTGTTTATCAAGCCCCCAGGTCGCCAACATTGGTATAGGATCCGATCGCAGCGGACGTCCGAAACACACTTCATAGTAAACTTACTAACACCACAGTAAACAGTACCCAGTTCTCAACAGTGTTATTCAGACACCTCAGCGCCGAAAGCAGTGCAGTTAAACACCAGCATATTGCTCTATTCCTTAGTATGACAAACATTCAGTATTAATCCACACAGCAGCAAAAGCTGAACTATTCTGAACCTTGACCGCTGCACGTGTGTAGGATCAGCTAACAGTGGCCATAGCAATGACAAAAGACAGTGGAACGAGCTCACAAACTCATTTAAATCAGTAAACAAAGCAGAACGCGTCGCGTTTTCAACGTGGCTTTAGACGCGATATGAGAATATATAGAGTTGACCTGATACAGTACAAGCGGTTACACGTAACAAAACATGTAGATCATTTCTATTTGCAATCATTGCTGTGGCACCTCTTGCCTAAAGTTGGCTTACCTGTACTCTGCTTTGCCCAACGATCACATCCCCAGCCGGGGGGTTGTAGCACTCACCAGCGCTCCTCCTCTGTCCTCTGACAAGCTATCTCAGCGGGCTCCCATCGCTCTCACCCTGAGCCTTCGTAAGCCTTTCCAGTGCTGCGCACCAGCCCGAAGCCCAGCGTGCAGCAGCCTGCCTTTGTTTGACTTTGTGCCTAATAAACTGTCCTTATGTTGCCCGCACCCCTGGTGTATTGTCTGTCCATAACAAAATGGAGGAAGAAACTAATCCATGAGCTGTGTACTGATAGATCGCCCATTGTAAGCGTGCAGATTGCTGAACCACTCCTTACGCTCACACTTCCAATATTATCCAGGTAAGCACAGCGTCTTCATGACTTCAGGATCTGTTTGTCTTTGCTGCTGTGTTAGTGGGCGGGGCCGCAGGTTTAAATTTGCGGGGACAACAATTATGTTTTGTATCCACGTCACGCCGAAACGGCTAAAGACTCGTTATCAAGATGATTCATTTAAACCACTATGAGTCGACTCTTTTTTTAGATGAATCAATAGTTTTAAACACTGTCCACTTTCAGATTTAAGCCTTAGCTGGATATTTCACTTCACTTAGAGCTGTGTTACACACTACATGGAAGGTCATTTTCAAAAACCCATAATAGGGCCTCCTTAATATTTAGTTTCTCTAAAAACAGTCGGATCTTCCAGTTCATGCAGACTTTAAATGGCTGTTCTCATGCACTTACAAGCATCAGTCCTGGACTTTGGCCTGTCTGTGGTCTCCTGGTGCGTTTCAGTGAAGGATGCAGAGTGAGAGTGTGTGTGTTTGCCCTTCAGATGTGCTCATGAGAGGGTCATGGCAGCAGCACAGATCAATCTTTAGCCTGAGTCACTTTCAGTGTTTCTGTCTCATCTCTCATGACCCTTGCTGAATCAAAGCGCTCACTTTCTGTCTGAGTGATTCAGAGCTGAGTCAGACTGTGTGTGTTAGTTTATGTGTGTGCGTTTGCTTTCATGAGTCAGTGTAGAATCACATTAGCTCAGTATTTCTCAAATTTGTGCCTCTGGGTTTTATATTACTTGATATTAAAAAGTATTGGTTCTGAGTTATGTTTAGAATAGTAAATTGCTAATTAAAGTATAATAATTATACATTTTCTACGAAAGCGTCAGTAAATGTTTAAACATGCATTTTTAAAAACATTGAATGTCAGGCCACTGATGTCTGGCAGCCATGAGGGCTGGTAGATTTCCCCATAGACATGCACAATAATCTTGCATTTTTTTTGCCCCAGATGTTCTCATCTATAGATAAGGAATCTCCATCTCTCTTGGGTAATAAATCCGGAATAAGTCTCTTGGGGTCCAGAACAAATCACTTGTCTTGACTTGTTATTTACATAAAATTCACACATACAGATCCACACCAGTGTTTAGGTTTATTCTTTGGAGCTTTCAGGACACAAACCTGTAACATCTGTATCTGTCTGTCTGTCTGTCTATCTATCCATCTATCCGTCTGTCTGTCTATCTATCTATCTATCTATCTATCTATCTATCTATCTATCTATCTATCTATCTATCTATCTATCTATCTATCTATCTATCTATCTATCTATCTATCTATCTCTACCTCTGTCTGTCTGTTCATCCGTCCATCCGTCCATCCATCCATCCATCCGTCCGTCCGTGTATCTATCTATCTATCTATCTGTCTGTCTGTCTGTCTGTCTGTCCGTCCGTTCGTCCGTCCGTCCGTCCGTCCGTCCGTCCGCCCGCCCGCCCGCCTGCCTATATGTCTGTCTGTCTGTCCATCTGATAATTATACATTATCTACGAAAGCGTCATCAAATGTTTAAACATGCATTTTTAAAAACATTGAATGTCAGGCCACTGATGTCTGGCAACCAATGTCCGTCCGTCCGTCCGTCCGTCCGTCCGTCCGTCCTCCCGCCCATCCGTCCGTCCGTGTGTGTATCTATCTATCTATCTATCTATCTATCTATCTATCTATCTATCTATCTATCTATCTATCTATCTATCTATCTATCTATCTATCTATCTATCTATCTATCTATCTATCTATCTATCTCTACCTCTGTCTGTCTGTTCGTCCGTCCGTCCGTCCGTCCGTCCGTCCGTCCGTCCGTCCGTCCATCTATCCATCCATCCATCCATCCATCCATCCATCTATCTATCTGCCTGCCTGCCTGCCTATATGTCTGTCTGTCTGTCCATCTGATAATTATATATTATCTACGAAAGCGTCATCAAATGTTTAAACATGCATTTTTAAAAACATTGAATGTCAGGCCACTGATGTCTGGCAACCAATGTCTGTCTGTCTGTCCGTCCGTCCGCCTGTCCGTCTGTCCGTCCTCCCGCCCATCCGTCCGTCCATCTATCTATCTATCTATCTATCTATCTATCTATCTATCTATCTATCTATCTATCTATCTATCTATCTATCTATCTATCTATCTATCTATCTATCTATCTATCTATCTATCTATCTGTCTCTAACTCTGTCTGTCTATCTATCCATCCATCCATCTATCTATGTCTACCTCTGTCTGTCTGTTTGTCCGTCCGTCCGTCCACCCACCCATCCATCCATCCCTCTATCTATCTATCTATCTATCTATCTATCTATCTATCTATCTATCTATCTATCTATCTATCTATCTATCTATCTATCTATCTATCTATCTATCTATCTATCTATCTATCTATCTATCTATCTATCTATCTGTCTCTAACTCTGTCTGTCTATCTATCCATCCATCCATCTATCTATGTCTACCTCTGTCTGTCTGTTTGTCCGTCCGTCCGTCCACCCACCCATCCATCCATCCCTCTATCTATCTATCTATCTATCTATCTATCTATCTATCTATCTATCTATCTATCTATCTATCTATCTATCTATCTATCTATCTATCTATCTATCTATCTATCTATCTATCTATCTATCTATCTATCTATCTATCTATCTATCTCTACCTCTGTCTGTCTGTTCGTCCGTCCGTCCATCCATCCATCCATCCATCCATCTATCTATCTATCTATCTATCTATCTATCTATCTATCTATCTATCTATCTATCTATCTATCTATCTATCTATCTATCTATCTATCTATCTATCTATCTATCTATCTATCTATCTATGTCTACCTCTGTCTGTCTGTTCTTCCATCCGTCTATCTATCTATCTATCTATCTATCTATCTATCTATCTATCTATCTATCTATCTATCTATCTATCTATCTATCTATCTATCTATCTATCTATCTATCTATCTATCTATCTATCTATCTATCTATCTATCTATCTCTCTGTCTGTTTGTCTGTCTAGCTGTCTGTCCTTCCCTTCTGTCTGTATGTCTATCCATCCATCTCTCTGTCAGTCTGTCTGCCCTTTGAGTCTGTGCTGGGTTGTTTCAACCTAAATTTGGGTAAAATTGGACAAAACAAAACATTGGGTTAAGAAAAAAAATAATTGAAACAACCCAGGATTTTAAAAGTATATCTGTTGTTCTGTCTCTTGTTCAATCTGCCATAATAAAAAGCATTGAATTAAGCATAATCATCATTCTAGAAGTTTCCCACGTGTGGTGTATTTTGGGAAGTCACGTTTATCTCTCCGGGTTTGTTTTCCAGTCTGTACGCTTTGAAGTGGGTCTCTATTAAGAGCATTGATCTGTGGACTCACAAACCAAGGTCTGTGTACATGAGTTTGTTTTCCATGCGTGAATCTAATACCGGTTCTGTTCAGTTCTGCTTGTTCCACTTTCTGCTTGTTTTTGTTTTCTCTGATGTCACTCATTAAACAAAGATTGACCTGATTCATATCAGGAAGAATGAGCAGTTTGCTTCAGATCCAAACTGAGTTGGTCTTTAAGACTGATTAGACTTTTTAGGAAAATGTTGAGGTATTGAAGGTCTTCCACAATTTTTTTTTTGCCGCAGTCATGGAGGTGTATTTACTCAAACTTTCTGAACTGACCTAGTAGTTCCAAGAATCATATCGCTTCCTTTTCCAGTGCTGTTTGTCCTATTGTAAAGTCACAATCCCTGGCAGTTCGCTGATCTTTTTATTTGTGCATTTCCTTTATTCAAATATTATTAACAAAAAATATATATAACTGGTAATTATTTTGTCTGGAAAAATCCGTATGTATTAAAACACAGCAACAACTATTAACTAGTTGATAATCAGCATTAGCTTTTAAAGATACTTACAACTTAATTTTCTATAATGATATTTTTAAATGTTTAATGTCTTATTAGCATTAACATTTTTTTGTTTTTGTGAAAGCAAAACTGCGTTAAAGTTTCAGCCCCATTGTTTATTAAGTATATAATTCTGGTGTGTTTTAATTATTAATAATGATCAGACCTGACAACATAAAAGTATAGCAGGTTCAAACCACAGTAGGAGTGCTTCATTATCTGAAGACTTGCTGTGTTTTCTTCATCATTATCCACTTGAGAAAAACACCTGCTTCTGGGAAACTGATCATTCACTTAAATTTTTTTTTGTGATCTAGATGTTAGTATAGTTAGTATTAGATAGTGATCTAGATCAGTTGTATAATAAATTGGTGTTTGTTGATCATGCAAATCTCACTAGCTTGTTAGAGAGGTCTGTACGGATCATATCTGGTTGTTCTGGGTAGTTTTTTTTTAACTGGGGTTATTGTTTAGTTTCATTCATAAATCCCACACTTCAGTTTCTGTGCTCTATTTGTATTAGTGATGGGAAGTTCGGCTCTTTTCAAAGATTCGGCTCTTTTGGCTCGGCTCCCTTAAAAGAGCCGGCTCTTACGGCTCCCAAATGGCTCTTTATTTAGTATCACTCCTAACCTTCTATTTTAGCCCAATTTATCAATTGTGAATGTTTTGTGTATTGGTAAGCAACTTTTTAATTCCTTATTTTCCATAAAAAAATACACAGTTACTATTATTTAATATTTTAATAAAACTTTAATTGAACAATTGAACACAACCAGGGCTTGACATTAACTATTTTGATCACCGGCCACTGTGGCTAGTAGTTTTCCAACGTTACTAGCCACTCTGCATTTTCGTTAGCCATAATTTTGTTGTTGGGAAAATAGATTTTATATGCATAAATTTGACTTTGACATGCTTAATTTCACTTTTTGTGTGTCGTGTATGAGCTTGCTCAATGAGCATGAGCAAATGGGTCATGGTTTCATAGTGTTATATTGCAATTAGTTTTTATTTCACATCACTTTTAAGGGTTTACCAAATTTATCTCTGACCACACCAAACAATAATTATTTCTTAGCCACAAATGTGTTTTAATGTGTCAAACAAGCAAAATATAGCTGTATACTATAATTTTTAACAAAACATTTCTTAAAAAACAAAGAAAAGCAATTGACTTAAAAAAAATAAATAATTATTGTCATGTATCTAAAACTATGCACAGTAATCTGTCCTGACTAAAGGTCTCTCGGATCACCAGTTAACGACACATACGTAAATGGAGAGTTAATCTCCCATTAAAGCAATATTGTAAAAACAAAAAAATTTAAACCATATTAACAAAAATAAAAGCAAATAAAACCGTAAGCAAATGAAAGCAGGTGAAAAACACCATGTGTGATAAGGATCTGTTCAAAGTGAAAGCAACCGCGTGCTGCTTACAAAAAGACAAATTTTGAGCTCTTGAAAGCAGCAAGACTGTGGGTGCATGTTCATCACTTTTGTCTAGTCTATTTGAAAGATAACCGATCACAGTTGCGTTTCCAGACACGGTTGCTTCATGAAAGGAAACAGGAGCGTGCACGCGTTTTAAACAGTCGCGAGCATCACATCAGCTGTTAGCGCGAGTGATAGTCGTGGTACGATCCTAGTGGGTCCTCCCATGTGATTAGCCGCATGGTTGTTCCCAAATGAAGCCCCGCCCCTACTTACGGCAGAAGATTCGGCTCTCCCCGACGGGAGTCGGCTCTTCTCGTTCGCTACAAAGAATCGGCTCTTAGAGCCGGCTCGTTCGCGAACGACACATCACTAATTTGTATGATTTAAATTCATTCTTCAGTGCAGAACCAGTTCTGCAGAGTTGCTAAATTGATGCGAGAATTAGAATAAAAATAAATTTTGTCTTTGCCATAATGACAGTATTTTGCGAGATTCTATTAGCCTTAAAGCATGGGTGACCAACCCTGTTCCTGGAGATTGACCTTCCTGCAGATTTCAGCTCCAACCCTGATCAAACACACCTGAACCAATTAATTAAAACCTGAGGAGCGCTTGATAATTACAGGCAGGTGTGCTTGATATGGGCTGCAACTGAAAACTGCAGGAAGGTCGATCTCCAGGAATAGGGTTGAGTACCCCTGCCTTAAAGGTTCAAGACACCCTCGAGTACTTTCTTTTGAGATTTTAACAGATTTGTGTGTGTTGAGCATCAATTAAGATAACGTTAGCACCTGTCAGCTTTACTCGTGGGGAAAACGGGATAATTTTGAGCCTTTGTCAGCTAATTTCATCTTCCGGGTTTATAATAGTTATTAGGGCGGGATCAAAATCAGTGACGTAGCGCTCATCTGCTAGTGGAATGATGACGCGTCGGTTTCTCATTATTATTTATAACAGAGTTTTCTTATCCTATGAAAAGACCCTGCTTCTTAATTATTCATGAGAGCACATGCTTTCCGAAGGCAAGACAGACCTGCCAAGCTGTGAGACCCAATGACTGGGTGAAACCGCATCTGCGCACGGCACAGGTCGTATGTGTTTGTTTCCATGATCCACGGGTTTTGTTGCACGTTTTTCCCCACGATGCTGTCAGGGCAAAGCTATTGGTTTGCAGCAGGCATTTTTGTCGGGAGAGCTGTATGAGAATTGGAGAATGGTGGACTTTGTCTTCTATCATTTGAGTTTGTTACCATTCAGACACATCGCCTATATCCGTGCTGCTGTGTTTGCACGTTTAAAATCCTCCAGATTACCGGCAGGGCTAATGGTTGAAATAGACAGTGCAAGAGACCTGCTGGACTGCTGTCCACTCTGCATTCATATCTGGGGATTGAGGAGGAGAGAAGTCACTCAGACAGATTTATAGTGTTCATATAAACATATCTTTATGATGATATAACAAATTGTGGTTGTGTATATGAAATTACGAAAAACATATGTAGCAGGACATTAAATTATTATTAAATGTTTATTTCTTTGCATTTTAACTTTGTAAACTATAAAATCATGCGTCTCACGGTTTGTGTCTCATTTTGTGAGCCAACTGACAACAGTTGTTCGCTCCCTTCTTTCTCCCCTGCTCTGCTGGCCACGCCCTCTCCTCCCTCTGCTCACAGCTCCACTCGCATCTCGAAGCATTTTTTAAAAAAATTCTGAGGTAGACTTGAACTGAAAGAGGGGGGTTTCATGGCTCTTTAAAGTTTATTTTTAAGGCTTAACTAGGTTAATTAGGTTAAGTTTGGTTAATTAGGCAAGTTATTAGACAACAGTGGTTGATTTTGTAACCAAATGGAAAAAAAAATCTAATAACAACAGGCTAATAACATTAAGCTTAAAATAATTAAAGTAAAATGTAAAAACTTCTTTAATTCCAGCCAAACTAAAAGAAACATCTTTATATTCTTTATAAGAAAAAATATAATAGGAAATACTGTGAAAATTGACTTGCTTTGTTAAAGACCACTTGGCGAATTTTTGAAAAAGAACTTCTTTCACAGGAGCGCTAATAATAATTTTGTCTTAAATTGTAAATTCCATTGATAATTTGTAGTTTTGTAATGCTGCTAATAGGAGCACATACCACACACTGCAAAATGTGGGTAGTGATAAATGCAGGCTTCATAGCAATGAATGCATTGGACAAAAATAATTTAGATAAAGATGGCCTTCACTCAAAAAAAGAAAAAATACTTTGCTGCTTGTTTAGACTATTAAAAAGAGCTGAAGTAATAATTCTTGAGAATTTTTGGGTGGATGTTTTCATTCATTTGGCCACAGTTTTCTCAGTGTTTCAGCAAATGGAATGATATTTGGTGACAAATCTTATTTTGACTGAAAATATTTTGTGAAATATTTCAAAAACTCAACAATACCAGTGTTTCCTCTAGGATTTTTTCCAGCTGTGGCGGCAGGACGTTTACACAGATGTACCAACTACCTATGGGTGTTATTTCAATGACACATGTTGTGAGCGCTGTGTTACACGTCGAGATCGCATTTATGTAATACGAGCATGCGAATCTCTGCTTGCGCGCTGATTTCTTCTGTTCGTGTACAACTTCACACCCTGAAATATACGCTACTCAAGTGCGATTTAGTGCGTTTATGTGACGAGTACATCTCCAACATTTATTAGATTTGCAAGGAATATTTATGAATGTCTGCGATAGACCTACAGAGCGGCATTAATGCGTCCTGAAGTAAAGTGAAACAGCTGAAGTAGCTGAACAGTCCTGAGGTAAAGTGAAACCGCTATAAACTCCAGCCAGATAAAGTCATTGTATGCAGAACCATAGACCTTTATCTATAAAGTATAATTATGGAAACTGTGTTTATCTTAACTGAAAGCTATACGTCGTGTTTGCTGGTCTCACGTCTCACGCACCTGTCAGTCAGCCAGCATGTCACCGTAAAGGGTTAAACAAATAACGCACAGCACTACTACGGTTAAAGAAAAGTTTGCGCTGTTATAATTCACTTACCTTTTAATACGTTTTGGTGCGATTATAACCCGCTATTAAAAAAACAACAACAATGACTGAATGTTTTGAATGGCAAGCTGTAATATAGCCGTGGCGGGATGAATTTTGGTGTGGCGGCCCGCCATGGAAGAATGAATGTAGCGGAAACCATGAATACACTCGAGGGGGAATTGACTAACCCTTTCATTATGTTTGGGACTATTTTTGCCCCATTGACTTCCATTATAATGACATTTTTTGATTGCAAAGCCTTGACACCAATCAATCATAACAAATAGGTAGTAAATTTGAGCAATACTCAAAAACATATCCCTGATTTAATATGAAGCATTAGCAGTTGTAAAAAAGCTCCCGGTAGTCCTTCGTGTTGGCTGGTATTCAGCCTACATTGGCAAACTAGACGTGGTGTTCCTTGGCATTACCATGCATTCCCATCACTGTGTGAGACCACGCTGAAGTCCAGCACATTCTTGCTTAATGAACTGAAAGTTGATGATGGATACTGATTAACAAACGCAAGCTTGTTAGTCCAAAAACCTTCTTTTCCTTTAGTTTTATAACTTGCTCTTGATTAGAGATGTGCAATTGTGGGATATTCCCCCACACATATTAAAACTACATATAGATTTGCTTTATGATTATTCCAACTAATTCCTGACGCCGCTTGAATCTTGACAATACTAATATCACATTTCACTAAATGAGGAAAGTAATTTAGAGATGCAGAGAAGAAATGCAAATTATAATGTTGCAAAGCGTAAATTTGACAGATTATTTGTTATATTCATACTTACTGTAAGGTACTTTAACCCTTTAACTGTCATCAGAGTCGTAAAACATTACTTTGCTACAGCAATGCACATGTAAAAGATGTATAGATGTGTTTACATGTTTTTTAGAGGCTAAATTCAAATCAAATATGACCCAACTGTCCATACTGCTTTAGAATTTGATGTATACTTTACAAATATAGTCAAAAGTATAAAAAATACAGTTAAAATTCTTCAAAACATAGGGGGCGCTCTTGTATGGTCACCAATGGAAACTGGAGGCTGTCTGGTGGGCATGTCTGGAACTGCGGCCAAACAAAATCTTACTGAAAGCTCATTTTTTTTAAAAATGTCAACTTCAAATTTGGAATATAATTTGTTCAGATATTTAGCTTTGATTTTCTGTTTTGTAAACAGGTTTTGTAAAAATACTGATTTAAGTAAAACATTAAAGTATACATTTATTGTTTGGTTTTCATAAACATAAAGGCATAAACTTTTTGCTTTATTTAACTTTTTAAACTTCTTTTTGTCGCTTCAGCTACAATCTGACATCTTTAAAATGAGACCATGATTAAATATATGCACCAAAGAGTTGATGATTGGCATTCATTTAAGTTGTTCACAAAGTGGGGGTGATGGTTAAGGGATTAAAGGTATCCATTGTATTTTGTAAACAAATATATCCATATTTTTCAGGCATTTTTTCATGGTAATGTTTGTGCAATATCAGTACGTCTTACACATCATACTACTACGGAAGTCCTAAGAGGCCATGCATTAAAATATTTTTTCTCTCTTGTTTTGTCGTGATCACGACTTAATTATCTCGTGATCTCGACATAACAAAAAAGTGGTTTCTCGTGATCACGACTTATTTTTCTCGTGATCTCGACATAACAAAAACTTGTTATGTCGTGATCACGACTTTTTTTTTTTTGCTTTAATTTATTTATTTATGTATTAATTATTATTGTTATTATTAGTAGTAGTAGTATAGTAGTAGTATTAGTATTAATATCTGTCAAATGTCAGGACATCCACCTGGCGAACAAGGAGAGAATAACTGCAGATTATTCGTGCAACACATTAAAGGCGTTCAGAACAGCCATCATATGAGAGCAAACGCTCGTGCTTCTGATTAATGTACATTCATGATCATGCTCATGTATATGATCATTATTTACAATAATTTGCATCAACTGTTACCATTTTAAAGCAACTCTATGGCGCATTTTTAAAGTTGTAAATCATTTGCGGAAAGGATTAAAGCAAGCGCAGGATCTTCATCATTCTTCATAATTTAATTCATGCATGCAGCAACTTTTGCGCCATATAGAGTTGCCTCAAAATGGTAACAGTTGAGGGAATATTATTGTAAATAATGGTATATAATCAAATACGTGAATATAATCATAAATGTACATTAATCATGAGCACGAGCGTTTGCTCTCATATTATGGCTGTTCTGAACGCCTTTAATGTGTTGCACAAATGGGTGTCTCCAGTTGGGCTATTCTCTCCCTGTTCGCAGGGCCGGTGTAGACTCTCTGGCCAGACATTTGCCAGATATTAATAATAATAATAATAATAATTATTATTATTATTATAATTAATACATAAATAAATAAAAGCAAAAAAAAAAAAGTCGTGATCACGACATAACAACTTTTTGTTATGTTGAGATCACGAGAAAATTAAGTCGTTATCACGACATAACAACTTTATTAAGTCGTGATCATGACATAACAACTTTTTGTTATGTCGAGATCACGAGAAAACGAGTTGTTATGTCGAGATCACGAGATAATTAAGTCGTGATCACGACATAACAAGAGATAAAAAATATTTTAATGCATGGCCTCTTAGGACTTCCGTATACTACTGAAAACCTTTTTTTTTTTTTTTTTTTTTTTGAGTAGATATACCTGTATGGAAAAACATGGGCACATTATTTGGGATCTATTCTATTTTGTTCTGTTCTGTTTAGATTTGTTTAGAGAGCTCGTGTTTACTCTTTAGCTATGTCAATAAATTAACTTTTAAGCATTTAAATGCTATTTCATTCTGTTAAATAGTGTTCAGTGCTATTATTGATAATCTATTTGTTTCTATTCTATACTAATATCAGCATTACAAACAATATCAGTGAAATTATTTAAGTAGATACTAACCCCCACTTTTTTGTATATTGAAATTCTGTTTGCAGGTGTGCTGTTTTGCATGTTGTGGACATTATCTGTGTTTTTTCTATTCTATTCTGTTCTATTCTATTATGTTCTTAAGCTATTTCAATACATTTACTTTTGAGCATTTAAACATTTTACAGTGATTGATTAAAGGCTATTCCGTTAACTGGTATTCAGTGCTATTCAATTTATTTCTATTTTATTCTAATCTATCCTAATATCAGCATTACAAATCAAATCAGTAAAATAAAGTAAATTATTTAACTATATACTAACCCCCACTCATTTGCATATGGAAATTCTATCCTGAAAATGTGCTGTTTTACATTCTGTTTTTTTTTTCCAACTCTATTATTTTCTATTCTATTCTGTTCAGTTCTGCTCTGTTAAGACGGCTCATTTTTACTCTTAAGCTATTACAATCAATTTCCTTTTGAGCATTTAAGTGCGTCCTATTCTGTTAAATGGTGTTCAGTTCTATTCAATGCTATTCTATTGTTCTATTTATTTCTATTCTAATATCAGCATTAAAAATCTAATCAGTGAAAAAAAGGTAAATTATTTAAATAGACTCTTGCATATTGAAATTCTGTTCAGAAACATACTGTTTTACATGCTGGGGACATTATCTGTGTGTTTTCTATTCTATTCTAATCTGTTTTTCATTTCTATTCTATTATGTTCTGTTTAGACATAGCTCATTTGTACTCTTAAGCTATTTCGATAAATTTAATTTTGAGCATTTAAACTCTATTTAATGGTACTCTGTGCTATTCAATTTATTTCTATTTTATTCTAATCTATTCTAATATCAGCGTTACAAATCATATCAGTGAAATAAAAGTACATTATTTAAGTAGACACCAACCCCCACTGTTTTGCAGATATGAAAAAGTAACTCAAAAGTAATGTAACACATTACTTTCCGCACATCATGATTTTGCCAAGTACGATGCGATCCTAGATTAACATCAATGTTGATCCTGGAACATCATTTTTGTTTAAAAACATAATCCATATCTATTCCTTACCCCTAAACCCAACCATAACTGTCAATTATTCCCTAATTCAGATGGGAAAAATAGCTGGAAAACAATCATGTAGAAGTGCATAAACAGTAAGCCTAAACTTAACATAAACTGTAACGTATCCCTTAATTCTGATTGGCTGATTGGATCAACATAGGCCCTGTTTACACTGCCAGTTAAATGTGACTAAATTAAATTTTTGGCTCATATGTGACACAGATCGGATCTGTTCTATGACCTTGTAACCGCAAAAAAATGCATGCATTCGGAAATTCAGAAATCGATTTCAGGCCTCCTTCATGTGTAAAAATAAATCAGATATAAATCGGATATGTGACAATGCTACTATCATGTAAACAGGCAGATCGTATTTATTGATGCATTCCACTTACCTCATTAAACTTGCGACAATGTGGTACATCTCCGCGGTTTAATGATGTAGAAGGAAGAGCGTGTGTGTGTGCGCTCATTCTGAAATTTCAGACCCACTGCTCCTCATTAATTCCTGCCACAATTTGCTCCCATCAGACCTGAGATCTCTCTCATACCCACAAATTTCTCTGAATGGTGGAGGACACCATATATAAACCATAGGCGCAAGCTGCGATGACGACCCTTTCCCTCCTCCTCCGCCTCAAAATCATATTAAAGTTGGGCGAACTTCGCATATTTCGCAGAGCTAAAAGCAAGACAATTTCTTCCATCGTGGCTAGTGTGGCGCAGATGCCTTTACGCATGCACAACGCCGTAATTTGTATGGCTAGTGTAAACACATGAATCAGATATGGGTCACAATTAAAAGAATGTGTAAACGGACAGGCAAAGAAATCAGATATAGGCAACAAATTGGGCATCAAGACCTGACAGTGTAAACGTGACCATAGATGTTAATCCAGAAACATGTCCTACTTGGTGAAATC
>LR812524.1:64374293-64436793 GCA_903798195.1 Danio kyathit | reverse complement strand
ATGAACCTGCTGAACCTCATTCATATCTACATCCATTAGGTTTCTACAGCTTTACTGCAGCACTGATAGGATTTTACATAATGTGAGAGTTTTGTAAGAACTTGTTGCATCATAGAAAAAAATAGTTCCTGAACACAGCAAAAGATGAGTCAAACCAGCACAGGTGTACCAGTAATCACTAAACACACATTACGGTAGTGGATCTGTCAATAGTTAACAAGTGACGTCAGATTTCCCAGCTTTTATTTTCTAATTGTTTTGTGTTAATTCAAAAAGATCATTTCATATGTAGTTTTACTGTCTCACTGTGGAAATAATAGAATTAAACAAATAGAATGATTCATATGAAATATAATATAAAAAACTGTGTTTATTTTCCCCCCTGAAATGATTACAGTAAATTTACATTTGTGCATTTATATTGTATTTCTATTGTATTCTGTTCTGTTCTGGTCTGTTCTATTCTGTTCTATTCTATTCTATTCTATTCTATTCTATTCTATTCTATTCTGTTCTGTTCTGTTCTGTTCTATTCTGTTCTGTTCTATTCTGTTCTATTCTATTCTATTCTATTCTATTCTATTCTGTTCTGTTCTGTTCTGTTCTATTCTGTTCTGTTCTGTTCTATTCTGTTCTGTTCTGTTCTATTCTGTTCTGTTCTGTTCTGTTCTATTCTGTTCTGTTCTATTCTGTTCTGTTCTGTTCTGTTCTGTTCTCTTCTATTCTGTTCTGTTCTATTCGTTCTGTTCTATTCTGTTCTGTTCTAATCTGGTCTGTTCTGTTCTATTCTGTTCTGTTCTATTCTGTTCTGTTCTGTTCTGTTCTGTTCTGTTCTATTCTGTTCTGTTCTATTCTGTTCTATTCTGTTCTATTCTGTTCTGTTCTATTCTGTTCTGTTCTATTCTATTCTATTCTATTCTATTATGTTCTGTTCTATTCTGTTCTATTCTGTTCTGTTCTATTCTGTTCTATTCTGTTCTGTTCTGTTCTCTTCTATTCTATTCTGTTCTGTTCTATTCGTTCTGTTCTATTCTATTCTGTTCTGTTCTGTTCTGTTCTATTCTGTTCTGTTCTTTTCTTTTCTGTTCTGTTCTGTTCTATTCATTCTGTTCTATTCTGTTCTGTTCTATTCTGTTCTATTCTATTCTGTTCTATTCTGTTCTGTTCTATTCTGTTCTGTTCTATTCTGTTCGATTCTGTTTTGTTCTATTCTATTCTGTTCTGTTCTATTCTGTTCTGTTCTATTCATTCTGTTCTATTCTGTTCTGTTCTATTCTATTCTGTTCTATTCTGTTCTGTTCTATTCTGTTCTGTTCTGTTCTGTTCGATTCTGTTTTGTTCTATTCTATTCTGTTCTGTTCTAATCTGGTCTGTTCTGTTCTATTCTGTTCTGTTCTATTCTGTTCGATCCTGTTCTGTTCTATTCTGTTTTGTTCTATTCTATTCTGTTCTGTTCTAATCTGGTCTGTTCTATTCTGTTCTGTTCTATTCTGTTCTGTTCTATTCTGTTCTGTTCTATTCTATTCTGTTCTGTTCTGTTCTAATCTGGTCTGTTCTATTCTATTCTGTTCTATTCTGTTCTGTTCTATTCTGTTCTGTTCTGTTCTGTTCTATTCTATTCTGTTCTATTCTGTTCGATTCTGTTCTGTTCTATTCTATTCTGTTCTATTCTGTTCTGTTCTATTCTGTTCGATTCTGTTCTGTTCTATTCTGTTTTGTTCTATTCTGTTCTGTTCTAATCTGGTCTGTTCTATTCTGTTCTGTTCTATTCTGTTCTATTCTGTTCTGTTCTATTCTGTTCTGTTCTATTCTATTCTGTTCTGTTCTGTTCTAATCTGGTCTGTTCTATTCTATTCTGTTCTATTCTGTTCTGTTCTATTCTGTTCTGTTCTGTTCTGTTCTATTCTATTCTGTTCTATTCTGTTCGATTCTGTTCTGTTCTATTCTATTCTGTTCTATTCTGTTCTGTTCTATTCTGTTCGATTCTGTTCTGTTCTATTCTGTTTTGTTCTATTCTGTTCTGTTCTAATCTGGTCTGTTCTATTCTGTTCTGTTCTATTCTATTCTGTTCTGTTCTAATCTGGTCTGTTCTATTCTGTTCTGTTCTGTTCTATTCTGTTCTGTTCTATTCTGTTCTGTTCTGTTCTGTTCTATTCTGTTCTATTCTGTTCTGTTCTATTCTGTTCTGTTCTGTTCTGTTCTGTTCTGTTCTATTCTGTTCTGTTCTATTCTGTTCGATTCTGTTCTGTTCTATTCTGTTTTGTTCTATTCTGTTTTGTTCTATTCTGTTCTGTTCTAATCTGGTCTGTTCTATTCTTTTCTATTCTGTTCTGTTCTGTTCCGTTTTGTTCTGTTCTGTCTGTTCTGATCAATTCTGTTCAATTCCATTCTATTTTGTTTCAATTAAATTTTCTTCAATTCACCTTTATTTGTATATCGCTTTTACAATGTAGATTGTGTCAAAGCAGCTTCACATAGAAGATTACAGTTAATTGAAACAGTGTCAGTTCAGTTTTCAGTGTTTAAGGTCAGTTCAGTTCAGTGTTCAGTTTAATAATCACTACTGAGAGTCCAAACACTGAGGAGCAGTTCTACAGCTCTACAGATCCTAAACCATGCAAGCCAGTGGCAACAGCGGCGAGGAAAAAAGTTCACCAATTGGCGAAAGTGAAGAATTTAAAAAACCTCGAGAGAAACCAGGCTCAGTTGAGCATGACCATTTCTCCTATGGGGCAAAAGTCTTGTGCAGAGCTGCAGTCTAGGTGCCAGAGGCTGGAGAATGCTGGACCTCAGCGAAGACTCGTCTGTCCCTGGAGCGTCACAGGAATCAGTCTCATGCTCTCCACTCTTCCATGACCACCACAGCAGCTGCTCAGGATACGGCCTGGTCCAAGTTTATGAAAACCTTGGGATCATCTCGTCGCTGGTCTTGGATCGCTTCAGTGGTGCTGCATAGTCTGAGGGCCTCGGGATGAGTATCCCCAGGTGGAAATAGAAAATAAAGAGAATAATTAGCGTAGCTGCTGTTCATAGTGTATATAAACGAGATGCAAAAACCTGCGTGGAGCACATCATGCGTCATACCGCTATGTACTGCACTGAGTGTATGCTTTGCTAAAAAGATAGGTCTTTAATCTAGTTTTGAACTGTGAGAGTGTGTCTGAGCCTCGGACATCATCAGGAAGGCTATTCCAGAGTTTAGGGGCCATAAATGAGAAGGCTCGACCTCCTTTACTCGACTTTGCTATTCTAGGTACTACCAGAAGCCCTGAGTTTTGAGATCTTAAAGAGCGGGTTGGATTGTAGCGAGACAGGAGGTTGGTTAGATAAACAGGAGCTAGATTATTTAAAGCTTTATAGGTAAGAAGCAATATTTTATAATCAATACGAAACTTAACAGGCAGCCAGTGTAAGGAGGATAAAATTGGGGTGATATGATCTTATTTTCTAGATCTGGTAAGAACTCTGGCAGCTGCATTTTGCACTAGCTGGAGTTTGTTAATAGAGGATGCTGGGCAACCAGCAAACAGAGCATTACAGTAATCCAACCTAGAAGTCATGAAAGCATGGACTAGCTTTTCTGCATCTGATATGGATGGCGTACTTCGTAACTTCGTAACGATATTTCTCAGATGAAAGAAGGCAGTTTTTGTGACATGGGATATATGATTTTCAAAAGTTAAATTGCTGTCTAATATGACACCCAGGTCTTTTATAGTAGAGCTAACGCTAACTTTGTATCCCTCTAATTGGAGGTCGAGTTGTGAGAACTGCTGTGTACAGGATTTAGGCCCAATAAGTAATAATTCTGTTTGTCTGAGTTTAAGAGAAGAAAATTGTTGGTCATCCAGTCTTTAACATCTTTAATACACTCAGTTAGCTTAGACAGTTCAGACATCTCATTAGGTTTAGTTGAAATATATAATAATCATCTGCATAGCAGTGAAAGCTGATCCCATGTCTTCTAATAATGTCTCCCAGGGGTAGCATGTATACTGTAAACGGCAAAGGGTCTAAAACTGATCCTTGAGGCACCCTGTACTTTACTGGCCTGACTTGTGAAAGCTGTCCATTAATATTCACAAACTGGTAACGATCAGCTAAGTATGACTTAAACCATTGTAGAGCCTGTCCTTGGACTGTAGAATTTAAGCGGTCTATGAGAATATTGTCAATGGTGTCAAATGCAGCGCTAAGATCGAGTAAAACTAATAGTGAGATAGTCATTTTTACTCATGCGGTTTCTGTACTGTGATGAGGCCTGAAACCTGACTGAAACACTTCAAAAATATTGTTTGTCTGCAGAAAGGAGCACAATTAGGTAGAAACAACTTTTTCTAGTATTTTAGACATAAATGGAAGATTTGAAATAGGCCTATAATTAGCTAAGTTGCTCGGGTCCAGTTATGGTTTCTTAATAATAGAACAGATAATAATAATTTTGTTCAGTTCTGTTCTGTTCTGTTCTGTTCTGTTCTATTCTATTCTGTTCTGTTCTGTTCTATTCTGTTCTGTTCTATTCTGTTCTATTCTGTTCTGTTCTGTTCTATTCTGTTCTATTCTATTCTGTTCTATTCTATTCTGTTCTGTTCTATTCTGTTCTGTTCTATTCTGTTCTATTCTGTTCTGTTCTATTCTGTTCCATTCTGTCTATTCTGTTCTGTTCTATTCTGTTCTATTCTATTCTGTTCTGTTCTATTTTGTTCTATTCTGTCTATTCTGTTCTGTTCTATTCTATTCTGTCTATTCTGTTCTATTCTATTTTATTCTGTTCTATTCTGTTCTATTCTGTTCTGTTCTATTCTATTCTGTTCTATTCTGTTCTGTTCTATTCTGTTCTATTCTATTCTGTTCTATTCTATTCTGTTCTATTCTGTTCTGTTCTATTCTGTTCTGTTCTATTCTGTTCTATTCTGTTCTATTCTGTTCTGTTCTATTCTGTTCTATTCTGTCTATTCTGTTCTGTTCTATTCTGTTCTATTCTATTCTGTTCTGTTCTATTTTGTTCTATTCTGTCTATTCTGTTCTGTTCTATTCTATTCTGTCTATTCTGTTCTATTCTATTTTATTCTGTCTATTCTGTTCTATTCTGTTCTGTTTTGTTCTATTCTGTTCTGCTCTGTTCTGTTCTGCTCTTTTCTGTTTTATTCTGTTCTGTTCTATTCGGTCTATTCTGTTCTGTTCTATTCTGTTCTATTCTGTCTATTCTGTTCTATTCTATTCTGTTCTATTCTGTTCTGTTCTATTCTGTTCTATTCTGTCTATTCTGTTCTGTTCTGTTCTATTCTGTTCTATTCTGTTCTATTCTGTTCTATTCTGTTCTGTTCTATTCTGTTCTATTCTGTCTATTCTGTTCTGTTCTATTCTGTTCTATTCTGTTCTATTCTGTCTATTCTGTTCTGTTCTATTCTGTTCTATTCGGTCTATTCTGTTCTATTCTGTTCTATTCTGTTCTGTTCTATTCTGTTCTGTTCTATTCTGTCTATTCTGTTCTATTCTGTCTATTCTGTTCTATTCTGTTCTGTTCTATTCTGTTCTATTCTGTTCTATTCTGTTCTGTTCTATTCTGTTCTATTCTGTTCTATTTTGTTCTGTTCTATTCTGTTCTGTTCTATTCGGTCTATTCTGTTCTGTTCTGTTCTATTCTGTTCTATTCTGTCTCTTCTGTTCTGTTCTATTCTATTCTGTTCTATTCTGTTCTGTTCTATTCGGTCTATTCTGTTCTATTCTATTCTATTCTATTCTATTCTATTCTATTCTATTCTATTCTGTTCTGTTCTATTCTGTTCTGTTCTGTTCTATTCGGTCTATTCTGTTCTATTCTATTCTGTTCTATTCTATTCTGTTCTGTTCTATTCTGTTCTGTTCTATTCTATTCTATTCTGTTCTATTCTGTTCTGTTCTATTCTGTTCTGTTCTATTCTATTCTATTCTGTTCTATTCTGTTCTGTTCTATTCTGTTCTATTCTGTCTATTCTGTTCTGTTCTATTTTGTTCTATTCTATTCTGTTCTATTCTGTTCTGTTCAATTCTATTCTATTCTGTTCTATTCTGTTCTGTTTTGTTCTATTCTGTTCTGCTCTGTTCTGTTCTGTTCTATTCGGTCTATTCTGTTCTGTTCTATTCTGTCTATTTTATTCTGTTGTATTCTATTATGTTCTGTTTTGTTCTGTTCTATTCTGTTCTATTCTGTCTATTCTGTTCTGTTCTATTCTGTTCTATTCGGTCTATTCTGTTCTATTCTGTTCTATTCTGTTCTGTTCTATTCTGTTCTATTCTATTCTGTTCTATTCTGTCTATTCTGTTCTATTCTGTCTATTCTGTTCTATTCTGTTCTGTTCTATTCTGTTCTGTTCTATTCTGTCTATTCTGTTCTATTCTGTCTATTCTGTTCTATTCTATTCTATTCTATTCTATTCTATTCTATTCTATTCTATTCTGTCCTGTCTATTCTGTTCTCTTCTGTTGTTCTGTTCTAATCTGTTCCGTTCCGTTCTGTTCCGTTCTGTTCTATCTGTTCTGTTAAATTCTATTCTATTCTGTTCGGTGTTATTCTGTTCTATTCTGGTCTGTCTATTCTGTTCTATCTGTTTTGTTAAATTCTGTTCTATTCTATTCTATTCTATTCTATTCTATTCTATTCTATTCTATTCTATTCTATTCTATTCTGTTCCGTTCTGTTCTGTTCTGTTCTGTTCTATTTTGTTCTGTTCTGTTCTATTTTGTTCTGTTCTATTCTGTTCTGTTTCGTTCTGTCTGTTCTGTTCTGTTCTATTTTGTTCTGTTCTGTTCTATTTTGTTCTGTTCTATTCTGTTCTGTTTCGTTCTGTCTGTTCTGTTAAATTCTGTTCTATTCTATTCTATTCTATTCTATTCTATTCTATTCTATTCTATTCTATTCTATTCTATTCTGTTCTATTCTGGTCTGTTCTGTTAAAATTCTATTCTATTCTATTCTATTCTATTCTATTCTATTCTATTCTATTCTATTTTATTCTATTCTATTCTCTGATTTGTCTGCCTCTTCTGTGTAAGTGTTGTGTCTGGTTGTGTAAGGTGTTCAGGCTCTTCCGGTCTGCGAGTGTCAGGTGTGGATCAGGGCAAAGCTCCACGGAAACATTCCATTAAAGTAATTAGTATGTTCGAGCGGAACTGTACAGTGCCTTTGACAGCACTGGCAGATGCTAATTTACCGCTCACTGCGACACACACACACACACACACACACACACACACACACACACACACACACACACACACACACACACACACACACACACACACACACACACACACACACACACATATGCAATAGACAGTGTGTTGTTTCAGTGATGGAAAAGCAGCTGCTTAGTCTTTCATTAGTGGGAAGGTGAAGAAAAGCAGTGAGAATCTAATGAACTGACATGACAACCACCTCATGAGCGACTCGGCTTGATGGAGTGTTGATGTGAGGCAAAAACCACTAATGCTATTTCTGAGTGTACATTTGTACAGTTGTATACATTCTAATTATACAACTGTAACTCTTAAATATAAATATTAGAGACAGTCTTAGTTTACTTTTATTATTTGGTATTCTATGTTTTATATATATATATATACACTACCGGTCAAATGTTTGGGGTCCGTTTTTTTTTCTTTCCTTTTTTTAAAGAAAATTATTCTCTTCATCAAGGCGGCATTTATTTATTATTGCAATTTATTATAGCAAAAAATGTAAAACTTAAATATTTATTAAAATTTTAATTAATTGCTCTCTTATTTTATGTAGTTTCAAATGAAATTATTAGTCCAGTCATTATTGCTTTTATTACTATTACCATTAATAATAATAATAATAATAATAATAATAATAATAATGTTTACAAGTACATCTTATTGAACATCATTTATTTTCATCACCAATTATCATAGTAGAACAGTTTCTCAAGCAGTTTGTGATGCATTTTGGACACAGGAGATGAGCCCCTGGTCTAATGCGCCACCTGGCTTGAAAAACCCGTTCTCAAAGACTTATTATTTGGGCAGCACACATATTGTGAATGCCTTCGGCAGAATTCAAATGAGCCATTTTAATCTAGATTAATCTAGATTATTTCCAAGATTAATCTAGATTAAAAAAAATAATCTATGCCCACCTATAGTAAATATTAAATTGCTATTGCTGTCCATTGAAGTTGTGTGCGTGCTGTCAGCTACCATCAGGGAGGGGGAGGGGCAGTGAATCAACTACGTCGGTGGCACCAACAATAATTTAGTGGCTGCATTTTATTTATTTATTTCTTGAAATATTGGGAATTTACATAAGTACATTTAAATTAATAATATCAACAGCAAAATCATATTGGGTGGCCACAAGGAGAGTTTGCCCCAGGGGTGGCCATGCCCCTAGATATTTTTTCCCCAATTTCTGTTTGATGTAAGGCAAGGCAAGGCAAGTTTATTCATACACAGTGCCAATTCAAAGTGCTTTACATAAACAGGAATAAAAAAGACACGTATAAAAGAAATAGAAACATTCATTCATTCATTTTCTTTTCGGCTTAGTCACTTTATTAATCTGGGGTTGCCACAGCGGAATGAACCGCCAACTTAACCAGCATATGTTTTACGCAGCGGATACCCTTCCAGCTGCAACCCATCACTGGGAAACATCCATCCATACACACAGACAATTTAGCTTACCCCAATTCACCTATAGTGCATGTTTTTGGACTTGTGGGGGAAACCGGAGCACCCGGAGGAAACCCACGTGAAAACGGGGAGAACATGCAAACTCCACACAAAAATATCAACTGACCCAACCTTCTTGCTGTGAGGTGAATGTGCTACCCACTGCACCACCATGCTGCCAAAATTGAAACAAATAATATAAAAACAGATGAAAACAGCTAAAGACAGTTTTTCCATATTCCAAAATACCGGTGTATCATATTTTCTCATTTTACTCTGGGACTTCGCCATTCTGGTGACCCCCCCCCCCCCCCCCCCCCCCCCCCCTCTCCAACAGATTCGATTTTTCACCTAAAATGGAAAAGTTAAGCTTTACGATTTGTAAAGACGATTTTTTCACCAAATTTCTAAATATAATAGTTTTAATAACTCATTTCTAATAACTGATTTATTTTATCTTCGTCATGATGACAGTAAATAATATGTTACTAGATATTTTCAAGATACTAGTATTCAGCTTAAAGTGATATTTAAAGGCTAAACTAGGTTAATTAGGCAAGTTATTGTATAGCGATGGTTTGTTCTGTAGACTATTGAAAAAAAATATTGCTTAAGGTGGCTAATAATATTGACCTTAAAATGGTTTTTAAAACATTAAAAGCTGCTTTTATTCTAGCTGAAATAAAACAAATAAGACTTTCTCCAGAAGAAAAAATATTATCAGAAATACTGTGAAAATTTCCTTGCTCTGTTAAACATCATTTGGGAAATATTTGAAAACAAAAATCCCAGGAGAGTTAATAATTTTGACTTCGCTGTATTTACAATAATGGTTAATATTTGCTGGTTAACAGTCGTAAAATTGTGTCTTCAGCACTATAGTGGATTCAGCCAATGGTTTCTCTCCCGTGTTTTACATGTGCTGCTAAATTCAGTCTGCATTCCACGGCACAAATAGACGGAGTGTTGGTGAACAGCTGCAGTGGTGGGCTTTTATCCATATAACCTCTGCTCACCCCACACACACACACTTCCAGGACTATATTTAAAGTGTATGGAGAAAACGAGGCCCTGGACATCAGCTGACCACCGGTAGCTCTTTCACTACATTGTGGAATGCTTAATCTAATGTGAAAATGTGAACAACAATGTGGACACACTGATGAGAGTTTTTTGCCTTTATGGGGACGTGCTGGCAGAATGCAAATCAGATCTCAGAGAAGAGGATCCATGAAGACTCACAGGAAATTTACTTTTATTTTCATTTTTTTATAATAAATGTTGTTTTATTATTTATTTATCATGACTTTAATCTTTTTTTAATGGTAATTTAAAGTTTAATATATATATATATATATTCCTTTATATTATGTTATTTTTAATAATTTTTAACATTAATTTATTTGAATCTAATAAATAAATATTTTTATTATTTATTTATCATTAATTTAATTCAATCATTTATTTTTTACTGAAATTTAATTGTAATTTAATGTTTAATTCAAAAATATATTTTTTCTTTAAATTTATTTATATTATATGTTATTTTTAATTATTATATTTATTTATTTAAATCTAATAAATAATTTGTATTAATTATTTATCATTACTTCAATCTAATAATTAATTTTTGTTACTTCAATTTAATTGTAATTTAATGTTTAATTAAAATATATATATATTATTTATATTATATGTTATTTTTAAATATTATTATATTTTTTACATTTATCTATTTGAATCTTATAAATAAATATTTTTATTATTTAATTATCATGACTTCCATTTAATAATTTTTTTACCTTTTTAATTGTAATTTAATAAAAGTATATTTTATTTATATTTATTTATATTATGTTATTTTTAATCATTATTGTTTTACAATTGTTTATTTGAATCTAACAGATAAATATTTTTAAATGTTTTGTCATTTATTCAATTTAATCATTTATTTTTAAACTTAAATTTAATTGTAATTTAAATTTTAATTAAAATATGTATATTTTATTTATATTTATTTATATTATATGTTATTTTTAATTATTATTTTTTTTACGTTTATTTGAATCTAATATATAAATATATTTTTTTAATTATTTATTCATCATGACTTTAATTTAATCCTTTATTTTTTTTAATTGAATTGTAATTTAAAGTTATTTAAAAATGTATATATTTTATTTATATTTATTTATATTATATTTTATTTTTAATAATTATTTTTTTTTACATTTTTTTTAAATCTAATAAAAAATTATTAATTATTTATCATGACTTCAATTTAATAATTAATTATTTTACTTAAATTTAATTGTAATTAAACGTTTAATTAAATATATATATATATAATTTATATTTATTTATGTTATTTTAATTATTATTATAATTAGATTTATTTATTTGAATCTAATAAATAAATAAATATTTTTTATCATTTATTTATCATTAATCAATTTAATAATTTTTTTGCACAAATTTAGTTGTAATTTAATGTTTAATTTTAAAAATATATATTTTATTTATATTTATATGTTATTTTTAATTATTATTTTTTAATTTTGTGCATTTAAATTTCATCTAATTGAAATGTTTATTTTAATTTGTTTAGTTTTTCCTCTCTTTAAATGTAATTATATATATATATATATATATATATTTTTTTTTTAATAATTTTTTTTAAATATATATATAAATATTCTATTTTTTATTTAGTTATTTGATTTATTTATCTAATTTGTTGTCCTTTAAAAAATCTGATTAATTTTTTTCATCTAAAAATAACATGAAACAGATTAAACAGATCAAATATAGACAGTATCTTGTTCTTAGACAGGTACAGGTATTGTATATTTAGACTGTCCCTCCTCTTTTTTAAATTAATAAATTTTTATAATAAATTATAATAAATAAATAAAAATAATAGTAACAATAATAATAATAATAATTGTTGTTGTTGTTGTATTATTAGTATTGTTTTGCTACTTGCATCAATGTTTAAAAAATCTTCTAAATGTTAATATATATTAATATTTTAATAAGTTACATGTAAATTATATTAAATATATACATTTATTATACTTATCCATATACAGTGTTAATATTATTAAAATTGTACTTATAGCTTGTATATTTTAGTGTTTCCAATTTTTGTTTATAATGTAGCCTACCGATGAACAGGTTATCAACACAGTCCCTCTTGTGCAAGGAGTGGGAGGGGTCACTACAGCGCCTTCTCATCTCCTATTGGTCGAAACCCTCAGAGGGCGGGACATAAACAACCCCCACTACTCATCCATACAACCTTCTTCAATTCACTTCATTTCTCAAAGCTGTAAGAGACGCGCTTTGTCTCTATTGTGAACAAACCACACGAGGAGAACAACTGCAGGAACATTAAAGATCCAAAACACTGGAAATTTAAACCAGAAACATCCTTTCTCGTCACACTCGACAAGGCTTTCTGATCACTGACCGGTAAGTAACGTGTGTTTGTTGGTAACGTGTGAGATATTACTTTTAAAAAGTACATTTTGAGGCTAGCAAATTAGAAAACGCAAAGTGACTGAAGGAAAACACTGCAGTTACATGTAAATGAAATGGAAATTGACTTATTGTGAATATATACAGGTATTGTGGACGCAAATGTAGCATGTTTGATTCATTTTGTGATGATCACAGAGAGATAGAGTGGGTTATACCTATGTAAAGTAGGTCTGTTACGTTGTAAATAAATCAGTGACGTCACGTTATTTTTTTTGTCGTGATACACTGGCTGTAATGTTTTATTCAGTGATATAATGTATTATTCAGAAATGCATTAAAATACAACCAGTTGTGCACTTGAACGCACCTCTTAATGATAAAAATGCTTACAATTTTCGATTAAATTTAATTTTATATAGATATTACAAAAAATAATTAATCTAAATTATATTATAATGCTGAAATGCATTAATGGAATATCAGGTTTTGTCAGAAACATTTTTAAAAACTTGTTTTAAACTGTTATTATGATATTTAAAATGCAGAATATTATCAACATTGGCTAATTTGGTAAAGCAGTTGTTCAATAATGTCTGTTGTTCTGTTTTATGGCTAAACAAAACATTAGAAGAACAATTGTTTGACAATAAAACTCATAATTAACTTCTACTAAAGGATGATGAGATCTATAAATCTATTCGTCGCATCATTTGCTTGTATTTTATTTCCATATGTGCTACATGTGACCACTCCTTATTTAAACAGGATTTGTAACATATGGTTTATCCTTCTGCTGCCTTGCATCCTTGTTGAGTTTAGTAGAGCGTACTTTGGTTTTAGATCACCTTTAATAAATGCATCCTATTTGGATATATCTGAATAAATTATTCTTGTTGCAATATATTGAATTTTGGCTGGCCAGATGGCTTGTAAACAGTCTGTGGATTCCCTTATGGTCAGGGAATGAGAGGTTAGAGGTCACAGAGAAAGTGGAAAATCACCAGTAGAATAATTATTGATTGATTATGACATGTTTGTGCAGATCCCAGATTAAAAGTCAGATTTTTAATGATTTATGTTGTAATAATTTGGCAAAATCTATAGGAGGTGTGACCGTGTGATGAAATAAATGTCTGTTTTTCAGTGAACGTCACTGTATAATCAATTATCACGAGTAAACAAGAATATTCCTGGATTTTCTAAAGACAAACACATGACATCAGCTGAACGTGACTGACCAGCGCTCACATTTTGTCCTGGTCCTGGATGTAAACATGCGCATTCATTGAGGTCAGAGATTTTGACAGACGCCAGGTCACCGACCTCACGTCCAAGGCCAGAGACGAGCACGTGATTTCGCAGGTCCAGACGTCATGTCTGAGGCGTTGAAGTTCATTTACATTACTGTAGGGCTGTACGATACTGGAAAAATCTGACATTGCGATTTTTTTCCTTTCTGCTATATAAAGTTGAAGTCATTTCGGCTGGAATAAAAGTAGTTTTTAATTTTTTAAAACCATTTAAGGTCAATATTTGTTAGCCTTCTTAAGTAACATTTTTTTTCAATTGTCTATAGAACAAACCACTGTAATGCAATTACTTGCCTAATCAACCTAGTTAAGCCTTTAAATGTCACTTTAAGCTGAATATTAATATCTTGAAAAATATCTAGTAAAATATTATGTACTGTAGGGCTGCACAATATATCGTTTCAACATCCATATCGCAATAGTCATGTCACAGGATCTGCAATGTTGAGGCTGGATTATAGTCGACCAGGAACCACAGCTGATTGTGTTTGTGTTTTTAAGGCGGAGCTACAGATTCCTGCTAACATTTTGCTTAGATGGCTTTTCTTTTGGAGAAACGCTTAATACTTCATTACCTGCGATTTGTTTGTGTTCTGACCACATGTGCTTGGTTGTACACTATATCAATAAAGTGTTTAGACTTTTAAAGGGTCACGAAACACCAAAACACATTTTTTGAGCTGTTGACAGTCATATATGTGTCCCACGCTGCTATAAACACTATTAGGACACATATATTGCACTTAAAAGTGAAAATTGGTTGTTTTTGCGTTATTTTGAGCGAATTCATTCCTCCGGTTTGAAACTAATTTTTGAAGCTACGTCACGACCATGAGATACATAGGGGTAAATCCAGCCTGGAGAGTGGCTGTCTGTCTTTTTGAGGACATTCTGATGCATCTTAGTGTGCGGCATTAATTCATGAGAAGACGTGCTTCAAACCAATCAGCGCGCTCTATTGTGTATGACGCGAAACTTCATTAATATGCATGATAGCTCCGGAGACTGTTTACGCTGTACAGACGGCAGAGAGACGCCACGTTGTGTTGCCAAAACAAGTGAAAGAACTAGAATTTGGAGACATGGGTCGTCGGTGTGCTGCAACAAGGTTTTGTTTTCATTTTCCCTCTATGAGAGAGCTGCTGGACTCACGTGTGGATTACAGTGCAAGCGACACGCGACAGAAACGCGTTTGTAAGGAACATTTTTTACCCGAGAGTTTTTCGCATCTGGAAATGGTGAAATCCGGATTTGCCGCTCGTCTCCTTATAATAAAAAGACACAGCTCCAGTTTGATTGTCCCGTCGCTACAGATTAGGTAAGTGTGCGCAGTGTTCTTTGTTTAACCCAGATTGCAAAGTTTGTCGTATTTTCAGCAGTGCTTTATTAGTTTTTAAAAACATACCTCAGTCAAAATGATTTAGTTACTAAGTTTACAGTATGTTAATATCACTGCAATATTACAGTACAATATTATAGACTGAAAGATCCGCTGTAAATGCTGCTCTCCGAGTGTAAACATATAAACACAAACTATTTTCGTTGTGCAGGATTTTTGCCGCATTTTGTGACAGGATAGTCTATACACACACGGCTTTCTGACGCTACCTACCGAGTACATAAGTTACAGAGAAATGCAGAGGATTTTTTTTTTCTCCCATTCGCCATGCGGTATCAAAGCCTCTGTGTTTGTTTTGCCTGTGATCAGCACATGGCCAAATGGAAACTCCCTTCTATGCAAATCTTACCCTCTTTCCCTCCCCCGACACTCCCACACTCCCAGAGCTGGACACGCCCAACTTTCCTGACTTTTTTCAAACTAGAGGTGTGAAAACACCCTGCTGAGACAGGGGGGTTTCACGGCCCTTTAAAAACACTGTTGTAATACATTGAGCCACTAAACATTGTTCTTATGACGTTTTTCTACAGGAGGAAAACGCAAATTACTTTCAAATACTTCAAATATAGTCTGTGTTAGTAAATGCAGGGCTATTGATGAAATCCAGGCATAACACTGTATGACAACGCTTCAGATGACTGTTTTATAGCCTACAGCTAATCAATCATTCAGATTCTGGAGTGCATTACAGCTCTAAAGAACATTATAAATGATAAATGATCTTAAGTAAAACAGATACATTTATAGATATTGCATATAAGTATATAATTTCACTCACCTGGGAAATGGAGGCCACGTGAATGGTTTGTGAGCACAATTAAGTGCACACAGCATGCCTTATCATCTGATAATTGTAGGAAATAATTCCAAAAGCAATTCACTGTAAAGCCACATAAAACAAAAAACATACGATGTATATGCCGAATTCAGCAGCTAATCAGCTGAGGTGTCGTGACGGCCACCAGCGAGACCTAGCGGTCCCTCAAGTGGCCATGCTCTTAATTATGCAGACTTAATATAACTTAATAAAACGAAACGGATGAGTTATAAATAATTCACCTCCCTCACGGTTGTCTTGAAGAGTAATATTAGTTATATGCACCAAAACCATCTTTTGTACCAGGCTGTAAACATGTTTTTATCAGTTGTAAAATTGGCCAATTTAGCATTGCAGTCAGTGAACATCTAGAGTTCCTGAAGCCAGCCCCCAAAGGTGAGTCAATGAATTGCAGTTTCAGTTACTTCCGTATTGGCTTCACAAGGGAGAGTGGGAGGTTGCAGCTTGTTGTGTACGTGTTTAAAGCATTCGTGCACAAGAAATTGTAATGTTTTAACTTTAAGAAAGCTTGATTGTACTTAAGTGTATATATATACACACACACAATGAAAACTACACTGTTATTTTACATTTGATTACTCAATTTGTGTACTGCTAGACTCCCACAAAAAACAAATACTAAAAAATTATGTAACACAGCAATGTAAAATTATGTAAATTCTTTTCAAATAGAAATATTAATTTCATCTTGTGAAATTATATACAACATTGCAATATGAATAAAATATTGCAATAACATTTTTTTCCAATATCATGAAGCCCTGATGTACTGTCATATATAAGATACAAGAAATCAGTTATTAGAGATGAGTTATTAAAACTGTTATGTTTACAAATGTATTCTTTCCGTTAAAAAGAAAATGGGCACTTCAACTGTATATAACGATATGACTAATTTCACCAGATGAATTGAATAGCTCTATTTGGAAAAATTTCGTTGTTTTAGATAGATTTGGGATGAAAATTGCATTTGCATCGATTATAATAAATTACTAGCATATATAAATACAACAGAGCAAAGATAAAAGTTAAACAGACAGTGCTTTATGGTTTTCTGGAGAGTCTAACAGTATTCAGGGACAGAAATTGAACAGTCAAACATAAAATAACATGGTTGTCATTGTATAAACAATTAAAAAAATAATAACATTTGATAGTATCTTCATCTTTTAATATTAAATAATCTAATCTTGCGATGTGACTATTGTGGATACACACATAATGATCAAATGATATATTGCAGCCCTAATATGTATTTTATGGACAGTTGAGCTTGTGTCTATGCGTTTGAGTGAGTCACAGGACACGATCACATGTGAGCATGGTTGGTGTTTATTTTTATCAACATGCTATACTTGTGATATAGTTTCAAACATTCATCACAGATATGGTCATGTGTTGAATTTTGCTTTCATATACAGTTGAAGTCAGAATTATTAGCTCCCTGAATTATTAGACCCCCTGTTTATTTTTCCCCCAATTTCTGTTTAATGGAGAGAAGATTTTTTCAACACATTTCTAAACATAATAGTTTTAATAACTCATTTCTAATTACTGATTTATTTTATCTTTGCCATGATGACAGTAAATAATATTTGACTAGATATTTTTCAAGACACTTCTATACAGCTTAAAGTGACATTTAAAGGCTTAACTAGGTTAATTAGGTTAACTATGCAGGTTATGGTAATTAGGCAAGTTATTGTGTAATGATGGTTTGTTCTGTAGACTATCAAAAAAATAAATAGCTTAAAGGGGCTAATAATTTTGTCCTTAAAATGGTGTTTAAAAAATTAATAACTGCTTATATTCTAGTTGTAATAAAACAAATAAAACTTTCTCCAGAAGAAAAAATATTATCAGACATACTGTAAAAAAAATTCCTTGCCTTGTTAAACATAATTTAGGAAATTTTTAAAAAAGAAAAGAAAATTCAAAGGGGGGCTAATAATTCTGACTTCAACTGTATATATTTTTTGGTTTAAATATTTTTATTATTAGAAATTTTAGCAGATATTCACTTGTAAATACACTTTAAATATGAACATAAAACTTACATTTTAACAATTAGACATTCAAAAAAAGGAAAAGAAAATGAAAGCACAACCAACAGTCATTACAAAATAATTAAATAAAAATTAAACATACTTTTCCCAAACCAACTTCATATGTCGAATTTTATGCAAATCTTGATTGATTTCAGAAAATAATAACATTCTTATGGCAGTTTGTAATTTCTTACATGTTTATTTTTTATTAATTCTTTTTAAAATTGTGCATTTCTGTACAAAAACATGATTGTACACCATAAAAAGTTATACATGGTTGCCTTCGATTTTTAAGTTGAATCAAATTAATCTTATCAATCATTTTAACATAAGTTGAAACATGATGTACTTACTTTAGTAAGTTGTGATTAACATAAAAATTGGCATGACTTAATGATCATATAATTTTTTTACGATGTATAAATGTACAATTCTGCAATATGCATTGATAAATTCATGCAAAATTCATTAAAAGTAGGAATATGTTGGATTGTCAAAATTGGCATGATTAGCACAATCCTCTCAGATGAATAAAATAATTCTTCAGTGAATTTGTGATCTAAGCGCTGCATGTAAAAAAAGATATAGCATTGTACAATTATGATTAAATATATCACAATTTATTGAACCTTTATAAACTGAATAAAACAATAAATGTACAACTATTTCACCTTTATTTTTCATTTTGTAGAAATCGAGTCACAGATTTTATTTTAGTTTTTTTCTGGAGACTTGGTAATGGTACATCACAATCTTTTTCCGATCAAAGTGATGCCTTTTTAATTAAAGCATGCTTTCTTTTTAGTAAATACAAGCACATAGACATACAAATCAATCAACGGACTGATAGGAAGGACTGCATTTTAAGGAAGAAAAAAGTATTGATTTTGATGTTTCATGCATGATCTTATTGCTTATAATCAGTGTGTTGCTCATCCATGAGGTTAATTTATCATGCAATTATGAGATGTTGTTAGAGAACTAATTAAGAACAAACATAATGCAGACAGAGCGAGTGCTCTTTATCTGTAAAATAAACCTCAGAAAGAGCAATCAATGCACAGGGCAGGTCCTTCTAACCTCAACCAGGTCAAATCAGTCCTCACAAAGAGGACAAAATGTGGTACTAGCATGGTGTTCTTGAAGTAAACAGCATTTTGCATGAACATGCTGTCATTTGGGCTGCACAATACATCACAAAATAAATGATCGCGTTAATGGTATAAGCAAAATATGTATCGCAGACGTGTTTATTTTATGCTTCGGTTGTTTATCTAAATTGACCAATCAGATGGGAGATCTCTATCCACACCCCCTCAGTAGTTGCTGTTCTGCTATTGGATGGAGCAGCCCAAAGGCGAACCCAGAGCTAAAAATGAACACTAATGGGCGGAGTCGAGACGAGAGAGGAAAATGACAACAGCAAATCAGATTCAGAATATCTGCTCATTCATAGTGTTTTGAAGACTAAATATTTGCACCTTGACAGTTTTTAGTTAATTAAATCTGAAAAATATCTTCTACCTGTTTATTTTATTAGCATTATATAAATAAATGATTTAAAAACATAGCTAATAAATATAAAATCTTTCTATGGAAATGTTAGAAATTAAAAGAAATATTGTTATGTCAATACACAATAACAATATTGTATTTTGAGTATTTTTTCATATGCACAAAACGGGTGGAAATGTGTGTACGCCACTTCCTGCGCAAAAGTTGTGATCCATGAAAAAGAAACGCAATGAGATAATGTGCGCAGCTAAGTAAACATATTTAACATAAATTGTGACTTAATTGAACAACTTTAAATCATCACATGAGCCATAATCATTAATAAACTAATAAAAATAGATTCTGATGTACGGTGACCTTTAGGTAGGTTTCTATGCAAATTAGACCCCAGGGCTTTAATTGAAGCGTGCTGATTATAAACATATATTGAACCTCAGTTTACCCTCAGAATCCTCTGGGGCATTGATGTAAAACGCTGGACAGGTGGTCTTTTGGTGATGCTCGGTGGAGCTCGGGATTGCTCATAAAGAAAGGAATGATTGTTTGCTGCCTGCTATTGTAGATTTGCTATTCTGGAATGCAATGATTTGCTTTGCCCTAATGTTTTGTGAAGCATAGACTTTAATTTGGATTGACCTAAAAGGAGCAGTCTTGTTAGATATAGGAAATGTTCATCTTTAAATGTAAAATAACATTACCTTAGGATCAACTGAAAGGTATTGACAGACTCATTTGTTAATTATAGGCTCAGAGAAGTCTAAGGATGCAATTAAATGGTGATTTACTGTTTGCCTAATTTAAATTTCCTTTGTGCGGGAATGAATTTAATTGACATTAGGGCTGCATAATATTGGAAACAACTGATTTTGAGATTTAGTTTTTTCAGCAATTTATATTGACTTAAAGGGGACCTATTATGCCAATTTGTACAATATGTAAAATAAGTTTCTGATGTCCCCAGTGTGTGAAGTTTCAGCTCAAAATATCACACAGAGAATATTTATAACCCTTTGAAACTGCCCCTTTTAGGCTTTGATCTGAATTGTCCTGTGACTGTCACTTTAAATCCAAATGAGGTGTGCTCTTTTCAAAACAGGGCGGAGCTACAAATGCCTGTGCATTAGCCTTTGTGCATCCTAAAACTCCACATTTATAATGCCTCTTAAGACTGGCTCGCACTGCGAAATTTTTTATTTTATTTTATTTTTTAATATAATCCTGAACAATTGTAGCATGTCAGACTGCACAAACATAGCTCACATGTTACACTGTAAGATCTCAGCTGTCACAAAGTCAGACTGATCGACAATGAAGACGCGCCAAACACGAAAGAAAAGGCCCCGGAGTTTGATGCCATCCACCCGTGACAAATTCACTATCATGCTTTCTGAAATGATTCCTCACAGCAAACGTAAACAATCTGTAGCTGCAATTTTGCACACGCCGTGTCTCAATAATAAAACCAGGAAGGAAAAACTGTTTTGACATTTCCCCGCGGTCATTTGAATTGTTGCATGGATTGCATCATTAAATTCGGAGCTCCTGTTGGTTCTTGCATGGAACATGCAAACTCCACACAGAAATGTCAACTGACCTAGCTAGCTCGAACCAGGGACCTTCTTGCTGTGGGGCAATCGTGCTACCCACTGCCACATCGCGTCACCCCTATACAATCATGTAAAATTATATTTAATAATATCATTCATAAATATTCCTTCGTCTTAGTCTCTATTTCAGAGGTCACCGCAGCGGAATGAACCGCTAACAATTCCAACATATGTTTTACGAAGTGAATGTCGTTCCAGCCACAATCCAGTATTGGGAAACACCCATACACACTCATTCACACACACACTCATACACTACGGCCAATTTAGTTTCTTCAATCCCCCTATAGCGCATGTCTTTGGACTGTGGGGAAAAACTGGAGCACCCAGAGGAAACCCACGCCAACACGGGGAGAACATGCAAACTCCCTTTAATAATGTAATTTTTCTTTTAATCTTTAATAAATAATCTAATCTTGCGATGTGACTATTGCGAATACACAAGTTGCGATATCGATGCTCAAGCGATATACTGTATTGTTCAGCCCTACCACATGGATTAAATTAGCTTGAAATCTTACACAGTTACATGCCTTAAGAACATATTTAGATAAAAATTGTTCACCAAACTCTGCAGTAAGTCCACAAATCATGAGTTCAGAGCATTCCTGGTTAATTATAATCCCAACTCGACATTGCAGAACCTGTGATGTCATTATTGCAGATTCACAAATCGCGATATCGATGCTGAAACAATACATTGTGCAGCCCTATTAGACATTATCTATACACTGTAAACCTCAACAGTCAACTTTATCAAATGAAATGAGTGTAGATAACTTTAAATGTACTGAAAGTTCATTCTACTCGTATTAAAAGAGTTTTGAACTCAGTGTTGAAGGTAATGATTTAATTAAATACACTGTAAAAAGTTATTAGTTGCTTAAAGCAAATAAACGAATTGCCTTAAAAGAAACAAGTTGACTTTGCAAAATAATGTAAGTAAACCCATTGTAACTTGGAACTGTTAAGTTGACTTAATGTTTAGAATTTTGCAAATTGTACCTTTTTACAGTGTCAGACTATTTAGCATGTCTGTTTTCCAATAATTACTGTAATTATTACAATATTGCATATTTGGAGCTTCATTAAGTCTATAAAATCTCCAATTATAGCCTGTATTGTATTTAGAAGACACACTGTAGTCTGTAAGAGCAGATTTAGTTTAATGCATGTCATTTTGCTAGATACAGAAAAGCCGGGTGGGGCGGGGGGCGATTGGGGATGGGGGGGGGGGGGGGATATATATAGATAGATAGATAGATAGATAGATAGATAGATAGATAGATAGATAGATAGATAGATAGATAGATAGATAGATACTGTAGATAGATGGACAGATATATATATTAGTGGTGGGCCGTTATCGGCGTTAACGACTCTTATCGTGCGATTAAAAAAAAAATATCGCCGTTAATCTATTCTCAAAGTTGGGTTGGGAGCTGGGCCTATTTTACGCAAGCTATGATGACTTTTACCTTGATATATTACCGCAGATGTATACCTGACCGGTGAGCCGTCTGACAAAAAAGTGCCCTTCTGAATCAAATCAGCAGGATGCCTGACTCTAACTGCAGTTCGGCAGTTTCACTTTAACTCACGAACATTTCATTCAAGCCATCGTGACAAACTGGGGTATTAGATGTAAATAAGGAGTAAGGACTGGTGAGAGTGTTATGGAATTTAATAACGCACGCCAAATGGAAAGGAAATGGAAAGATTTCGCGATGGTTGTGTTTGTGCGCGGTCCTTTACTGACAGCCACGTGTGGATCTTGTCTGAAAATATGGCGAAATGTCCTAAAGACCGCGGTGTTTACTTCAATAATGCCACTAATATCTGCATACTCCACGTCTTAATTCTATTTCTGTTTAGTTCAGTTATGACTTTAGTCGGATTAAGGTAATGAAAAATCGCTGTTTCGAGCTTACGTAGGCCTACAGTTCAAAATTCATGTTTAACTGAATAAACAGTTAGTAACACATTGAACATAATTTATTTTCATCACCAATTATCATAGTAGAACAGAGTTTGTGATGCATTTTGGAAACCGCAGATGAGCCCCTGGTCTAATGCGCCACCTGGCTTGAGAAACCCGTTCTCAAAGACTTATTATTCGGGTAGCACACATATTCTGAATGCCTTCGGCAGAATTCAAATGAGCCATTTTAATCTAGATTAATCTAGATTAATTCCAAGATTAAAAAAATTAATCTATGCCCACCTATAATATATATATATATATATATATATATATATATATATATATATATATATATATATATATATATATATATATATATATATATATATATATATATATATATATATATATATATATATATATATTATGAATTGAATTGAATTGAATTGAATTGATAAGGTGTATTGGGAAAAAGTGATTAGTTTACTTTTATTTTAAAAAAAAATTAAGTACAATTTGCATAATTATAAAAATTAAGTCAACTTAACAATTCCAAGTTACAATGGGTTTACTTACATTATTTTTGTGAAGTCAACTAGTTGCTTTTAAGGCAATTGCTTTACTCGCTTTAAGTAACTATCACTTTTTACAGTGTACCTCATTACTTCAACTTAAATGGAGTAAGTTCACAGTACTCGTATAGATTAGTTTTTTACTCAAATGGTTTGTAGCAATCGGTTTCCTCAAACGGTTTGAGTTGCCTTATTGGGTTTTACAGTACTCAGTTGGTTTGAGTTCTCTTCATTTATTGAGTTTTACTGTGCTCAAATTGCTTCATTTACTCAAATGGATTAAGTTCAGAGTACTCATTAGGGTTAGTTTTTGAACTTAAATGGTTTGTTGCAATCAGTTTCCTCAAATGGTTTGAGTTACCTTAACTTATTGGGTTTTACAGTGTACAAAATTTTTTTTTTTTTTTGCTGCGTGTTCAAACTACTTATTTAAAGCTAGTTGAAATAACACAATTATCAGGCCTTTTTATGTTCAAACCACTTAAATTTGTAAAAACTATTAAGTTAGTTTAATTGATTTGTGTTTAGGACAACATGAAAGAATTGTGTGGGACCCTGCATTTTTACAGTGTATGTGTCTTTCAAATGATTTCCTCATCACCATGGTCAAATCAAACTTAGTAATGTGATGTCACTGTCTGCATATGTTGACACCCATGCTTGGTACCTAACCATGCACTACTAAGAATTTTAAGTGAAGAATAAGAAAGAGAAAGTATTTTAAGTGGTTAAAGCTGGTTGCTGCATGCGCACTCACTCAGAGTGGCTGTCAATCATCTGTGGGAACCAGATGTGGGAGGTTTAGTGTCGCTTCAGGTCAGAGAATTTGAGAAGGGATGTAATCATGTGAAATAATGATGAAGTCTTTGAAGTATACATGCTCCACAGAATAACTTAATTATTCCCATATTTGATTCTGAAGTTTTAGTTCTTTCATTAATGTGAAGTAGAAAATTAAAGTACTAAAATGAAAGTTATTTATTAAGTTATGATATTAGATTTATTAAGTTATGTTTTTAGCTGGCCTGTATGTTTGGTGTTATTTGTAATATTTCATGATGAGTAATGAACAACAAACAACATGTAAAATAATTAAAATGTGTATACAGCCCTCATGTGAAAATGTAAAAGTTTTTCAAATTTTTCTTAATTCCTCATTGATTGAATATTGCTTAATTAAAGATTTTTTTTCAATACAATTTTAAACTAATTTCTAATACCTAATTTCTTTTTTCTTTTTTTTTACTAGTTACTTTACAAGATACTAGGGTATTAGTCTGATTAGGCAATTTTTTAAACTATAAAAATGTATATACAGTGGGGCAAATAAGTATTTAACACATACCCATTTTCTCAGAAAACATATTTCTAAAGGTGCCATTGACTTGACATTTTCCCTGGATGTTGGTAACAAACAAAGAAATACATATATGCAAAGAAAACAAATCTAATTAGTAGGGATGCTCCAATAAATTGACCGGAGATTGGTATCGGCCGATAATCACATTTCATGACTCGATCGGTACTCACCGAACTCATAACCCCAATACAAGTGTTTGTTTACGAGTTTACACACAGTGCACGTTTCACATGGGCTCACCAGCAGCTCTACAACATGTAAAGATGTAAATGATGTGTGAGCAATCTCTGCGCTCCCAACACATCAGCTGCGATCATTCTGCTGCTATCAATAGTTGGAGATGAGCAAAATGTTTGAATGGCCTTGCAAATACATTTGTATTTAGGCCTTTTTACATATAAGAACTAAAAGTTTTGTGTTTTTCACTATTGCAAGTTCACTAAAACCTGGCTCTAAATATTAGGAAAATAAAAAAAAACATAAAACTTTTTTTTTTTTTTTTCTTTAATATGTTTAATAATATAAACTTGTAATATACTTGTTGCAATAAACAGTAGTTTATAGGCCTATTTTCTTTTAGGAAAGAAGTAATGGATTTATAGCTGTGCATTTTAGCTTCTTATGCACTCCAAACTTTTTCTTTATTGAGACATGTTGAATTCTTTTTCCATCATGTTTCCAAAACGAAATGTTCTGTTCTGTTTTATCTATAATTTTTGTAAAGCTGCTTCAACCATTACATGTCCACACTAAATATTTATAAGAGACATGTTTAAGGGATACATTCAACATCCTTAATTAAGTAATGATCTCCACTTTATCATACTTGAACGCTGCTTTATGCAATAGCAATGTTATATAAAGTTTGAAGCATCAGAATTAGTACTCGGTATCTGCCGATCACCATGACAAGGAATCGGAACTCGACATCGGCTGCAAAAATCCTGATCAGAACATCCCTACTAATTAGTTTACAAATTAAATTATGTGTAATAAAATGAAATAACACAGGAAAAAGTATTGAACACATGAAGAAACGGAGATGTAGAAAGGCAGTGAAAGCCCAGACAGCAGCTGAAATCTCTCAGTAGTTCTTCAGCAACCCTCTGCCCTTCCTCATTGGATCATTGTCTTGCTGTAATGTCCACCCTGGTTTCATCTTCATCCTCCTGCTAATGTAGATGTTGGACTGAAGAAGCGAATATTCATTTACACTGAGGAAGAACAGAGAAGAACTTCTGAGAGATTTCAGCTGCTGTCTGGGCTTTCACTGCCTTTCTACACCTCCCTTTCTTCATGTGTTCAATACTTTTTCCCAGAGTCATTTCATTTTATTGCACATATCTTCATTTGTAAACTAATTAGATTTGTTTTCTTTGCATATATGGATTTCTTTGGTTGTTACCAACATCAGGTGAACATTTCAAGTCAACAGCACCTTTTGAAATATGTTTTCTGAGAAAAATGGGGACCTGTTTTTATATTTTTACAATTTTTTTTAATTATTCCAGCTAAACCTAAACACAAGACTTTCTCCTTGCTTTGTTAAACATGGGAAATATTAGAAAAAGAATTCAAATTTCACTAAAGGGCTAATAATTTAGTCTTTAATACATGCCAAATTTCTTACATTTCTAGGACCCTGATGAACTCCAGTTGTCTTTAAAATAAGTCATATTTCCTCTGCTGTACAGTAGAGAACATTTAAACATGGTCTATTCCTCACGTGTAAACTGCCAGTAATACCACACCAGTAGACATGGGCTTCTGGAGCCGAGTGTGCCAACCAATCACAGCATAGGTTGTGTTCTCTCGTTCTTGGCATCGAGAACTGAGATGTTTTGAAGCTACATGGAACAAACCGGCCGGGACAGACTGCGACCCTGTAAATAAAGAAGCAGACCCATAACATTTGCACCGGTGGTGTGGGAAAAAAGCGTCTGACTGCTAGAAAACCATTTAGAATTTAATCAATCTTCTTGAGTCGGTGCAGGCTTGTAAAGTAGATTCAGAGAGACTTTATAAAGGTCATTGATGACTGCTCATTGTGTATTGGATCTCTTTAGTGGGAAATAGGATAGGATTTAATAGGATCTATTTAATAGGAAAAAACAAAGGAAGACTCACCGTGCCTTCAAAATAAGCCTTCAATAGGTGCATCGACCAAAGAAAACAAAGAATGAAATCACTGAAGAAAAGTCTGCACACTCTCAAAAGTCCAAAAGACACCAGTGAGATAAAGTGACAAGCCATTTACTGAAGTAAAAAAAGGTAAATGTTTTGATCACATGTTGACCAATGTTATCAATTTAATACACAGCAAAAAAAATCAGTGTACATTTAACTCAATTTGAGTTAACTTAACACTCCTTGGGTGTACAAATGACTCCCTCCATTTTGGAGTTAAAATAACACTTTCTAAAGTGTAAATTTGTACAAATTTGAGTTTATTCTTACATCGAACTGGAGTGTGTGTTACTCTTCAAAGTGTTAATATATTACCTTTTTTTGCTCTATTATCAATTGGTGTGTGTGACAGATAACAGTGATCATATATGTTGAAAATAGTTTTATTTATTAAATGTTCATTAATCTTTTTAGAAATAATTTCAATACATTCTACTCTTTGCATTTTAAAATGCAACAAGACATGTTTCAAGTTTAAGTGAAACATACTGGTTTGATCTGTTTGTCTGAAGGAACCCATCACTAGTGGGAAATACACTGCATATTGGGTTAAAAGTTTAACACTGAAAAAACAACTCCAGTGTTTCCTCTAGGATTTTTTCCAGCAGTGGCGGCAGGACTTTTTTTTTACACAGATCTGCCAACTATTTCAAAGACAAATATTACACGCAGTATTACAAGTCGAGATAGCATTCATGTAATACCAGCATGCGAATCTCTTTGCTTGCACGCCGATTTCCTCTGTTACTCAAATTTACACGTTCAAGTGCAGATCTTCTCGTGCGCTCTCCAGTAAGCGATGCTGAAGCGCGATTTAGTGTGTTTTTGTGCGTTTTCCGACATCAACGCGTCCTGAAGTAAAGTGAAACGGCTATAAACTCCAGCAAGATAAAGTCATTGTATGCAAAGCCATTGACCTTTATCAATAAAGTATACTTATGGAAACTGTATTCATCTTAACTGAAAGCAACTCGGTGTTTGCTAGACTCACGCACCTGTCAGTCAGTCTGTCAGAGAGTCAGTCAGCATGTCACCTTGAACAAATAGCGCACAGCACTACTATGGTTACAGAAAAGTTTGCGCTGTTTACCTCTAATATGTTTTGGTGCGATTATAATCCGATATAAAAAACACGACTAAATGTTTTAAATAAGAAGCTGTAATGTAGCCGTGTAGCAGGATGAATTTTGGCGTGGCGGCCCGCCACGGATGAATGAATGTAGCGGAAACCTTGAACTCTTAAATATACGCTCTTTCACACTCTTGGATTCAAATGTACTCCGGTTTTAACACTGAACAACACCAAAAAATCACACTGTATATTTAACACTGGAATTTTTGCTGTGTACAGAAATTTGACAAACTGTACAAAAATGAATCAATGCATTGGTTAGTGTTGAAATACACACTTGTAGTATTGAAATAAATACTTGTTTGTTATGTAATAAATGAACTTCAAGTACTGAGAATGAAAATTCATGTGTAATAGTAGATCCATGGCTTTGATAGTGACAGTGATTTAAATAAATCTAAAAATATTGGTCAGAGGGTTTGGTCATTAAGCAGTTGTGATTTTATAATATTGACCAAAATAATCATGATTATTATTAGGGCTGGTTGGTATTAGCAAAATGTTCTTTTGCAGTATGAGTACGTTTATTTCATGGTAACGATATCTTTTACAGTATAGTTTTTTTATGACAAAAGGGCTTTATATAGTAATTAAGCTTAAATATTTAAGAAAAGGATTTGATTATTTTATATTTCACTTTAAGATTATAAAAAAAGTGGCCCAGTGGTTAGCACTGTCGCCTCACAGCAAGAAGGTTGCTGGTGAAGTCCCGGCTGGGTCAGTTGGCATTTCTGTGTGGAGTTTGCATGTTATCCCCATGTTGGCGTGGTTTCCTCCGGATGCTCCGGTTTCCCCCCACAGCCCAAACACATGCTATAGGTAAATTGTATGAATTAAATTGGTAATGTATGGGTGGGAGTATGAATGAGTGTGTATGGGTGTTTCCCAGAGCTGGGTTGCGGCTGGAAGGGCATCTGCTGCGTTAAACATATGCTGGATAAGTTGGCGGTTCATTCCAAAACTCTGAAAACTGAACTACACCGCTTCAATTCACTATAATCTTCTATGTGAAGCTGCTTTGACACAATCTACATTGTAAAAGCGCTATACTGTATAAATAAAGATGAACTGAATTCCGCTGTGGCGACCTCTGAAATGGAGACTAAGCCGAAGGAAAAGTTATGAATGAATTTAAAAAAAAATAAGCAAAATATGACTTTAGATGAGCACAAATTCCACTGTCTGTCACATGTTTTATGTGGACACTGTTATAAACATTTCTCAAGTTACATCTTCTCTCATACAGGTTGAAGTCAGATTTATTAGCCCACTGAATTATTAGCCCCTCTGTTATATTTTTTATCCCAATTTCTGTTTTAACAGAGAGAAGATTTATTCAACACTTTCTAAACATAACAGTTTTAATAACTTATTTCTAATAACTGATTTATTTTATCTTTGTCATGATGACAGTAAATAATATTTGACTAGATATTTTTCAAGACACTTCTATACAGCTTAAAGTGACATTTAAGGCTTAACTAGGTTAATTAGGTTAACTAGGCAGGTTAGGGTAATTAGGCAAGTTATTGTAAAACGATGGTTTGTTTTGTAGGCTATTGGAAAACAATTAGCATAAAGGGGCTAATAATTTTGTCCCTAAAATGTTTTTAAAAAAATTTAAAACTGCTTTTATTCTAGCCGTAATAAAAGAAATAAGACTTTCTCCAGAAGAAAAAAACATTATCAGACATACTGTGAACATTTCCTTGCTCTGTTAAACATCATTTGGGAAATATTTAAAAGAGAATAAAATTCAAAGTGGGGCTAATAATTCTGACTTCAACTGTATATAGAATATATCCCAATTAAGTAACAGGAAAAGAAACCTTAAATATGAATATATAAATATGTAAAAGCTTTAAGGAAATATCATTTTTGAAAAATACAAAATATAAACAATTACGATTCTTGTATAAATACTTTAAAAATGCTGGGTTCTACACAATCCCTTCATGTTGCCCCAACACAAGTTGATCAGGTTAACCTAATTGTTTCTACAAATTTAAGTGGATTGAACATAAACAAATAAGTTGTCCCAAAAAAACTCAATAATTGTGTTGTTTCAACTCATTTTATCCAAGTAGTTTAAACAAGCAGCAAAAGCCATATTTTCATCACTTCTTGTTGAAAATATAAAGCAGTTGGCAAGAACGTCTTTCTCAGCCTCACGCATGCAGTGTGTCACTTGGCCACGCCCACCTGTTTACATTTTGCAGAATACGCAAAATGGGGCGGCAAAGTGGCTCACTGGTTAGCACTGTCGCCTCACAGCAAGAACGTCGCTGGTTTGAGTCTCGGCTCGGCCAGTTGCATTTCTGTGTGGAGTTTGCGTGTTCTCCCCATGTTGACGTGGGTGCTCCGGTTTCCCCCACAGTCCAAACACACACGCTATAGGTGAATTGGGTAGACCAAATTGGCCGTGATGTATGAGTGTGTGTGTGAATGCAAGAGTGTATGGGTGTTTCCCAGTACTGGGTTGCAGCTGGAAGGATATCCGCTGCGTAAAGAATATGCCGAAATAGTTGGCGGTTCATACTGCTGTAGCAACCCCTGATAAATAAGGGACTAAGCCAAAGGAAAATGAATGAATGAGTATACGCAGAATAAAAATTATTTTACGGTACACATTTCGTTCAGCTGTATTGGTATATATACCCTCATACTGTCCAGCTCTAACTGTCCTGACTGGGCCCTACTGGGGACCTGATTATAGCACATAAACAAGGGAAAGTTTGTAAACACAGGAAAAGTCAGATATTCATGATATGTCCCCTTAAAAGTCTATTTTGACCCTAGTTTGAGGTGTTGGGCAGTCTGACGTCAGTATAATATGTGAACGCGCAGGCTCTTTGATAAGGCTGAACATTGTTGAATGGTTATCAAGGACAGTGCATTGTGTGAAACAGCTGCGACGATGATAAAATGATGAGAGAGCCTGACAGGTCTTTACTGTGCTTTACACCGGAGTTATCATATTTCCCCTTTAAAAAGTAGTTAGCTGTAGTTGATTAACTTTTTTGATTCCCTTCTGGCCACTTTGTTAAAGGGATAGGAGCAATTCTAGCGTTATGGATGTGGCATTTGCAGTAAAATCTCAACGCTTAAAATTCACAGAGAAAAGTATATGTTAACGTTATATTAAAACATCTGTTTATATTTTCCCAAACTACTAACCAGAGTTATGGGATTAGACAAATCTAAATCTCTAAACATGTTTTATATTTTAAATGAGGAAAATAAACATCCGTTATGGATGTGACCAAAAAAATTGGCGAGTTTACAGTATACAACTTACTTTGTAGAAATACTGTGAATTAAACTGCACAACCCAAAAGAAACAATGATAATCAAATGGAGAAGAGTTGTCTCTCTATAGAACAAACATCATTGATTTTATATGATGCTTTTGCATTTATTACATTTATGTGACGTCTCTCCGTTATGGATGTAACAGATGTGAAATTGGCACTTGTGTGACTTTGGTAAATCAAATATAATAATTTGAAAATACTGACAGAGACATTTTTGAGTATTTTACAGTACTGTAAAATACAAGCCCACACAAACAACTTAGAAAGGCTTTCGCTATTTTAATGAAAACATAACTTTATTCACATTATGGTTGACATTTGCATGGAATTGCTCTGATGCAGATCTTTAAACTTTGAGCCAAAGTGCCATGAAAATCATTTCAAGAGTTCACACTTAGGCCCCGTTTGCACTAATACTTTTTACTTTAAAACGCATAAGTTTTGCTACGGTTACGCCATCTGTGCACACTTTGATGGAGTTCTTGAGCTCCGAAAACGAAGCGTTTTGAAAACGCTGGAGAAACCGTTTTCATTCTAAAACGCTGCTGCTCCATGTCAGTGGGAATGGGGAAAAAAGGAGACATCTGAAAACAGAGGCAAAGCTGCAGACATTCACCTGTCTGATTGGGGCTTTTTCCTCAATATTAAGTAGCCTACACACAGTTCAGTCCTGCATCCTCTCTGTGTAAGTTCAGACGTCGCAAGCTTGATAAGGAAAACAAACTCCCGAGTGTGTACTTTATAAAGTCATTCACATCACCCTGGCTACACTGTTTCACTATCTTAACAATTAAATGAAGACATAATGTGAGGAACTGCTTATTTTCATTTTGACAGACACCAAAAATGTTGATGCGTCGTGCATATTTATAACAAAACGGAGCCTATAACATCATGGCCTCTTTTCATTTTCATTTAAAATACGAAAGGGTATGTTCGTTTTCTTTCATTGAATATCAGTTTTAATAATTAATAATGGTCATTATAAAAATATAATGTGTTTATAGTTATAGAATAGAGAAAATAAAGGCAAGCAATCAGTCAGATGTGCAGTATCGATGTACGCGGTTACATTAATTAAGATATTAACCTAACTTATCTTTGCGCTCAGCCAAAACACGTTACCTGAGAACAAGTAATAGATTCAAAAGACCGAGTCGGGGAATATGTAGTTAGATAGAGACAACAATATAAATTAAATATCACGTTTAACAAATATAGTGAGATTAGTTCCAGCGGTAGATTCTTGATGAACTGTCAGACGTGCACAGTTCTCATATGGGTATGTGCTCAAAGCATGCTGCAGTGCATGCCAGAGAGAGTGTGTGTGGTCATGTGATGTGCGTTTTCACCATTTTAATGTAGACCGAGAGCTGTTCAAAAATGCTGGGTGAAACGCTAGTGTGGACGCGGATCGTTTTCATTCTAAAACGGCGTTTTAAAACTAAAACGTACTAGTGTAAATGGGGCCTTAGATATTGCTTGATACTATTAGCAGGTTTGGCATGCTGTCCCACGAGAGAACCCTGAGCTATGAGATAATTGAGCCCAGGTCGCCTGCCTGGTCAATTAGCATGTAAGGGGATGCAGGATTAGGTAGTTCTCGAGAGCTCCCCTGGTTAAAAAAAAAAGGAAAAGGGGGAGATGGGGTGGACAGGGGAATTCGTCAAAAACGAAGATAAGGGATCAACCTGACTGGTTTATCGATGATTGCAGACGAGAGACAATCATCCTCTCGAAATTAGTTTATAAAAACTTCACTTATTTGATTTTAAGCTAATTAGTTCAGCTAATGTTGTTTTAATTATACAATCTTCAAATGTTATTTTATATTTTTGGAAGAAGGCTTTGTTATGGATGTGACGTCTCTCAGTTATGGATGTGACAAATGTGAAATTGCTACTTGTGTGCCTTTGCTAAATCAAATAATTAATATATAATATAATATATAATTAATAATAAATCAAATCAAATAGTTTTAAAACACTGACAGTGACATTTTTGAGGATTTTTACACTACTGTTTTTTTTTTTTAAAAAGGTAGTTATTCCAGAAAATGTACAAAAGGGCTTTATATAATAAATAAGCTTAAATATTTAAGAAGAGAAAATGACTTCATCTTATTTGATTAGTTTGTATTTTATTTTTGATATTATAAATATAGTAAACCGAATCTGAGTTTAGATGAGCAACTAATTCCACTGTACGTCACATTTTTCAACGTTTGATGTGGACAGACCTTATTATTATAAACATTTCTTAAATATAAATATATATAATTATGTAAAAACTTTAAGGAAATTGCACACATTGGGTTCCACAATTCCCCCATGTAGTCCCGACACAAATAGATTAGGTTAACATTTTTACAAATTTAAGTGGATTGAGCATAAAGCGGTTAAGTTTTCCTAATAAAAACTTAATAATTGTGTTGTTTCAACTCATTTTAAGTAAGTAATTTAAACAAGCAGCAAAAGCCATTTTTGAGTGTGTGATCACTTCTTGTTGAAAATATGTAATGTGTGTATTTATATAGTGCATTTATTGTGTATAGCCATACACCCAAAGCTTTCACAATCATGAAGTAATATACAAGCCTACACAAAAAACTTAGAAAAGGTTTCGCTATTTTAGTGAAAACATATATATTTTTTCATGGCAAGGTTGACGTTTGCATGGAATTGCTCATAGTCAGGGGCGGATTGGACATAGGGAGGCCTTCTGGTCAATCTGGCCTGCCACCATGAATGTGGCCTGACAACAACCATCCCTGGTCTTCACTTACTGATCGATCGCTAATACAGCTACCACCCCTGGTCTTCCCTTACCGATCGCTAATACAACCACCACCCCTGGTCTTCACTTACTGATAACTCTCCCAGACCCCCAGTCCGCGTCTGCTCATAGTTCATCCAAATGTGAAATTTCCTCATCTCTTTTTTCACTCTCAAGTAGTCGCAGACCTTTACAATTTTCTTTTTTGTTGTTGTTTTGTTGTTGAACACAAATTAAGATATTTTGAAGAATGTTGGATATCGGTAGCCATTGACATCCATAGTAGGGGAAAAAAGCCTCCTGAATTCCAACATTTTTCAAATTAACTTCTTTTTTTTTTTATTTTCAATAGATGACAAATCTCAAGCAGGTTTGAATTACACTGTAAAAAAATATCTGTTACTTAACAGTTTCAGTATTTTGTGATTCACAAGGGTTTTCTGTTATTTAGGGTTGTAAATTGCATTATGGGATCTCCTAACCCCCTAACCGCTCTTCATTTACCGATCGCTCCTCCCCCCCCCCCCCCTCCCCCCCAATCCCCTCCAAACCGACCCACCCACCTGGGTCTTCACTTACTGATTGCTCAAGTGACCTGATGTTTTCCTGGGCAAAAATATTGTCCCAGTCCACGTCTGTTCATAGTTCACCCAAATGTGAAATTTCCTCATCTCTTTTTGTCACTCTCAAGTAGTCGCAGACCTATAGTTTTTTGTTGTTGTTGTTGTTGTTGAACACAAATGAAGATATTTGAACAACATTGGAAGCCATTGACCACCATAGTAGGAGAAAAAAGACTCCTAAATTCCAACATTTTTCAAAATAACTTCTTTTTTTGTCTTCGATGACAAATCTCAAGCAGGTTTTTGAATTGGACTGTAAAAGTAATATCTGTTAATTAAGTGTCCGTATTTTGTGATTCACGAGTGTTTTCTGTTTATTTACGGTTGCGAACTGCATTATGGGATGTTGATCTCTGCTCTTTCGACTTCTGATGCTGAAAATTCAACTCTACAGTTTAACAAAGTGACTTTTATTATTATTATGTACTGGCAGTTTATTACAGGGTTTTTGTATCATAATATACAACACCAACCCAGACAATATATCCCTTTAAACTATTAAAAATGCTCATAAAAGTCATTTTTTTGAACTTTTCAAGGTTAAAAGTTGTTGGAGTAAAGATCAAGATACCGTAGAGTAATTCTAAAGCAGAAATAAACAAGGAAAAATAAACACAAATAACAAAATACACAAAACTGCTAATTTACAGATATTTTTACAGTGTATTTGAGGGAGATTAAATATAAATGTTACATTTTGAAATAAACTATAGCCTAAACTTCACAGTGCTTATTTTTATTGACTTTCCTGTGTCTGTCAAAATGTTGGAGCTAAATTTATCTTTTATAACCTTGGGCTCAACCTCAGTCCGGTTTTCTCTACGGGTCAGCTCATATCAGGCCTGCCAAAAACGTGTATTGCAGGAGGCCTCGGGACTCCATACCTCACATGTCATCGTCATGTGAAATCCAGGCAGCCAGAATTTACAGCCCCTTCAGGACCCCAAAGAGGAGCTGCTGTTTGTAATGGCTGATCAAAAGCTTGTCACATTATCCTGTTAAGGCTGTTCCTGTAAATGCGGCGCTACTTGAACCATCAGTCAAGAAGGTGTTTTTTTATTAGATTTTTTTTAGACATCTCTTTTGCTTCCCAAGGCTTTTTTATTTGCTCTAAAATGTAAAGAAACCAGTAATATTGTGAAATATAATTATAGTTTAAAATCACTTTTTACAAATTTTCTTTGCGATGTAATTTTTCCCTCTGATTCAAAGCTGAATTTTCAACACCATTACTCTAGTATTTAGTGTCACATGATCCTTCAGAAATCACATGCTAATTTTGTTTTATTTCTTATTATTTTAATTGCTAATTATTTTCATTATTTAGGACATATTTTTGTGATAATAGTGGTCTGAATGTACTGTATCCCATAGTTATTTCAGTATTTAATTATTATTATAATTATTATAATTATTTTCTGGTTTAATACTAAAATAAGACGCTTTACTGTATATGTGCGTTTTGGTAAAGAAGTCTCTTTTGCTCACTGAGACTGCTTTTATTTGCTCTGTAACACAATAGCAAAAAGAGATTTACTTTCCATCAGATTTATGGTACAGTGGCATGAAACGATGCACTTAAAATACTCATAAGTTGTCAATGCAATCTCATATAGATCTTCAGAAACCACGAAATTGCTGTATTGTGTGGTGAAGTTGCATTTTTAGTTTACATAAAGACAATAATTGTGTTATTTTAAAATATTTGCATTATAAAACCTATTTTCAGAAGGTTGCATTTTTAGTCCACCGAAATTAAGTTGTCTAAAAGCCCATGTGTAAAGCACAGTATTCATTTTTATATAAAAAGGATTCATCAATGAGTCAATGATTACTAATTTTCAACATTCTTCAAAATATCTTCTTTTGTGAAAAAAAGAAAGAAAGAAAGAAAGAAAGAAACTCAAACAGGTGAAAAATGAGGACTAGTCAATGGTGAATAAATGTCATATTTTTAATGAACTAACCCTATTTTAAAAATCTCTTTTGCTTCCCAAGACATTTCTTATTATTGTAATTGCTAATTATTTTCCTTATGTAGGACATTCATTCATTAAATTTTTTTGGCTTAGTCCCTTTATTAATTAGGGGTCGCCACAGCAGAATGAACCGCCAACCTATCCAGCATATGTTTTACGCAGCGGGTGCCCTTCCAGCCTCAACCCTTCTCTGAGACAATTATTTAGAACATACTTTGTGATAATGGTGTCCTGAATGTACTTTATTCATTCAGAGTTTAATTATGGAATTTAAATATTATTAATTATTAATTTAATTATTTTTTATTTTCTGATTTAATGCTGAAATGGGACGCTTTATATGTGTGTTTTGGTAAAGAAGTCTCTTTTGCTCACTGAGAGTGATGAAAACAAAAGTGGTTATATTGAATTTTCTGTTTTTTTCCCATTACATGAATTAAAAAAATATATAATAATAATAATAATAATAAAAAATATCTTACTAACCCCTAACATAATTAACCATAAATATAACAATTATCTGAAATAATTGGCTTAAATAAAATTAAATGATTTTCATGGGACTTTGGCTCAAAGGCTTCACTTTATTTAGTTGAAACAAGTGAACTTTTCTAGTCATCTCAACTTCAATCAGTCAAACCGGCTAAAAATCTTAAGATAAACTTTGTATAACTTAAGAAAATTAGTTATACAAGATTATTTCTTAAAATAAGTTAAAGCAACTTGAAAATATTTGTTGTCGTGACTGTTTGTCATTACGTTTTTTTATTTCAGTATAGCTAGTAGTTTAATAGCATATTACATAGAGTGCAATTTCCGAGCTGCCTCAGTCTCATTTGTAAATAGACTAGACTCAAGACTTTCCTCAATTATCGGACTGTAAATAAACACACACTTCATGAGAGCGTCTGGTTTCCCTTGCAGACGGTTGTTGCCGCGAACCATTTGTGTTAAATATATCATGACAACTGGGCGTCTCAATGGCCCTACTGTTTTACTTGTTCTACTGCTGCTCTCAGCATTCGGTGGACTAGAAACCTCAGTCATTCAATAAACAGTGCCATGGTTAATGTTATTGAGCCTCCATTTTTCTAGGGAATGTGAAAGACTCTTCGCTGAAGAGTGAGAACATCTGCTGGCCTAAAATTACACCTGATGGGCCGCGGCTCATTGTTGTCTTTGAAAACCGACGACTTAATAGCTCGCATAAATGGAGATTTGGTCTCATGGGATACTGGGCCAGTGCCAGTCACTAAATCCTGCTGAATTTTTAGTTGACGTTTCTTCATGTGGGTGCACTTTTATTTTTGAGCGCAGCAGAATCTGGCTGATTTTGTACAGTGAAGTAATGGTTTAAAGGTGATTGAAATTATACTTTCCGTCAGATTTAGGGTACAGTGACGTGAGAATGATGCACTTAAAATACACACACACTGAAAAAAATCATTCATTTGATTTACAAATTTTTTTAAGGTAAGTGGTTGGAAACAATTTATTAGGGCTGAATTTAAACTAACCAATTATGCTGAACATTACTAAATTTAATGGTTAGCACTGTCGGCTCACAGCAAGAAGGTCGCTGGTTCGAGTCTCGGCTGGGTCAGTTGGAATTTCTGTATGGTGTTTGCATGTTCTCCCCGTGTTGGTGTGGGTTTCTCCTGGGTGCTCCGGTTTCCCCCACAGTCCAAAGACATGGGCTATAGGTGAATTGAATGAACTAATTTGGCCGTAGTGTATGTGTGTGAATAAGTGTGTATGGGTGTTTCCCAGTACTGGGTTGCAGCCGAAAGGGCATTTGCTGCATAAAACATATGCTGGAATAGTTGGCGGCTTATTCCACTGTGGCATTCCCTGAAATAGTCACTAAACTGAAGGCAAATAAATGAATGAATGCAGCCCATATAAATTGTTAGCAATAATTATGCAAAAATACATTTTTTTCAGTGTATAAGTTGTCAATACAATCTCATGTGGATCTTTGGAAATGACAAACAACGCTGTATTGTGTTGCAAAGTTGCATTTTTGTAGCTTACACAGAGACAATAATTGTATTTAAAATATTTGCTCTTTTAAAACCTATTTTCAGTAGCTATTATTTTCAGTCTATCAAAATGCAGTTGACTCGTAAATAAAAGCTCATAATGTGTAAAATGGTATTCATTTTTAGATGAAAAGGATGTTAAAAAGATGTTTAGTTCACTAAAATAATTACATTTATTCACTGTTGACTCACACTCAAGTGGTTCCAAAACTTTTTGAGTTTCTTCTATTGACAACTAAAGAAATTGTTTTAGAGAATGTTGGAAACTGATAGCCAGTAGCTATGTTTCCATCCAAAGATGTGATTTAAATTTATGCGCAAAACTGGAATATCGCAAAAAAGACGTGCGAATTAAGCAGCGTTTCCAGAGAGAAGTCAGTCAAAGGAGTCAAAGAGCACAAAATCATCACTTGTGAAAACTGAATTTGCTGCGATAAGAGAAGCTGCGTGAATCTTTCCTTTATTTAATAAATGACTTGCGTCTCAGAAGACAATGGAGACACGCAATGAATGCGTGGTGGCGTTTGAAGGCATGAGACGCGTAGCACAGACGCTCTTGAATATCCACTGTCTTTTTCAGAAATATATGCTTTCCTCTATGTGCTTATGTAAACTTAGGTTATACATAAGAATAAATGCAAGAAAAATCAATAAATAAATAAAAAATAAGGTAAAGGGTAAATAAATATAGAATTTATGAACTAACCCTTAAATGGGGTGTTAACTATGGAAGCCCGTTCCCGCCACTGAATAAAAAATACAATGTAAAAATAAATTCTGAGTTACAAAGTCGCAATTCTGAGGTATAAAGTCGCGATTCTGAGGTATAAAGTCAGAATTGCAAGTTATAAAGTCAGAATTCTGAGTTATAAAGTCGCAATTCTGAGTTATAAAGTCAGAATTCTGAGTTATAAAGTCGCAATTCTGAGTTATAAAGTCGCAATTCTGAGTTATAAAGTCAGAATTCTGAGTTATAAAGTCGCAATTCTGAGTTATAAAGTCGCAATTCTGAGTTATAAAGTCACAATTCTGAGTTATAAAGTCAGAATTCTGAGTTATAAAGTCGCAATTCTGAGTTATAAAGTCAGAATTCTGAGTTATAAAGTCAGAATTCTGAGTTATAAAGTCAGAATTCTGAGTTATAAAGTCGCAATTCTGAGTTTTAAAGTCACAATTCTGAGTTATAAAGTCAGAATTCTGAGTTATAAAGTCGCAATTCTGAGTTATAAAGTCAGAATTCTGAGTTATAAAGTCGCAATTCTGAGTTATAAAGTCAGAATTCTGAGTTATAAAGTCGCAATTCTGAGTTATAAAGTCGCAATTCTGAGTTATAAAGTCGCAATTCTGAGTTATAAAGTCACAATTCTGAGTTATAAAGTCGCAATTCTGAGTTATAAAGTCGCAATTCTGAGTTATAAAGTCAGAATTCTGAGTTATAAAGTCGCAATTCTGAGTTATAAAGTCGCAATTCTGAGTTATAAAGTCACAATTCTGAGTTATAAAGTCAGAATTCTGAGTTATAAAGTCGCAATTCTGAGTTATAAAGTCGCAATTCTGAGTTATAAAGTCAGAATTCTGAGTTATAAAGTCGCAATTCTGAGTTATAAAGTCGCAATTCTGAGTTATAAAGTCACAATTCTGAGTTATAAAGTCAGAATTCTGAGTTATAAAGTCGCAATTCTGAGTTATAAAGTCACAATTCTGAGTTATAAAGTCAGAATTCTGAGTTATAAAGTCGCAATTCTGAGTTATAAAGTCAGAATTCTGAGTTATAAAGTCGCAATTCTGAGTTATAAAGTCGCAATTCTGAGTTATAAAGTCGCAATTCTGAGTCATAAAGTCAGAATTCTGAGTTATAAAGTCGCAATTCTGAGTTATAAAGTCGCAATTCTGAGTTATAAAGTCGCAATTCTGAGTCATAAAGTCAGAATTCTGAGTTATAAAGTCGCAATTCTGAGTTATAAAGTCGCAATTCTGAGTCATAAAGTCAGAATTCTGAGTTATAAAGTCGCAATTCTGAGTCATAAAGTCGCAATTCTGAGTTATAAAGTCGCAATTCTGAGTTATAAAGTCGCAATTCTGAGTTATAAAGTCGCAATTCTGAGTTATAAAGTCGCAATTCTGAGTCATAAAGTCGCAATTCTGAGTCATAAAGTCAGAATTGTGAGTCATAAAGTCAGAATTGCGAGTTATAAAGTCTGAATTGTGAGTTATAAAGTCAGAATTGTGAGTCATAAAGTCAGAATTGCGAGTTATAAAGTCTGAATTGTGAGTTATAAAGTCAGAATTGCAAGTCATAAAGTCAGAATTGTGAGTCATAAAGTCAGAATTGTGAGTTATAAAGTCTGAATTGTGAGTTATAAAGTCAGAATTGTGAGTTATAAAGTCAGAATTGTGAGTCATAAAGTCAGAATTGTGAAGAATTGTGAGTTATAAAGTCTGAATTGTGAGTTATAAAGTCAGAATTGTGAGTCATAAAGTCAGAATTGCGAGTTATAAAGTCAGAATTGTGAGTTATAAAGTCAGAATTGTGAGTTATAAAGTCAGAATTGTGAGTTATAAAGTCAGAATTGTGAGTCATAAAGTCAGAATTGTGAAGAATTGTGAGTTATAAAGTCAGAATTGTGAGTCATAAAGTCAGAATTGTGAAGAATTGTGAGTTATAAAGTCAGAATTGTGAGTTATAAAGTCTGAATTGTGAGTTATAAAGTCAGAATTGTGAGTTATAAAGTCAGAATTGCGAGTTATAAAGTCAGAATTGTGAGTTATAAAGTCAGAATTGTGAGTTATAAAGTCTGAATTGTGAGTTATAAAGTCAGAATTGTGAGTTATAAAGTCAGAATTGTGAGTCATAAAGTCAGAATTGTGAAGAATTGTGAGTTATAAAGTCTGAATTGTGAGTTATAAAGTCAGAATTGTGAGTCATAAAGTCAGAATTGCGAGTTATAAAGTCAGAATTGTGAGTTATAAAGTCTGAATTGTGAGTCATAAAGTCAGAATTCTGAGCTATTAAATCAGAATTCTGACTTAACTCGCAATTCAGACTTTATAACTCACAATTCTGACTTTATAATTTTTATGTACTTATTTATTTATTTATTTTTTCAGTGGCAGGAATGGGCTTATATAGTTAACACCCTTTTCAGCTAAAAATGAATGAAAGTCGTTTACTCTCCTTTTGAATATGTATAGTATCATCTTTTGCTATGCTAGTTAATATTCAAGCCATTTAATCTTTAAATACTTTATTTTTTGTCAGCAACTGGGTGTTGGACAACTGGAACAAAGAACTGTGGGATATCGACTGCTTCCACCATGGAACCTGCCAGATCAGAAATGAGTATCCTACCCAATGGGAAAGGCCATGTCCTGGGGGAGGAAATGTGTGTGCAAATGAAGACTATGATGGATGAAGAACAGTAAGCACTTTTTTGCATCACTTTAATGATTTGGTTTCATCTGCAATCATTAGTTTTCAGTGCCATGCATCTGTTAAGATCCAGTGGTGGATGGAGTACTGAAAAATTACTCAAGTAAAAGTTATTTGATTACTTTAGTAAAGTATGAGTAAAAAGGACCCCTTCTAAATGTACTCAAGAGTAGTGAGTAGTAATAAGTGTTACACTGTGAAAATTATTCCACCATATACCCTGCAAATGAAAAATGGTGGTATTTTCTTTGTTCTTAGAAGGGTGCTTCTAAGTGCAAGTTAAATTGTTCGCCATTCATGGACTACAAATTTAAAATGTAAGATTAATTTAATGTGAGACCACATTACATTAATATGTGCACCTATAATAACCCAACAGAAATCTTGTGGATGTGTTTAAATGCAGAGCGAAATCTGTATAACCTAAAAATCTTTTAAAAAGTGCCAAAAATCTAGCTGTGGCGATATGTTAATGCTTATTATTATTATTATTATTATTATTATTAGCTTGACTAATAATAGTCCAGCAATTGTCGCTCGCAAACCAAGCTCATTCAGCACTGACAGAATACATGCAATTTGTGCATGTGTTTGAAAACGTAACATTCTGTAGTGCATTTAATTAATGTTAAGGCCATTTAGGGATTTCAGTACATACAGTAGGCATTCATCTTCTCATCCTACAGTCTAAACATTCTCTCAGTTGTTGCTTGTCATGATCTTTTATCTGCTTTGACACTTTTAATTAGGGCTGCACGATATTGTAAAAATCTGACCTTGCAAAATTTAGTTTTTCTGCTATGTATACAGGGAGTGCAGAATTATTAGGCAAGTTGTATTTTTGAGGATTAATTTTATTATTGAACAACAACCATGTTCTCAATGAACCCAAAAAACTCATTAATATCAAAGCTGAATATTTTTGGAAGTAGTTTTTAGTTTGTTTTTAGTTTGAGCTATTTTAGGAGGATATCTGTGTGTGCAGGTGACTATTACTGTGCATAATTATTAGGCAACTTAACAAAAAACAAATATATACCCATTTCAATGATTTATTTTCACCAGTGAAACCAATATAACATCTCAACATTCACAAATATACATTTCTGACATTCAAAAACAAAACAGAAACAAATCAGTGACCAATATAGCCACCTTTCTTTACAAGGACACTCAAAAGCCTGCCATCCATGGATTCTGTCAGTGTTTTGATCTGTTCACCATCAACATTGCGTGCAGCAGCAACCAGCCTCCCAGACACTGTTCAGAGAGGTGTACTGTTTTCCCTCCTTGTAAATCTCACATTTGATGATGGACCACAGGTTCTCTATGGGGTTCAGCTCAGGTGAACAAGGAGGCCATGTCATTAGTTTTTCTTCTTTTAGACTCTTTCTTGCCAGCCACGCTGTGGAGTACTTGGACGCGTGTGAAGGAGCATTGTCCTGCATGAAAATCATGTTTTTCTTGAAGGATGCAGACTTCTTCCTGTACCACTGCTTGAAGAAGGCGTCTTCCAGAAACTGGCAGTAGGACTGGGAGTTGAGCTTGACTCCATCCTCTACCCGAAAAGGCCCCACAAGCTCATCTTTGATGATACCAGCCCAAACCAGTACTCCACCTCCACCTTGCTGGCGTCTGAGTCAGACTGGAGCTCTCTGCCCTTTACCGATCCAGCCACGGGCCCATCAAGACTCACTCTCATTTCATCAGTCCATAAAACCTTAGAAAAATCAGTCTTGAGATATTTCTTGGCCCAGTCTTGACGTTTCAGCTTGTTTGTCTTGTTCAGTGGTGGTCGTTTTTCAGCCTTTCTTACCTTGGCCATGTCTCTGAGTATTGCACACCTTGTGCTTTTGGGCACTCCAGTGATGTTGCAGCTCTGAAATATGGCAAAACTGGTGGCAAGTGACATCTTGGCAGCTGCACGCTTGACTTTTCTCAGTTCATGGGCAGTTATTTTGCGCCTTGGTTTTTCCACACACTTCTTGCAACCCTGTTGACTATTTTGAATGAAACGCTTGATTGTTCGATGATCACGCTTCAGAAGCTTGGCAATTTTAAGAGTGCTGCATCCCTCTGCAAGATATCTCACTATTTTTGACTTTTCGGAGCCTGTCAAGTCCTTCTTTTGACCCATTTTGCCAAAGGAAAGGAAGTTGCCTAATAATTATGCACACCTGATATAGGGGGTTGATGTCATTAGACCACACCCCTTCTCATTACAGAGATGCACATCACCTAATATGCTTAATTGGTAGTAGGCTTTCGAGCCTATACAGCTTGGAGTAAGACAACATGCATAAATGGACAACATGATGTGGTCAAAATACTCATTTGCCTAATAATTCTGCACTCCCTGTATTGCAATATGAATATAATTTCACCAAATTAATTGAATAACTCTATTTGGAATGATTTGATTCATTTAGATAGATTGGGATGAAGTATTTTTCCATGCAGTGCATTTGCATAAATTATAATAAATCACAAGCATATATAAATATAACAGAACAAAGATAAAAGTTAAATAAACATGTTAAATAAAAATGCTTTATGGTTTTCTGGAGAGTCTAACAATAACCAGGTACAGAAATGAACAATTAAACATAAAATAACATGGTCATCATTGTACAAACCTGTTAAAAATAATACTATTTATTAATATCTTTATCTTATAAACTTTTATGATTAATCCACTATGTGACTGGTCTGTTCATGTGCATGTGTGCATTTATAAATGAAAGTGTTTGCTTGCTGCATGGAGAATGAGGCCACTTTAAACAGTGGTTTTGCTTCATTGGTTTTATCATCGTTGTGTTTTCTCTGCTTTCCGTCACCTCCATCAGAATAGAACCCATTTGTGTGTCCACGTGCTTCTCTTCTGAAGGCTATCAATGCAAACTTTCATTTTTAAATCACTTTTATCATCTGGCATGGTGTGTTGACTTGTCTAAGTGCACGTTTGCCCTCTTTTCTTGCTTTTTCCTGCTCGATGATGGATCCTCAATCTCTGTCAACCCTCAGAAATGGTACCCATAACGACAGGTATGTCCATAACCCCAAAAAATGATGTTACTTACTAAGGAAGTTGGAAGTAGTTCATTAAGGCAACTTGTAAGATGATTATCGATTAAATGTCTGCTATTGTCCGTTCAACAGATTTGATGATCCTGACAGCACTCTTGCGGAGAACATTGAGTTCCTGCCCAACAGCGAGAGCAAGAAGCCACGTTTCACTGACGTAAGTGTAACTTTATAAGTAACCAAAGTAAATAATGAAATATGAACACAGAAATGGGGCGACGCAGTGGCGCAGTAGGTAGTGCTGTCACCTCACAGCAAGAAGGTCGCTGGTTCAAGCCTCGGCTGGGTCATTTGGTGTTTCTGTTTGGACTTTGCATGTTCTCCCTTTGTTTGCGTGGGTTTACTTCGGGTGCTCCGTTTTACCCCACAGTTGAATTGGGTAGGCTAAATTGTTCGTAGTGTATGAGTGTGAAGGAGTGTATATGGATGTTTCCCAGAGATGGGTTGCGGCTAGAGGGGCATCCGCTGTGTAAAACGTGCTGGATAAGTTGGCGGTTCATTCCGCTGTGCCGACCCCGGATTAATAAAGGGACTAAGCCGAAAAGAAAATGAATGAATGAATGAATGAACACAGAAAGGAAATGATATACAGTTGAAGTCGAAATTATTCGCCCTCCTGTGTATTTTCATTTTCAAATATTTCACAAATGATGTTTAACAGGGCAAGGAAATTTTTCACAGCATTTCCTATAATATTTTTTCTTCTGGAGAAAGTCTTGTTTGTTTTGTTTTGGATGGAATAAAAGCAGTGTAAATTTTTTTTAAACCATTGTAGGATCAATATTATTAGCCTACTTGGGGGCCGATGACATCAAACGCACTTTTTGTGTTGAGGGACGCATCTTTTGAACGATTTACTAATGACCATGAGTGTTTTGCGTGCTTCTTATGCGCCCTGCACGCCTTGCGTTTTAACCGCCTGCTGTGCCTCATGTTTTTGCCGTTGCACGCTGTGTGCTCGCACTTTTTCTGCTTTGAGTTGACTTTTCTTCAACTGCGTTACGTCACTTGCATCTTTTTCATTCTCCAATCAATTGAAAGTAGAGGTGGGGTTTCCATTGAGGTGACTGCACTGTTTGTGTTGTCAAGTTAGTGTCATTGTTGTTAACTCAACTATGCCAAGAAAATATTTCTATTAAATTCTGAAATGTTTAGTCCACCTTAAAACTAAAATAAAACGTGTCAAACTTGCTTTATAATCAATCATCAGCTAAGTGTGAACTCTTAAAATATTTTTGTTGACATCAATGTGATTTATCTCTTTCAGTTTGATGGGAAGACGTCTTTTGGCATGTCGGTCTTCAATTTGGGCAATGCCATTATGGGCAGTGGGATTCTGGGATTGGCCTACGCTATGGCCAATACTGGCATATTGCTGTTTTTGTAAGTCAAAACCCTTCATTACCTTTTTAACGACAGACTGACAGGGAATGTAATTGGTTGTTGTGTGCTTGTGTGATGTGAAGCATCATTGAATCATCTGATAGTCATGCAAATGAATCTGTCACCTTCAGCCCTCAGTGATTCAGCCTTCTTTTTTTTTTTTTACCTAAACTGAATGTCAAGCATTTGGCAACCCATGGGCAGTCTAATTGTCATGGTAATTAAAGCTTTGTTTTCCATATGTTATTTTTCCAGACATGCTCTTGAATAATTGAGTGTTTCCTTTTGGAGGCAGTTAATGGTGAAGAATATGGGTCAGAAAGGACTTTCTATGGAAAAGGCCCGCCCATTGCATTGTGTTAAATGACACGTAAAACACTGTTTGGCCTATATAAAAAAACTTTAGCACACGTTTCGGGAGTTTTAAAGTATTGAAAAAAAATGGTAACACTTTATTTTGAATGTCCATTTGAGTGTAAGTAGACTGTCTGCTTAATATCTGTTCATAAGTTCCTTCTACAAACATTTAACTGACTATAAGAGACTTTGCAAGTACATGTCAACTTACACTAACTCTAACCCCAACCTAACAGTCTACTTATAATCTAATGAGAATTAGTTAACATGTAGATGCAATGTAACTTAAGTTCAACAAACGGACCATCAAAATAAAGTGACCAGGAAAGTATGTATCCTAGTAAAATCTGAAGTATTTAAAAGTGTTTATAATGTTTAGTTATCAGATTTGTTTGTTTATGTTTGATAATGTGTATGAGTGTGTGTGTGTTTACACAATTACAAATGCAATTATATACAAATAATTTCACATTTGAATACATGAATATTTAAATGTACAAATACTTGCGTAAATGTACAAGTTTGTGTCATTATTGTTAGCTAAACCAAAAAATGACAATTATTTTTGTTACTTTAAATTAAATACACTTTAAATAGAAAAATATTAATTAAATATATGAAAAGTTTTTTTTTATTATTATTATTTCAACTTGTTGCCAGGGACATATTTCTATTAAAATATTTCTGTTTCTATTTCTATTAGATTCTTAAATGTTTAGATTAGATTAGATTAGATTCACCTTTATTGTCATTACACATGTACAAGTACAAGGAAACGAAATGCAGTTTAGGTCTAACCAGGAGTGCAATAGCAGCAAGTGCAGGATACAGGTATAAGTTATAAAGTGCAGTTATAGAAAAACTATGGTGATATTTACAAATGGATGTACTATGAACATTATATACAGGTTGTATTAGCTATGAACAGAGATTTACAATAGATGGATAGATGTACAGGTTGCTATTATAATCAGAAGTGTGCAGATAGATAAACATAATTACAAATGTATATGTACAGTAAGTGTGTACATAATTACAAATGTACATGGGTATGTACAGTTCAAATAAATGAATCAGTGCAATGAATATGTGCAATTTTTAAATGTGCAAATGTTAAATAGTGCAGTGATTATGAGGAGTCTGAGTTATGAGGAGAGCGGGGGTGTATTAGTGGGGCAAAGAGTCAGAAAAAGTCTACACTCTCAGAAAGAAAAGGTACACGGTGGTAAAAATAATGATTACTGTTCTGTACCTTTTATGGTATTGAAATGAAGCTACACAATTGTTCTCATATAAAAGGTACATAAGTGTTGGACAACTCCTTCTTTATTACAATATCAATGAAAATAAATGTGACAGGAAAGACGAAGGGATGAATAAATTATGAATAATTTCCATATTAAAACATGAATCATCATTTAAAAGCAAATAATACACTAATTATTAAGTTCCACAATACAAAACAACTGGTTAAACAAAACTATAGGTATTGCAAACTAAACGTTTAAAGCATTTTACATTTTCATTATTGATATCCGCCAACATTTTGGCGTTTGCTTTCCACTAAACACGTGAGCTGGCAGAAGTCCTGCACATACAAAGTGTTCATGCAGACATTTTACTATTGTAAAACTAATCAAACATTGTGCATCTCATTACAATACTTTTGCATAATTCTATTTCTATTTTAAAATTAAGTAAATTACATAAACTTTTAAGTGATTACAAAGATATTGTGTGAAAATTGGAGAAAAAAGTTTTATATTGTAGATGGGAGAATGTGTTTCTGTAACATTTTTGTGAAAAGTGTTGTGAAATGTTTATCAAAAAATAGATCTTTTGATTTATGTTAAAGTATTTTTTATTCTTTATTGTAAACTGAAAAGGTGCATATACACAAAAAGAAACTTTTTAAAAACATTGTTTCAAATATTGTTGATGTTTTATAGTTACTGAAAAGAAACGGACACATTTTGGATATTAAAATGCCTTTAAACAGTTCCTGAAGGAACACATTTGACACTGTTAAGGTACAAAGTGTCTTGTCACTGTAGTGGTACCTTCATGGATCACATTTGTTTCTTTGATGAAGGTACAATATTGTATCTGCAGGTTTTAAAAACCAAAGGTACATTTTGGTTTCCCATGGTACAAATCATGTCCTTAAAGGTACAGACTGCAACAGTACAAATTTGTTTCTTTGTCTCAATTCTGTTCCATGAAAAGGTACTGCCCCAGTGACGAGGGTTTGTACCTTCTTTGGTACAACAATATACCATTTTTTTTCTAAGAGTGTAACTTCAAGTCAAGTGAAGTCAGCTTTATTGTCAAATATGCTGTACATTCTTGAAATACATCGCTGATGAAATGACAGTCCTCTCAGCCTACAGTGCAAACAAGCAATATATAAATAAATATACAAACCAGAGTATACAAAACAAAAGTGACAATAGTGCAAAACATGCAAGTGACGTAGTGTGTAGTTCAGAAAAGATTAGAAAGATCAGAAAAGAGTGCAATACGGGATATAATATAGTGGATACTTAAATCTAAAATAAAAAGTACTAAAAGCTGTATAGACATATTACAAAAACATGATAAATTGACAATGTCACTACAAAATTGCTCAAACTTGAATATTTTTAAAATCTATATTATTATTATTATTATTAATATTTATTTATTGTATTATTATTATCATCATTTATTCATTCATTCATTTATTTTATTTTCAGCTTAGCATCTGGGGTCTCCACAGCGGAATGAACCGCCAACTTATCCGGCATATGTTTTACGCAGCGGATGCCCTTCATTGGGAATATTATTATTATTATTATTATTATTATTATTACTATTATTATTATTATTTTTATTTTTTTATTTTATTTATTTATTTTTTTAATAAAATAAATAATTGTACTCCTATTTTATTACATCAAATATTTATTCAAATTAAAAATGTTGACTTCTACTAAAACCTCCAAAAGCTGTAAAATAACAAGAATCCTACCCTGTAAAAATATTAGTAAATTATCAGTTTTCAGTATTTTGTGGTTCATGTTTTTATTTGTGCTTTTGAATTGCATTATGGGATCTTGATCTTTGTTTCAACATCTAACCTTGAAAAGTTTGAAAAAGAGACTCTTATTAACATTTTTAATAGTTTAAAGTAATATATTGTCTAGGTTTGGGTTGTTTATTACGATACAAAACCTTGTAATAAACCACCAGTACATTTTCTGTTATTTTATAGACTTATTTCTTTGTATATTATATTAATTTTGACCACTAAAATGTCAATAAAAGTCACTTTGTTAAACTGTAGAGTTGAATTATTTTTTTTTTTTACATCAAAAGTCGACAGGGCAGAGATCAACTCACAACCCAACTCAACTCACGCAATTCACAACCGTAAATGAACAGAAAACACTTGAAACTGTTAATTAACAGATCTTTTTTTACAGTGTATATTCTGGCAAGAAGTTGTTATTAGTAGTTTTCCAAAGAGTAAAGGAGGAAAGTGAGCACATGTGTCCCTCCCATTTAATCTTTATTTCCTTCCTTCTTAAAAGTTTCCACTAGTAAGCTCCTCCCCTCATGTCTCCCCAAGGCCCCTTAAAGGCCATTACCTGATCTGGCCACGCCCCTTTAACATCACTGCCCCGCCAAATCTAATATAGCTGTCATATTTGGTTTCTTCTGGCGGGTCGTCTTGGTTTGACTACCGAGGAGAGACGTCTAGTTCCCCAGATCCAGTCAGGTTACAGGCAACTGAATCCTGCCGATCACATTACCTCACAGGCCAAGACCAATTCCTCCAAACATAGTCTTATTTCCAGGTATAAAACAGTAAACTGATTTACCTCATGGTGGTAAACACCTCACACATGCCTGTCAGGAGGCAGTTTGAGCAGGTCTTGTGTTTTTAAAGTTTAGTCTACTTTACAATCTATAAAATACTCCGTTTAAATAAAAAATGCATTAGTTTTCTTGGATTTAAACAAATATTATAAAGAAGTTGCTTTAAATTTCTAAATTTGATAAAACGTTTGTTACCTTCTTATAAAGCATGCGTTTACATGTGCTAGAGTGAATCACATGGACAAGATCTGCACTCACTGGCCACTTTAATAGGTACACCTGTCCAACTGCTCATTAATGCAAATTTCCAATTAGCCAATTACATGGCAGCAACTCATTTAGGAATGTAGACATGGTCAAGACGATCTGCTGCAGTTCAAACCAAGCATCAGAATGGGAAAGAGAGGTGATTTAAGTGACTTTGAACATGGCATGGTTGTTGGTACTAGACGGGCTGGTCTGAGTATTTCAGAAACTTCTGATCTACTGGGATTTTCACGCACAACTATCTCTAGGGTTTACAGAGAATGGTCCGAAAAAGAGAAAATATCCAGTGAGCGGCAGTTCTGTTCTTGTTGAATCTATGCCACGAAGGATTAAGGCAGTTCTGAAGAAATTCTAGAAACAAATGTGTGAGGAAATTATTTTATTTCTTTTTTACTACCTAAATTATGGAGTGCAGTTTGTGAGTTTGCGAGGTTCTATGGAAGTTTTTTCTTAATAAAATTCAAATGAAAATTCAAATGCCTAAAGAGATCAAACTATAAATCAAACTCTCAAAACAACTACCCAAGTAATAAATCAAATGCTCAACCTATCAAATAATAAATCAAATTGCATTCTCTAATGAGAAATCAAACACTGTAAAACCCAACTGTCAACTTTATCAAATGAAGTGAGTGAAGGTAACTCAAAATATACTGAAAGTTCATTCTACTCATTTGAAAAGAGTTTTGAACTCAGTGTTAATTAAATACCTCATTACTTCTACTTAAATGGAGTAAGTTCACAGTAGTCATATAGATTAGTTTTTTTACTCAAATGGTTTGTAGCAATCGGTTTCCTCATACGGTTTGAGTTGCCTTAACTTATTGGTTTTACAGTACTCAGTTGGTTTGAGTTCTCTTCATTTATTCTGTTTTACTGTGCTCAAATTGCTTCCATTACTCAAATGGATTAAGATCACAGTACTCATTAGGATTAGTTTTTGAACTTAAATGGTTTGTTGCAATCTGTCTCCTCAAATGGTTTGAGTTACCTTAACTTATTGGGTTTTAGAGTGAAGGTATTTGATATGTGATTTTCATCAACTCAGTATAAACCTAATTAAGTGACAAATCAAACTATAAATCAAATGCTTAAACTATAAATCAAATGCTCAAATTAAATCAAATACTCAAACCGACATCGCAAATGTTAAATCAAATGCTAATGACGAGTGCCAATCAACCAGCCTGGGCGGAGCTTTAAGGCGGAAGATTTGCTCACAACTGCCAGCAGCACGATCATTTAATTATTACAGGTTTATACTGAGTTGATCATGAATATTAAATATCAAATACATTTGATTTGTCATTTGACAATGCCTTTTGGGAGTTTGATTTATTAGTTGATCTTTTTAGGCATTTGAATTTTAATTTTGTTATAGGAAAAAACTTCCATACGGTTCAGCTTTGTGTGTTTTTATACTGTATATAGTTCTGCTAGACTTTTTATAGGTGAAGAACACAGTTTTGATCTATCTTGCACTTAAATGCTTACTGGAGAGGCAGTGAAGGTTCAGTATTTTTTTTTTTTTTTGCAGAAGAAGGACCAAAGTCATTGATTTTTTGCTTCCTTGATGGCATATTTTGACTGTTTAGAATCTATTTTGTGCATAAAATGTGGATATAAATAAATAAAGATAAAACAATTCCAATGCATTTACCTAGATAGCCAATGTATTCCATATGCTATTAGATGGTTTGAAAAAGATAAATAAAAAGATAAATTAATAAGTAAGGAACAAAAACAAATACTAAGTTTAAATGCAAAAATGTATTAGTTTCCTTGGTTGTAAGCAGATGTTATTAGGAAGTTACTTGAACTTTGTAATGTTTATAAAACTTTTGTTAACATGCCTCCTTACAAAGCAAGCATCACATGGACAAAAAAAAAATAGACAAGATGTTTATTCAGCATATTCTGGAAATGATAATATAATATGCGGGGAAAACGTTTTATTTCTTTCCCCCCTAAATTATGCAGTGCAGTTTGTGAGTTTTGTGAGGTTCAGCTTTGTATGTTTTTTATACTTTATATAAAGTTCTGCAAGACTTTTTATAGTCAAAGAACAAATATTTTTGATCTTGCACTTAAATGCTTTCTGGAGATGCAGTGAAAGTTCAGTATCTTTTTTTATTTTTGCAGAAGGACCAATATCATTTAATTTTTGCTTCCTTGACGACACATTTTGACAGTTTAGCATCTATTTTGTGCGTAAATTGTGTATATGAACACAAAAAAAAATATATATATATATTTCAATGCATTTACCTGGAAGGCCTGTTTAGTCCATATGTTATTAGATTCTTTGAAAAAAAGATAAATAAAGAGATCAATTAATAAGTAAGAAATACAAAAAATCTATATTAAAGTATGGAACTAAAAATATACTCAGTTTACATGTAAAAAATTCATTAATTTTGTTGGTTGTAAGCAGATGTTATTAGGAAGTAACTTTGAATGTATAAAATGTTTGTGACCTTCTTATAAAGCATGCATTTACATGTGATTACGTCAACACAAATAGACAAGAATAACAATTCTAGAAATAAATGTGAGGGAAAATGTTTTATATCGTTTTGAGATATTATTTAAATTATGGATGCAGTTTGACTATTATTTGACATTTTTTGTGAGGATCATTTTTGTGTGGTTTTTATACTTTATATAAAGAATATTTGAACATTTTAATAATGATGAAATATTTTTTATAATGTTGGAAGTTCATTTTAGTTTAGCTGAAAATAGTCATAATGTTGTTCTGCAGGACTTTTTGAAGTCATAGTTTTGATCTTGCTCTTAAAGTCCCATTGGAGATGCAGTGAAATTTTAGTTAAATTATTATTATTATTATTATTTTTTTTTTTTTTTGGCGAAAGTAGGTTTGAAGGACCCAAAATGATTAAATATTAATTGCTTCCCCCATGGCACATTTGAATGAAAATGCGAATATAATTAAATAAAAATAAAACAGCCTCTAAATAATAGCATTACCTTGAAAGCCAATTTATTCCATGTCTCATTAGATAAAAGATAAATGAAAATGAATGAAAAGTAAGAAAAAATATTTTAAATTATATTTAAATATTGTAAAATTTATACAATTATCCAAAATAATTGTTTTAATGTTTATTTATCTATATATATAATTTTTGGATTCAGTTTTTGTGTCAGCTGAACTCATAAATATCAGCTTAAGGCCAGAATTTTAGTTTTAGTGCCTCTACAACTACCACTTATAGTCTCAATATTGAAAACAGCACATAAATTTAATTCATACCATCTAATAAAGTACCTACAACTCTGACAATATAGCATTTAAAAAAAATTAAGTCAAATAAATGAAGATTCACGCATCTTTACTGTAGATGCATTGTATACAACATGCAAACACTGAGTTTACTTCCTGTGGTCAATACTTATTTTACATGCTAAAGGCTTAGGCAGCTTCTGAAGTGTAGGATCATCCATCTCGTTTGAATACAGTCGTTCCTGAGCTTGTCTCTGTGTATTGTTAATTTACTGCCACTTATCAGGTACTTATCATTCAAATTGACTTGAAATACACTGAATTTAGGGACCGTCTGCCTCCTGCGGTTAAAGGGATAGTTCACCCAAAACTTAAAGCATGTTATCACCTGTTCACACTTGACACACTATTAACCATTGACTCCCATAGTATTTGTTTTTCATACCGGTGGCCAGGTTCTAACATTCTTCAACATATCTTCTTTTGTGTTTAAAAGAATAAAGCAACTCATAAATCATTTAAGAAACTGATTTAAATCCACATGAGGGAGAGTAAATGATGAGGGAAATAAAATATTTCAGAATCAGAATCAGAAAGAGCTTTATTGCCAGGTATGTTCACACATACGAGGAATTTGTTTTCGTGACAGAGCTTCTACAGTTCAACAGAATTACAGACAGGACTAAAAAACAGATAATAAATATATTTTAAAAAGTGAATGCAAATATACAAATTGACAAGTGTTTGTACAGCTATATTACTATATACAACATAATATGTGCAGCTGTTATGTGCAAATTGGCATGTAAAGTGTGTTGTTAAATAAGTGTATGTGTGTATAAAAAAAAAAGAAAAAAAAAAAGTGTATAGCAGGTAGTGATGTTGGTTTCACAATTACTATCATCAAGTGTTCATGAGATGGATTGCCTGAGGGAAGAAACTGTTTCTGTGTCGGGCTGTTCTGGTGCGCAGTGCTCTGTAGCGTCGACCAGAAGGTAACAGTTTAAACAGGCAGTGTGCTGGGTGTGAGCGGTCCAGAGTGATTTTGGCAGCCCTTCTGCTCGCTCTGGATAAGTACAGGTCTTGGAGAGTAGAGAGGGTTGTACCAATGATTCGCTCAGCAGTCCGAACTATTCGACGTAGTCTTCGGAGGTCGGATTTGGTAGCTGAGCTAAACCAGACAGTTATTGATGTGCAGATGACTGATTCAATGATGGAGGTGTAGAACTGTTTCAGCAGCTCCTTTGGGAGGTTGAACTTCCTCAGCTGACGAAGAAAGTACAGCCTCTGTTGAGCTTATTTGGGTAAACTATCAATTATCCATATCTAGAGAAAGCAGGCTAAACTTTTACAGATATTTAGGAGAACGATGGTAAAATATTTTGTGAATATGAGCCCAGATTACTGACAATGCTGATTAATACCAGGCTGAAAAAAGGACAAATGTGTTTAAAAGTATAGATAAGCTCAAAATGTTTACACTGTGTTTAGTATCATCCACTTGTAAACGTTGTGATGAAAATACATTGTAATAATCCAGAGCCTTCATGAAAGTACAATAATGACTTTGCAAGATAAGGTACAGTTTAGCCTTTCTTAACAGTTGGCGAGCACAGGATTTCCATTGCATTATAGATAAAAGATGAATTGGTTATTATTGGCTACTGGTTTGTTTGATCACTGGGTTTCAAAGAATAGCTTATCAGCAGGCGTACTTTTTAGCTTCCAACACAAACACTGCCCTTTTCCCAAGATTCATTCAGCAGTAAATCTTACACAACAACACTAATATAGCAGGGAAAAAAGTATAAAACTACACTATACACTGAACAGTCATGAATGCATTTTACTTTAAATACTAGCTATTATATATATATATATATATTTTGTATTTAAGTTATTTAAGTAATCATAATTATATGTATAATATATTTATATAATAATAAATATAACTGAGAGAGCCAAAACTATTTCAGATTAAAGGTCAGTTAAATGTCAGTTTGGTAAGTTTAAAGTAGAGGGTCAAGAATGAGACCTCCTGTTTTGGTTTTTGCGTCCGATTAGTAGTGGTGTAACGGATCACACATCTCACAGTTTGGATCACATTATGGTTTTTGAGCCACGGATCGGGCCACTTTTCGGATCAGCCGAAAAGAGGAGGAGACAAATAGAATTTGTTTTTCATTTATTTCAACAAATTTTTAACAAACAGAACTCAGAAGCTGTAATTTTATTACAAATAAAATGAAGAAATAATAAGCTGAATAAAAATAAATTGTAAAATATTCAGCACTGTGAAAAATTCACTGTTTCTACGACTGTTGCTGATAACGCTAAATGTAGAAATCTAACATTATGATGTGTACAACCCATATTTATTTTAGTCTCATTTTCAATAAATGATTCAGTTATTCACTCATAAAACTTCATGTTTCATTGCTAGATGACCATTTTTGAAGAATTATTCAGTAGCATATTTTTGATGGCTGGTTGTCGCCACCTATTGGTTAAAGAATGTAAATGCTGGCTACAACTTTCATTTTTGAGCGTCAAGTTAAATGTTTAATCTTTACCATAAACATCAGTGGTTTTATCCAAACTATAAACTGTTATCCCAGTACTTCTGTGTTATTTGACTGTTTGTAACTTCATAACTACTCAAAAGACTAAAGACTTAACCTCTTAGGATTAACTAACATATGCAAATCACAATCATTTATCATTTATGTTGCGTGGTTGTTGAGATCCTGATCTTTTAATGATTAATTATGCAGCTTACACTGAATGCATCAATGCAGGCTAAACAAGTAGTGACAGAAAACACCTTTAATAACATACACTAAATGTACACATAAATGTACAGGAGCTGTCACTGGGGCAGTACCTTTTCAAAAGGTACATATTTGTACCTGAAGGGTCCATAATGGTACCTCAAAGGTACTTTTTTTAGGTACATTTGGGCACTAATATGCATAATCTTTGGGTACAAATATGTATCTTTTGAAAAGGTACTGCCCCAGTGACAGCTCCTGTACATTTATTTCTGAGAGTGTAAGAAACCCACCACATCCCGAATAACCTACCACAACTACTTCAGTCATCATTATATTTTACAGGAAAGCCTAAATTCTTTGGAAAATGAATGAATGAATGAATGAATAAAAACTAAAATATTCTTCACAAAATATTACAGCTTCAGTAAAGTCAATATTACAATATAAGGTAGCATTCATTCAGTTGTCAATTCTATAATATATACAGTATATTACCATCATTTATCATTTATGTTGCTTTGGTGTTGAGATCCCGATCTTTTATTGACTAATCCTGCAGCTTACACTGAATGCATCAATGCAGGCTAAACCAATATTGACAGAAAACACCTTTAATAACCTAAGAAACCCACCACATCCCGAATAACCTACCACAACTTCTTCCGTCATCATTATATGTTACAGGAAAGCCTAAATGCTTTCATACATGTGATTTGAATGACACGAGAGGTGATCTCTCTGCGATGGTTACAAATTTAGGATTATTAAACAAGTCAAAAAATGAATTAGTCTGCAGGTCATGTGTGTTTTGAACTGTGGGTTGTGATCCGTACAAATCACAGAGCAACAGTGATTCGTTACACCCCTACCGATTAGCTTTACAAAAGTTATTTTGTTTACAAAAAAGGCATTTTTAATACAAGTTAAAAGGGTAGTTCATGCAAAAATGAAAAAAAACAATACTCACTATTTACTATCTCTGAAGTGGTTCCAAACCTTTATGGATTTCTTTCATCTGTTGAACACAAAAGAAGATGTTTTGAAGATAAGATGAAAACCTGTAATCAGGTTTTCATCTTTCCTCAAGTTATCTTCTTTTGTGTTTTACAGACGACAGACACTTGTAAAGGTTTGAAAAAATTAAAGGCTGAGTAAATGATGACAGAATTTTCATTTTTGGATGAACTATCCCTTTAAGTGTCCTCTTAAAATTTTCTAATAACATTTGGGAAAATAAAATGTAAGGATATAAATGTAATAATGGTCCAAAGTCAATCTGTGCAATATATATATTGATGCAAAAAGTTAAACGACAAGAATATTGTGAACAGAACTTATTTAAATGTGTAAACTAATAAGTGATCACACTAAATGTCCCTATAGTTTAAAGGCTCAAAGAGAACTTACTGACAAATGAGTAAAACTTTGTGATTTAAAGGATAGTGACAAAGTATAAAGATAAATAACTAATGAGTATTTTTGGGGCGTCGCGGTGGCGCAGTGGGTAGCACTGTTGCCTCACAGCAAGAAGGTCGCTGGTTCGAGCCTAGGCTGGGTCAGTTGGCATTTCTGTGTGGAGTTTGCATGTTCTCCCCATGTTGGTATGGGTTTCCTTCGGGTGCTCCGGTTTCCCCCACAGTCCAAACACATGCGCTATAGGTGAATTGGGTGAGCTAAATTGTCCGTAGTGTATGTGTAAATGAGAGTGTATAGGTGTTTCCCAGTGATGGATTGCGGCTGGAAGGGCATTCGGCGCGTAAAACATATGTTGGATAAGTTGGCGATTCATTCCACTGTGGCGACCCCTGATTAATAAAGGGACTAAATGAATACATGATGACAGAATTTTCATTTTTGGGTGAACTATCACTTTAAGTGTCGTCTTATAATTTTCAAATAACATTTGTGAAAATAAAATGTAAGGATACTGTATAAGTGAAATAACATTTTAAATTCATTCAGTATAACAGATATATTGATTTAAAAAGGTAAACTATAAGCATATTAGCAGAACAGAACCTATTAAAATATGTAAACTAATAAGTGATCATACTAAATTTCCCTATAGTTTAAAGGCTCAAAGACAACTTGCTGACAAATGGGCAAAACTTTGTGAATTAAAGGATAGTGACAATTTATAAAGATTTAAACTAAGTAATCCATTTAAGTGAGTGTTTTGGGGCTCCACTGCGATTACTAAAAAGCCAAACAGCCTTCCAGGACCGAGTTTGGGCATCCCTGGGCTTTCTATATCGCATTGGATGTGGCCTGCCACCGGGACTCTGGCCTGCCGCCCATGCCTGTTCTAGATTCTAGATTGCTGTATAAACTACTGTTAAACTGAAATTTAATTGGTCTATTCTATAAAAGAAAATATCATAGACATCATTTTTGGTCAGAAAACCATTAATTATACCAAATGTTTTGATGCCAGAAATTAGCTTTTTGTCTTTGCCCCGAGTACATTAATCTTCAGTGGAGGAACTGTAATGTTTCTCCTTCAAGATCTTTTGGAGAGAGCATATATTAAGAGTTAATCAGATGTGAAGTGAATCTGATGGCTGTGTTTTGTTCTCAGGTTCCTCCTGACGGCTGTAGCAGGTCTGTCCTGTTACTCCATTCACCTCCTGCTCAAGTCCTCTGGTGTTGTGGGTAAGATGAGACGCATTCTCTCCATCAAACCAATGTATTTTCTGGTATCACTTTAAGTACAAATTCTCATTATATCAGTTTGTCCAATACTTCCTCCATCCATCCATCCATCCATCCATCCATCAGTTTGTCCAATACTTCCTTCATCCATCCATCCATCCATCCATCCATCCATCCATCAGTTTTTCCAATACTTCCTTCCTTCATCCATCCATCCATCCATCCATCCATCCATCCATCCATCCATCAGTTTGCCCAATACTTCCTTCATCCATCCATCCATCCATCAGTTTGTCCAATACTTCCTTCATCCATCCATCTATCCATCCATCCATCAGTTTGTCCAATACTTCCTTCATCCATCCATCTATCCATCCATCCATCCGTTTGTCCAATACTCCATCCATCCATCCATCCATCCATCCATCCATCCATCCATCCATCCATCCATCCATCCATCCATCCATCCATCCATCCATCCATCCATCCATTCATCCATCCATCCATCCATCCATCCATCCACTGCCTATTATCAAGATATTGCCTGTTTATTAATACTTAAGCACATATTCTGATTAATCTTAATCTACATTTATAAGCTTATATAATATATAAACCTAACAACTACCTTAATAACTATTAAAATACAGCAAATTAAGATTTTGAGGCAAAAGTCATCGTTATTAGTGAGACTACTTTTTTAAATTAAGTGTGACCATATTTTCATGTCCTCATCACGTGAATAAGATGAATAAGCTAATAAATACTGTATATACTGTAATTAAACAACATTATAAAATAAAGTAAATATATTTACTGCATTTTGTAACTGTTACACATTTAAAAAAAAGATTATCACATTTAAAAGTGTAAAAATGAACAATTGTACAACTATGTGCTAAAAATAGTAAATAAAAAGCTAATACTGCAATGCTTGCATATATTGCATACACTCGCACACACATTTGCAACAAATGTTTTCAATATATAACGTCTGAAAACGTGCAATACATTATATTGATGTAATGCTATATTCTACAATTAAATGCTCAAAATTATAATATTATGAAGATGGTAATATATACTGGTAGTTTTTTTAAATAAAGCATAAATTTATATTTTACTCGTGTTACAAAACACTTAATAATTAATGGCAAATGCAGAGAGCCTATAAACATTTACACTACCTGACAAAATTCTTGTCGTGGATCCCAGTTGTAAGAGCAACAAATAATAACTTGACTTCTAGTTAATCATTTAGGAAAGTGGCAGACTGTAGATTTGTCAGATGAATCATCTGTTGAACTGCATCCAGAAGACCTACTGTAACCCGCATGGACCCAAGATTCTCACAGAAATCAGTCAAGTTTGGTGAAGGAAAAAATATGGTTTGGGGTTAAATTCGGTATGGGGGCATGTGAGAGATCTGCAGAGTGGATGGCAACATCAACAGCCTGAGGTATCAAGACATTTGTGCTCCCCATTACATTACAAACCACAGGAGAGGGCAATTTCTTCAGCAGGATAGCGCTGCTTCTCATACTTCAGCCTCCACATCAAAGTTCCTGAAAGCAAAGAAGGTCAATGTGCTCCAGGATTGGCCAGCCAAGTCACCAGACACAAATATTATTAAGCATGTCTGGGGTAAGATGGAGGAGGAGGCATTGAAGATGAATCCAAAGAATGTTGATGAACTCTGGGAGTCCTGCAAGAACGCTTTCTTTGCCATTCCAGATGACTTTATTAATAAGTGATTTGAGTCATTGCAGAGATGTATGGATGCAGTCCTCCAAGCTCATGGAGTCATACACAATATTCATTCTGTTTCCACTGCACCATGACTTTATATACTATACTGTACATTAGTTCTGTTAAGTGACAAGACTTTTGTCTAAGCAAAGTCAGACCTTACTGTCCTAATTAAATCATTAAAAATCAAGACATGATCATATTTTATTTTGGTGAAATAAGCGTAATCTAGAGGCATTTGCTTTCATATAAGCCACTTCTGATACCAAATGATCAACTAGAAGTCAAGTTATTATTTGTTGTTCCTAAAACTTGGATAGGTTACAAGACTTTTGTCAGGTAGTGTACTCTGGATTTCCTTTTCCTGTATAATAAATTATATAATAAAAACATTTGTTTTGATTACTGATGCTGTAATGCTTTGCATGTTAAAATTATTTTAAAAGCATGTTAAGATAACATTTCTTTTAATGCAGTTGTTGTCATTTTTATGTTATTGTTGTGATGGTATTTTATTTCTGAAAACACATTTCCGCTTCCATTTTTGTTTCTTGTGAATTTCCATGTTAAACTGCAGGCAAAGATAATCATAACAGGAGAGTCAGTGTTTTGTGGAAACTTGGCTGCGCTGCTGATATTAGTCTCTCTCTCTCTCTTCACGTTTTGCTGATACTCATTTCCAGGAATCAGATCATATGAACAGCTGGGATTCAGGGCCTTCGGGATGACAGGGAAGATGGCAGCCGCAATCGCCATCACTCTGCAGAACATTGGAGGTAAAGAAAACCTGATGCCAGTGCCTGCTTTTACATTTATATTTGTCCAAACAGACATTTTTAATGCCAAATCATAATTTTTAGATGAGATTTTGTTTTATTTCTTTTCAGTTGCTCTTCTTGCATTTGTTTCATT
>LR812524.1:64206793-64369293 GCA_903798195.1 Danio kyathit | reverse complement strand
TCGAAATCGAAATCGTGAATCGGTCAAACTTTATGAAAAAATCGAGATTTTTTTTTTTTGCCATATCGCCCAGCCCTAGTATGTATGTATGTATGTATGTATGTATGTATGTTGTATGTATGTATGTGTGTGTGTGTGTATATATATATATATATATATATATATATATATATATATATATATATATATATATATATATATATATATATATATATATATATATATATATATATATATATATACATATACATATATATACAGGGCTTTACATTAACATAAGATTTCAGTGGTGGCGGGTAAGGCAGACACTCTCACTAGCCACTTTGGCTGGTTGAAAATAATTTTCCTGGATAATAATTCATAAAAGCAGGGTTCGACAATAAGGATGGTCCAATATGCATGCAAAGGTGATCTTAGAATTGAGAAGCAACACGACTGACAAAAATAATTGCGTTCGTGTGAGCAATAAAAAAGCAGATGAATACCGAGTGAAAGGATGATGCCTGAAGTGATGCGCGCGACTGTTTAAAACGCATGTGCGCTCTCGTTTCCTTGCGTGAAGCAACTCTGTCTAGAAACACAGCTGATGTGATCGGTTCTCTTTCAAACAGACTAGACAAAAAGTGATGAACATGCACCCACAGTCTTGGTGCTTTCAAGAGCTCCAGAATTGTATTTTTGTAAGCAGCACCGGTTGCTTTCGCTTTCACCATTATTTGAATAGATTATTAATGGGTCTAACGTTAACCGTGTGCGTTATAATCCTTTCATTATCACACGGTATGTATATTACCTACTTTCTTTTGCGTAATGTTGTTTAATTATCATTTTTTACAATAACTTTGCTTTAATGGGCGATTAACTCCCCATTAATATGTAGTAAACTGGTGATCTGGGACCTTTAGCCAGGACAAATTACTGTGCACATGTTTTGTTAAATAAAAAGTATAGTAAACAGCTATAGTTTGCTTGTTTTGACACATTTAAAAATATGTGGCTAAGAAATAATTAATTGTTTATGTTTGGTGTGGTCAGAGATAAATTTGGTAAATCTTTCATTTTGGGCTCTGAAAATTATGTGAAATAAAAACTAACTGTAAGACTATGAAACCATGACCCATTTGCTCATAAACATTTAGCAAGCTCATACAGGACACACAAAAAGTAAAATGAATGAGGCATGTGGAGATAACGCAACATCTAAATCAAGTCATTTTAGCATGTAAAAGTCATATTTATGTGTATACAAATATATTTTCCCAACAATAAAAGTGTGGCTAGTAATGTTGGAAAACTACTAGCCACTGTGGCTGGTGATCAAAAAAGTTAATGTCAAGCCCTATATATATAAGATAACTACACATGCTATTCTTGTCATGAGCATCAAGGTGGGGGCGCTGTGGAGCAAAAACCAGTCATGTCAAAGACTGACAGCCAGATGCTTTTATATAGACATTGAGACACTGCTTATTCATTGTCCAAAACAAGTGATGTGACGTTGTGTTTCGTTGTATTCGCTTCATACAGTAGGCCAATACAGTGTTCTTTTTTTTTTTAAACACATTGCTGTAGTAAACATGTTGGACAATTAAGCTGAAAGCAGGGTAAACTTGACAAAATGGAACCCCTTTCAATGGTGCTTCTTTCATTTTCCAATTCACGATTATGTTTTACCGGAGTGAAAAGTGAAATGACATTCTTTAGGCCTATGTAAAATAAAAAAAGCATATGTCTTGGTGTCATCATCTTGATCTTATAGAGCGAATAGAAAATTGATAGACTACATGACGAGTTTATTTATTTTGTTAAGTGAAACATGTTCATGTTAGTTGATTTTATATGAATGTATTCCTTTCACAGAAGCACTGCAGGTAAAATTAGATATTTTCAAGGGTCAGAGAAAGTTATTGATGGAAAAACAAGCGCTTTTTAGCGAGAAAGTAAACCGTAACTATCGTGGTGTTTTGTTCATTTGTAAAATTACTTACAATTATATAAATATTTGTTTTATATTTATAGATTTTTTGTTTAGGCATTGCTGTTTAAGGACTGGGATCCTGTGTGTTTTATAGCCTACATTAATGTAGCAAGGGACTCTTTGTTTAGCTGTGCCTTTACTGAATGAGCACTGTGCTGCGTCCCACAGATTTAAAACCTGTTTTAACACATTTTAATCTGAATTTAATCATTTTTATTCTTTGTTGTTTTTATTTTCTTATACTTGTTTCTTTTATTCCTGTTTATGTAAAGCACTTTGAATTACCATTGTGCATGAAATGCGCTATATAAATAATAAACGCCTTGCCTATTTAATGGAATATGCCTCATTTTCATATTTAACCAACAATTTACAAAACTTTCAATACAAAAAAGTGCATAGACATCGTGAACGGTAATGTTTACTAACAGCATGCGTTTATGACGTCCATGCTTAATCAACCATCTACAATTTGCATAGATTTAAAGGATTACCAACAATGAATTGGCGATTAATCATTGATATGCCCGCTTCTGCCTTGTGTAAAGTGTATTGCAGAATAACTGGATTAGTTTGAGGGTTTCCAATCAGCAGTGAAAGTGTAGATGGGGAAGGTGATTTATTTATAAGAGCGGTGTAATTCTCTCGCGCAGGCTTTGGTCCCAGAGGCTTCACTCTGTTGAACAGGTCAGCAGTGTTAGAAACGGAGTAAAGATGGAGGCGTGTGCTTCAGCGTTAACATTATGCATTGACTGAGAGCTTTTGTATAATTTCAGGGCCAGGTGCAAACTGAAGTGGCACTGTTATATATGCTCACACACACACATAGTAGTGGTGTAAAGGATCACAAATCTCACGGTTTGGATCACATTATTGTTTTTGAGTCACGGATCAGGCCAAAGACACCTTTGGTTTTAACAAACAGAACTCAGAAGCTGTAATTTTATTACAAATAAAATGACGAAATAATCTGCTGAATAAAAATAAATTGTAAAATATTCAGTACTGTGAAAAATTCACTATTACGACTGTTGCTGATAACGCTAAATGTAGAAATCTAACATTATGATGTGTACAACCCATATTTATTTTTAGTCTCATTATTAATAAATGATTCAGTGATTCACTCATAAAACTTCATGTTTCATTGCTAGATGATCATTTTTAAAGAATTATTCAATGACATATTTTTGATGCTGGCTGTCGCCACCTATTGGTTAAATAATGTAAATGCTGGCTACAACTTTCATTTTTGAGCATCATGTTAAAGGCATATGATGAGGATTTTAATCTTTACCATAAACATCGATGATTTTATCCAAACTATAAACTGTTATCCCAGTACTTCTGTGTTATTTGACTGTTTGTAACTTCATAACTAACTCAAAAGACTAAAGACTGAATCTTTTAGGATTGATAAACATATGCAAATCACCATCATTTATCATTTATGTTGCATGGGTGTTGAGATCTCGATCTTTTAATGATTAATCGTGCAGCTTACACTGAATGCATCAATGCAGGCTCAACAAGTAGTGACAGAAAACACCTTTAATAACCTAAGAAACCTACCAGATCCCGAATAACCTACCACAACTTCTTCCATCATCATTATATTTTACAGGAAAGCCTAAATGCTTTCATACATGTGATCTGAATACAGAATACAGAATACACCCCTAAAACACAGACACACACACAGACACGCATGCTTAAATTTGATCAAATAGTGAAATATGCATTAAATATATGAATATGTAAAATTTTGATGTTGGTTTTTCTTGGCAGGATTTTAATGTTCATAACTTTTTATGAATATATACCATACACACCTTTTTAACAGGCAATTACAACACTTAAAACACACACACAATGAAACTGTTTAGCAGAACATTTGAGTATTATTTGTTTATTATTATAGCATTCTTAAAATATGCCTAAATTAGCTTTTTTTATATTTTCCATTTCTGTTTTAATTTTAGTAGTTTTAACATCCCTTTATGTTTGTCAAGGCTTTAAATTTCATTTCTCACTACAATTACTGCTTAAACATATTTAAGTTTTATTAAGCTCAGGTTTTTCATTTATTTATTATAATTAAATTGTATTAAAATGTTTAGTTTTGGTCTCTCATATGACTAAATAAACTTATAGTAAACAGTATAGTATATCCGTATTATACTATAGTAAAAGCTTGAATTGGTCACACTTTTCAATAAGGTTCATTAGTTAATGTTAGTTAATGCATTTACTAACATAAACAAACAATGAACAATACATTTACTACAGCATTTGTTCATGTTAGTTAACGTTAGTTAATGAAAATACAGTTGTTCATTGTTAGTTTATGTTAATTCACGGTGCATTAACTAATGTTAGCAAGCATGAACTTGGATGTTAATAATGCATTAGTGAATGTTGAAATATGATTAATAAATGCTGTACAAGTGTTGTTCATTATTAGTTCATGTTAGTAAATGCATTAACTAATTAACCTTATTGTAAAGAGTTACCCTTGAATTAATCTAATGTGGTAAATCTGTAGTAATTCAACAACTTTTAGCCACAGCCATATCACCCTGCAGCCAAAGAAAACTAGGTTATTCATGGAAGTTGGAAGAAAACTAGGTTGTTGTTGGAAGTGGTGTTAGTGAGGCCAGCAGGGGGCGCTCAACTTGCAGTCTGTGTGGGTCCTAACGCCCCAGTATAGTGAAGGGGAGATTGTGTTGTCAGTGAGTGCCATCTTTCGGATGAGACGTTAAACCAAGGTCCTGACTTTCTGTGGTCATTAAAAATCCCATGGCACTTCTCGTAAGGAGTAGGGGCGTAACCTCGGTGTCCGGGCCAAATTCCCTTCATTGACCCTTACCCATCATGGCCTCCCAATCATCCCCATCCACTGAATTGGCTCTATCTCTGTTTCATCACTCCACCTATAGCTGGTATGTGCTGAGCGCACTGACGGACTGACGTTGTCATGTGGCTGCCATTGCATCATTCAAGTGAATGCTGCACGCTGGTGGTGGTGTGGAGAGACCCCTCCAGGCCCGGATTGGCTCATCGGGAGGACCGGGAGAATTCCCGGTGAGCCGGGTACGTTTTTTTGGCTGCGAGGGCCGGTGTCCCTAGCTGCTTGCACTCTCAGCAGTCGCACTTTTTTCATTTATTTGTTTATTTGACTATAGCCTCACTCATTCATTATTTTGCCGCAGCTCCGCTCTTTTTATATATTTTCTCGCAGCCCCATGAGCAAAATTCACCCTGCAGGTTAATGATGATGTAACTATCATTCGACCCCAAACAGCAGCACCTTAGTGAATATAACAATTTGAATAATTAATATTAATGAACATTACACCCGCTCAATGAAAATCAGATGATTCACTACATTAATAAATCTGACATAACTTGATCAGAAATCTAAAAAGGGGAGAAAAAGATTAAGCCATCAATAGAAAATAATACTGTGGTTAAAAGAGTCTTGCAGATAACAGTGCAATACTTATTTTTTATTCCAAATGCACTAGCATAACAGTGTCATTGTGGTCCAGTGGTCAGCACGTTGCATTACGCCGTCGCCGACCCAAGTTCGAACCTCACCTGAGTAATTTTTTTATTTTTTTATTTTTAGTGTTAAGACATATAATACTGTTTGGGTAACTTATGTAGGTGTACATATTTTATTTTTATTTTTTGTGTGACCACCGTTACAAAGGACTAGATATCTAAAGAATTTTGCACAGCATATATATTCAGATATTGCAGGAAAGAACATTGTGATGTTTTAAAGAATAGTGTTGGAGATTTAGCCACCCTTTAATGTTCTCATATTTATGAAAAACCTAATCTATATGAGTACTGTGAACTTACTCCATTTAAGTTGAAGTAATGAGGTATTTAATTAACTAATTACCTTAAACACTGAGTTCAAAACTCTTTTCAAATGAGTAGAATTAACTTTCAGTACATTTTAAGTTAACCACACTCATTTCATTTGATAAAGTTGACTGTTGGGTTTTACAATACACAAGTTAGATAATAAAACTAATATATTAGATAAATTATAAATAATATAGTTATTAATAAAAAATATAAACAATACAATATATAATAAAAACTAAAGTATTAGTTTATAATAATTAATAATAAAATATATAACAAAACGAAAGTATTAGTTTATAATGCTTAATAATACAATATATAATAAAAACTAAAGTATTAGTTTATAGTAATTAATAATAAAATATATAACAAAACGAAAGTATTAGTTTATAATGCTTAATAATACAATATATATATATATATATATATATATATATATATATATATATATATATATATATATATATATATATATATATATATATATATATATATATATATATATATATATATATATATATATAAAAACTAAAGTATTAGTTTATAATGCTTAATAATAAAAAATATAATAAAACTAAAGTATTGGTTTATAATAATAATAAAATATATAATAAAACTAAAGTATTAGTTTATAATGCTTAATAATAAAAAATATAATAAAACTAAAGTATTAGTTTATAATGCTTAATAATACAATATATATATATAAAAACTAAAGTATTATTTTATAATGCTTAATTATAAAATATATAATAAAACTAAAGTATTAGTTTATAATAATTAATAATACAACATACAATAAAAACTACACAAAATATTACAGATTTAGTAAAGTCAATACTACAATATAATGTAGTGTTCATTCAGCTGTGAATTCTATAGTATATACAGTATAATACACTTTACTATAGTATGGTTCAAAACACTATATATACTGTAGTAATTTAATGTAATCCATTTTTGTTTTATCGATTTTACATACAGTATATGGATTGTCTGTAAAAAAACAAAACAAAATAATTATTGTCATGTATAATTCTAATTCACACTTTTATACGTAATATTTTTGTTAATGATTACATGTTGTTTAGCATTAGCAATAAGTGGCATGTAAACTCGTATGTTTAACATCCTCTAATAGCCATAAAGCCAGCCACATCCGTTGCAGAGGAATCTTTATGCCCCAAACAATAGCATATGTTACATAATATACGTATGATGTTTCATTCCCACATATAGTTGTCTGCATATAGTCCCTCCAGCCCTCCCCGTCAGTGTTTGAATATCGGGACGAGTGGAGAAGTCTGAAAATAGAGGAGACCTGGACTCACACATACACACTGCGCAACACCTTGTGACTCGGTGTGTGTGTCCTCGTGTTCACAGTGTGCCGTTACTTGAGTCCGGGAGTGGGAAACGGGCCATGTTGAAGTCAGCTTTGGCTATATTTGATGGTCTGTGTCGCAAAAACACAACATATCGTCTCTTAAATCAGAGGAATCGCAGACTCAGACTGGAGATGGAGGCGAACAGGTTGATTGCGTAATAGCTTGAGTAGTTTTCTGCAGTTACAAAAGTGAAGATGCTGACGGTTTGTAGAAACAGAGACTGAAAGGCAGACTGGCTTTAAAATAGGCTGGTGAAGTTATAAATGAATGTGGTTTCTTCTTTTGCATCATCATGCATCATTTGCAGCTTCTATTAAAAGTTAAACATTCAATCTTGATAAAGATTAATATGTACAGTTGAAACCAGAAGTTTACATACACTCTAAAAAAAGAAACATAACCATTTTTAAAAAATAGTCTGATCGTAAATCATACTAAACGTTTACTATTTTAAGTCTGTTAGGATTACCGAAATGATTTACATTTGCTAAATGGCAGAATAATAAGAGAATTAGTTTTTTTGAGAATTTTTTATTAATTTCTAGACAGTCAAACGTTTACATACATTTCCTTGGTATTTTTTTAGCTTTGTTTTTAAACTGTATAACTTTGGTCAAATGTTTTAGGTATCCTTCCACAAGCTTCTCACAATAGTTTGCAGGAATTTTGGCCCATTCCTCCTGACAGAATTGGTGTAACTGAGTCAGATTTGTAGGCTGTCTTGCTCGCACAAGCTTTTTGTAACTCTGCCCACAAATTTTCTATAAGATTGAGATCAGGGCTTTGTGATGGCCACTCCAAAACATTCACTCTGTTGTCCTTAAAGCACATTTTAACTAATTTGGCAGTATGCTTAGGGTCATGGTCTGTTTGGAAGAGCCATTTGTGGCCAAGTTTTAGTTTCCTGGCTGATGTCTTGAGATGTTGCTTCAGTATTTCTACATAATGTTCTTTCTTCATGATGTCATCTATGCTGTGAAGTGGACCAGTCCCTCCTACAGCAAAACAGCCCCACAACATGATGCTGCCGCCCCCATACTTCAAAGTTGGGATGGTGTTCCTAGGCTTGTAAGCTTTCCCCTTTGTCCTCCAAATGTAACACTGGTCATTATGGTCAAACAGTTCAATTTTAGTTTCATCAGACCACAGGACATGTCTCCAAAAATTTATATTTTTCCCAGTGTAATTTAGAAAATTGTAATCTGGCTTTTTGTGTTGATTCTGGCTTGTTGATTTTCCCATGTTGTCAAACAAGAAAGCAGTGTGTTTGAGGTTTTCTTTAAATACTTTTCTACAGTTGTGCCTCCAAACACTCAAATGTTGTCAATTAGCCAATCAGAAACTTCCAAAACCTTGACACCATCATCTGAGCTTTTTCAGAGGCATAATAATCGTATTGTATGTGAACTTGACTTTCAAGAAAAGTTATAACAATTTCTCAAAAAATATCTCTCTCATTATTCTGCTTTTAAGCATAACAGAAACTAATTTGATAATCCTAACTTACCTAAAAGAGAAAAAGTTTAGTCACATCAACATCTGACTTTTTTTTTTTTAAATGGTTATGTGCCTTTTTATACAGTGTATTTAAACTTCTGGTAACTGTATATAGCAGGGAAATATGTATTGAACACGTTTTTTCATGGGAATAATATTTCTAAAGGAGCTGGTATTGAACCAGAATTTTGGTAAAAACCCAAACAATACAAACATAAAAATGAAACAAAACAAAAAAAATCTGAATAAATGAATTGTGTGTAATAACAATGAAATGACACGAGGAGAAAGTGCTGACTTACTAAAAATATATTTAATACTTTAAAGGCTTAACGGCTTTTTTGGTGATGGCAGCTTAAAGACGCCTCTCATATGGAGAATGAAGTCACATGCATTGCTCAGGTGTGAGTTTCTCACAGACTTCAACAGAGTGTCAAAATCTTGATGGTTCTGTGGGTCTCGTCTATCAAATCTGAGCTTTAATTTGTATTTTCTATTGGATTCAAGTCAGGTGATTGGCTAGGCCATTCTACAGCTTGATTTTCTTTCTCTGAAAGCATTTGAGAGTTCATTGTCTGTGTTTTATATCATTGTCTTGCTAAAATGTCCACTCAGGTTTCATCTTCATCCTCCTGCTGATGTAGATGTTGGACTGAAGCAGCGAATATTCATTTACACTGAGGAAGGGCAGAGGGTTGCTGAAGAAATACTGAGAGACTTCAGCTGCTGTCTGGGCTTTCATTGCCTTTCTACACCTCTTTTTTTTCATATGTTCAATACTTTTTCCCTGCATCATTTAATTTTATTACCCATAACTTCATTTGTAAACTAATTAGATTTGTTTTCTTTGCATATGTGGATTTCTTTGGTTGTTACCAACATCTGGTGAATATTTCAAGTCAACGGCACCTTTAGAAATATGTTTTGTGAGAAAAATGGTGACGTGTTCAATATTTATTTTCACCGCTGTGTATATATAATAAACTATGGGTTCAGTAAACTTTTTTGCTAACCAAGGCTGCATTTATTTGGTCAAAAGTAGAGTAAGAACAGTCATTGTAAAATATTACTACAATTTAAATATCTAAGTATTTTATTCATTCATTCATTCATTTTCTTTTCAGCTTAGTCCTTTTATTAATCAGGGGTCACCACAGCGGAATGAACCGCCAACTTATGCTTTACGCAGCGGATGCCATTCCAGCTGCAACCCAACACTGGAAAACACCCATACACACTTGCATTCACATGCATACACTAAGGCCAATTTAGTTTACTCAGTTCACCTAGTTTACTCAATTCATGTCTTTGGACTATGGGGAAACCGGAGCACCCGGAGGAAACCCTACACGAACACAGGGAGAACATACAAAACTCCACACAGAAATGGCAACTGGCCCAGCCGGGGCTCGAACCAGCGACCTTCTTGCTGTGAGGCGATCGTGCTACCACGCGCCACGAGACGCCTCCAAGTATTTTAATGTATTTTAAAATATAATGTCATACAATCTCTCGGAAATGCATGTATTAAGAAATAAATATTTCTTATTTTTTATAATAAATGTTAAAAACCATTTTTTTTGTTAATAGCAATTATTTTAAATTAAAATATTTTGTACCAATACAAATTGTTACTGTCACTTTTGATCAATTTAATGCACCCCTATTGAATTAATGTAGTACGTCATTTTAGCATCCTTTAAATCAGGGGTGCCCAAACTTTTCCTTATGAAGGGCCAAAAACCAAACTTGATTGAGGCTAGTGGGCTGAAGGTAAATATAGTTGTCATGGGTAATTTCATAATTTATTTTATAATATTTAAAAATGACTAGAAAACATTACATAACTAATTCATTTTTTTTTTTACATTTTATAATGAACTTATTACAGTAAAAACAAAATGTAATTTACAACAGTATTTACATTTTTAAAAATCAGATTCATTTACAACATTTAATTGAAACATTTCATTTCAGTTTGCTTTTTTTGTAGCTCAGCAATAAAACAAAGAAAAAAAGGTTACGTTAAATTAGAAATGACAATCTCTGTGTTAAAGGCATTTGCCCCAACCCTCCCCATCATCTCACTCTCCTCTCATATGGGATGGTGGGCCAAATCAAAGGTTACAATGGGCCAACTTTGGCACGCAGACCCTACTTTGGGCATCTGTTTTAAGTAATAATAAAAAAAATTTAATTAAGTACTACTTAGCATAACTAACTTTTAAAAAGTTTAGGAGATATCACATCTCTCTTTTTCACTTTTAATTAATGAGCAATTCATTGAACATTTTACTGTTTATGAAATATATTGTTTCTGTACCTAAAAATGGACACATTAAGAGGATTAAGATAAAATCCAGTCAATTTATGGTCTATGCAACAGTAAAAACTGATGCTCTTTTTACAATTTGGGGGAATAAATATAGACATTGCAATTTGATTTGTGATGAAATTGTGTAAAGTAAAGATTAAGCTCAATATTGTAGTTCACACACTTTAATTAAAACCAATGCAACATTCTTTGACATGAATATATAAATATATTCATTAACTGTGTGTGTGTATAGAACATATATTGCGATTTTTATTTCAATTTGAATTAATAATTCATCCCTAATTTGAGTTCACAACCAAAAAAAGACCCTGATCACCACCATGTCAATGGCAACTAAACATTAGTATTAGTTAATGGAAGTTATTGTATTTACTAACATGGTAAAATGGTGAACAGTACATTAATTGCAGTATATATTCATGTTTTCAATGTTAGTTAATGAAAACAAATTTGTTCATTGTTAGTTAACACACAGTGCATTAACAAATGACAACAAGCATGAATTTAGATTTTAATAATGCATTAGTAAATGTTGAACTATGATTAATAAATGCTGTACAAGAGTTGATGTTAGTAAATACATTAACTAATGAGATCTGAAGTGTGACCCATTTCTCTATATGCAGCCTAATATTTATACAGTGATTTCTTTTTTTTTTTTGAGTCATCACATAAAATAACCTAGCCTAAACTAATTTTACTGTAAGAAAATTGAAATCTGAAATGAGTCTTTGCATTGGACATGGTTTGACCTGCACATCTGTGTTTCTGCAGGGAATGGTATCTCAATGGAAACTACCTGGTGGTGCTGGTGTCCATCTCCATCATCCTGCCGTTGGCTCTAATGAAACAGTTGGGTGAGTCCATCATTTCAGCTGCAGTCTATCTCATTTCTTTCTACGCCTCATGAAAGTGGGTCTCATTTGTACGTTTGACCCATTCAATTAGACTGTTCATATTACAGAGCATTAGTTCAAGCACTTTAAAAGCACATTAACCAAACTGAGCGTGCACTTTTAACAAAACTGAACTCAAACTTCACTAGTTGGTTATAAATCATTATTGCATAATTTAACATCTTTCAGCTGCCAATGCTACGGTAGTTTAGTATATTTTATATTTATGTTAAATTATTATGTAATTTTATTTATTTGATTATTTATTTATTGGGCTATTTATTTTTATTATTGGGGAAATATACACAATTACAGAAAATGGTTACAAGTATAATCTCCACTTTTTACTTATGCATACAAAATTAAACCAAATTTCCCTCTGTGATTATTTATGTTTGTTATTAAATACACATTTATTATGTCTTAAAATAATTGACAATTTTACTAGGTGTTTTATTTAAAGCATGGATATGTTTTAGTGATACAATTGGTGTCCTAATTTAATTGTATTTTGTATTGATTTATTTTGATATGTTGTTTATGATTTTTACATTTTTCTTTTTTTATTCATGAGGATTTCCTGGTAACATGAATGAAGGAATGAATAAATAATAAATACATGAATGAATGAATGAATGAATGAAAGAATAACTAAATAAATAAATAAATAAATGGATGAATGAAAACATGAATAAATGAATAAATATATATTTGGATGAATAAATAAATGGCTAAATGAATGAATAAATGAATAAATAAATAAATATACGAATGAATGAATGAATAAATAAATAAGTGAACGAATGAATGAATAAATAAATGAATAAATAAATAAATAAATGAAAGAGTGAATGAATGAATAAATGATGGAATAAATAAATGAATGGATGAATGAATGAATACAATAAATAAATGGATAAATCAATAAGTGAATGAATGAATCAATAAATGAATAAATAAATATATGAAAGTGAATGAATGAATGAATGAATAAATAAATAAATAAATAAATGGATAAATTAATGAATGAATGAAAACATGAATAAATAAATGAATAAATATATGATTGAATAAATGAATGAATAAATGAATGAATAAATGAATGAATGAATAAATAAATAAATAAATGAATAAATATATGAATGAATGAATGAATGAATGAATATATGAAAGTGAATTAAAGAATAAAAAATAAATAAATAAATAAATGGATGAATGAATGAAAACATTAATAAATAAATGGATAAATATATGATTGAATGAATGAATGAAATCATGAATGAATAAATTAATAAATGAAAGAGAGAATAAATGAATAAATGATGGAATAAATAAATGAATGGATGAATGAATGAATACAATAAATAAATCGATAAATCAATAAGTGAATGAATGAATGAATAAATAAATAAATAAATAAATGAATAAATAAATATATGAAAGTGAATGAATGAATAAATAAATAAATGAATGAATGAATAAATAAATGGATAAATGAATGAATGAATGAATTAAAACATGAATAAACAAATAAATAAATATATGATTGAATAAATGAATGAATAAATGAATGAATGAATAAATACATAGTTAAATGAATAAATATATGAATGAATGAATGAATTAATGAATTAATGAATGAATGAATAAATAAGTGAATGAATAAATGAATGAATAAATAAATAAATGAATAAATAAATAAATAAATAAATATATGAAAGTGAATTAATAAATAAAAAAATAAAAAAATAAATAAATTAATAAATTAATGAAAACATTAATAAATAAATGGATAAATATATGATTGAATGAATGAATGAATGAATGAATAAATGAATGAATGAATAAATAAATAAATAAATATATGAATGAATGAATAAACAAAATAAATAAGTGAACGAATGAATGAATAAATAAAAGAATAAATAAATGAATGAATGAATGACTGAATAAATAAATGGATAAATGAATGAATAAATGAATGAATAAATAAATAAATATATGAATGAATGAATAAATAAATAAGTGAATGAATAAATAAATAAATATATGAATGAATGAATAAATAAATAAGTGAATGATCGAATGAATAAATAAAAAGATAAATGAACAAATAAATAAATGTATAAATAATTAATAAATTAATGAATGAACTAACAAATAAATAAATTAATTAATAGGTGAATGAATGAATAAATAAATGAATAAATGAATAAATAAATATATGAATGAATGAATAAATAAATAAGTGAATGATTGAATGAATAAATGAAAAAAATAAACGAACAAATAAATAAATGTATAAATAAATTAATAAATTAATAAATGAACTAACAAATAAATAAATTAATTAATAGGTGAATGAATGAATGAATGAACGAATAAATGAATGAATAAATAAATGAATGTATGTATGAATAAATAAATATATGAATGAATGAATAAATGAATAGGTGAATGATCAAATGAATAAATAAAAAAATAAACGAACAAATAAATAAATGTATAAATAAATTAATAAATTAATGAATTAACTAACTAATAAATAGATAAATAGGTGAATGAATGAATGACTGAATAAACAAATAAATGAATGCATAAATAAATTGATGAATGAATGAATGAATGAATGAATGAATGAATGGACAGACAAAAACAAACAAACAAACATTCTGTTCTAATAAGTAGGAGCAAATTTGACTCAAACACAGCAACCGTATCAGATACCAACTGCAATAGTTTTGCTGTTTGGATGTGTTTTGAGTAAGTTAATATTGTTGACCTTTTTCAGTATTTGTGTCTGGTGGGTTCTGTCAGCAGAGATTAGCTCTTGAGATGAGCTGTAACTTGCTGTGCTTTTCTTAGTACATGCATTTGCAGTTGCCAGTATTTCAGCCTTGAATGCATGCAAGCAACATATTGATTGACAATAGCGCCACTGACGTGCTTTTAACATGCTTTGCTATATTTGCGTTTTCAGGTTATCTCGGATATTCCAGTGGTTTTTCACTCAGCTGCATGGTCTTCTTCCTCAGTGCCGTAAGTATTAGCTATCGTCTTTATCATTAATATAAAAAAGAAAATGCATTTGGGTCTTATAGAGTGTTATTCAATAGTGCAAAAACTATATCAAGCTATCAAACTCATGTATTAGATATAAAAAGATACAGTTTTTTGGTGTATGCTCTTTCTGTTCTAGTTATTGTTATTGTTTATTTTCTTATGCTAAAAAAATCTAATAAAAATACAGTTTTTGTAAGCTAAAGCTGCTTATATCTGTAAAATGTATTTGAGAGTGTGCTGATTCAGAGATTCACATAACAGTTTGCCTGCTACATATTTCCCAGAGGTGTTTTAGAGGAAGGAATATACTGCGCACACGTTATATCATATCTACACACAGCAGTGCTGACTAATGAAATAGTGACTCAGACTGACTTCAAAAGAAGACGACTGACGCGTTTAATTGGTCTCACACACACACACACACACACACACACGCACACACGCACACAAACACACACTCTCTCTCTCTCTCTCTCTCTCTCTCTCTCTCTCTCTCTCTCTGCATAAATGTGATGATGTTCTTTAATGTGTGTATCATGGACTGTTTGGCACATTTTGAAGAATTTGAATGTTGAAGAATTTGAACCTGCTGATAGGGCTTATTATTTTTCATCCATCCACCCATCCATCCATTTGTCCAATATTTTCATTCATCCATCCATCCATCCATCCATTTTTCCAATATTTCCATCCATCCATCCATCCATTTGTCCAATATTTCCATCCATCCATCCATTTGTCCAATATTTCCATCCATCCATCCACCCATCCATCCATTTGTCCAATATTTCCATCCATCCATTTGTCCAATATTTCCATCCATCCATCCATTTGTCCAATATTTCCATCCATCCATCCACCCATCCATCCATTTGTCCAATATTTTCATCCATCCATCCACCCATCCATCCATTTGTCCAATATTTCCATCCATCCATTTGTTCAATATTTCCATCCATCCATCCACCCATCCATCCATTTGTCCAATATTTCCATCCATCCATCCATTTGTCCAATATTTCCATCCATCCATCCATTTGTCCAATATTTCCATCCATCCATTTGTCCAATATTTCCATCCATCCATCCACCCATCCATCCATTTGTCCAATATTTCCATCCATCCATCCACCCATCCATCCATTTGTCCAATATTTCCATCCATCCATTTTTCCAATATTTCCATCCATCCATTTGTCCAATATTTCCATCCATCCATCCACCCATCCATCCATTTGTCCAATATTTCCATCCATCCATCCACCCATCCATCCATTTGTCCAATATTTCCATCCATCCATTCACCCATCCATCCATTTGTCCAATATTTTCATCCATCCATCCATTTGTCCGATTTTCCATTCATCCATCCATCCATCCATCCAACCATTTTTCCAATATTTCCATCCATCCATCCATCCATCCATCCATCCATTTGCCCAATATTTTTATCCACCCACCCACCCATCCATCCATTTGTCCAATATTTCCATCCATCCATCCATCCATCCACCCATCCATCCATTTGTCCAATATTTCCATCCATCCATTTGTCCAATATTTCCATCCATCCATCCATTTGTCCAATATTTCCATCCATCCATCCACCCATCCATCCATTTGTCCAATATTTTCATCCATCCATCCACCCATCCATCCATTTGTCCAATATTTCCATCCATCCATTTGTCCAATATTTCCATCCATCCATCCACCCATCCATCCATTTGTCCAATATTTCCATCCATCCATCCATTTGTCCAATATTTCCATCCATCCATTTGTCCAATATTTCCATCCATCCATCCATTTGTCCAATATTTCCATCCATCCATTTGTCCAATATTTCCATCCATCCATCCACCCATCCATCCATTTGTCCAATATTTCCATCCATCCATCCACCCATCCATCCATTTGTCCAATATTTCCATCCATCCATTTTTCCAATATTTCCATCCATCCATTTGTCCATATTTCCATCCATCCATCCACCCATCCATCCATTTGTCCAATATTTCCATCCATCCATCCACCCATCCATCCATTTGTCCAATATTTCCATCCATCCATTCACCCATCCATCCATTTGTCCAATATTTTCATCCATCCATCCATTTGTCCGATTTTCCATTCATCCATCCATCCATCCATCCAACCATTTTTCCAATATTTCCATCCATCCATCCATCCATCCATCCATCCATTTGCCCAATATTTTTATCCACCCACCCACCCATCCATCCATTTGTCCAATATTTCCATCCATCCATCCATCCATCCACCCATCCATCCATTTGTCCAATATTTCCATCCATCCATTTGTCCAATATTTCCATCCATCCATCCACCCATCCATCCATTTGTCCAATATTTCCATCCATCTATTTGTCCAATATTTCCATCCATCCATCCATCCATCCATCCATCCACCCATCCATCCATTTGTCCAATATTTTCATCCATCCATCCATTTGTCCAATTTTCCATCCATCCATCCATCCATCCATCCATCCATCCATCCATCCATCCATCCATCCATCCATCCATCCATCCATTTGTCCAATATTCCCATCCATCCATCCATCCATCAATTTGTCCAATTTTCCATCCATCCATCCATCCATCCATCCATCCATCCATCCATCCATTTGTCCAATATTCCCATCCATCCATCCATCCATCCATCCATCCATTTGTCCAATTTTCCATCCATCCATCCATCCATCCATCCATCCATCCATCCATCCATCCATTTTTCCAATATTTCCATCCATCCATCCACCCATCCATCTATTTGTCCAATATTTTCATCCATCCATCCATTTGTCCAATTTTCCATCCATCCATCCATCCATCCATCCATCCATCCATCCATCCATCCATCCATCCATCCATCCATCCATCCATCCATCCATTTGTCCAATATTCCCATCCATCCATCCATCCATCAATTTGTCCAATTTTCCATCCATCCATCCATCCATCCATCCATCCATCCATTTGTCCAATATTCCCATCCATCCATCCATCCATCCATCCATCCATCCATCCATTTGTCCAATTTTCCATCCATCCATCCATCCATCCATCCATCCATCCATCCATCCATCCATCCATCCATCCATCCATCCATCCATTTTTCCAATATTTCCATCCATCCATCCACCCATCCATCTATTTGTCCAATATTTTCATCCATCCATCCATTTGTCCAATTTTCCATCCATCCATCCATCCATCCATCCATCCATCCATCCATCCATCCATCCATCCATCCATCCATCCATCCATCCATCCATCCATCCATTTGTCCAATATTCCCATCCATCCATCCATCCATCAATTTGTCCAATTTTCCATCCATCCATCCATCCATCCATCCATCCATCCATTTTGTCCAATATTCCCATCCATCCATCCATCCATCCATTTGTCCAATTTTCCATCCATCCATCCATCCATCCATCCATCCATCCATCCATCCATCCATCCATCCATCCATTTTTCCAATATTTCCATCCATCCATCCACCCATCCATCTATTTGTCCAATATTTTCATCCATCCATCCATTTGTCCAATTTTCCATCCATCCATCCATCCATCCATCCATCCATCCATCCATCCATCCATCCATCCATCCATCCATCCATCCATCCATCCATCCATCCATCCATCCATCCATCCATCCATCCATCCATCCATCGCACTGTTTTATAGCACACTTATCTTCTAGATATGCTTAAGACTAACATACTGATACTAACATCTAAAAAACGTAATTTTAATTTCATGGGATCTTTAAGGCTATTCTTTGCCCCTGTCTTTATTTTCAGGTGATTTATAAGAAGTTCCAGATCCTGTGCCCATTCGAGGAGTTCTCGGCCAATAGCACGCTGACACACGCTCACTCAAACATCACGGTTGACCACGCCTACCATAACAGTCATGTGATGGAGGACGACTCACACTGCCACCCGCAGATGTTCACTGTCAACTCACAGGTGAAGCACAATTCAATATGACTCAGACAGAGGAGCACATTTTTATCTGTGCTTTTATAATCATCATTTAAAGTGACTTAAACATCTCTGTCTGTCCCACAGACTGCATACACCATTCCCATCCTGGCCTTTGCCTTTGTCTGCCACCCTGAAGTCCTGCCCATCTACACGGAGCTCCGCAAGTAGGTTGAATACATCAATAGTATCTGACTGCAGACTTGCATATGCAAGCTGAGATATGGAGTCTTAGACATGCAGTCTCAGACACAATGTACTCAATGGAGCAAGTGATGTCATTATGAGGGGTAGGTTTAAGAGCAGGGTTAGGTATACATCCAGCTCAGCTTGCATCTGCACCCGGTCTGCAGCTAGACCCTTCTCCAATGCATTGAAAGAAAAGCTATTATGCACAATCCAGTTTGATAAGGTGTTTGAACAGAAGTGTGTGTAAACAACCAGCCTATAACTGTTAAATTACATAACTTTTATAATTCAAATTAGTCATCTCATATGCTTATAACGATATGTCACGATATAGTAGCATTTCTCTAAATTCAATCAAATAATAGTTTCTATACACTCACCGGCCACTTTATTAGGTACACCTGTCCAACTGCTGCTCAACGCAAATTTCTAATCAGCCAATTAAATGGCAGCAACTCAATGCATTTAGGCATGTAGACATGGTCAAGACGATCTGCTGCAGTTCAAACCGAGCATCAGAATGGGGAAGAAATGTGATTTAAGTGACTTTGAACGTGGCATGGTTGTTGGTGCCCTGCGGGCTGGTCTGAGTATTTCAGAAACTGCTGATCTACTGGGATTTTCACGCACAACCATTTCTAGGGTTTACAGAGAATGGTCTGAAAAAGAGGAAATATCCAGTGAGCGGCAGTTCTGTGGGCGCAAATGCCTTCTTGAGGTCAGAGGAGAATGGCCAGACTGGTTCCAGCTGATAGAAAGACAACAGTAATTCAAATAACCACTTGTTACAACAGAGGTCTGCAGAAGAGCATCTCTGAACACACAACACATCCAACTTTGAGGCGGATGGGCCACAGCAGCAGAAGAAAACCGGGTCAGCTAAGAACAGGAGTTTACAATTAGCACAGGCTCACCAAAATTGGACAACAAAAGATTGGAAAAGCGTTGCCTGGTCTGATGAGTCTCGATTTCTGCAGCGACATTCAGATGGTAGGGTCAGAATTTGGCATCAACAACATGAAAGCATGGATCCATCCTGCCTTGTATCAACGGTTCAGGCTGCTGGTGGTGGTGTAATGGTGTGGGGGATATTTTCTTGGCACACTTTGGGCCCATTAGTACCAACTGAGCATCTTGTCAACGCCACAGCCTACCTGAGTATTGTTGCTGACCATGTCCATCCCTTTATGGCCACAGTGTACCCATCTTCTGATGGTTATTTCCAATAGGATAAAATACGCCATGTCATAAAGTGCGAATCGTCTCAGACTGGTTTCTTGAACATGACAATGAGTTCACTGTACTCAAATGGCCTCCACAGTCACCAGATGTCAATCCAATAGAGCACCTTTGGGATGTGGTGGAACGGGAGATTCGCGTCATGGATGTGCAGTCGACAAATCTGCAGCAACTCCGTGATGCTATCATGTCAATATGGACCAAAATATCAGGAATATTACCAGTGCCTTGTTGAATCATTGCCACAAAGGATTAAGGCACTTCTGAAGGAAAAAGTGGGTCCAACCCGGTACTAGTAAGGTGTACCTAATAAAGTGGCCAGTGAGTGTATATTGACAACATGTAAAATATTTTTCGTCATATTAAAGTACTCATTCATATGTGATCACATTTCCAACTTTATTTACAACTTCAGGGCAAATGTTTGATTAAAAAATGTAGAAATATAAAATACATATTTAAAATAAAACACTTTTCAAGAACTAATGATTACAGGTTCAACACAAAAATAAAACATATCGCTAAATAAAACGCAAAATGTTGATTAATATTATTAAAAAAGTCAACTGTAATTCATGTTTCTGTCTGCATCTCCATAGCAGTGTGTAGTATTGCTGTGCAATACCGTGCATCGATGGATTTGCTCTTCAGTGTTTGAACTCTCAGCAGTGAATATTAAACCACACTGAACTGAACTAAACTGAACTTCAGCACTGAAAACTGGACTGGCACTGTTTCAATTTACTATAATTGTATATATGAGGCTGCTTTGACACAATCTGCTTTGTACAACCGCTATAGAAATAAAGATTAATTGAATTGAATAGTATTGCAAAAAGTATTGAAAAAGTATTACCGTTACCATATGTATTTTGTGACAGCCGATATATAAACGATATATTGCACAGCCCTAATCCCCAATAAATCATAAACAGTCTTTCCAAATGCATGGTTGCAGATTTCGCATTAGTCTTTCATCCATTAAATGTGCAATAAAACATACCTGACGTGCAAAACACGTGCCATTTAAAGCAACCCTGTACTTCTGCATCCTTTTTTTGTGGATATAGACTGACTAGGAATCTCATGTTATTTCTCCCTTGCAGCCCAACACAGAAGAAGATGCAGCACGTTTCCAACATTTCCATTCTGATTATGTACACTATGTACTTCCTTGCTGCTCTGTTCGGATATCTGACATTTTACAGTAAGTTTAACTCTTTTATATTTATCTAATACAAGTGTTAGGCTGCATATTAGATGCATCTGGTTCATTTTTGCACTGAATTATGCAAGCTTCATATATTATCTTAGGCAGCATACTTGAAATTAGACATGGGTCGGTATAGTGTTCTATCAGTATGATAACCTTGGATTAAAATATCACGGTTACACGGTTTTGTGATTACTGCTCTAAAATATATTCTTTTTAAATGTCTGGGTAAAACAAAAACTTTTTTCCACTTTGAACACATTGGCTGCGTCCGAAATCATAAACTTCCATACTATATAGTATGCTAAAAACAGTATGCTAGAAGTACCCGGATGACCTATTACTTCCGGCGAGATTCTGAAGTGCTCATCTGATGGACGCTACACCAGTCAGTGGTTCCCAACCTTTTTTTGCCTGAGACCCCTTTTCCCCTGGAAAATATTGTAAGGCCCCCTCTCCACATTTAATGATATTATTGCTTATATAAGTAATGATGACAAAAAATGTTGTTTTCAAACAAACGGTATGTTTATTACTATATCTAGATATGTTTATGCACAAATAATAGCCTAATGTAAAATATAAAACAAAACATCAGTAGGGCATTTATAATTGAAAAACGTAAGCCTTTGGCCTTTAAATCGGCCCTATTTGAAATTCAATAACAAAAATATCAGTATTCACTGGTGTATAAAGGAAAAAAAATAATATAAGCTGTTACAATTTAATACTTGCATGTTTTTTGCTATGCTCTATCAATTAGTGTGAGGATTGCAGCGAGGAAAATCAGTGAGATTCTGGCTGCGACCGAAACCGCATACTTCCATACTATACAGTACGCTAAAAACAGTATGCGAGGCGAGTAGTATGTCCGAATTCATAGAATTCGAGAATCAGTATGCAAGAAGTACCCGGATGACTTACTACTTCCGGCGAGATTCTGAAGTGTGTATCCCATGCATGCTGTGCTATCCCATGATGCCCTGCGAGAGAATTCATGAATGGGGGTGAAGCGACGCAACTGACGCAGATAGATCACGTGACCATGACAAAATGGCGGATGTAGTACGTCCGAATTCCATTCATACGTCTCCCATTCATACTGGATAGAACGTACTTTTCTAACTGCCGAGTAGTACGTTTTAAATTCAAATGCAGTACCTACTGAGTAGTAGGCGGTTTCGGACGCCAGCCTCTGTCTTTTTTGTGGAGAACGGATTACAAATTTTCCATTTTTGGTCAGCTAGGGCAGTGATCCTCAACGTTTTTATCACCACGGACGATGTGTTTCGGTGTTTTGTAGGTTGCTAGGCGACCATCAACCGTTTCCCTGAGGATGACAAGCTGACAAAACATTTGCTGTCACTCTGATACAAGTTTTATTTATGGAGGAAAATTACAAAGCACTTGCAGTGTTTGTGTGTTTTGTGTTTGTCTGAGAAAAACTATTCTTATAGAAATATGAATATTCCATACAAGCTGAGCTGATTGGTCAATTCTTGTTACGTGATTCGCGGTAAGCTTGCGGGAGTCATTGGTTCGAGCGCATCGTGCATATTACGCGATAGGCGAACGGCCCCTAAAAGGCCGCCGTCATTTGCGATCTCCATCAGTTGATCTTCTCGCAGAGCCATGCTGGATTCACCTGATTTGTTGACAACTAGGTTGCGAATCCATACCGTGGCAGTTCAGGGGTCCTTCACTGTGTCATTTCCCCTTAGCAAAGAAACTTTCCAAAGACGCCTGTTTCTTACACATTTTGCTACTTGTTGGTTAAATTTGGGTGCTCAAGTGCCCGAGACGTAAGCGAGAGAGACGGTCATTTTTGCAAAATAAAAGACTTTTCAAAATAAAAGATCATTCAGGCTTAGATAATAAATAAAATGGAAATAATTAATGATTTCTTGTGCGGCCTGGTACCAATTGATCCACGGACTGGTGGTTGAGGACCACTGAGCTAGGGGATAAAATGAACTAAAGGAAAATGATCATTCTCATAATTGTCCACTGCTAAGAAATGTTTAAAATATGATACGACCCCCCACAGAGCTCGCTGAGGCCCCCTTGTGGGCCGGGACCTCCCTGTTGGGAACCACTGCGCTATGCTATCCCATGAGGCACAGCGAAAGAATGCATGAATGGGAGTGAAGCATGTATGTCATGTAATGATGATGACAAAATGGCATCCATAGTACGCCTGAGCTCCATTCACACGAAATATAGAAAAAAAAATCTTATTTATACCATAGGAACAGTATAACAGAAAATGTTGGCGGTTTTAAAACCTTGACTTTTCCAAACCGCGGTATACCTTGAAAACGGTTATCTTCCCATGCCTACTTGAAATCACATACTACTGTAGGACTTAACATTTTCACTACAGATTTTCATTTTTGGGTGTACTATGCATATGTACTAATGTACTATTGTACTAATGCACTATATAAAGTAATGATTTTCTTTAGTTATTTCAGGTGTTTAGATTATTTAGACCTTTGAGTAGGAGTATGTACGTACAGTTGAAGTCATAATTATTAGCTCTCCTGAATTATTAGCCCCCTGTATATTTTCCCCCCAATTTCTGTTTAAAGGTGCTGTAAGTTTTTGACTCTTCTAAAGCATAAAATACCATAATATGTTTGCAGATATTTAAGAAACATGCTAAGTGAACATTCTTGTTTATCTGTAAAAGCAAGTGCTGAAGTCAGATATTCTGCTTTGAAAATGCGAGTTACGTGCTGGAACGTCTGTCTTTTGTTTTGGTCATTTAACCCACCCAATACTAGTTTAGCCAATTATTTGTCAGCACCCCGGGTTGCCTTGGTGTGCAACCACGTATTATATTCAGTGTTCGTGACCGAAATGCAACCTCGGTGGACTGTAGCAGACTCCAAAATGAGACGCAGATTGCAGTTCCACATGAGGTGGTTATTAATTAGCAAATAATATAAATATTACGAATCGTAAACATTTGGTGAGCAGGTTACATGTGTCCTAACAACACGCTATGTGACGAGATTTGCAGGTGATAAGCAATTTGGCCGTGTGCACCAACATGACAGAAATTTAAATACAGGCTTCAGAAGCATAGAATATGTGCACTTACTGCACTCCAATGAAATGGTAAGGTTTAATCTAATTAATGCACATTAAACCTCTTTAACATTATTAAATCAAGGTCACTGAAGCACTGATATTTGTTGGTTTGCACTGAGTCTGAGTTCAAAGTTCATTTAAAACGGTTTATTTTTATTTTAAGATCTGAGGTGAACTATCTGCTGCTGCTTTCAGTAGTATGGCAATAAATGTCATGTAAAATGGCATTCAAACTCACATTATTAGCATTTAACACTGAATAAAGCACATGAGATGTACCTGAGGTGAGCATTGTCAGTTTATCTTCTTGTTGAGTTGCAAGAAATAGAAATAGTTGCTTTTATTTAGAACATGACTTAAATCAGCCTTTAGGCCCGATAGGCAGGCTCACTTCTTTTGATGTTGTCAATCTGGCAACCTGCGCTGGCATGTGTATTGAACCAGGAGTGCAATACCTAGTTCAGCCACCAGGTGTCAAACTTACATACTGCATCTTTAACAGAGAGAAGATTTGTTTCAACACATTTCTAAACATAATAGTTTTAATAACTCATTTCTAATAACTGATTTATTTTATCTTTGTCATGATGACAGTACATAATATTTTACTAGATATTTTTCAAGATACTAGCTATTCAGGCTTAAATTGCAATTTAAAGGCTTAACTAGGTTACTTAGGTTGACTAGACAAGTTAGGGTAATTAGGCAAGTTATTGTATAATGATGGTTTGTTCTGCAGTCTATCGAAAAAAAATATATAGCTCAAAGGGGCTAATAATGTTGACCTTAAAATGATTTTAAAAAATTAAAAACTGCTTTTATTCTAGCCGAAATGAAAACAATTAAGACTTTCTCAAGAAGAAAAAATACTATAGAAATACTGTGAAAAATTCCTTGCTCTGTTAAACATCATTTAGGAAATATTGGGAAAAAAAATTCACAGGAGGGCTAATAAAACTTTTGGCTTCAACTGTGTCTGATTGTTAAATCAAACTAAACTGCAGATTAAGCTGAGCGATTTCTTTATTTCTCCACAGCGAATGTTGAGCCTGAGCTCCTGCACACGTACAGCAGGATCGACCCATACGACACACTCATCCTCTGTGTGCGTTTGGCCGTTCTCACCGCCGTCACACTGACTGTGCCCATCGTTCTGTTCCCAGTGAGTTTCGCATCCACACATATGGACAGATTGTGCTGTGCAGATTTGATTTCAGTGTAATTAACATAAAAACGAGAAAAAAAATCATACACCAAGCAAAATATAAATAAAAAATGTAATAATATGACAACAAGCTGGGGGCAAACAGTTGTTAGCACTGATGACTCACAGCAGAAGATCGCTGGTTCGAGTCCCGCCTGGATCACTTGGCATTTCTGTGTTGAGTTTGTATGTCCTCCCTCTGTTGGTGTGGGTTTCCACCGGGTGCTCTGGTTTCCCCCACAGTCCAAACACATGCGCTATAGGTAAATTAAATAAACTAAATTGGCTGTAGAGTATAAGTGTGTGTGAATGAGTGTGTATGGATGTATCCCAGTGGGTTGCAACTGGAAGGGCATCCACTGTGTAAAACATATGCTGGATAAGTTGGCGGTTCATTCCGCTGTGGCGACCCCTGATAAATAAAGAGACTAAGCCAAAGGAAAATGAATAAATGAGTTAAATGTTGATAATTTTGTTAATGCGTTGCTGTGGTTTACATTTCCTTTGCAAATAATGTATTATTTTATTTATTATATTACATCAGGTTCATCTAAATGAAAATATAAGATATAAAATAAAGCAAATAAGAAGTTTTAGATTTATGATTTTTGGTTTGAAGGCATAGTTCAGCCAAAACTGAAATTCTGTCCATCATTTAGTCACTTTTTACATGTTTTCAACCTTTTAAGAGTTTCTTTCTTCAGTTGAACACAAAAGAAGATATTTTGAAGAAAGTTGAAACCTGTAACCATTGAGCTTTCCATAGTATTTAGTGTAGTTTTTTTTTCTACCATGGAAGGTAATGGTTACAGGTTTTCAGCTTTCTTCAAAATATCGTCTTTTGCGTTCAACAGAAGAAAGAAATTGGAACCATTTGGAGGGTGAGTAAATAGTGAGTACGTTTTCATTTTTGAGTGAACTATCCCTTTTAGTTAGCTGTAATCTCTCAGATAGGAACTGGTTTAAACGGTTTTTAATTTTGATTTTCTGCAACATGCCTTGTATGCCAAAATAAGCAAGAGATAAGATAAACTTCCTTTTATTTGTGAATTATTAAATTCACTGGATTAACTAAATCATTACTGTGAGATTATGTAATACTCTGGATCATAACCAGTGGTTCGGGACCCACTAGAGGGCCTCGGTACACTTTAAGTGTCATTTCTGAAAATTATTTTAATCTAGAGATTTAAATAAGATAATGCAGCTAAATATCTGGATATAACCAGTTTTTAAATAATGTTTTTTTGGGGGGAGGAGGGGGGATTTTAGCTCTAAAAATATTATTAGTGTATAAAGTAACTGAACTGCTCAAATACTTTGGGGAAAAAGAGTAGTATAAAATAAAGTTTTATGTGTTATTTTAATTAAATTTTATTTATTTTTTATTTTATTTTATCGTTTTCTTTTCGGCTTAGTCTCTTTATTAATCTGGGATCGCCACAGCGGAATTAACCGCCAACTTATCCAGCATATGTTTGCAGCGGATGCCCTTCTGGCTGCAACCCATCACTGGGAAACATCCATACACACTCATACACTACGGACAATTTAGCCTACCCAATTGTCTTTGGACTGTGGGGGAAACCGGAGCACCTGGAGGAAAACCACGCGAACGCGGGGAGAACAGTAAACTCCACACAGATAACACCCACTGACCCAGCCGGGGCTCAAACCAGCGACCTTCTTGCTGTGAGGCAACAGCACTACCTACTGCGCCACCGCATCACCTATTTTATTTTATTTTTTAATTTGAATTTTTTATTTATTATTTTATTTATTATTATTATTTTTAATTTAAAAGGTAACATTTTTATTTTTTTTTTATTTTACTTTAAATGTGATTTGTTCCTGTTCCTAAAGTACCAGGGTTCTTATAGTCTGGGAAAGCCTGGAGGTATATAAGGGTATTTTTTCAATAATGTTATTTCTAGACCTGCAAAAACTTGTGTAAATGAATATATTCTTAGAAAGTCATTGAATTTTACATTTTATTTCTAGTTATGGTAAGATTTTAAATTTGTTTTTCCATATAGAATCTGCTGAGAAATAGGCAGTATGTGAGTTTACCCACACAGCTTTATATGCTATTATAGTAATCAACAGGGTTCGGTGATTGTCTTGTGAAATCTTTCCTTTATCCATAGTTAAGCTATAAGTAAATAAATAAACAAATAAACAAACAAACAAACAACAAACAAATAAATAAATAAAGGGTAGTTTGAAAACAAGCAGTTTATTGTTACAGGGCCTTTGAATATTGTCTTAGAGAATCTTGAGAATCAAAGATCTAAAACCCCTGATGTAATGCATGATCAATCTGAGGTAGAATATGCATATAAAAATAGGCATATCGTGATATATATACCTTTATTGTGATATCAAATGACTCATGTTGCCCACATAGATGAATATTGCATGGTATATAGAGTCAGGTCTTGCCTGTGCAGACTTGAAGGCATAGTTCACAAAAAAAGGAAATTCCTCATCATTTACATTCTTTCTTCTAACACACAAAACAAGATACTTAAAGCAGCCATCGACATCCATAGTAGAAGAACAAAAGAAATACCAGGGACGTCAATAGTCATGTTTCAATACAAAGATGCAAATTAAACATTTGCACAAAACTGAAATATTGCATGAAACATTTGCAAATAAAGCAGCCATGAATAAACCAGTGAGTCAAAGAGAACAAAATGACCACTATCTGATAAACTGGAGCCAAATATCAAAAAGAAAACCTGAATTTCCCGAGGTAGGAGAAGCTGCGTGAGTCTTTTTTTCTCGCACCTCAAAAGATGAAATGAACACTCTGTGGCTTTTTGAGGTGTGGGGCGCTTTTTGGGAGTACAGACACTCAAGACTGGAGATATAATAATAATAATACTCAACCACTGTGATGACAAGCTTTGGCTGAGGGATTTCAGAATGACAATAACAACATTTCAGACGTTTTACAGTGTGCTTGCTCCACTGGTTTGTCCATTAATGCCATCCCATTTGTACCCATTTTTGTCATCTCGTGATCGCTTAAAACAAATCACATGACTTTTTTGATGCACATACTGGAATTTATTCTGTAAAAGGTGTTTCCATCATAGTTATGCACATTTTTTCTTATCAAACATAAGGTTTATTCTACTAAGTTTTGTGCATTTTTATGTGTTTTAGCATTTATGGACATCTTGGAATTTCTATTATGCCCATTTTTACAAGATGTCATCTCTGAAGTGCCTAGAGCAGGGGTGCTCAACCCTGTTCCTGGCGATCGACCTTCCAGCTGATTTCAGCTCCAACCCTGATCAAACACACCTGAACCAATTATTTAGAACGTGAGGAAGCACTTGATAATTACAGGCAGGTGTGTTTGATAAGGGCTGCAACTGAAAACTGCAGGAAGGTCGATCGCCAGGAATAGGGTTGAGCACCCCTGGCCTAGAGTGTGTATATGACGTTTTAACCCAAAATACCACACAGATAATGTTTTATAACTCTTTGAAACTGAAAATTTTAGGCTTTGATCCAAGTTGTGCCATTTTGGTGACTGTCGCTTTAAATTCAAATGCCCATGCATCAACCTGTGTACATCCTAAAAACTCCACATTTATAATGCCCATTTTAGCCCTGATTTTGACTTGCTGACAGGTTTTGAGGAAATCGCAGACAAATGCCTGAAATCACAGGCAAAACAATGCTCGTTCACGTGAGTGACAATCACACAGAGTGAACTATCAAAGACGCCATCTGAGAGAATTGCCAATGAGTCACCGATACCCGTGAGATATTTTGCGTGCTAATTATCTGGAGCTGTCTGCGATTCCCCCTGCTGAAAAAAACCAGCTTAAACCAGCCTAAGCTTGTTGGCTGGTTTTAGCTGGTTGACCAGCCTGGTTTTAGAGGGGTTTTGGCCATTTCCAGGCTGGTTTCCAGCCATTTCCAGCCTGGTCTTAGCTGGTCAGGCTGGGAGTTGACCAGCTAAAACCAGCTTAACCAGCTAAAACCAGCTTGACCAGCCTGGTTTAAGCTGGACATAGCTGGTTTTGGCTGGTCAAGCTGGTTTTAGCTAGACAACTCCCAGCCTGACCAGCTAAGACCAGGCTGGAAATGGCTGGAAACCAGCCTGGAAATGGCCAAACCCCCTCTAAAACCAGGCATGTCGACCAGCTAAAACCAGCCAACCAGCTTAGGCTGGTTTTAAGCTGGATTTTTCAGCAGGGTCAAATTATGCCATGTGAAATGTGTTCTGATTGAAAATAACATCGGCGATTACATACAGCCAATCAGAGAGCAGCATCCACTATATGGGTATCTGCAGGCCAGTGGGAGGATAGGGAGAACAGGGTGTCCGCGGGGTCTTAAAAGTGTTAAAAGTTGATAATTTAGAGAAATTTAAGGCCCTTAAAAGTCTTAATGCTGTTACAAGGTATTCAGTTTTGCATCATTTTGATTATACAGTTGTATAATTATAATGGTCTGCTAAAGTTTGAAATTTTGGGATGCTATGTAGGTTATGAAGTTGATAAAATCCTGCTATACTTGATGTCACACTGCTTTGTTTACTGCAGTAACGAAGGCAGCACCATTATTTCTGCTGTTCTATAGGCGACACCTTCTGGATTAATAATTTTATAAAGTACATGAATGATGTTTTAGTTTAGGATTAATTTCTTACAATCAGTATTTAGAATATATATTAAAATGTTGCCAATGTTACCGGTTCAGACAAAGTGGCGATGAGGTCTTAAAATGTATGAAAGAATGTTAAAAAAGGTCTTAAAAGGTATTGAATTTACTCTCTGATTCCTGTATATACCCTAGAGAAGTTAAAAGGGATTCTTTTCAGTCTGTTTTGAACCCAAGAAATGGAGGAAAATCTAGTGTAAATTTGACAGGAGCACCCGTGTCTGTTTGACGTGTCATCGGAGCAATATCACAACCGCAATGAAAAAGAAAAAGAGAAATAGCTAATTCCCTTCAAAAGCAAGGTGAGCAAAAGAAGTACATTTTCTACCCCACTAAAGGCTTCTTCATTATGTAGTTTACAATAATAGATATACTACGTAACATCATGTTGTTTCCATGGCACATCTCGATGTGTTTGGTTGTGAGACGTAGGCCCCGTTTACACTAGTACGTTTTAGTTTTAAAACGGCATTTTAGAATGAAACGATCCGCGTCCACACTAGCGTTTCACCCAGCGTTTCCAAACAGCTCTCGTGTACATTAATATGAGGAAAACGCACATCACGTGACCACACACACTATCTGGTATGTACTGCAGCATGCTTTGAGCCACATACCCATATGAGACCTGGATCTAATCTCACTATATTTGTTAAACGTGATATTTAATTCATCTTGTTGTCTCTATCTAACGACTATATTCCCCGACTTCGGTTTTTTTTTAATTTATTACTTGTTCTCAGGTAACGTGTTTTGGCTGAGCGCAAAGATAAGTTAGGTTAATATCGTAATTAATGAAACCGCGGACACCGATTCTGCACATCTGACTGATTGCTTGCCTTTATTTTCTCTATAGACCATTTCAGTATGGTAATGTCACTGGCCCTTGAACATTTCCTGCTTGTTATCATACTATATCATAACTTTAACAAGAGGCAATTCACTGATATTTTCATATTAAAACCGCTATCATAACAGTATTTATCAATATGTGGACCTTTTTGGATTTTTGGAAACTATGGAAATTAAAAATGTAAAACAGGAAATACGTTAGGACCATTGTTATTGTTTACATTTCTCAAAATGGGTCTATTGTATAAACTTATTGCACGTTATACTTTTATAATGACCATTATTATTAAAACTGATATTCAATGCAAGAGAGGGTATGTTTCGTATTTTCAATGAAAATGAAAGGAGGCAGTGATGTTATAGGCTCCGTTTTGTTATAAATATGCATACAGTGAAGATGACGGTCATATTATGCAGATACACGACGCCTCAACATTTTTGGTGTCTGTTAAGTTGCTAATATCAAAATGAAAATTGGCAGTTCCTCATATCATGTTTTCATTTTATATAGTGAAACAGCATAGCCAGGGTGATGTGAATGAGTTTATAAACTTTATAATGACAAACTTGATATGGAGTTTTTCAATATCAAGCTTGCAAAGTCTGAACTTACATGGAGAGGATGTAAGACTGAACTGTGTGAAGGCTACTTAATATTAAGGAAAAAGCCCCAATCAGATAGGTGAATGTCTGCAGACCCGCCTCAGTTTTCAGATGTCTCCGTTTTATCCCATCCACACTCAGACGGAGCAGCAGCATTTTAGAATGAACGCCGTTTTCGGGGCTCGAAAACTCTGGCATAGTGTGGACGGATGGCGTAATCATAGTAAAACTTATGCCTTATAAAACTAAAACGTATTAGTGTAAACGTGGCCGTAGTTTGGACAAAGTTGTCGGCCGATTCTTCCCATTTTAAAGTCATGCAGTTGTGAAACCCCCTGTCGCCGATCCATCTTGCAGTGTAAACAAAGCACCGATGGAACGCAGTAGCCCAGTTAGTCATGCAGTGTGAAAACATCTGTGACATGACCACTTTGAAAATCGTTGCAGTCTGAACTCAGCATTAGTCGCTGACATTATCTTCAGCAGCTGAGAACTGTAATGGCCAGACGGCTGCTTCTCACTCAGGGCTGGTTTATGCTAGTGAGGGAGAGAGGGGTCACTAAGGGGCGGGGATTGCCCTCTCTGATGACACATACAAAGGGAGAGAAATGTCAATCAAAGCGTTTCTGCTGACTGTTTTTATCAAGTGTGACTATGACAAATAGAATTTAAATGTTTACCATTAGAGACTGGCTATATTCACACACTCTTGCCACATATTTGTGTTTAAGCCTCTTATAAAAGTGATTTTTGCATAATTGGTCCCCACTAAACAATTTTTTTTATGCAATATTCCAAAATATGCATAAAAATAGGTGAATAAAACATATCTGGCTGTTTTGATTCCAACAATCTTCAGTATACTTTCCTTTGTGTTCAACAGAAGAAAGAAACTCAAAATGTAAAAGAGTGAATGATGACAGAATTTAGATTTTTCCCTTTAAAGATGATCAGGGATGAAATAAAGCTTCATTTTCCTTCTTCTCAAAGGTGCGGAGAGCCATTCAGGAGATGGCCTTTTCCTAATAAGAGCTTCAACTGGATCCGACACATCGCCATCGCTTTCGTTCTCCTGACGCTCATTAACATGCTGGTCATCTTCGCTCCGAACATCCTGGGCATCTTTGGCATTATTGGTGAGTTTTTCAATCTTCACTGCCTCAAAATCTAGATCAGGGATGCCCAAATGTTTTCTTACAAAGGAGCAAAAACCAAACTGATAAGGGTGGTGGGCCGAAGGTAAATATACCAAACTCTATTACATTAAAGTCGCCATGTGAAGTTCTTAATTTATTTAATATTTCAAAATGACTACAAAACATTGCTTTATATAACTAATGCAGTATATACAGTTGAAGTCAGAACTATTAGGGCCCCCCTGTATATTGTGTCCACAATTTCTGTTTAACGGAGAGAAGATTTTTTCAACACATTTTCTAAACATAATAGTTTTAATAACTCTTTCTAATAACGATTTATTTTATCTTTGCATGATGACAGTAAATAATATTTACTAGACATTTTTTCAAGACACTTCTATACAGCTTCTTAAAGTGACATTTAAAGGCTTAACTAGGTTAATTGGGTTAACTAGGCAGGTTAGGGTAATTAGGCAAGTTATGTATAATGATGGTTTCTTCTGTAGACAATTCGAATACAAATATAGCTTAAGGAGGCTAATAATTTTGAATTTAAAATGGTTTTAAAAAAATTAAAAACTGCTTTTATTCTAGCCGAAATAAAACAAATAAGACTTACTCCAGAAAGAAAAAATCTATAGGAATTACTGTGAAAAATTCCTGCTCTGTTAAAACATAATTTGGAAAACTATTAAAAAAGACAAAAAATTCACAGGAAGGCTAATATATTGACTTCAACTGTAGATGGTCAAAAATGTGCTTTCTGACAACATGGAAAGATGAGGGAAACAATTCAGTGGTCCAACAGGCGTCTGAAATGGCAAAGGAAAGAGTCACGCTGGCGTCAGATGTTGGTTGTTGTTTTCTCGGTGTGGTAAAGGACTCTGACTCTTGTTTCTGGCCTTGAGCTTCAAACGTCACTCTTTGAACAGAAAATGTTTGTGCTGTTAAATCAATATTTTGTGTTTTTTCTTATATTACTTGGAAAGACAGTGAGTGTAAAGGTTTCATTTGGTGGAAAACAAAACAAATCAATGATACGGAACACTTTTTTACACTTTTTTATGCTCTTTTTAGCTGTAAATGTTAATGGCGATGGACTGAAACTGTAACTAAAAGGCTAGTATTCTTGGGGACAAATGTTATAAAATATTTTAGGATGGCGACACGGTGGCTCAGTGGTGTCTTACAGCACACAATTTTTATTAAGGTCAAAGGAACAATTAATATTACATAACTTGTTTTTAATAAACATCCATAACATGCATCACAGTCAACACTATTTAGTTTTCTTCAAATAAAGTGGCATTTGAATTGAAAACATTAAATACAATGTAAATGTGGCAAAACCACTAAGGCCCCGTTTACACTAATACGTTTTAGTTTTTATAACGCATAAGTTTTGCCAGGGTTACGCCATCCGTCCACACTACCCCGGAGTTTAAGAGCTCTGAAAACTGAGCTTTTTGAAAATGCTGAAGAGGCCATTTTTTAAAACGCTGCTGCTCCGTGTTAGTGTGGATGAGGAAAACGGAGACATCTGAAAACGAAGGCGTGGCTGCAGACATTCACCTATCTGATTGGCGCTTTTTCCTCAATATTAAGTAACCTAGACAAACTTCAGTCTTGCATCCTTTCTTTAAGTTCAGACTTTGCAAGTCTGATATTGAAAACAAACTCCCGAGGACACGTCGGGTAAATCTTCAAAGGGAACAGTGTACTTTATAACCTCATTCACATCACCCTGGCCACATTGTTTCACTTTATTAACAATAAAAGGAAAACATGATGTGAGGAACTGCCTATTTTCATTTTGATATTAGCAACTTAACAGACACCAAAAATGTTGAGGCGTCGTGTAGCTGCATATTTATAAGACCGTCATCTTCACTGTTTGCATATTTATAACAAAATGGAGCCTATAACCATACCTGTCAACCCTCCTGTTTTTCCCGGGATTCTCCCGTATTTTAAAGTTACATCCCGCTGTCATCCCGTAAAGGTATTTTCCCGTATTTCTCCCATATTTTTTATCTTTCTGAGAAGAGCTGATCCTCCCTATATGCAACCCATACCGCCGAACCACCAGGGGCCGCCCTTGCTCTTAAATGTGATTCGGTTCTGTGCTTTCATTTTATTTAGGCACGGAAACACTTTGAAATAAACATAAAAACGGCGCGATTCATTTCCTTTTCATTGCAGGCGCCATTGCCCCTATTCAATCCTCAAAACAGTCAGTTCATATAAAGATGCATGACTGTCAGCTGATGCGCTCCATAGTGATAATAGACGCTGTTTCCCAGCGGATTTTGTAAGTACGCAATTTGACGCTGAGCTCAAGTGGACACTGGGTTTTGGGTGCGTGTTTAAACAGACATATACACATCATCATCATAATAATAATGATTATAATAATAATAATAATAATAATAATAATAATAGTGGTGGTTCATTCCACTGTGGCAAACCCAGATTAATAAAGAGACTAAGACAAAAAGAAAATAAATGAATGAATGAATGAATGAATAATAATAATAATAATAATAATAACAAGATCTAGACATGTCGATCTTCTTGTGTTTTCTTTTAAACACAATAAATTTTGTCTTAAATGAGCATAAACAGTTAGGAAAGCAATCAAATGCTTTCATTATAGATCTGTGCAGTTTTAAAGTGACAGCTCTGTTATTTAATGTAATCAAACCAAAAAAATCTAAATGAGCGATTCATTCGCTGCTCTTTAATCAGAATGTTTAAATTATACAGTGAAGAAAAGATGAGATTTGATAACTTGATTCTATTTCTTTATAAAAGCTTGAAGTTTTAATGAGCTGAACTTTTTGCTAATTTATTTGGAGCTTTTTCTAATGCATACTAATTATTATATCCTTTGTATTACTAATTGTATCCTAACGTATTACTGATCATTTCAGAAGTTTATTAACACTGAAACAGCTCCAGATGAACATATTTGGGTGGGTTTTTTCGGGGGGGGGGGGGGGGGGGGGGGGTTGTAGATATGCAATCTACAAGCTGAGTTTGCATATCTCAGAGATGCAGTGTTTCACACAATGCACTCACTGGAGCTAGTGACGTCACTGTGAGGGGGAGGATTAGGTGTGGTGTTAGGGGTTGGCATTAAAAAGCATTACATGCAGGCCAACTGCACCAGGTCACCATCCAGGCCTCTCTTTAAAAAAAGTGAAAAATACAAAAGGTGTGTAATGTAAACTTTGTGTTGTAGTTTTGCAGTCCATATACAGTTGAAGTCAGAATTATTAGCCCCCCCTGAATTATTAGCCCCCTGTTTATTTTCTCCCAATTTCTGTTTAACGGAGAGAAGATTTTTTCAGCACATTTCTAATCATAATAGTTTTAATAACTCATTTCTAATAACTGATTTATTTTATCTTTGTCATGATGACAGTAAATAATATTTTACTAGATGTTTTTTAAGACACTTCTATACAGCTTAAAGTGACATTTAAAGGCTTAACTAGGTTAATTAGGTTAACTAGGCAGGTTAGGGTAATTAGGCAAGTTATTGTATAATGATGGTTTGTTCTGTAGACGAAAAAAAATAGCTTTAAAGGGGCTAATATTGACCTTAAATGGGTTTTAAAAAATTAAGAACTGCTTTTATTCTAGCCGAAATAAAACAAATAAGACTTTCTCCAGAAGAAAAAATATTATCAGATATACTGTGAAAATTTCCTTGCTTTGTTAAACATCATTTTGGAAATATTTAAAAAAGAAGAAAAAATTCAAAAGGGGGCTAATAATTCTGACTTCAACTGTATCTGTATTTTGTGGATATATCTGTGTTTTGTTTCATAGTGGCATTTAACATTTCCACTCTTTCCAAATCCAATTGTCTGATTAAAAATCAAAGCGGAATGGCTTTGTGCTGGCTTGTGGCAAAATAAACGCATACTTATCTGTCCATTCAACTTTGAACTGTCGATTCTCTTCATAAAGTTTTCTTTTCCAATAGATTGACATCTTTATTTATTTAAATGATCGCTTTGCTGTGGTGTGTTAAAGCATTTGTGCATGCGCTCGACCATGCGAATCCTCATATGATCACTGGACGTCATGACAATAAAGTCATGTAGGAAAACTTTGAATATTTTGCCTTCCATTTTATTTTAGCTTGTATTTTTTTAACAAAAACTACTAAACTGTTGATTTACAAGGTTTATGCATTTATCAATGAGGAAAATCCACAATTTGAATGCAATACGAAATAGTCTGGTCCGGATTGAATACCCTCACGGTCCGGATCTGGACCAGAGTCCAGACTTTGAGAAGCCCTGCTATAGAGCATTTCAATGTGGTGATGCTATTGGCCCATTAAAACATTTCCTGCTTGTTGTCAAACTGTTTTAATAACTGTAACAACAGGCAATGCAATCATATCGTCAAAACAGCATAACAATCATATTTTATTTATCAATATGTGGACTTTTAAGGATTCTTGGAAGCTATAGAAATTAAAAATCTTTAAATGACCCACAAATCTTACTGTAATGGCCAGGAAAAAATTAAAAATTAAAAATCCTTAAATGACCCACAAATCTTACTGTAATGGCCAGGAAAAAATTAAAATTAAAATCCTTAAATGACCCACAAATCTTACTGTAATGGCCAGGAAAAAATTAAAAATTAAAAATCTTTAAATGACCCACAAATCTTACTGTAATGGCCAGGAAACAAAACTGAAATAATACTTGCCCAAATAGGCTTTTCATTGAACGTTTTTCCATTCTCATGTTCATCAGCAAAGACAGCACGTTCAGTTGTCATCAGTGTCAGCTTTAATTGTATTCCGCTGATTAGCTCATTTACATTTGTCCCATTTTCCCTCCTCCAGGTGCGACATCCGCTCCATGTCTGATCTTCATCTTCCCCGCTGTTTTCTACTATCCGCATAGTACCCAAGGATAAGGAGCCGATGCGCTCTACTCCCAAAATCTTTGTGAGTTTTGTTTCTATAATTTATTGCTACCAGAAAGTTGCCGTTTTGTGAAAACTGTTTCTTCGGTTTATGCCGCTTTATATCGCTTTATCTGTCTCAATACTTCCCGACTGAGCTGTTTCCTGCTTCTCATATAATGGATGAGGATTACATTACGCTTTATTTTACTCCTGAAATGAATGAATAAATGTTTTCATTCATACAATGTATTTATTTTAAATTGTTTATTTGATATGTTTTATGTATTTTTTCATAATATTAATTTGTAGGTTTTATTTATTCCTAATTATTTTTATTGTTTAAATTAGCATAAATAAATATTTTAATTTTTACATTTTATTTTAAATTAATATGTGATATGTTTTTAGATATTTTTTGAATAATATTTAATTTGTAAGTTTATTTATTCCTATTTATTTAGATTTAGTTTATATTAGCATAAATAATAATTAAATTTTTTCTATTTTAATTTCCTAAGTTTTATTTTAAATTATGTAATATGTTTTTATATATGTTTTTAAGCAATATTTAATTTATACCAATTACTTTATTTTTTAATCATTTTTTTGATTGTTTAATTTAGCATCAATAAATTAGGGATGTCCAGATTCGCATCACGTGATCAGAAATCAGGCCCGATCACGCGGTTTCAGACTCTATCGAAATCGGACGTTACCTCCCAATCAGGACTCGAATATATATTCTCATTATCTTTAACACATTCTATAGTTATGCGTGGCACAGATTTAGACCTCTTTCATGACTTCACACAGAAACAGCAACGCGTTGCAGTTAAATGCCGGGCCAAAGTAGAACACGGAATCAGCTTGAAGCGGAAGGAAGCGCGAGTATGCTTTATAAGACACATAAAAACAATGTAGAACCTCGATTTGAAATGCCGTTCTTGCCCACTATTACACAGGGAAAGCTCCGCCAGCCCTTTATAAGATTTCTGACAAACTACTTGTCCTGTTATAAGATGTACACAATGTTTCATTCTTCACAGACATATGGAGTTCGTCAGTAGCTCCTATGTCTTCTACTAGCTTTTATGTATTATAGAAGTATCGGATTGGGTTTCGATTTATCGGTTAGATACTCAAAATCAAATGACTCGGACTCGGACCTCAAGGGCAAAAAAACCTGATCGGGACATCCCTAAAATGAATCCTTTTATTTTTTACATTTCTTACATTTTTATTTTAAATTATTATGTAATAATTTTAATCTATTTTTATAATACTTAATTTGTAAATTTTATTTATTCCTAATTATTTTGATTTAGTTTAAATTAGCATGAATAAATCATTAAATTTTTTTTTTTAAATTTCATTTTCTGAAATTTTTATTTTTAAATTATTATGTAATATGTTTTAATATATTTTTTTTGTAATTCAGTTTGTAAGTTTTATTTATTCCAATTTTTTTGATGGTTTAATTTTGCATAAATGATTTTCCCTTTTCATTTCTGAAATAAATTTTTAATATTGTTTGATATGTTTTTATATATTTTGAATGATAATTTGTACGTTTAATTTAAGTTTATTTAGTATAATTTTGATTCAATTTTATTTCAGCTGGAATTTTAATATTCGGTTTATTTCAGCTCGTTTCTTTTCATTAGATTTTTTTTATTCAATATAAATGAAGTATATTTCTTGTCTTTATTTCCAATGAGTTCCTAATGCAGCATTTAGTCAGTTTTAACATTCATTTATACAATATTTCCTACTTTATATATTCATTTAACAATAATCAAAAAATCTAATATTATAATAAAATCATTCAATTAATGCAAGGCATTAGATGGGATTAGACGGGATTAGTTTTCACCATGCGAAAAGCCAATAATGTGATACTCCATTGGTGACTGGAATTGCATGCATGCAAGTTGCTTTGCATAAATACAGAATCAGCCAATGAAAACAGTAGGCTTGGAATTATGCCAAATGTGTTACAAACCTATGTAAAGTTGCTTCAGATAGAACTGCTTCTTTATTAGGCAACAATTAATTCATTTATCAAGTGTGGAATATCTGACAAACTAAACATGATGGGACACTTCAGTTTGTTGTAGAAAACCAGCAACTGTTTTGGTTACTGTCTGTCCCACAGACTGCATACACCATTCCCATCCTGGCCTTTGCCTTCGTCTGCCACCCTGAAGTCCTGCCCATCTACACGGAGCTCCGCAAGTAGGTTGAATACATCAATAGTATCTGACTGCAGACTTGCATATGCAAGCTGAGATATGGAGTCTTAGACATGCAGTCTCAGACACAATGTACTCAATGGAGCAAGTGATGTCATTATGAGGGGTAGGTTTAAGAGCAGGGTTAGGTATACATCCAGCTCAGCTTGCATCTGCACCCGGTCTGCAGCTAGACCCTTCTCCAATGCATTGAAAGAAAAGCTATTATGCACAATCCAGTTTGATAAGGTGTTTGAACAGAAGTGTGTGTAAACAACCAGCCTATAACTGTTAAATTACATAACTTTTATAATTCAAATTAGTCATCTCATATGCTTATAACGATATGTCACGATATAGTAGCATTTCTCTAAATTCAATCAAATAATAGTTTTCTATACACTCACCGGCCACTTTATTAGGTACACCTGTCCAACTGCTGCTCAACGCAAATTTCTAATCAGCCAATTAAATGGCAGCAACTCAATGCATTTAGGCATGTAGACATGGTCAAGACGATCTGCTGCAGTTCAAACCGAGCATCAGAATGGGGAAGAAATGTGATTTAAGTGACTTTGAACGTGGCATGGTTGTTGGTGCCCTGCGGGCTGGTCTGAGTATTTCAGAAACTGCTGATCTACTGGGATTTTCACGCACAACCATTTCTAGGGTTTACAGAGAATGGTCTGAAAAAGAGGAAATATCCAGTGAGCGGCAGTTCTGTGGGCGCAAATGCCTTCTTGAGGTCAGAGGAGAATGGCCAGACTGGTTCCAGCTGATAGAAAGACAACAGTAATTCAAATAACCACTTGTTACAACAGAGGTCTGCAGAAGAGCATCTCTGAACACACACATCCAACTTTGAGGCGGATGGGCCACAGCAGCAGAAGAAAACCGGGTCAGCTAAGAACAGGAGTTTACAATTCGCACAGGCTCACCAAAATTGGACAACAAAAGATTGGAAAAGCGTTGCCTGGTCTGATGAGTCTTGATTTCTGCAGCGACATTCAGATTGTAGGGTCAGAATTTGGCATCAACAACATGAAAGCATGGATCCATCCTGCCTTGTATCAACGGTTCAGGCTGCTGGTGGTGGTGTAATGGTGTGGGGGATATTTTCTTGGCACACTTTGGGCCCATTAATACCAACTGAGCATCTTGTCAACGCCACAGCCTACCTGAGTATTGTTGCTGACCATGTCCATCCCTTTATGGCCACAGTGTACCCATCTGATGGTTATTTCCAGTAGGATAAAATACGCCATGTCATAAAGTGCGAATCATCTCAGACTGGTTTCTTGAACATGACAATGAGTTCACTGTACTCAAATGGCCTCCACAGTCACCAGATGTCAATCCAATAGAGCACCTTTGGGATGTGGTGGAACGGGAGATTCGCGTCATGGATGTGCAGTCGACAAATCTGCAGCAACTCCGTGATGCTATCATGTCAATATGGACCAAAATATCAGGAATATTACCAGTGCCTTGTTGAATCTTGCCACAAAGGATTAAGGCACTTCTGAAGGAAAAAGTGGGTCCAACCCGGTACTAATAAGGTGTACCTAATAAAGTGGCCAGTGAGTGTATATTGACAACATGTAAAATATTTTTCGGCATATTAAAGTACTCATTCATATGTGATCACATTTCCAACTTTATTTACAACTTCAGGGCAAATGTTTGATTAAAAAATGTAGAAATATAAAATACATATTTAAAATAAAAACACTTTCAAGGAACTAATGATTACAGGTTCAACACAAAAATAAAACATATCGCTAAATAAAACGCAAAATGTTGATTAATATTATTAAAAAAGTCAACTGTAATTCATGTTTCTGTCTGCATCTCCATAGCAGTGGTGTAGTATTGCTGTGCAATACCGTGCATCGATGATTTGCTCTTCAGTGTTTGAACTCTCAGCAGTGAATATTAACCACACTGAACTGAACTAAACTGAACTTCAGCACTGAAAACTGGACTGGCACTGTTTCACATTTACTATAATTGTATATAGGAGGGCTGCTTTGACACAATCTGCTTTGTACAACCGCTATAGAAATAAGATTAATTGAATTGATATATTATGCAAAAAAGTATTGAAAAAGTATTAAACCGTTACCATATGTATTTTGTGACAGCCGATTATAAACGATATATTCACAGCCCTAATCCCCAATAAATCATAAACAGTCTTTCCAAATGCATGGTTGCAGATTTCGCATTAGTCTTTCATCCATTAAATGTGCAATAAAACATACCTGACGTGCAAAACACGTGCCATTTAAAGCAACCCTGTACTTCTCTGCATCCTTTTTTTGTGGATATAGACTGACTAGGAATCTCATGTTTATTTCTCCCTTGCAGCCCAACACAGAAGGAAGATGCAGCACGTTTCCAACATTTCCATTCTGATTATGTACACTATGTACTTCCTTGCTGCTCTGTTCGGATATCTGACATTTTACAGTAAGTTTAACTCTTTTATATTATCTAATACAAGTGTTAGGCTGCATATTAGATGCATCTGGTTCATTTTTGCACTGAATTATGCAAGCTTCATATATTATCTTAGGCAGCATACTTGAAATTAGACATGGGTCGGTATAGTGTTCTATCAGTATGATAAACCTTGGATTAAAATATCACGGTTACACGGTTTTTGTGATTACTGCTCTAAAATATATTCTTTTTAAATGTCTGGGTAAAAACAAAACTTTTTTCCACTTTGAACACATTGGCTGCGTCCGAAATCATAACTTCCATACTATATAGTATGCTAAAAAACAGTATGCTAGAAGTACCCCCCCACCCCCGGATGACCTAGTACTTCCGGCGAGATTCTGAAGTGCTCATCTGATGACGCTACACACAGTCAGTGGTTCCCAACCTTTTTTTGCCTGAGACCCCTTTTCCCTGGAAAATATTGTAAGGCCCCTCTCCACATTTAATGATAGTATTGCTTATATAAGTAATGATGACAAAAAATGTTGTTTTCAAACAAACGGTATGTTTATTACTATATCTAGATATGTTATGCACAAATAATAGCCTAATGTAAATATAAAACAAAACATCAGTAGGGGCATTTATAATTGAAAAACGTAAGCCTTTGGCCTTTAAATCGGCCCTATTTGAAATTCAATAACAAAAATATCAGTATTCACTGGTGTATAAAGGAAAAAAAATAATATAAGCTGTTACAATTTATACTTGCCTGTTTTTTGCTATGCTCTAATCAATTAGTGTGAAGGATTGCAGCGAGGAAAATCAGTGAGATTCTGGCTGCGACCGAAACCGCATACTTCCATACTATACAGTACGCTAAAAACATATGCGAGGCGAGTAGTAGTCCGAATTCATAGAATTCGAGAATCAGTATGCAGAAGTACCCCGGATGACTTACTACTTCCGGCGAGATTCTGAAGTGTGTATCCCATGCATGCTGTGCTATCCCATGATGCCCTGCGAGAGAATTCATGAATGGGGGTGAAGCGACGCAACTGACGCAGATAGATCACGTGACCATGACAAAATGGCGGATGTAGTACGTCCGAATTCCATTCATACGTCTCCCATTCATACTGGATAGAACGTACTTTTCTAACTGCCGAGTAGTACGTTTAAATTCAAATGCAGTACCTACTGAGTAGTAGGCGGTTTCGGACGCAGCCTCTGTCTTTTTTGTGGAGAACGGATTACAAATTTTCCATTTTGGTCAGCTAGGGCAGTGATCCTCAACGTTTTTATCACCACGGACGATGTGTTTCGGTGTTTTGTAGGTTGCTAGGCGACCATCAACCGTTTTCCCTGAGGATGACAAGCTGACAAAACATTGCTGTCACTCTGATACAAGTTTTATTTATGGAGAAAATTACAAAGCACTGCAGTGTTTGTGTGTTTTGTGTTTGTCTGAGAAAACTATTCTTATAGAAATATGAATATTCCATACAAGCTGAAGCTGATTGGTCAATTCTTGTTACGTGATTCGCGGTAAGCTTGCGGGAGTCATTGGTTCGAGCGCATCGTGCATATTACGCGATAGGCGAACGGCCCCTAAAAGGCCGCCGTCATTTGCGATCTCCATCAGTTGATCTTCTCGCAGAGCCATGCTGGATTCACCTGATTTGTTGACAACTAGGTTGCGAATCCATACCGTGGCAGTTCAGGGGGTCCTTCACTGTGTCATTCCCCTTAGCAAAGAAACTTTCCAAAGACGCCTGTTTCTTACACATTTTGCTACTTGTTGGTTAAATTTGGGTGCTCAAGTGCCCGAGACGTAAGCGAGAGAGACGGTCATTTTTGCAAAATAAAAGACTTTTCAAAATAAAAGATCATTCAGGCTTAGATAATAAATAAAATGGAAATAATTAATGATTTCTTGTGCGGCCTGGTACCAATTGATCCACGGACTGGTGGTTGAGGACCACTGAGCTAGGGGATAAAATGAACTAAAGGAAAATGATCATTCTCATAATTGTCCACTGCTAAGAAATGTTTAAAATATGATACGACCCCCCACAGAGCTCGCTGAGGCCCCCTTGTGGGCCGGGACCTCCCTGTTGGGAACCACTGCGCTATGCTATCCCATGAGGCACAGCGAAAGAATGCATGAATGGGAGTGAAGCATGTATGTCATGTAATGATGATGACAAAATGGCATCCATAGTACGCCTGAGCTCCATTCACACGAAATATAGAAAAAAAAATCTTATTTATACCATAGGAACAGTATAACAGAAAATGTTGGCGGTTTTAAAACCTTGACTTTTCCAAACCGCGGTATACCTTGAAAACGGTTATCTTCCCATGCCTACTTGAAATCACATACTACTGTAGGACTTAACATTTTCACTACAGATTTTCATTTTTGGGTGTACTATGCATATGTACTAATGTACTATTGTACTAATGCACTATATAAAGTAATGATTTTCTTTAGTTATTTCGGTGTTTAGATTATTTAGATTTGAGTAGGAGTGTGTACGTACAGTTGAAGTCATAATTATTAGCTCTCCTGAATTATTAGCCCCCTGTATATTTTCCCCCCAATTTCTGTTTAAAGGTGCTGTAAGTTTTTGACTCTTCTAAAGCATAAAATACCATAATATGTTTGCAGATATTTAAGAAACATGCTAAGTGAACATTCTTGTTTATCTGTAAAACAGTGCTGAAGTCAGATATTCTGCTTTGAAAATGCGAGTTACGTGCTGGAACGTCTGTCTTTGTTTTGGTCATTTAACCCACCCAATACTAGTTTAGCCAATTATTTGTCAGCACCCCGGGTTGCCTTGGTGTGCAACCACGTATTTCATTTAGTCAGTCATGAAGGCTCTCAAAGTGTTCGTGACCAAAATGCAACCTCTGGTGGACTGTAGCAGACTCCAAAATGAGACGCAGATTGAGTTCCACATGAGGTGGTTATTAATTAGCAAATAATATAAATATTACGAACGTAAACATTTGGTGAGCAGGTTACATTGTGTCCTAACAACACGCTACGTGACGAGATTTGCAGTGATGAGCAATTTGGCCGTGTGCACCAAACATGACAGAAATTTAAATACAGCCATTCAGAAGCATAGAATATGTGCACTTACTGCACTCCAATGAAATGGTAAGGTTTAATCTAATTAATGCACATTAAACCTCTTTAACATTATTAAATCAGGTCACTGAAGCACTGATATTTGTTGGTTTGCACTGAGTCTCAGTTCTAAAGTTCAGTTTAAAACGGTTTATTTTTTTTTAAGATCTGAGGTGAACTATCTGCTGCTGCTTTCAGTAGTATGGCAATAAATGTCATGTAAAATGGCATTCAAACTCACATTATTAGCATTTAACACTGAATAAAGCACATGAGATGTACCTGAGGTGAGCATTGTCAGTTTTATCTCTTGTTGAGTTGCAAGAAATAGAAATAGTTGCTTTTATTTAGAACATGACTTAAATCAGCCTTTAGGCCCGATAGGCAGGCTCACTTCTTTTGATGTTGTCAATCTGGCAACCTGCGCTGGCATGTGTATTGAACCAGGAGTGCAATACCTAGTTCAGCCACCAGGTGTCAAACTTACATACTGCATCTTTAACAGAGAGAAGATTTGTTTCAACACATTTCTAAACATAATAGTTTTAATAACTCATTTCTAATAACTGATTTATTTTATCTTTGTCATGATGACAGTACATAATATTTTACTAGATATTTTTCAAGATACTAGCATTCAGGTTAAAGTGACATTTAAAGGCTTAACTAGGTTACTTAGGTTGACTAGACAAGTTAGGGTAATTAGGCAAGTTATTGTATAATGATGGTTTGTTCTGCAGTCTATCGAAAAAAATATATAGCTCAAAGGGGCTAATAATGTTGACCTTAAAATGATTTTAAAAAATTAAAAACTGCTTTTATTCTAGCCGAAATAAAACAATTAAGACTTTCTCAAGAAGAAAAAATACTATAGAAATACTGTGAAAAATTCCTTGCTCTGTTAAACATCATTTGGGAAATATTGGGAAAAAAATTCACAGGAGGGCTAATAAAACTTTTGGCTTCAACTGTGTCTGTATGCATTGTTAAATCAAACTAAAACTGCAGATTAAGCTGAGCGATTTCTTTATTTCTCCACAGCGAATGTTGAGCCTGAGCTCCTGCACACGTACAGCAGGATCGACCCATACGACACACTCATCCTCTGTGTGCGTTTGGCTGTTCTCACCGCCGTCACACTGACTGTGCCCATCGTTCTGTTCCCAGTGAGTTTCGCATCCACACATCATGGACAGATTGTGCTGTGCAGATTTGATTTCAGTGTAATTAACATAAAAACGAGAAAAAAAATCATACACCAAGCAAAATATAAATAAAAAAATGTAATAATATGACAACAAGCTGGGGGCAAACAGTGGTTAGCACTGATGACGCACAGCAGAAGATCGCTGGTTCGAGTCCCGCCTGGATCAGTTGGCATTTCTGTGTGGAGTTTGCATGTTCTCCCTGTGTTGGTGTGGGTTTCCTCCGGGTGCTCCGGTTTCCCCCACAGTCCAAACACATGCGCTATAGGTAAATTAAATAAACTAAATTGGCTGTAGAGTATAAGTGTGTGTGAATGAGTGTGTATGGATGTATCCCAGTGGGTTGCAACTGGAAGGGCATCCACTGTGTAAAACATATGCTGGATAAGTTGGCGGTTCATTCCGCTGTGGCGACCCCTGATAAATAAAGAGACTAAGCCAAAAGAAAATGAATGAATGAGTTAAATGTTGGTAATTTTGTTATGCGTTGCTGTGGTTTTCATTTCCTTTGCAAATAATGTATTATTTTATTTATTATATTACATCAGGTTCATCTAAATGAAAATGTAAGATATAAAATAAAGCAAATATGAAGTTTTAGATTTATGATTTTTGGTTTGAAGGGATAGTTCAGCCAAAACTGATTCCAATGGTTCCAAGTTTCTTTCTTCTGTTGAACACAAAAGATGATATTTTGAAGAAAGTTGAAAACCTGTAACCATTGACTTCCATAGTATTTAGTTTAGGTTTTTTTTTACCATGGAAGTTAATGGTTACAGGTTTTCAGCTTTCTTCAAAATATCGTCTTTTGTGTTCAACAGAAGAAAGAAATTTGGAACCATTTTGGAGGGTGAGTAAATAGTGAGTACATTTTCATTTTTGAGTGAACTATCCCTTTTAGTTAGCTGTAATCTCTCAGATAGGAACTGGTTTAAACGGTTTTAATTTTGATTTTCTGCAACATGCCTTGTATGCCAAAATAAGCAAGAGATAAGATAAACTTCCTTTTATTTGTGAATTATTAAATTCACTGGATTAACTAAATCATTACTGTGAGGTTATGTAATACTCTGGATCATAACCAGTGGTTCGGGACCCACTAGAGGGCCTCGGTACACTTTAAGTGTCATTTCTGAAAATTATTTCAGTCAGAGATTTAAATAAGATAATGCAGCTAAATATCTGGATATAAACCAGTTTTTTAAATAATGTTTTTTGGGGGGAGGAGGGGGGATTTTAGCTCTAAAAATATTATTAGTGTATAAAGTAACTGAACTGCTCAAATACTTTGGGGAAAAAGAGTAGTATAAAATAAAGTTTTATGTGTTATTTTAATTAAATTTTATTTATTTTTTATTTTATTTTATCGTTTTCTCTTCATTCATTCATTTTCTTTTCGGCTTAGTCTCTTTATTAATCTGGGGTCGCCACAGCGGAATTAACCGCCAACTTATCCAGCATATGTTTTTACGCAGCGGATGCCCTTCTGGCTGCAACCCATCACTGGGAAACATCCATACACACTCATACACTACGGACAATTTAGCCTACCCAATTGTCTTTGGACTGTGGGGGAAACCGGAGCACCTGGAGGAAACCCACGCGAACGCGGGGAGAACATGCAAACTCCACACAGAAATACCCACTGACCCAGCCGGGGCTCGAACCAGCGACCTTCTTGCTGTAAGGCAACAGCACTACCTACTGCGCCACCGCATCACCTATTTTATTTTATTTTTTAATTTGAATTTTTTCATTTATTTATTTATTATTATTATTATTTTTAATTTAAAAGGTAACATTTTTATTTTTTTTTATTTTACTTTAAATTTGATTTGTTCCTGTTCCTAAAGTACCAGGGTTCTTATAGTCTGGGAAAGCCTGGAGGTATATAAGGGTATTTTTTCAATAATGTTATTTCTAGACCTGCAAAACTTGTGTAAATGAATATATTCTTAGAAAGTCATTGAATTTTACATTTTATTTCTAGTTATGGTAAGATTTTAAATTTGTTTTCCATATAAAATCTGCTGAGAAATAGCAGTATGTGAGTTTACCCATACAGCTTTATATGCTATTATAGCAATCAACAGGGTTTCGGTGATTGTCTTGTGAAATCTTTCCTTTATCCATAGTTAAGCTCATAAGTAAATAAATAAACAAATAAACAAACAAACAAACAAACAAATAAATAAATAAATAAAGGGTAGTTTGAAAACAAGCAGTTTAATTGTTACAGGGCCTTTGAATATTGTCTTAGAGAATCTTGAGAATCAAAGATCTAAAACCCCTGATGTAACACATGATCAATCTGAGGTAGAATATGCATATAAAAATAGGCATATCGTGATATATATACCTTTATTGTGATATCAAATGACTCATGTTGCCCACATAGATGAATATTGCATGGTATATAGAGTCAGATCTTGCTGTGCAGACTTGAAGGCATAGTTCACCAAAAAAAGGAAATTTCCTCATCATTTACATTCTTTCTTCTAACACACAAAACAAGATACTTAAAGCAGCCATCGACATCCATAGTAGGAACAAAAGAAATACTAGGGACGTCAATAGCCATGTTTCAATACAAAGATGCAAATTAAACATGTGCTCAAAACTGTAATATTGCATGAAACATTTGCAAATAAAGCAGCCATGAATAAACCAGTGAGTCAAAGAGAACAAAATGACCACTATCTGATAAACTGGAGCCAAATATCAAAAAGAAAACCTGAATTTCCCGAGGTAGGAGAAGCTGCGTGAGTCTTTTTTTCTCGCACCTCAAAAGATGAAATGAACACACGGTGGCTTTTTGAGGTGTGGGGCGCTTTTTGGGAGTACAGACACTCAAGACTGGAGATATAATAATAATAATAATACTCAACCCATGTGATGACAAGCTTTGGCTGAGGGATTTCAGAATGACAATAACAACATTTCAGACGTTTTACAATGTGCTTGCTCCGCTGGTTTGTCCATTAATGCCATCCCATTGTACCCATTTTTGTCATCACATGATCGCTTAAAACAAAATCACATGACTTTTTTGATGCACATACTGGAATTTATTCAGTAAAAGGTGTTTCCATCATAGTTTATGCACATTTTTTCTTATCAGACATAAGGTTTATTCTACTAAGTTTTGTGCATTTTTATGTGTTTTAGCATTTATGGACATCTTGGAATTTCTATTATGCCCATTTTTACAAGATGTCATCTCTGAAGTGCCTAGAGCAGGGGTGCTCAACCCTGTTCCTGGCGATCGACCTTCCAGCTGATTTCTGCTCCAACCCTGATCAAACACACCTGAACCAATTATTTAGAACGTGAGGAGCACTTGATAATTACAGGCAGGTGTGTTTGATAAGGGCTGCAACTGAAAACTGCAGGAAGGTCGATCGCCAGGAATAGGGTTGAGCACCCCTGGCCTAGAGTGTGTATATGACGTTTTAACCCAAAATACCACACAGATAATGTTTTATAACTCTTTGAAACTGAAAATTTTAGGCTTTGATCCAAGTTGTGCCATTTTGGTGACTGTCGCTTTAAATTCAAATGCCCATGCATCAACCTGTGTACGTCCTAAAACTCCACATTTATAATGCCCATTTTAGCCCTGATTTTGACTCGCTGACAGGTTTTGAGAAATCGCAGACAAATGCCTGAAATCACAGGCAAAACAATGCTCGTTCACGTGAGTGACAATCACACAGTGTGAACTATCAAAGACGCCATCTGAGAGAATTGCCAATGAGTCACCGATACCCGTGAGATATTTTGCGTGCTAATTATCTGGAGCTGTCGGCGATTCCCCTGCTGAAAAAAACAGCTTAAACCAGCCTAAGCTTGTTGGCTGGTTTTAGCTGGTTGACCTGCCTGGTTTTAGAGGGGTTTTGGCCATTTCCAGGCTGGTTTCCAGCCATTTCCAGCCTGGTCTTAGCTGGTCAGGCTGGAAAATGACCAGCTTAAACCAGCTAAAACCAGCTTGACCAGCCTGGTTTAAGCTGGACATAGCTCATTTTGGCTGGTCAAGCTGGTTTTGGCTAGACAACTCCCAGCCCGACCAGCTAAGAAATGGCTGGAAACCAGCCTGGAAATGGCCAAAACCCCTCTAAAACCAGGCTGGTCGACCAGCTAAAACCAGCCAACCAGCTTAGGCTGGTTTAAGCTGGATTTTTCAGCAGGGTCAAATTATGCCATGTGAAATGTGTTCTGATTGAAAATAACATCGGCGATTACATACAGCCAATCAGAGAGCAGCATCCACTATATGGGTATCTGCAGGCCAGTGGGAGGATAGGGGAGAACAGGGTGTCTGCGGGGTCTTAAAAAGTGTTAAAAGTTGATAATTTAGAGAAATTTAAGGCCCTTAAAAAGTCTTAAATGCTGTTACAAGGTATTCAGTTTTGCATCATTTTTGATTATACAGTTGTATAATTATAATGGTCTGCTAAAGTTTGAAATTTTGGGATGCTATGTAGGTTATGAAGTTGATAAAATCCTGCTATACTTGATGTCACACTGCTTTGTTTACTGCAGTAACGAAGGCAGCACCATTATTTCTGCTATTTCTTATTCCAAAATATGCATAAAAATAGGTAAATAAAACATATCTGGCTGTTTTGATTCCAACAATCTTCAGTATACCCTGCTTTGTGTTCAACAGAAGAAAGAAACTCAAAATGTAAAAGAGTGAATGATGACAGAATTTAGATTTTTCCCTTTAAAGATGATCAGGGATGAAATAAAGCTTCATTTTCCTTCTTCTCAAAGGTGCGGAGAGCCATTCAGGAGATGGCCTTTCCTAATAAGAGCTTCAACTGGATCCGACACATCGCCATCGCTTTCGTTCTCCTGACGCTCATTAACATGCTGGTCATCTTCGCTCCCAACATCCTGGGCATCTTTGGCATTATTGGTGAGTTTTTCAATCTTCACTGCCTCAAAATCTAGATCAGGGATGCCCAAATGTTTTCTTACAAAGGAGCAAAAACCAAACTTGATTAAGGGTGGTGGGCCGAAGGTAAATATACCAAACTCTATTACATTAAAGTCGCCATGTAAGTTCTTAATTTATTTAATATTTCAAAATAACTACAAAACATTGCTTTATATTAACTAATGCAGTATATACAGTTGAAGTCAGAATTATTAGCCCCCCTGTGTATTTGTGTCCACAATTTCTGTTTAAAGGAGAGATTTTTTCAACACATTTCTAAACATAATAGTTTTAATAACTCATCTCTAATAACTGATCTATTTTATCTTTGCCATGATGACAGTAAATAATAGTTTACTAGACATTTTTCAAGACACTTCTATACAGCTTAAAGTGACATTTAAAGGCTTAACTAGGTTAATTAGGTTAACTAGGCAGGTTAGGATAATTAGGCAAGTTATTGTATAATGATGGTTTCTTCTGTAGACAATCGAATACAAATATAGCTTAAGGAGGCTAATAATTTTGAATTTAAAATGGTTTTTAAAAAATTAAAAACTGCTTTTATTCTAGCCGAAATAAAACAAATAAGACTTACTCCAGAAGAAAAAATATTATAGGAATTACTGTGAAAAATTCCTTGCTCTGTTCAACATCATTTGGAAAATATTTAAAAAAGACAAAAAAAATTCACAGGAAGGCTAATAATATTGACTTCAACTGTAGATGGTCAAAAATGTGCTTTCTGACAACATGGAAAGATGAGGGAAACAATTCAGTGGTCCAACAGGCGTCTGAAACAGCAAAGGAAAGAGTCACGCTGGCGTCAGATGTTGGTGTTGTTTTCTCGGTGTGGTTAAAGGACTCTGACTCTTGTTTCTGGCCTTGAGCTTCAAACGTCACTTCTTTGAACAGAAAATGTTGTGCTGTTAAATCAATATTTTTGTGTTTTTTCTTATATTACTTGGAAAGACAGTGAGTGTAAAGGTTTCATTTGGTGGAAAACAAAACAAATCAATGATACGGAACACTTTTTACACTTCTTTATGCTCTTTTTAGCTGTAAATGTTAATGGCGATGGACTGAAAATGTAACTAAAAGGCTAGTATTCTTGGGGACAAATGTTATAAAATATTTTAGGATGGCGACACGGTGGCTCAGTGGTTAGCACTGTTGTCTTACAGCACACAATTTTTATTAAGGTCAAAGGAACAATTAATATTACATAACTTGTTTTTAATAAACACCCATAACATGCATCACAAGTCAACACTATTTAGTTTTCTTTAAATAAAGTGGCATTTGCATTGAAAAACATTAAATACAATGTAAATGTGGCAAAACCACTAAGGCCCCGTTTACACTAATACGTTTTAGTTTTTATAACGCATAAGTTTTGCCAGGGTTACGCCATCCGTCCACACTACCCCGGAGTTTACGAGCCCTGAAAACTGAGCTTTTTGAAAATGCTGAAGAGGCCATTTTAAAACGCTGCTGCTCCGTGTTAGTGTGGATGAGGAAAACGGAGACATCTGAAAACGAAGGCGTGGCTGCAGACATTCACCTGTCTGATTGGGGCTTTTTCCTCAATATTAAGTAATCTAGACAAACTTCAGTCTTGCATCCTTTCTTTAAGTTCAGATTTGCAAGTCTGATATTGAAAACAAACTCCCGAGGACACGTCGGGTAAATCTTCAAAGGGAACAGTGTACTTTTCAACCTCTTTCACATCACCCTGGCCACATTGTTTCACTTTCTTAACAATAAAATGAAAACATGATGTGAGGAACTGCCTATTTTCATTTTGATACTAGCAACTTAACAGACACCAAAAATGTTGAGGCGTCGTGTAGCTGCATATTTATAAGACCGTCATCTTCACTGTTTGCATATTTATAACAAAATGGAGCCTATAACCATACCTGTCAATCCCTTCCCTGTTTTTCCCGGGATTCTCCCGTATTTAACAGTTACTATTCCGCTGTCATCCCGTAAAGGTATTTTCCCTGTATTTCTCCCGTATTTTTTATCTTTCTGAGAAGAGCCGATCCTCCCTATATGCAACCCATACCGCCGAACCACCAGGGGCCGCCCTTGCTCTTAAATGTGAACCGGTTCTGTGCTTTCATTTTATTTAGGCATGGAAACACCTTGAAATAAACATAAAAACGGCGCGATTCATTTCCTTTTCATTACGCCATTGCCCCTATTCAATCCTCAAAACGGTCAGTTCATATAAAGATGCATGACTGTCAGCTGATGCTCTCCATAGTGATAATAGACGCTGTTTCCCAAGCGGATTCTGTAAGTACGCAATTTGATGCTGAGCTCAAGTGGACACTGGGTTTTGGGTGCATGTTTAAACAGACATATACACATCATCATAATAATAATGATAATAATAATAATAATAATAGTGGTGGTTCATTCCACTGTGTCAAACCCAGATTAATAAAGGGACTAAGCCGAAAAGAAAATAAATGAATGAATGAATGAATGAATGAATGAATGAATAAATGAATGAATATAATAATAATAATAACAAGATCTAGACATGTCGATCTTCTTGTGTTTTCTTTTAAACACAACAATTTTGTCTTAAATGAGCATAAACAGTTAGGAATAGCAGTCAAATGCTTTCATTATAGATCTGTGCAGTTTTAAAGTGACAGCTCTGTTATTTAATGTAATCAAACCAAAAACAATCTAAATGAGAGATTCATTCGCTGCTCTTTAATCAGAATGTTTATAATTATATAGTGAAGAAAAGATGAGATTTGATAACTTGATTCTATTTCTTTATAATAGCTAATAGTATTAATGAGCTGAACTGTTTGCTAATTTATTTGCAGCTTTTCTAATGCATACTAATTATTATATCCTTTGTATTACTAATTGTATCCTAACGTATTACTGATCATTTCAGAAGTTTATTAACACTGAAACAGCTCCAGATGAACATATTTGGGTGGGTTTTCTTTTTTTTGGGGGGGGGGGGGGGGGGGGGGGGTTTGTAGATATGCAATCTACAAGCTGAGTTTGCATATCTCAGAGATGCAGTGTTTCACACAATGCACTCACTGGAGCTAGTGACGTCACTGTGAGGGGGAGGATTAGGTGTGGTGTTAGGGGTTGGCATTAAAAAGCATTACATGCAGGCCAACTGCACCAGGTCACCATCCAGGCCTCTCTTTAAAAAAAGTGAAAAATACAAAAGGTGTGTAATGTAAACTTTGTGTTGTAGTTTTGCAGTCCATATACAGTTGAAGTCAGAATTATTAGCCCCCCCTGAATTATTAGCCCCCTGTTTATTTTCTCCCAATTTCTGTTTAACGGAGAGAAGATTTTTTCAGCACATTTCTAATCATAATAGTTTTAATAACTCATTTCTAATAACTGATTTATTTTATCTTTGTCATGATGACAGTAAATAATATTTTACTAGATGTTTTTTAAGACACTTCTATACAGCTTAAAGTGACATTTAAAGGCTTAACTAGGTTAATTAGGTTAACTAGGCAGGTTAGGGTAATTAGGCAAGTTATTGTATAATGATGGTTTGTTCTGTAGACGAAAAAAATAGCTTAAAGGGGCTAATATTGACCTTAAAATGGGTTTTAAAAAATTAAGAACTGCTTTTATTCTAGCCGAAATAAAACAAATAAGACTTTCTCCAGAAGAAAAAATATTATCAGATATACTGTGAAAATTTCCTTGCTTTGTTAAACATCATTTTGGAAATATTTAAAAAAGAAGAAAAAATTCAAAAGGGGGCTAATAATTCTGACTTCAACTGTATCTGTATTTTGTGGATATATCTGTGTTTTGTTTCATAGTGGCATTTAACATTTCCACTCTTTCCAAATCCAATTGTCTGATTAAAAATCAAAGCGGAATGGCTTTGTGCTGGCTTGTGGCAAAATAAACGCATACTTATCTGTCCATTCAACTTTGAACTGTCGATTCTCTTCATAAAGTTTTCTTTTCCAATAGATTGACATCTTTATTTATTTAAATGATCGCTTTGCTGTGGTGTGTTAAAGCATTTGTGCATGCGCTCGACCATGCGAATCCTCATATGATCACTGGACGTCATGACAATAAAGTCATGTAGGAAAACTTTGAATATTTGCCTTCCATTTTATTTTAGCTTGTAGTTTTTTTAACAAAAACTACTAAACTGTTGATTTACAAGGTTTTATGCATTTATCAATGAGGGAAAATCCACAATTTGAATGCAATACGAAATAGTCTGTCCGGATTGAATACCCTCACGGTCCGGAATCTGGACCAGAGTCCAGACTTTGAGAGCCCTGCTATAGAGCATTTCAATGTGGTGATGCTATTGGCCCATTAAAAACATTTCCTGCTTGTTGTCAAACTGTTTTTAATAACTGTAACAACAGGCAATGCAATCATATCGTCAAAAAACAGCATAACAATCATATTTTATTTATCAATATGTGGGACTTTTAAGGATTCTTGGAAAGCTATAGAAATTAAAATCTTTAATGACCACAAATCTTACTGTAATGGCCAGGAAAAAATTAAAAATTAAAAAATCCTTAATGACCCACAAATCTTACTGTAATGGCCAGGAAAAAATTAAAAATTAAAAATCCTTAAATGACCCACAAATCTTACTGTAATGGCCAGGAAAAAATTAAAAATTAAAAATCTTTAAATGACCCACAAATCTTACTGTAATGGCCAGGAAACAAAACTGAAATAATACTTGCCCAAAATAGGCTTTTCATTGAACGTTTTCCATTCTCATGTTCATCAGCAAAGACAGCACGTTCAGTTGTCATCAGTGTCAGCTTTAATTGTATTCCGCTGATTAGCTCATTTACATTTGTCCCATTTTCCCTCCTCCAGGTGCGACATCCGCTCCATGTCTGATCTTCATCTTCCCCGCTGTTTTCTACATCCGCATAGTACCCAAGGATAAGGAGCCGATGCGCTCTACTCCCAAAATCTTTGTGAGTTTTGTTTCTATAATTTATTGCTACCCAGAAAGTGCCGTTTGAAAACTGTTTCTTCGGTTTATGCCGCTTTATTCGCTTTATCTGTCTCAATACTTCCCGACTGAGCTGTTTCCTGCTTCTCATTATAATGGATGAGGATTAACATTACGCTTTATTTTACTCCTGAAATGAATGAATAAATGTTTCATTCATAAATGTATTTATTTTAAATTGTTATTTGATATGTTTTTATGTATTTTTCATAATATTTAATTTGTAGGTTTTATTTATTCCTAATTATTTTTATTGTTTAAATTAGCATAAATAAATATTTTTAATTTTTACATTTTATTTTAAATTAATATGTGATATGTTTTTAGATATTTTTTGAATAATATTTAATTTGTAAGTTTATTTATTCCTATTTATTTAGATTTAGTTTATATTAGCATAAATAAATAATTAAATTTTTTCTATTTTAATTTCCTAAGTTTTTATTTTAAATTATGTAATATGTTTTTATATATGTTTTAAGCAATATTTAATTTATACAATTAATTTATTTTTTAATCATTTTTTGATTGTTTAATTTAGCATCAATAAATTAGGGATGTCCAGATTCGATCACGTGATCAGAAATCAGGCCCGATCACGCGGTTTCAGACTCTATCGAAATCGGACGTTACCTCCCAATCAGGACTCGAATATATATTCTCATTATCTTTTAACACATCTATAGTTATGCGTGGCACAGATTTAGACCTCTTTCATGACTTCACACAGAAACAGCAACGCGTGCAGTTAAATGCCGGCAAAGTAGAACACGGAATCAGCTTGAAGCGGAAAGCGCGAGTATGCTTTATAAGACACATAAAAACAAATGTAGAACCTCGATTTGAAATGCCGTCTTGCCACTATTACACAGGGAAAGCTCCGCCAGCCCTTTATAAGATTTCTGACAAACTACTTGTCCTGTTATAAGATGTACACAATGTTTCATTCTTCACAGACATATGGAGTTCGTCCGTAGCTCTTATGTCTCTACTAAGCTTTTATGTATTATAGAAGTATCGGATTGGGTTTCGATATCGGTAGATACTCAAAATCAAATGACTCGGACTCGGACTCAAGGGCAAAAAAACCTGATCGGGACATCCCTAAAATGAATCCTTTTATTTTTTACATTTCTTACATTTTTATTTTAAATTATTATGTAATAATTTTAATCTATTTTTATAATACTTAATTTGTAAATTTTATTTATTCCTAATTATTTTGATTTAGTTTAAATTAGCATGAATAAATCATTAAATTTTTTTTTAAATTTCATTTCTGAAATTTTTATTTTAAATTATTATGTAATATGTTTTAATATATTTTTTTGTAATTCAGTTTTGTAAGTTTTATTTATTCCCAATTTTTTTGATGGTTTAATTTTGCATAAATGATTTTCCCTTTTCATTTCTGAAATAAATTTTTAATATTGTTTGATATGTTTTTATATATTTTGAATGATAATTTGTACGTTTTAATTTAAGTTTATTTAGTATAATTTTGATTCAATTTTATTCAGTGGAATTTTAATATTCGGTTTATTTCAGCTCGTTTCTTTCATTAGATTTTTTTTATTCAATATAAATGAAGTATATTTCTTGTCTTTATTTCCAATGAGTTCCTAATGCAGCATTTAGTCAGTTTTAACATTCATTTATACAATATTTCCTACTTATATATTCATTTAACAAATAATCAAAAAATCTAATATTATTAATAAAATCATTCAATTAATGCAAGGCATTAGATGGGATTAGACGGGATTAGTTTTCACCATGCGAAAAGCCAATAATGTGATACTCCATTTGGTGACTGGAATTGCATGCATGCAAGTTGCTTTGCATAAATACAGAATCAGCCAATGAAAACAGTAGGCTGGAATTATGCAAATGTGTTACAAACCTATGTAAAGTTGCTTCAGATAGAACTGCTTCTTTATTAGGCAACAATAATTTCATTTATCATAGTGTGGAATATCTGACAAACTAAAACATGATGGGACACTTCAGTTTGTGTAGAAAACCAGCAACTGTTTTGGTTACTAACAGTTATGTTTTGTATTTTTAAATATTTCTTCCAGGCTGCCTGTTTCGCTGGATTGGGGGTGTTGTTTATGATAATGAGCTTGAGCTTCATCATCATTGATTGGACAACGGGCAGTGGCAGTGCTCTCGGCGGCCACTAAGGGACAAACTCTAATGAATGAGTGTGTGTTTGTATGCGAGTGTGTGGCGTACGTTTGGTAATGATTTATTTGTATCCGTATTTGTCTGACACAGAGGATGCTCTATCTCGCGGTGGGAAGGGAAAGTTGCGGGGGACCCGAAGCAAAAATCCCAGTTTCCACAGATGACAATAATTCGGAAAGAAGTCCAATATGCTATATTTGTGTCAGTTTGGAATGATTACTTTTTTATTTATTGAAGGGTTAACGCATCCTCACTTATCCTTTATACTTTTATTGCTCAGATTTGCTATACATTTATTTTTTATTTACTTTCTGTTTTATCAATCCAGAGCTTTTACACTTGACACAACCACAAGTACTGTAGAAACACACGACTGTCAAAAGCGATTAGTTGACTTTACTTAAAGTGAGTAAATCTGCCTTAAAATGATTAAGTATGTGACAAATGTGTCTAATTATAGAAATGAATCAAATAAAAGGTTGTCAATTTAACAGTTTCAAATTACAACATGTTTACTTACTTTTTTAAAGGGAAAGTTTGCAAAAAATGTACAAAATTGGTCATTTTTTACCCAAGTTTACTCTATTTATTCGACCTTGTATGGTTTCTTTTTTTCTGGCAAACACTAAAGAAGATACTTGTAACCATTGATGTCCATAGTGGGTAAAACAAATACTATGGAAGTCAATGGTTACAGGTTTATATATATACATTTTTTGTGTTTAACAGAAAAAAGAAAGTTAAAAGTGTTAAAATCTAATTAAAAAACAAATAAAATTATTATTAAAATCATAGCAATTATTAAAATCAGATAAAAAACAAATAAAATGATTAATTATTACTAAAATCATAAAAATGATTAAATTAAAAAACAAATAAAAGTATTAATTTATTATTAAAATCATTACAATTATTAAAATCAAATAAAAAAACTAATAAAATCATAAAATTATTACTAAAATCATTAAAATATTAAATTAAAATAGAAAATAAAAGTATTAAATTAATATTAAAATCATTACAATTATTAAAATCAAATAAAAAAACAAATAAAATTATTAAATTATTATTAAAACCATTACAATTATTAAAATAAAAAACAAATTAAATCATACTGAATAAAATGTTCTAAAAATTATGCTAAATAATTTTTTTTAATTAAAATACGACTTACAAAATAAATTTTTCAAAAACATATTAAATAATCATTTAAAGTTTAAGAAATTAAACAGAAAACAAATAATTTATTCATCTAAATAAAACTTACAAATTTAATATTATTAAAAGAAATATCAAAGATTATAAAATTAATCATTCAAAGGAGAAGAAATGTATTTATGCTAAGTTAAACAATCAAAAACAAAATATTTTGGTAAAAATAAAACCCACAAAATAAATATTAATAAAAACTGTAAAAAGATATTACATTACAATTTTTAAACAAGTGAAGCGTGTGTAAATGATTACAGAAATTCGATTTTTGGGTGAACTGTCCCTTTAAGTAAAGTTACTAATTGTTTTTTACAGTACATAATTATACTCTTAACTCACAAAATGACATTTGCTGTTTTGTACATTAAAATGAGCTGAAACAACACAATTCTTGAGGTTTTTTTGAGACAACTTAATTGTTTTATGTTCAATCCACTTAAATTTATAAAAACTAATCTTCATATCATCCCAATGCAAATCGATTAAGTTAACCTAATGCTTTTTACAATTTTAAGTTAATTGAACATAAAACAGTTAAGCTGTCCCAAAAAAAAAAAAAAAACTCAGGAATGATGTTGTTTCAGCTCATTTTAAACTAGTAGTTTGAACAGGCAGCAAAAATTTGAGTGTAGATTTGTGAAATGACAGCAAACGCATTGTACAGTAATAACCTATATATCAAATTTGTACATCTTTCTAGTAGAATGATGCGAGTTAGTTTACCAAACATGAGTCTGTTGCTCTCCAGTGGGCTTTGGACAATCAACTAGTCACATGTATTCCTATTATTTCAGGATACTACACTGTAAAAAAACTCAACTTAAAAATTTAAGGCAACAAACTTCAGGACATTTTTGAGTTGATTCAACTTTTAACCCAATTACTTCACTTGACTCGATTTGAGTTGCCTTACTTGTTTTACAGTGTAGTTTTCAGGTCAAGTGAGAGTGCATTGTACGATACACTGTAAAAAGCTATTACTTAAAAAGCTGAGTAAATTCATTGCCTTAAAAGTGACAAGTTGATTTTACTTATAAAATGTAATGTATTTCTGTTGCAACTTATAAAAATTAAGTGAACCTAATAGTTCTAAGTATGCATATATTTCATTAACTTAATCATTTTAAGTCAGAGATTACTAAGTCAACTCATCGCTTTTTACAGTGTACTACCCAATTTCCGTGTGCCAAAAGGAACGTTTTCTATAATCAATCATATTTTCTGTTTTCCTTCACAGTATAGCATTCGTGCCTTGATCACAGAGATTTGAAAAACATATTTATTTCTATGTATCGAATATATTTTGCAGTTCACTGGATGAGTATTAGTCTATATTCTAGTGTTAATACAATAAACGTGTCCTTAATCCTTTTTGTTTATACTGAAACAGCCTGCGTATTCATACATTATACATTAAGGACATCGTAAATCTATTTTATCACTTGAAATAAATGTAATCTGCCTTGTATTAGAATCCCAAAGTAGATATTTAGAAAAATGCTGACTTCCATAGTAATTTTTTTTAAGCTACATTCTTCAAAATATCTTCTTTTGCATCATATTAAAGGGATAGATGACCCCAAAATGGTTCCTCATGTGGTCTCTGTCTTCTGTTGAACGCAAAAGAAGATATTGGTATCACTGTATTTTGATGGTCCCTTGTGTAACTTTAATTTAAGGTACATTGCATCTACATGCCTACTAATTCTCATTAGATTGTAAGTACTGTTAGGTTATGGTGAGTGTAAGTTGATGTACTTGCTAAGTTTCTTATAGTCAGTTAAATGTCTATTGAAGGAGCAGTATCAGCAGATGTTAAGCAGACAGTCTACTAATACTCAAATGAGAAGTAATTGGCATTTAGTTGCGTCGCGTCATCCAGGTGGATGCTGCACACTGGTGGTGGATGAGGAGATTCCCCCCAATATGTAAAGCGCTTTGAGTGTCTAGAAAAGCGCTATATAAATGTAAGGAATTAATATTATTATTATTAATGCAACTTTTACTCAACAAATTGTGCAACAGGGACCATCAAAATAAAGTCTTACCAAGATATTTTGAAGAATGCTGCTTGGTCATCTATAGTAAGAAAAAAAATGACTATGGAAGTCAGCATTTTTCTAAATATCTTCTTTTGTGTTCAACAGAAAAAAATACAGGATCAAACAAGTTAATGATGAGCAAAAGATGGCAGAATTGTAATTTTTGGGTGTACTGTCTTTTTAAGCATTTCACCGCAGTAAAGTTGAAGTGATTTAGTTTGGAAGCTGCTCTCGGATGGTATCTCGCATGGTATCTCGGTTGTAAATGTTTTATTTTTTCACTTCTGTGTGTTTGACGTGTCTTTTCTTGTACTTGTGGACTCTGTTTTGTTATTAGCAGTATAGTTTTTATTTTTGGTTTTCAGTATTTGCTCTTGCTCAGTGGTTCTTGTGATGCTTTCAAAAGCGTAATGTGTTCATATTCTGCCAAATGATTATGCTGTGCAATCCTAGTGTACAATAATATCATGTGCCTTAGGTTAGTAGTGGCGGATATCGGTTAACACGTAAGCAAACTGGAGTTTTTTTTTTGCCTCACAGACTAATGACAGATTCATTTGGAGTATATCTAACCTGACCTGACATCGTAGTGTTGTTTGTGCTGTTGACAAAAAACAAACTGAACTTCATGCTGGAGATTAAAGTACAATGTCAGTCGGCAAATGTCACTACACTAAAAATGAGCAGTTTTGTGTATTTTGGGATTCATGTTTTTTAATTTTCTCCCATTTATTTATGCTTTTGAGTTGCATAATGGGAGATGGAGCTTTCTTCTAATGACTTTAAACCTTGAAAAGTTGGAAAAAGTGACTTTTATTAACATTTTTATTAGTTTAAAGTGATATATTGTTTGGGTTGGTGTTGTACACTACCTGACAAAAGTCTTGTCGTCGATCTCAGTTGTAAGAGCAACAAATAATAACTTGACTTCTAGTTGATAATTTGGAAAAGTGTCAGAAGGTCGATTTTTCTGCTGAATGATCTGTTGAACTGCATCCAAATTATCAAAAATACTGCAGAAGACCTACTGGAATTTGCATGGACCCAATATTCTCACAGAAATCAGTCAAGTTTGGTGAAGAAAAATCATGGTTTGGGGTTACATTCATTATTGGGGCGTGCGAGAGATCTGCAGGGTGAATGGCAACATCAACAGCCTGAGGTATCAAGACAGTTGTGCTGCCCATTACATTACAAACCACAGGAGATGGCAAATTCTTCAGCAGGATAGCGCTCCTTCTCATACTTCAGCATCCACATCAAAGTTCCTGAAAGCAAAGAAGGTCAAGGTGCTCCAGGATTGGCCAGCCCAATCACCAGACATGAACATTATTGAGCATGCCTAGGGTAAGATGAAGGAGGAGGCATTGAAGATGAATCCAATGTTGATGAACTCTGGGAGTCCTGCAAGAACACTTTCTTTGCCATTCCAGATGACTTTATTAATAAGTGATTTGAGTCATTGCAGAGATGTATGGATGCAGTCCTCCAAGCTCATGGGAGTCACACAATATTCATTCTGTTCCTACTGCTCCATGACTTTATATTCTATACTGTACATTAGTTCTGTTAAGTGACAAGACTTTTGTCTAAGCAAAGTCAGACCTTACTGTCCTAAAATCAAGGCATGATCATATTTTATTTTGGTAAAATAAGCGTAACCTAAAGGCATTTGTCTTTCATATAAGCCACTTCTGATACCAAATGATCTACTAGAAGTCAAGTTATTATTTCTAAAACTTGCATAGGCGACAAGACTTTTGTCAGGGGTGTATATTACGCTACAAAAACCTTGTAATAAACAGCCAGTACAGTTTCTGTTATTTTACAGACTATTTCTTATACATTATACTACTTCAAACTACTAAAATGTCAATAAAAGTCACTTTGTTAAGCTGTAGAGTTGAATAATCAACATTAAAAGTCGACAGAGCAGAAATCAAGGTCCCATAATGCAATTCACAATCGTAAATAAAACTTGTGAATCACAGAATACAGAAACTGTTAATTAACAGATATTTTTAACAGTGTATTTAACATTTCAGTGATGTGTTACAGTATGCAAATCCTTTATGTTCATGAGACTGATTGTTTGATTCTAATATGTAGTTTGTGAAGTATTATACTGTCGAAATATTCTAAAGAAAAGTGCCTCGTATTGCAACCATCTACCTTAGATGCTCTGTAGATACTACCTATCTTTCTTTTTTGCGTTATAAGTGTTGGGTAAAAAGACCTCAGACTTTATTATTCTATTTTATTTTTTTAATCATTGTTTTTTTAAATCATGGTGACCGTGAATTCTGAATTGTAATTGTATTATTATACTTTATTTTAAAAAGTAGTTTTAGTTATAGCCTTGCTGTCTATATTTGATATTTCCTTCAACCAAAGGTGACTGAGCATAAATTAATCGATAATTAAAATGGATTATTCTGTATTGGAATTCATATGGTGTGTAATGCAAACAATCTGGTACAAATAATCTGGAGTTTTCCCCTTCATAGTTTTATTTTACATTATTCACACCTATTTAATCAATTCAGTCGGGTTCATATGATTGTTTAGTGCTTTCGTATATATTGTATATAAATGTGAACCGCTTTTATTTGTGATGCATATTTAGCTTGTATAGTGTAAATAGCAGAACCACTTTGACAATAAAAAGCTGTTTTTAAACCTGTATGTGATTTTGGTATTTACTATTCCAACATTGATCGTGAATACGCTGGTGAGTTTAAGTTTATTAAGATGTTAAAATATTGTGATTCGTTTTTCTAACCCTTGAGGTCGATACTTGCAGATCAACACAGCAAATGCCAGATATAATTAAATGCAAATGTAGATTTATTATGTACTAATAAAGTTTTTGATCTACAAAAGTTCTTCTTAGCATTTCAAACGTTTTATTTGTTTATTTTAAGCACTAAAGAGGAGTTCAAGAACAAACGCTGTCAAGAGTCGTTCGTTTGAATCGGTTCTTTTTGAGTGATTCTTTTGAACTGATTCGCACAAAGCCTGCTCATCTTCTTCATCAATGTGTGAGGTAAGTGTCACGTTACAAACATGAATGTATTGATTCCAATCCAATGTGTAGATTTAATGATAAGCAATATCTAACTAAAATATATATTTTAAAAACAATAAAACTGAACGAAAACTCACTGACATCTAAACTCTACAAATGCCAGGGACAGAACACCGGTTTATTTCAACCCAATTGTGGGTGCAATTGGACTAACCCAACTGGTGGGTTAATTTTTTAAATTAAATTAATAGGACTAAATTTAACCTGATCTTTGAGTTTGTCCATATTTTACTTAATTTGGGTTTAAATAACCCAGAATTTCTTTGAGTTTGTCCATATTTTACCCAATTTGGCTTTAAATAACCCAGAATTTATTTGGGTTTGTCCATATTTTACCCAATTTAGGTTTAAATAACCCAGCAAATTAAAATAATAGGACCAAATTTAACCTAATTTTTTAGTTTGTTCATATTTTACCCAATTTGGCTTTAAATAAACCAGCAAATTAAAATAATAGGACCAAATGTACCCTAATTTTTGGGTTTGTCCATATTTTACCCAATTTGGCTTTAAATAACCCAGCAAATTAAAATAATAGGGCCAAATTTAGCCTAATTTTTGGGTTTGTACATATTTTACCCAATTTGGCTTGAAATAACCCAGCAAATTAAAATAATAGGACCAAATTTAACCTAATCTTTGGGTTTGTTCATATTTTACCCAATTTGGCTTTAAATAACCCAGCAAATTAAAATAATAGGACCAAATTTAACCTAATCTTTCCATATTTTACCCAATTTGCCCTTAAATGACCCAGAATTTCTTTGGGTTTGTCCATATTTTACCCAGTTTGGGTTTAAACAACCCTGCAAATTAAAATAATAGGACCAAATGTAACCTAATCTTTGGGTTTGTTCATATTTTACCAAATTTGGCTTTAAATAACCCACAATTTCTTTGGGTTTGTCCATATTTTACCCAATTTGGGTTTAAATAACCCAGCAAATTAAAATAATATTTTAATATTATTTTAATATTTTAATTGTTTTAATAATTTTTATTATTTGTTTTTTATTTTCTTATACTTGTCTTTTTTAAATTCTTAATTTTAAATGTAATTTTATGTAAAGCACTTTGAATTGCCACTGTGCATGAAATGTGCAATATAAATAAACTTGCCTTGCCTTAATAGGACCAAATTTAACCTAATATTTGGGTTTGTCCATATTTTACCCAATTTAGGTTAAATAACCCAGCATTTCTTAGAGTGTGGTGTTTTTGCTAACACTGCTAGACCATTACTTTTTTTAAACAAATACAATTAAAATGTAAAGGAATGAATTAAAGCTTATATGTAAATTAATACTATGTTACATGTAAATTTATTTGGAGGCTTTTTTTTTTTTACATTTTAAAGAGTAGCCTATACAATTTATGAAGTTAAATGTCATTATATATGGGGTAACAGAAAAATAGGTCAAATAAGTATGCATATTTCATTCTAATTTAAAAACAAAATAATTAAAAAACAGAATTATTTATAATATATTTATACATATAATTTAAATATAATTATAATTAGTGCTGGGCAAACATTTATCGTGATTATTCGCATCCAAAATAAAAGTTTGTTTTGACAATATATGTGTGTAATACATGTAATGTGTAATACACTGTGTAAATTACGTATATATATTAATACACACCTGCATGCTTGAGAAAATGTGTGTTTATATTTAGATATAAAATATATATGTATATGATACAAATTATATATACATTTAAATATTCATGTGACAAAATTGTTTTGTATAGTTTTGTTTCTATCACATACATAAATATACAGTTGAAACCAGAAGTCTACATGTACTGTATAAAAAGGCACATAACCATTTGAAAAAAGTCAGATGTTAATGTGACTGAACTTTTTCTCTTTTAGCTAAGTTCGGATTATCAAATTTGTTTCTGTTATGCTTAATAGCAGAATAATGAGAGAGATATTTTTGAGAAATTGTTATAACTTTTCTTGAAAGTCAAGTTTACATACAATAAGATTATTATGCCTCTGAAAAAGCTCAGATGATGGTGTCAAGGTTTTGGAAGTTTCTGATTGGCTAATTGACAACATTTGAGTTAATTGAATGCACAACTGTAGAATAGTATTTAAGGAAAACCTCAAACACACTGCTTCCTTGTGTAACAACATGGGAAAATCAACAAGCCAGAATCAACAACAAAGCCAGATTACAATTTGCTAAATTACACTGGGAAAAAGACAAATTTTTGGAGACGTGTCCTGTGCTCTGATGGAACTAAGGGCTTACTCACACTATGCTATCCGAACCGTGCCCAGGCCCGTTTCCCGGATCATTTGAGAAGTATGAGTGCTCTGAATCGGGCTCAGGCACGGTACACTTGGGTGGCCCTGGCCCGGTTGGAAGAGGTGGGCCAGAGCGCGGTTCACTTGGGCTCAGGCGCGGTACGCTTACAGTGTGAGTGCAAGCGTGCCTGAGCCTGAAACTGAAAGCGAGACGTGACTTTTAAGGGACTGTTTGATATGGATTAATTAATCATTCGTACTGTTCAATGAACGCAAACTGTTGTAGTTTATTAAAGAAGCAAACCCCTCACTGCACGACAGCTGCGCCTTCAGCAAACTTCCTAATTCCTGCAGCACGAAGACTTTATGATTGTTTATGAGCGTCAAAAGTGGCTGATCTGTTCGGCGAAATATTAGACTGCGTGTCACCGCATATCAAACGACTTAAACGATATAACTAAAGAAATCTCCACTGTGCTGAGCGAGAGCGCTTACTGAGCAGCGATGACGTAAGCGCGCCCAGGTCTGAATGTAATGTGAGTGCGGGCTGTCGGGGGAGACGGGAGGGGGGACAAGCGTGCTTTGGCCCGGTTCAAGGCAACTGTACATAGTGTGAGTACGACCTAAGATTGAACTGTTTGGCCATAATGACCAGTGTTACATTTGGAGGACAAAGGGGAAAGCTTACAAGCCTAGAAACACCATCCCAACTGTAAAGTATGGGGGCGGCAGCATCATGTTGTTTGTTTTGCTGCAGGAGGGACTGGTCCACTTCACAGCATAGATGACATCATGAAGAAAGAACATTATGTAGAAATACTGAAGCAACATCTCAAGACATCAGCCAGGAAATTAAAACTTGGCCACAAATGGGTCTTCCAAACAGACCATGACCCTAAGCATACTGCCAAATTAGTTAAAATGTGCTTTAAGGACAACAGAGTGAATGTTTTGGAGTGGCCATCACAAAGCCCTGAACTCAATCCTATAGAAAATTTGTGGGCGGAGTTGAAAAAGCTTGTGCGAGCAAGACAGCCTACAAATCTGACTCAGTTACACCAGTTCTGTCAGGAGGAATGGGCCAAAATACCTTCAAACTATAGTGAGAAGCTTGTGGAAGGATACCCAAAACATTTGACCAAAGTTATACAGTTTAAAAGCAAAGCTAAAAAATACCAAGGAAATGTAAGAAAACTTTTGACTGTCTAGAAATTAATAAAAAATTCTCAAAAAACACATTCTCTTATTATTCTGGCATTTAGCAAATGTAAATGATTTAGGTAATCCTAACAGACCTAAAATAGTAAATGTTTAGTATGATTTAACATCAGACATTTTTTTTTAAAAATGGTTATGTTTCTTTTTAGAGTGTATGTAAACTTCTGGTTTCAACTGTATACAGTGCTCAGCATATATAAGTACACCCCATTTTGAAAATTAAAAATGAGTTTTTATCCATTTCTCAGTGAATATGTGTAATATATATTGGTGCATTTGAACAAAACAGGTTTATTAAACAGATATATTTATTAAAATAATATTTTAGTCACAGAACAGCTTTAGAAATGGAAAGATAAGACATTTAAATTCATGGAAAATAATGCAAAAAAAAAAAAAAAACTACAAATTACAACATTTTAACAAAATTTTATATATTTTTTTATATATTATTTTTTACTATTTTTGAACATTTTATTTAATATTTTTTTCCTAACATAAATTTGGTCTAATTGTTGGACCATTATTGTAAGTTATTTTGTTAGATAAGCTCCAGATTTGGCTTCAGTACTGACTAAACTAATGTATATGCACAAATATAATATTGTAAAGCATCCTGTAGAAAATAGTAATTTAAATAAGAGACTTGTGGGGAGTGTACTAATATATGCTGAGCACTGTTCATAATACACACACATATTCTGTCAAAACAAACCTATTATTTTGGATATGATTAATAGTTATTGATTAACTATAGTATATATATGTATGTATATACAGTTGAAGTTAGTCATTGAAGTTAGAATTATTAGTCCCCCTTTGAATTGTTTTTTCTTTTTAAAATATTTCCCAAATTATGTTTAACAGAGCAAATAAATTTTCACCGTATGTCTGATAATATTTTTTCTTCTGGAGAAAGTCTTTTTTTGTTTATTTCAGCTAGAATAAAAGCAGTTTTAAATTTTTAAAAAACCATTTTAGGGACAAATTATTAGCCCCTTTAAGCTATATATTTTTTCAATAGTCTATAGAACAAACCATCGTTATACAATTACTTGCCTAATTACCCTAACCTGCCTAGTTAACCTAATTAACCTAGTTAAACCTTTAAATGTCACTTTAAGCTGTATAGAAGTGTCTTGAAAAATATCTTGTAAAATATTATTTACTGTCATCATGACAAAGATAAAATAAATCAGTGATTAGAAATGAGTTATTAAAACTATTATGATTAGAAATGTGTTGAAAAAAATCTTCTCTGCATTAAACAGAAATTAACAGGGGGGCTAATAATTCTGACTTTAACTATATATATATATATATATATATATATATATATATATATATATATATATATATATATATATATATATATATATAGTTGAAGTCAGAATTATTAGCCCCCCTGTTAATATATATATATATAGTCGTTTAACCAAATAATTCGCTTAAAACGAATCAAACACCCCAGCCATAACTAGTTGGTAGAAAAGAGCCGAAAACTACTGCATTTCCCACAATTCATGCGCAGTTGTCGATCAGTGGGTGGGCGCTGCACGCTTCGGCTTTTTCACATTCTTCTGCTCTGTTTATTCCTCAGAAGAAAGCAGTGCGCGCACAGCAGAGCAGCGCAGAGCAGAACATTCTCATTTACTACATTCACAGTCTCCCTGCAGCAGGAGCAGTGATATGCAGGACGCTTGAAATCAACAGCAAAATCACCGGAGCTCTTTGGCGGCACGATTTGTCACCGCTTGGATACAAATTTGCGTTGTGAAGAAAGATTTAGCGGCAGCAAATGATTTGTATTTCAGGAACTGTGAGCGGCAGATGAAAGCGCCGACGTCGCGGCTGCTCTTTGATCTGAAAGGCGGCGCTAAAGGAAGTGATTGATTGATTGATTGATCTGATGGGAAACTGAACTGCAACTTTTTAATCGCGTCTCTCTAAACAATTTCTGATTAATGGAGAATCACAGGCCGAGGACTGTCGGAATCAAAGCCTTTCAATTGTAACACTTTACAGCTCGTCTGTCGCCTCTTTATAGCTTAGCGTTCTTTGGCGGAACGGACGGTTTCTTTGAAGTTTGACGCGCGCACGCTTCCATCATGGGCTGCACGGTGAGCGCGGAGGACAAGGCGGCCGCAGAGAGATCAAAGATGATCGACAAAAACCTGCGGGAGGATGGAGAGAAGGCGGCGAGGGAGGTGAAGCTGCTCCTGCTCGGTAAGTCACTGCACGTCGTGTGTGTCTGTGTGTGTGTGTGTGTGTGTGTGTGTAGGACTGTGTGTGTTTATTTTCAGCAGCTTTGATATTCGTCACGCTTCCATAAAAACAACATGCCAGTACTTTGCTTCTCGTTCAGACAGAGCTGATGGATCTGTGTGCTCTGGGTGAGCTTATGATGTGTTGCAGATACAGCAGCATCCGGCTGATACATCAGTGCTTGATGTTGTTTACACAGGATATCATGTTGGGAACGTTAAAAACATTATATTTGAAGCATTTAGATACTGTGGTGTTGTTACCCTGTTTACTAGTTCACAGAGAAAGTCAAATTCTGGTTATTGCTTGCAAGTATACCTTACAAACGCTATTTGACTTTGCTTTACATGATGGAGTGTCATACATATGACAAGCTGTATTAAAACAACAATCAAAATGCAGCTAAATGTATGGTTTATTGGGCTAAAATTGGGTTACACATAGCTGGATAGAGTCTATACTTCACACAGACGGTGAAATAATGCCTCAAGAACATGTGTTTTTTGACATGTAATCATCGAAGCACATTGAAGTACCATGGTAGTATAATATTTCTATCATGCTAGTACTATGGTTAAAAAAATACCTTGGTGTGTTGATGATAACATTGAGATTGTGGTGTAGTTGCGTGATACTCAAAGCAGGGTACTTCCTATATGAAAGTACTGTGTGGGACTCCATGAAGTCCATTTTATTTTTTCACAGTGTATTTTATTGTTTTAATTTGATTATTTTGTGCTGTTTTTATTTTTTGTGGAAGCCTTTTTAACCCTTTGTTGGGCACTCTTTGAAATACTGTACAAAATGTGGAGTGTTTCTGGGGCTTTTATGTAAATGTTATTTTAAAAATTGTATTGTGATCAGTGTCAATTTGCTCGTGATAAAAGGTTAATGGTTAAAATTCTTATAATTTAAAAAATCCAAACTTGTGTCTAATTAATCAACCTTTAAAAAAAAACTCTAAATAAATTGTTAAGATTAGAGTTCTCTACTTTTGTCAATTTCCTTTTCGTCCATCCATCCATCTATCCATCCGTCCATTCGTCAATCCAATATTTCTTCCATCCATTTGTCCAATATTTCCTTCATCCATCTGTCCATCCATCCAATATTTCCTTCATCCATCCATCCATCCATCCAATATTTCCTTCATCCATTTGTCCAATATTTCCTTCATCCATCTGTCCATCCATCCAATATTTCCTTCATCCATCCATCCATCCAATATTTCCTTCATCAATCCATCCAATATTTCCTTCATCCATCTGTCCAATATTTCATCCATCCATCCGTCCAATATTTCCTTCATCCATCTGTCCATCCATCCAATATTTCCTTCATCCATCCGTCCAATATTTCCTTCATCCATCTGTCCATCCATCCAATATTTCCTTCATCCATCCGTCCAATATTTCCTTCATCCATCCGTCCAATATTTCCTCCATCCATCCGTCCGTCCAATATTTCCTTCATCCATCTGTTCATCCGTCCAATATTTCCTTCATCCATCCATCTGTTCAATATTTCCTTCATCCATCTGTCCATCTGTCCAATATTTCTTTCATCCATCCGTCCAATATTTTCTTCATCCATCCATCTGTCCAATATTTCCTTCATCCATCCGTCCAATATTTCTTTCATCCATCCGTCCAATATTTCCTTCATCCATCTGTCCAATATTTCTTTACATCTGTCCAATACTTTCTTCATCCATCAGGCCAAGATTTCCTTCATCCGTCCAATATTTCTTTCATCCATCTGTCCATTCGTCCAATATTTCCTTCCATCCGTTCAATATTTCCTTCATCCATCTGTCCATCTGTCCAATATTTCCTTACATCTGTCCAATACTTTCTTCATCCATCAGTCCAATATTTCCTTCATTCATCCATCCATCCATCCCTCCAATATTTCCATCCAATATTTCCTTTGTTCGTCCAATATTTCCTTCATCCATTCCTCCAATATTTCCTTCATCTATCCCTCCAATATTTCCATCCAATATTTCCTCCATCCATTTGTCTGTTCGTCCGTACAATATTTCCTTCCTTCATCCATCCATCCATCCAGCCATCCATCTGTCCAAAATTTCTGTCCAATTTCCTTTATCCATCCAATATTTCCTTCCATTCATCCATCCATCCAAAATTTCTCGCCTATATTTCCTTCATCAATCCGTCCAATATTTCCTTCATCCGTCCAATGTTTACTTTATCTATCCATCCATCCGTCTGTCCAATATTTCCGTCTTTCATCCATCCATCCATCCATCCATCCAGAGATCATGCAGACTTCATATTGACTTTTTTTGTGGCTAACTATTGAATGACACAATTCCTCTATTTAATTCACCCAAAATGTTCATTTCATTTCTGATACTGGAATTATGCCTTGCTCATGACTTGCATATATGAAAAAACACAATACTGATACCTCAGTGCTCCATCTACTCTATTATACTTTATAATAAATATAAATAAGAGTTTTTAGATTTGCAAAGAGATCTTACATACAGTCTGCCATCTATTCATGAATGATGTTTTCATGCCATTGTTTTATTCAGGTCAGTTGCAGATGTTCTCAAATGTTCTCGAATGCATTATGTAACGCTTCCACTAGCTATACTTACATTAGCTTTACTCCCCGCTGTGTTGGAAAAAAGCAGAGTTATCAATGTTTAATTATGGAGTCTGCATTGTCTGTTATGCGGCCGGTGTCATAAATAATCTCGGTTATCGTGTTTTATGGCTGTTTCGCATCAGTAATACTTTGACATGGTAATGAGGCAAGGTTTGCGCATGCTGTTTGCTTTTTAGCAAGACATCCAGGATTGAAATAAACAAGAGTCTGCAGGTAGTGCGGGTTCTCCAGTAACCCTGCTGTGAGAATCAGATAAGTACAGCTCCAAACAAAAGACTTCACCATTCAATTATGCTTCATTAAAGCTGAGTGCTCCAGCTGTAACCAATCCATTTTTATTTTGTCAGGTCCACTGGTGGTAAATGAAAGTGTGCTTGATTTGGAAAGTGCATGGGGGTGCTTTACTGAATGTATGTTGCGTAGATGTGTAATTATTAGGGATTTATTTAATGTCATTTATTGTATTTGGACTTTTTGGTAGTGATGTAGATTAGTGTACACGCACTGTAAAAACAATTTTGATTTTTGTGTTGGGACAACATGAAGGAATTGAGTTAACTTATTAGTTTTTGCAAATTTAAGTGAATTGTACATAAAACAATTAAGTTGTAACAAAAAACACTCAATAATTGTCTTGTTTCAGCTTTTTTTATTGAAGTAGTTTGAACAATATGAACAAACCACAATATTTAGTCCAAAATGGTATACGTTATGCAGTAAATCAATGGTCTCAAACTCAATTCCTGGAGGACCGCAGCTCTGCATTGTATAGCTCCAACCACCTCCAACTCACACCTGCTTAATAGTCTCTAGTAATCTTGAATACCTTGATTAGTTGGCTTAGCTGTGTTTGATTTAGGTTGAAGCAAAACTGTGCAGAGCTGCGGCCCTCCAGGAATCCAGTTTGAGACCTATGCAGTAGATTGTAAAAAAACAGTACATATAGGTCAAATTTAATAGTTTCAAAGCAAAAAGCCAAGACTTAAAATGAGACTTAATAATTTGACTATACTACACAACATTTAAAGAAATTAATTCATTTAAAATTTTGTTGGTATATAAACTGTCAGTGATTTGTCATTTTAGTTTCATCCTCTGTAAATCATTGCAAAAACGTATAATAATAATATTTTTGGGTTTAAATGCAAAACTCAACTAATTTTAATGTTGAAAAAAAAATTAAATTGTAGATTTTTTTTTGGCTGAAATTAGTGCTACTTATTCGTCTGTCTGTCTGTCTGTCCGTCCATCTCTTTCTTTATCTGTCTGTCTGTCTGTCCATCTCTTTCTTTATCTATCTGTCTGTCTTTCTTTATCTGTCTGTCTATCTGTCCATCTCTTTCTTTATCGGTCTGTCTGTCCATCTCTTTCTTTATGTCTGTCTGTCCGTCTGTCCATTTCTTTATCTATCTATCTATCTATCTATCTATCTATCTATCTATCTATCTATCTATCTATCTATCTATCTATCTATCTATCTATCTATCTGTCTGTCTGTCTGTCTGTCTGTCTGTCTGTCTGTCTGTCTGTCTGTCTGTCTGTCTGTCTGTCTGTCTGTCTGTCCATCTCTTTCTTTATCTGTCTGTCCGTCCGTCCGTTTCTTTATCTGTCTGTCTGTCTCTTTCTTTGTCTGTCTGTCCATCTCTTTCTTTATCTGTCTGTCTGTCTGTCTCTTTCTTTGTCTGTCTGTCCATTTCTTTATCTGTCTGTCTGTCTGTCTGTCTCTTTCTTTGTCTGTCTGTCCATCTCTTTCTTTATCTGTCTATCTATCTGTCTGTCTGTCTGTCTCTCTATCATTTTAAATTTTTTTTGGGATGATGCAAGCAGACGCCAAGCTATGTATTAAATTTGACAAATATTATCAAATATTAATATTATTAATATTATAATTATATTAATTGCCCTTTAAAATGCTGGGTTGTTTCAACTCAAATTCTTTTTTGTTATGTAAAAAAGTCATTTAAAATGTAACCCAGTGAGTGGGTGAGATCATATTTGGATTGAAACTATTCACATTTAGCATAGCCTTGCACTGTATTTTTTTTTAAATGTGTCAAAATCAAAGTACAGAACTTTGTGCCATCTTTTTAATGCGATCTGGTTAACACCATGCAAAGCAGGCCTGCTTGCTGCAGTATTATATCAAATATATTACCTTTCTAAAACCTTGAGCATGCTTTTAAATGATAATGATAATTTAAGTGTTTTTTTTACTTGGTGCATGTAAACAAGCTTGAGCTTTTCAACCATCATAGACAAATTATGAGACCCATAGGTCGTGTATATGGTAATATTTTCAGCCAAAAATTGGAAACTTTTAATGCTTTGTTTGCATGACAACCAGGGTGCAAATTACAGGGGGTTTAAGGGGGATTGACCCTCCTAATTAGGTGGTGCAGTGGGTAGCGATGTCGCCTCACAGCAAGAAGGTTGCTGGTTCGAGCCTCGGCTGGGTCAGTTGGCATTTCTGTGTGGAGTTTGCAAGTTTTCCTTGTGTTGGTGTGGGTTTCCCATGCGCTTTAGGTGAATTAGGTAAGCTAAATTGTCTGTAGTGTATGATTGTGAATGAGTGTATGGGTGTTTCCCAGTGATAGGTTGCAGCAGGAAGGGCATCCGCTGTGTAAAACATATGCTGGATAAGTTGGCAGTTCATTCCGTTGTGACGACCCCAGATTAATAAAAGGACTAAGGCGAAAAGAAAATGAATGAATGACCCTCCTAATTAAGGCTTGATCCTCCCTGTAGGACACCAAAACAAGATGTATGGGGGGGTCAGCCCTTTGAAACTGAGAAAAACGTTCACTCTGATCTGTATTTTAAATAATAATGTTAATAATTAAAATAATAGACATTCATTTGACCTTAGCACTGTATCTTTTTTTTAAATGTGTCAAAATCAAGGTACAGAACTTTGTGTTATCTTTTTAATTTGATCTGGTTAACATCATCGTGCAAAGCAGGCTTGTTTAATATAAATATATTACTTTTCTAAACCTTGAGCAAATTTTTGAAAAAGTGTGTGAGAGATGATAATTTGAGTGATTGTTTTTAACTTGGTGCATGTAAATAAGCTTGAGTTTTAAAGCATCATATACAAGTTATTGGATCCCCAGGTCGTTTACATGGCAATGTTTTCAGTCAAAAATGGGAAAATTTTAATGCTTTTGTTTTCATGACAACACATTTTTTGTGACTGAAAACACATTTATCTAAAAAAAAAAAAAAACAAATAAAAAAAAAATATATATATATATTCATTCATTCATTTTCTTTTCGGCTTAGTCCCTTTATTAATCTGGGGTCGCCAAAGTGGAATGAACCACCAACTTATCCAGCACGTTTTACGCAGCGGTTGCCCTTCCAGCTGCAACCCATCACTGGGAAACACCCATAGTCTCTCATTCATTCACACGCATACACTATGGCCAGTTTAGTTTATTCAATTTACCTATAGTGCATATCTTTGGACTTGTGGGGGGAAACCAGAGCAGCCGGAGGAAACTCACACGAACACGGGGAGAACATGCAAACTCCACACAGAAATGCCAACTGACCCAGCTGGGACTCGAACCAGTGACCTGCTTGCTGTGAGGTGATCGTGCTAGCTACTACGCTACCGTGATGCCATATCTGTCTATCTGTCTATCTGTCTATCTGTCTATCTATCTATCTATCTATCTATCTATCTATCTATCTATCTATCTACCTACCTACCTACCTACCTACCTACCTACCTACCTACCTACCTACCTACCTACCTACCTACCTACCTACCTACAATTGAAGTCAGAATTATTAGCCCCCCTTTGAATTATTTTTTCTTTTTTAAATGTTTCTCAAATGATGTTTAACAGAGCAAGGAAATTTTCACAGCATGTCTGATAATATTTTTTCTTCTGGAGAAAGTCTTATTTGTTATATTTTGGCTAGAATAAAAGCAGTTATTTTTTTTTATTTTTTATAATTTTAAAGACAATATTATTAGCCCCTTTAATCTATTTTTTTTTCGATAGTCTACAGAACAAACCATCATTATACAATAACTTGCCTAATTACCCTAACCTGCCTAGTTAACCTAGTTAAGCCTTTAAATGTCACTTTAAGCTGTATAGAAGTGTCTTGAGAAATATCTACTAAAATATTATTTACTGTCATCATGGCAAAGATAAAATAAATCAGTTATTAGAGATGAGTTATTAAAACTATTATGTTTAGAAATGTGTTGAAGAAAATCTTCTTCGTTAAACAGAAATTGGGGAAAAAAATAAACAGGGGGGCTAATAATTCAGAGGGGCTAAAAAATTCTGACTGTTTACTGTAGATACATTGAAATCACAGCTATTTTTATAGTGTAATGCTTTATCTGTAACGAGTTGATTTACTTTATATTACATCCAACAGCGGAGACGCATCTTACACATGGCAAATTCTACACACACAACAGTGCTAAGCCGCAGACAGCACGTCATCTCCTCCCTAGGATACTGTTTTGTGCCAAATACTGGCCTAGAATATGTAATGCAGCTTTTCTGGTCGTTTTCGCAGATATGTAAAGGAGAATCATTTTGAAAACATTGTCTTGTATATGTGAAACTTTTAAAAGGCGCATTAGAAAAACAAATTCATTCTTGGCTACATGGCTATTGTGTAAACGGCTTTAATCTCTGAAAGTTAGTGTCTTCGTCTGTGGCCTGATTCTGCATGCATGGGCCTTAGAGCTCAGCGGCGCGTCTGGAGCGTCTGTGTCCTCTCTGTCATGTCCTGTTAGTGGCTCAGCATGTGCTGTGATTCTGACAGCATGGGGACAGGTGGGACGGCAGCCTCTCCACAATACACTTTACCCTGCGGAGAGGAATCCAGCGCTGGGAGAAGAAGCTGCCCGGGGAATACACAAGAGCTAATCAAAGTACTGGATGAACTTAGCCTGACACAGATTCTCCCTCAGCGACTTAGGCTGTGTTCGGCTTTTAAAAATATCTCCCTGTAAATAAATAACAACAATCTAGAAAGAGCGCATACTGCATTATTCAACATTGCGCGCTGAATAAATATCTGCAAAATTGACAGTTTTCTCTATTTTGTGATTATTTTTTCACTTTTATATGGTTGTGAATTGCATTATGGGAGCTTGATCTTTCCTCCAAAAACTTTTTGATGTTAAAAAATTGACTTTTATTGACTTTTTTAATCGTTTAAAGTGATATATTGTCTGGATTGGTGTTGTATATTACGCTACAATCCTCTTGTAATAAACTGCAAGTACATTTTCTGCTTTTCTACAGAATTATTTCTCCCTATATATTCTTTCTTATATATTATATTATTTAAAACGACTAAAATGTCCTTAAAAGTCACTTTGTTAAACTGTAGAGTTGAATCTTCAACATCAAAGTCGACAGATCTGAGATCAACATCCCGTAATGCAATTCACAACCATAAATAAACAGAAAACACTTGTGAATGATGAAGTAAAAAAAGTCATAATTAAGATATGTTTTACAGTGCAGGGGTAGTTTAAGGGGTAGTTCAGTCAAGAATGAATATTAACTTTCAATTTACTCAGCCTCAAGTGATTTCTTTAAGTTTAAGGAAATGTTTTGAAGAATGTTGAAAAACGGCAGCAATTGACAGTCATGGTAGGAAAGTAATACTATTGAAGCTGCATTTCCATCCACACTTTTTATACGCGTTTTGTATTATCGCATAAATACCACATACATTTAGAAAATTTGAGTAGGATAAACTACTTTCTCTCTCAGCGACTTAAACTGTTCAGCTTTTATCTCCCTGAAAATAAATAACAACAATCTAGAAAAATGTAAAAAAAAAAAAAAAATAGATAGATAGAGATAAAACCACTGATGTTTATGGTAAAGATTAAAATCACCATCATGTGCATTTAATAACGGTCATGAAAGTTGTACGCAACTAACAGCCATTAAAAATATGCCACTGAATAATTCTTCAAAAATGACACATCTAGCAATGAAACATGAAGTTTTATAAGTGAATAACTGAATAATTTATTGAAAATTAGACTAAATATACATTTAAATATACATTTTATACTAAATATACACTTTCTACATTTAGCGTTATCAGCAACAGTAGTAACAGTGAATTTTTCACAGTACTGAATATTTTACAATTAATTTTTATTCAGTTGATTATTTCTTCATTTTATTTGTAATAAAATGACAGCTTCTGAGTTCTGTTTGTTAACACAAAGTTTCTTGCAGTGCTGTTTTTGTAATAAATGGAAAGCAAATTACATTTGTCTCCTCCTCTTTTTGGCTGATCAGAAAAATGGTTCAATCCGTGACTCAAAAACCATAATGTGATCCAAACCGTGATTTGTGATCCGTTACACCACTAATATATTGTCTGGGTTGGTGTTGTATATTACACTACAAATCCCTTGTAATAAACTACAAGTACATTTTCGGCTTTTCTACAGAATTATTTCTCCCTAAATATTATTTCTTATATATTATATTATCTTAAACTACTAAAATGTCAATAAAAGTCACTTTGTTAAACTGTAGAGTTGAATCTTCAACATCAAAAGTCGACAGAGCAGAGATAAATCTCCCCTAATGCAATTCACAACCATAAATAAACAGAAAACACTTGTGAATAATAAAATGCAGAACTTGTTAATTAACAGATATGCTTTACAGTGCAGGGGTAGTTTAAGGGATAGTTCAGTTAAGAATGAATATTAACTCTCTATTTACTCAGCCTCAAGTGATTTCTTTGAGTATCTTTTATTTTGAACGCTAAAGGAAATGTTTTGAAGCATGTTGAAATTTAGTAGCAATTGACAGTCAGTAGGAAAATAATACTATTAAAGCTGTTACGTGTGGTTCCATCTACATATTTTTATACGTATTTTGGAATATTGCTTGCACTGTAAAAAATGCTGGGATACCTTCATGTTGTCCCGTCACAAATTAAGTTTAATTGGTGTAAAATCCCACTTTCAGATTTAAAGCCACTAATAAAAGGCTATATTTTTAGCAAATGGCAAGCAGAATGGGATCAGTGCTCAGAAAAGAAACTTTTTAAAATCCAGTCAGAAAATCAAACTTTTTTTTAATTTTTTTTTAACTCAAGACATGATGAGATTTTTACAGAAGACGTCATGTCAGACACACAAGACTCCCACATGAACATTTACTCAAAGGAGAAGAACCCCCAAATTATCAATATTGCAACAAAACCAAACTGTTAAACATATACTTGTGGTATGCTCTATTTGTAATGTTATCATTTATCTGAAGAGACTTTAAATGAAATATTTTTAAATGTGAATCCTTCCAGAATTGTGTAATTTGAATTAAAAGTAGACATTAGAAAACTGTTTTGGTTTTTCATCTTATTATTATTTATGCATTTAATCTTATGTATTTTTTTATGGATGTTGATGACTTTTATTGTTAAAAATAGAGTTGCACGATATTGGAAAACATGCATTGCGATATTTACATTTTCTGTGATTTTATATTGTGTTTTTTTTAGGATAACTTTCGTTTAAACAATTCGTTTTAGATTAATTGGGATGATTTTGTAAGGGAGTGCATAAAATATATATATAATAAACAAATTACAAGCAGATATATATAGAAATGGAGTCTAACAGTATATAGTTACAGAAATAAAATAATCAAAATGTACAATAACGCTCTACAGTATATTCTTCATCATGCAAATAATTAAATACAATTAATCTTTGTTAAAGCTACAAATGTAAAGATTTCTTGTGTCCAAATGCTTTAAACTCATTTAAAATGTTTACACAGGCCTTAAAACACAAGCAACTGATAAAATTTCCCTTTATTATGCTTAAATTGAAATGACTCCAAAATCTTCATGTGTTCTGAAATGTTATACTTGGTCAACTATAATCTTGACTCCACGTTGCACGTATTGCCATGCGACTAGTCAAACATTGCAGTATCGATGCTAAATCCATATATTGTGCAGCCCTATAATTATATAAAATAATTTCCATATATAGTTATAGAAAAGTGATATTTATAAAATGTTTATATTTATAAATCTTGATCAGTTTTTTTGCCATGACATAGCCAGAAAAGCTGATATGGCAATAATCTCAAAAATCAATCAATCAGCTTAATTGTTTTTGCAAACTTAAGTGGATTAGACATTAAACAATTAAGTTTTCCCCGCAAAAAAATTTAATTGTGTTGACTCAAAACAAGCAACAAAAATCATTTTAGAAGTAAATACATTTTGAATATGCGCATAAACTTAAGTAGGATAATCTTTTTTCAATTTACAAAAAAATGTACATAAACTACAATGGAAATACATTTATCGAATAAATTCCAACATGCACATCAAAATGTCATGTGATTTTATTCTCACAGACCATATGAAAGCAAAAATGGGACGGCATTAATGGACGAACCACCACATTTGTAAAACATCTGAAATGTTATTTTGGTCATCCCAAAATACCTCAGCCAAAGTCTGTCATCACAATGGTGCAGAATTCAGTACAAAAAAATCTTTATGCAGTGCATTTTGGGATTGCTATACACTCACCAGCCGCTTTATTAGGTACACCTTACTAGTTCTGGGCTGGAACCCCTTTTGCCTTTAGAAGTGCCTTAATCCTTCTTGGCATAGATTCAACAAGGTACTGCAAATATTCGTCAGAGATTTTGCTCCATATTGACATGATAGCATCACGCAGTTGCTGCAGATTTGTCGGCTGCACATCCATGATGCAAATCTCCCGTTCCACCACATCCCAAAGGTGCTCTATTGGATTGAGAACTGGTGACTGTGGAGGCCATTTGAGTACAGTGAACTCATTGTCATGTTTAAGAAACCAGTCGGAGACGATTCACGCTTTATGACATGGTGCGTTATCCTGCTGGAAGTAGCCATCAGAAGATGGGTACACTGTGGTCATAAAGTGATGGACATGGTCAGCAACAATACTCAGGTAGGCTGTGATGTTGACACGATGCTCTATTGGTACTAATGGGCCCAAAGTGTGCCAAGAAAATATCCCCCACACCATTACACCACCACCACCAGCAGCCTGAACCATTGATACAAGGCAGGAGGGATCCATGATTTCATGTTGTTGATACCAAATTCTGACCCTACCATCTGAATGTTGCAGCAGAAATTAAGACTTATAAGACCAGGCAACGTTTTTCCAATCTTTTGTTGTCTAATTTTGGAGAGCCTGTGCCAATTGTAGCCTCAGTTTCCTGTTCTTAGCTGACAGGAGTGGCACCCGGTGTGGTCTTCTGCTGCTGTAGCCCATCCGCCTCAAGGTTGGATGTGTTGTGTGTTCAGAGATGCTCTTCTGCAGACCTCAGTTGTAATGAGTGGTTATTTGAGTTGCTGTTGCCTTTCTATCCACGGGAAGGGAACCATGATGATGATGACCTCTGGCATCAACAAGGCATTTGCACCCACAGAACTGCCGCTCACTGGATATTTTCTCTTTTTCAGATCATTCTCTGTAAACCCTAGAGATGGTTGTGCGTAAAATTCCAAGTGGATCAGCAGTTTCTGAATTACTCAGACCAGCCCGTCTGGCAACAACAACCATGCCACGTTCAAAGTCACTTAAATCACCTTTCATTCCCCATTCTGATGCTCGGTTTGAACTGCAGCAGATTGTCTTGACAATGTCTAAATGCCTAAATGCATTGAGTTGCTGCCATGTGTGAGTGGCTGATTAGAAATTTGCATTAACGAGCAGTTGTACAGGTGTACCTAATAAAGTGGCCGGTGAGTGTATATTGAATATTTTCTTAGTTTATTAAAAAAAAAAACATTCTACAGGCCGTGTAATTTGCTGTCTACAAACGAACACCTCAAATTAACCACATCTACTTGGGAATCTTCATCTCAGACAGACTTTTAATGATCATTTTGGACCTTGCCATCACCTCATATCTCTGCTCTTTATGACACGCATCTGCTGAATACGCCAGACTCATATCAGTCGGGTTTAATTTAAGAAGTTGGCGGGACGTTTCGATGCCAGGAATATCCTTGAGTCAAACTCTTTTAGCTTTATTTTTACCCTCCAGAAACATGGACGCCTAGTGTTGAATCCCCAAACACTGAAGAGTCAAGGTCACGTCAGAGAGCAGGAGAAGCTGTTTATGCAAAACTTTTCAACTCCTTCCTCCTGAACAGCACGTCTCAGGTGTGCTCGCTCGCTGAAAACCTCAAGGAAACACTTAAAGACACAAAGCTTTGGAGACGAGAGTGACGAGTTTAGTTTTTTTGAGATGAGAAATGCTAGCGGCGACGCTCGCATCATAACTAATGGAAGTGTGCCACAGAATGAGGGCGAGTGAATGTCAGGAGGGTTCATGTGCTCAAGATACCGTCATAGACACACACATTTTAAGAGGTTATTCTGGACTCTTTTATGCTAGACCTTTTTACACGTCTCTGAGTGTGTAAATCCCCAGAGGAAGAGCAATTTGCAAGGGTACATGTTGTAAATGGAGACTAAGGCTGAGTGACCTACTCTGAAAAAAAATGCTTCATTGTATTTACAAAATGTTTTAAGGTAAGCGCTTGCAAACTATTAATATGGGCTGAATTTAAACAAACAAATTGAGGTTAACATTACTACATTTAATTTGATTGTTTAAATTTAGCCTATATAAATTGTTTGCAAGCACTTACCTTAAAAATGTAGTAAATCAATTGAATCATTTTTTTCAGTGTAGCTACAGTTATAAACTGGAGTATTGAGGATTGTCAGGATAAACGTATATAGTCACACACATACAGAAACATACACGAGCACATGTACATGTACACACAAACACACACATTATATATTATACACACACACATGCATATATAGTCTCACGCACATCACACACAATATTTTTGGAAGTAGTTTTTAGTTTGTTTTTAGTTTGAGCTATTTTAGGAGGATATCTGTGTGTGCAGGTGACTATTACTGTGCAGAATTATTAGGCAACTTAACAAAAAACAAACATATACCCATTTCAATGATTTATTTTCACCAGTGAAACCAATATAACATCTCAACATTCACAAATATACATTTCTGACATTCAAAAACAAAACAAAAACAAATCAGTGACCAATATAGCCACCTTTCTTTGCAAGGACACTCAAAAGCCTGCCATCCATGGTGAACGGATCAAAACGCTGACAGAATCCATCAACATTGCGTGCAGCAGCAACCACAGCCTCCCAGACACTGTTCAGAGAGGTGTACTGTTTTCCCTCCTTGTAAATCTCACATTTGATGATGGACCACAGGTTCTCTATGGGGTTTAGAACAGGTGAACAAGGAGGCCATGTCAATTGTTTTTCTTCTTTTAGACCCTTTCTTGCCAGCCACGCTGTGGAGTACTTGGACACGTGTGTTGGAGCATTGTCCTGCATAAAATCATGTTTTTCTTGAAGGATGCAGACTTCTTCCTGTACCACTGCTTGAAGAAGGTGTCTTCCAGAAACTGGCAGTAGGACTGGGAGTTGAGCTTGACTCCATCCTCAACCCGAAAAGGCCCCACAAGCTCATCTTTGATGATACCAGCCCAAACCAGTACTCCACCTCCACCTTGCTGGCGTCTGAGTCGGACTGGAGCTCTCTGCCCTTTACCGATCCAGCCACGGGCCCATCCAGACTCACTCTCATTTCATCAGTCCATAAAACCTTAGAAAAATCAGTCTTGAGATATTTCTTGGCCCAGTCTTGACGTTTCAGCTTGTGTGTCTTGTTCAGTGGTGGTCGTTTTTCAGCCTTTCTTCCCTTGGCCATGTCTCTGAGTATTGCACACCTTGTGCTTTTGGGCACTCCAGTGATGTTGCAGCTCTGAAATATGGCAAAACTGGTGGCAAGTGGCATCTTGGCAGCTGCACGCTTGACTTTTCTCAGTTCATGGGCAGTTATTTTGCGCCTTGGTTTTTCCACACGCTTCTTGCGACCCTGTTGACTATTTTGAATGAAACGCTTGATTGTTGGATGATCACGCTTCAGAAGCTTGGCAATTTTAAGAGTGCTGCATCCCTCTGCAAGATATCTCACTATTTTTGACTTTTCGGAGCCTGTCAAGTCCTTCTTTTGACTCATTTTGCCAAAGGAAAGGAAGTTGCCTAATAATTATGCACACCTGATATAGGGTGTTGATGTCATTAGACCACACCCCTTCTCATTACAGAGATGCACATCACCTAATATGCTTAATTGGTAGTAGGCTTTCGAGCCTATACAGCTTGGAGTAAGACAACATGCATAAAGAGGATGATGTGGTCAAAATACTAATTTGCCTAATAATTCTGCACTCCCTGTGTATATATATATGTAATGAACAGTTAATATCTTAAAAATAAGTAGGTAATAAGCCAGTAGTTAATAGCATGATTTGTGACCTAAACTAAAGTGTTGCCAAGGCATCTGTTAAATAAAAATAATTGATCATCATTATGTCATCAAATCCCACATATTCTAAACGCAGGACTCTGAGAGTTGAGGATTGTACACTGGCATATCAGTTATTCCAAAGCTAGAAGGCGAGTGGTTTCAGTGATGCATCATCTGCTCTGTTTACATGTGGAGTGTTGAGTCATTGTTTTCTGTCTGTGTAACTTTGGCTCATGGCGTTCAGAAAGCAGAGGTCAGAGCAGGAGCCGTCCAGCACCACAGAGGCAGACAGTGATAAAACACAGAACCTTATCCTTTTACCTTCACACACACAGACAGACAGCGAGAGAGAGAGAGAGAGAGAGAGAGAGAGAGAGAGAGAGAGAGAGAGAGATAGAGACCGCAAAAACAACTCACCAAGGTGACACCTCACAGAAACAGGTGACAGCACCCGCACAACCACTGTCACACACTTACAGTTTCAAAATTTACCCACACACCCATACACACATACACATACATTCACACACTCATACATACACATATACACATACATATGTGTATATGTCATGAATGTCTTCCCAATTGTAAGTTGCTTTGGACAAAAGCTATACACATACATGTACACGTACACACACAAACACATATATACTCATACTGTACGCATACAAATATACACACATACATATATACTCACACATACAACCATACACACACACACACACACACACACACACACACACACACACACACACACACACACACACACACACACACACACACATGTTTGTTTTTGTGAAAAGTGGGTACATTACATAGGTTTCCATTCATTTTATACAGATCAAACCGTATATTATATTGCCCTCACCCCACCCTACCCCTAAACCCAACCATCACAGGAGACAGTGTACAGCTTTACTCTCTGAAAAACTCATCCTGTGGGATTTATAAGCTTTTTGAGAAGTGAGGACGTCACCAATGTCCTCATATTTCACCTGCTTTTTTGTAATACCTGTGTCATACCCATGTCATTATACAGATTTGTGTCCTGATTAGTGCTGGGCCGTTAACGGCGTTAACGTGCTGCGTTAACGCGAGACACTTATCGTGCGATAAAAAAAAAATATCGCCGTTAATCTATTCTCAAAGTTGGGTTGGGAGCTGGGTCTATTTTACGCAAGCCATGATGGCTTTCACCTTGATATATTACCGCGGATGTATACCTGACTGGTGAGCCGTCTGCTCTTTTGAATCAAATCAGCAGAGACTCTAACTGCAGTTTAACTTTTCATTTATTCCTTCGTGACAAACTGAGGTATTAGACGCAAATACGGAGTGAGGACAGGTGAGAGAGTTATGGAATTTAATGACGCATGCCAAATGGTAAAAAAAAAAACTTCCGCATTTCACAATGTGTTTGTGTATGTGTGTGTGCAGATGGTGTGCAGTCCTTTCTGACAGCCGCGTGTGGACCTTGTCGGAAAATGTGGCGAAAGGTCCTAAAGACCGCTGGGTTTACTTCAATAATGTCACTAATATCTGCACACTCCACGTCTTAATTCCATTTCTGTTTAGTTCAGTGATGACTTTAGTCAGATTAAGCTCATCAGAATTCACTGTTTGGAGCTTATGTAGGCCTACAGTTCAACATTCATGTTTAACTGAATAAATAGTTAGTAAACACAAGTACATCTTATTGAACATCATCTATTTACATCACCAATTTTCATAGTAGAACAGTTTCTCAAGCAGTTTGTGATGCATTTTGGAAACATTTTGGAGATGAGACCCTGGTCTAATGCGACACCCGGCTAGAGAAACCTGTTCTCAAAGACTTATTTGGGTAACACACATATTCTGAATACCTTCGGCAGAATTCAAATGAGCAATTTTAATCTAGATTAATCTAGATTAATTTCGAAATTAATCTAGATTAAAAAAATTAATCTATGCCCACCTATAGTCCTGATATGTCACAAAAACACACACACACGCACGCACGCACGCACACATGCACGCACACACTTACACATCAAAATCAGAAAGAGATTTATTGCCAGGTATGTTTTAGCATAGAAGGAATTTGTGACAGAAGTTTCCACAGTGCAACAGAATGACAAAGACAGGACAAAAAATCAGACAATAAAAGAGTAAAAAATAGAGAATAAAAATAAGCAATCTGACTAATGTACAGTATATTACTATATGCGCTATTGTATGTATAGCTATATTATGTGCAAATTGAAATGTTGAAATACTCGCACACTGAGTTCAGAGCGGGACTGTGTCCTCCATAAACCTCCTCTGTGATTTGCGCGTTGAAAACAGACGTCTTGCTCTGGGTTTCCGATTTCAGCTCTTCTCAAAGGTCTTACATCAACCTTGCCCAACTTGAAAGTGTCTCTGGATCTTTCTCTGAGTGATGTCAGATCTTCAGCTCTCAGCCAGGGATGTGATAAAAGTTGATGTTGCAGGTGGATCCAAGCTTTACTTTGAGCTTGGAGACTAGACGAAAGAGTTTTATAGCTATCTCCTGCTCTTTATTTGCTCCACGTTTTATGAAAAAGTAGTTTATATGACTTGTGCATGAATTAACGTGGCATTTTTCCCAAATGTGCTGTTAATTTAGTCACCTTTAGGTCATCCAAGAATGTAGGTGAGTTTTCTGTTATGTAGTAAAATTGTAAAGATGTTTAGCTAAAACTGTGGACTGCTGATTCAAAAAGTGTTTCATAAAGTAAATAGATCAACTTAAAGATGTGCAAAAACCTGTGCATTTCTGTGTGAGCCTATTCATTAGTCATAATGCATATAGTAATTTATTTATTTTTTGTTAACATCTTATTTATCAGCAAAGGACGAAAAAAAAAAAAAAAAAAATATATATATATATATATATATATATATATATATATATATATATATATATATATATATATATATATATATATATATATATATATATATATATATATATATATATATATATATATAAATAAATAAATAAATAAATGTGTCTGGGGTCAACAATAAATTTATAACAAATAATTGCTTTATTGGCATTTACATTTTGAATTTACATTAAAAGAACATGTACAAAAAAACAGTAAGTAGTAAAAAAATGTAATAATAATATTAATACAAATAATATTAATATAAAAATTAAATAGTAATATTAATAATAAAATGATAATATTAATGTAAAAATGTATAATAATGTTAATAAAAATAATAATATAAAAATAAATAGTAATATTAATTATAAAATATTAATAAACTAAATAATAATATTAATAAAAAATAAATAATATTAATAAAAAATTACATATGAATAAAAAATAACATATTAATAAAAATAAAATAATAATATGAATAAAATATATAATATTATTAAAAAAATGTAATTATATTATCAAAAAATAAAATAATATTATCAATAAAAATTAAATAACAATATTAATAAAAATAACATAATAATAATAATAATAATAATAAAAATAATAATATTAATAAAAATAAAATATTAATTAAAAATAAAATAATATTAATTAATAAAAAGATGAAATAAAAAACAATAATATTAATACAAATATAATAATATTAATAAAAATAAAATAATATTAATATTAATTAAAAAATATTAATAATATAAATAAAAATAACATATTAATAAAAAAATAACATAATAATATTAATAAAAAACAATATTAATAAAAATAACATGATATTAAAACATATAAAATATAAAAAAATATTAATACAAATAAATAAAATAATAATAATAATAAACAACAAAAAAATTATATTAAAAAAATAAATAATAATAATACAAAAATAAAATAATATTAATAAAAATAATAATAATATTAATAAAAAAATAATATAAAAAAAAATAATCAGAATAAACTATACATTTAACTCTATTATCAAATCTCTCTCTCTCTCTCTATGTAAAAATGTACAATAATATTATAAGCTATGTGATATTTCTATATTTTTGGCGAAATTCTGCAAATACTGTTTGGGGAAAAATAAAAATCTACTGTCATATTTGCCTCAAGATAAGATTCACCTACACCTTGGATGGCCTGATGTTGAATATATTAAGAGCATATGCTCATATTTGGGTGAGCTATTCCTTTAATGGGTCACGATTAGGTCAAACAACACTAAACATTTAAAATAGCGTTTGCCATCAGTGACGTCAAGCCTGGTTTGTCAACAGAAAAGAGGTTTCAGAAGCAGGACAAGTGCAGAATTATGCAACAGGTGGATTTTGTTTTCATCTGGTGTACAGTATTGAGGTCGGCAATTCCTCCGTTTAGTTGTTTACGGCAGCTCTGCAATAGTTGTCGTGTGCATCATTTGGGATGTTGTGCATTTATTGATCTCAGCCTGCTGGGGCTAAAATGCTCGCAGGCGTTTACCAGCCACCCGCTGTGCTGTTTTTGTCATTATAGAGCGTAATGCATCAGCCGGTCTGCCAGTTTCTCTCACACTCATTGTCAGTCCATTTTCATTCCTGAAAAAGCTCGGAAAATAGACCCAAACCTCCTGCGGCCCTTATTATAATCTACACCTTCAAGTTGTGTGTTTGTCTGTCTTTTATGACTAAGGTTGCATTATCAAGAGATACAACAGAAGAACATGAATGTTGTATGTTTTATGAATGTCAGATAATGCTTCCTGGCTATATATAAACCCTATTTATATACTGTAATATTACCGCAAACTTTTTAATCATGTTGCATACTAATATAATGGCCAAGATGATGGTGGTTTTATTAAAAATAATTATAGCATGTGCTAGAAAGAGGACAAAAAAAGGTAACACAATACAATAACAGTCCATAAATAATGATGTGTTAATTATATGAACTAATGATGAGTTAATGTATGCGCTAATCATGAACTAACTTTACAATGCAAGTCACAAGATTTTATGTGTGAATAACGGCTACCTTAATTACCTGTTAGTACATGTTGTTAATTAATATACAGTATTAATTATCATTTAAGTATAAGGCAAAAGCAACCATCATGAACTCATGAGCTGTTAATGTATACGTGTCATGACTTTACTTGGAGGGGCACATCACCATTAACTCATCCTTAACTACTCATGAATTCCTGTGTTTAAACTGTTTATGTTGATGTTGACAGAACAATTTTCTACTATTATTCAGTGTAAACGCACTAGACGGACGTGCATAAGGAGTTCATGAGTAGTTAAGAATGGGTTAATGATTATGTGCCCCTCTAAGTCATGATCTATTTATACATTAACATATCATGATGGTTTAATTATGCATAAACTAATGTGGTAATTAATACATTATTACAAAACAAGTTATATTAATTTATTATATAATACATTATTTACCAAACAAGCATGTAATAACAAGTAATTAAGCTAGCTGTTATTCACATGAATTGATGTTGTAGTTAAAGTTAATGCATGCGCTAATCATGCATTAACTTTTCATTAGTTCACAAAGTAATGGTTAGTTTACATATTAACACATCATTATTCATGTACTGTTATTGTAAAGTGTTAATACAAAAAATAAAAAAAATGTCGATAGTAATAATGCTAACATAACCCAGTGTGTGTGTTAAGCTTCATTGTTGTTAATGATGGCTTATAAAATAATTAAAGGACAGAATGTTATGGGTAATGTTAGTATTTCTATTTATTATTTCTGATCTACTATTGCTGTTATTTTTTATTTTTTTGATAATGCTGGCATATTCTTTTTTCTTTTTTTTTACTTTTATAATTGTTTTATTGTTATTTGGACATTTATTTTTGCTTTTGTGATAGTCCATTTTAGTGTTTTTCTTTTTTTTTTTTAAGTCACATGCTTCTAAAGTCCTGATTTTTAATTGAAATTTCCTAGTGAAGTCTGTTCGAAAAAGTCCCGTATGCTCTGTTGTCTAGTAAATCTTGATTGTGGCTAGTTTGTGAATGAAGCCTAAAAGGGATACAGCTGCAGCTGGCAGTTAGCGAAAAAGATTTATTTATATATTTTATATATTTATATATAATAATTATTGTTTTTACATTACTGTGATATAAATAATATAAATAATTATCTTTATCTTCCGGTTGCAGCTGAATCCCTCAACTTTTTTGTAACGCAGGACTGGTTACATACTGTTTATTTATTTATTTATTCATTAATTTACTCATTCAATTATACATGCAGTGTGTGTGTATATATATATATATATATATATATATATATATATATATATATATATATATTTTTTATATATATATATTTTTTATTATAATTTTTTTTTAATTATTATTTTATATTTTCAGATAAACTCTAATTTAAAGTTGCAGTAATATTCATGCTTTTTTTCTCTATTATTTTTTTTTCATCAAATAAATCCAACATTGGTGTGCAAAAACACCTAATGGCATGAAAAAGTCACTTTTGATCATTAATAACATAAAATACATTTTATGCATTATTTTTTAGTTCATCAAAAAAATCGATTAGCATATTAGAATTATTTCCTAAGGATCATGCGACTGAAGAATAATGGTGCTGAAAATGTAGCTTTGTGTCACCAAAATAATGCCTTTTTTAAAACATATTTAAATGGTATGTAGTGATTTAAAGTGATACATTTTTTTTACTATATTTACTATACTATTACATTACCAAACTTGTCATAAATCTGTCATAATTACCATGAAGCTATTATAAATATGTAATATAATTTTGGGACAATGTCAATGATATTTTTTGTCCTGATAGTAAGTAGTGATTTAAAGTTGTAATAACATCTTATTAAATTACATTATTGCTATAGTGTTTTTTTAATTAAATAAATGCAGCTGTAGTGAACAATATTATCAACTAAAACTCTTCTGTGTACAATTAGAGTGATGGTTATACATTTAGTAATCACAATTAAGTGTGCGTTTTGGGCTGCACAATTTATCATTTTAGCATATCGATACCGCAGTGTGATCACTCGCAATTGTTACATTGCAGAATATGCAATGTTGAGTCTGTATTATTAGTGATCATTTGCATGCGTTTTTGAGGCCTGTCAATGTATAATGATTTTAAAAACATTCAGGCATAAGAAATTGTACCATTTGTAATGATTGATTTGATTGTATTTATCTATGCTTTTAGATTTGTTTTATATAAAGATGCACGGGCATCACGGTGGCACAGTGGGTAGCATGATCGCCTCACAGCAACAAGGTCACTGGTTTGAGGCCCGGCTGGGTCAGTTGGCATTTCTGTGTGGAGTTTGCATGTTCTCCTCGTGTTCACGTGGGTTTCCTCCCGGTGCTTGAGTTTCCCTCACAGACAGTCCAAAGGCAAGCGCTATAGGTGAATTGAATAAGCTAAATTGTCCGTAGCGTATGTGTGTAAATGCAAGAGTGTATGGGTGTTTCCCAGTGTTGGGTTGCGGCTGGAAGGGCACCCACTGCATGAAACGTGCTGGATAAGTTGGCGGTTCATTCAGCTGTGGCGACCGCTGATTAATAAAGGGACTAAGCTGAAAAGAAATTGAATGAATAAAGATGCACTTGCCTACAGAATCATCCCAATCAATCTAACTTTTCCAAATAGAGATATTAAGTCATCTAGTGTAATTGTATTCATATTGCAATGGTATATCGTAGAATAACAAATATCGCAATGTTAGATTTTTCCAGTATCCTACATCACGTTTTGGCCATTGGTGTTTTTCCATACAAATAGTGTAAGGAAGACTTTGTAAGGGTGGATAATCAGGCCTCGGGTGGAGGGTTTGAACGTGTCTCTGTAGAAGTGCTCTTTGTTCAGCTCTCCTCTTTTTCAAGCGCCGCTCACTGATGTAAATTGGGCTCGGGCTCTGATTAGGGCACTTGACGGGTGGCACTGGAGATCAAAGACACTGGCAGACCACGACTCTTTAGATACCACTGCTCTAAATTGGTATAATTTATCACGGTAGCGAATGCTGTCATTATGGACGCCCATCTCAGCATCTCGAGGGCATTCTTGTCTTGGAGAGGACACTGTGGACATGCAATAATTATGCTTAGAAATTACATTAGAGAAAACTGTTGGTTTTTGTAAGAACGATGTTGTTTGAGTCTGGGTGCTCATACTAGTTTGCTTTTTCATTCTCTTTTGACTGTTACTATCAGCTACAACCACAGCCTTGTTATTTTTCAATGGTAATAATATAACACTACTTGAGACTTGATAGAAATGAATATCTATTAAATGAGAATTTTATTTTTTCTTAATAGTATAAAGATTTTGCGACTTAATATTTTTGTGAAAATATCTTTTCCAAGGATATTTTAGTCAATTGAAACATCAAAAGAAGAGCATTTATTTAAAATATTTTTATAAAATTCTTAAAGTCTTTGATATATATTTTGATCAATTCCTGTTGAGTAAAATTTTTTTAGATATTAAAAAAATCCTGTTTACAAAATCTTTAGCCCTGAAAAATGTTTCAGAAATTTTTAGAGGAACATTTTTCCTGTTCTAAGAGTTTATAAATGTATATTTTGGTCAATAAAAGAATAAAAGAACAGCATTTATTTGAAATATGTTTTTGTTAAATTCTTAATGATACCTTTTGATCAATTACTGTAGAGTAAAATTGTAATATACTGTATATACATACAACAGTTCGTCTGGTTCTCCAATCTGATTTGCTGATAGCCGTGCAATATTCTGCAATAACAGCACTCGTACAGCCTCTTCACCCTTGTATATTACTCCGCCCACATAGTGGCAGCAGATCAATAAACTCACTATAGTTTGACAAATTTTGCAGCTGTTGACAACATAATGTACTTTTGAGACTTTTTTTAGGCGAGAATGTAGTTGTTTAGATTGCAACTATGCAGTTTATTTATAAGGATGGTGCCTATTTTAAATATTTATAATTTTGGAGATTCAGTGTGTCGGCGGCCATCAGCCTGTCATATAGAGCAGAGCAAAGATGGCAACAGACACCACAAAGTAAGGCCTTAGGGGAGAAAACTGTAGACTGATGGCATTTCATGCCGTTCAGCCATATAATCTTAAAATGTGAGCAAAATCACCTGTTTTGTCATCACTTTAGGCATTACGCTAGAGAATCATTCAAACACTAGCTCTAAAGTGACGTTGGTGAAAGAGCAGCGGTTTCTGCTGTTCTGACGTCAGCTGCAGATGTGAATGAATGGCAGAAAAAAGTAGTTCCTCGTAAAAAAGGATTTTTGAGACTCCGTGTTTGATTTTCTTTTTATATACACGATTATGTAGTCGAACTGTTGCATAAAGACAATATCACACTTGTAGCAGTGCGATTATGGCCCTATATCGTCTCAGTTGGGACACTAATGCACTCAACCTGTGGCCTCGAGCCATTGTACGCCTCCCACCAGTGTCGATATACGGCCGTATCGCAATGCTACTCGTGTGAAAAAACCTTCAGATCTGAAATATGTTTCAGAAATTCTTCAGAAGAATTTTTTTTTCCTGTTAAAGTTCATAAAGGAGATTTCATGGATTAATTGAATTGATTTTTCTCCATTTTTAATGGAAGTCAGGTCAAAACACAGCTGGACTGCAAAAACAATATACTAACTGGAAATTAATAATAAAATTCTAATTGTTGATTTTTACTTGAAGTTTTTTTGAAGGGTACAAACTTTAGCAATATAACATTTAAATGTAATAATGAGGTTTTTGTTTTATAGACTGCATATTTTTAGAAACCACACTGTAGAAAATGCAGGGTTCCACATAATTCATTTAGGTTGTCACAACATGCATCCATTAAGTTAACGTAACTAATTTAAATAGATTGAACATAAAAAAATTAAGTTTCCCCCAAAAATCTCCAGCGTTGTGTTGTTTTGGCTAATTTCAAATAAGTATTTTTAACAAGCAGCAATTATTTTGAGTTTACTGTACATTTATAATGGACAGACATGATTTAAATCTTGCAATCCTACAGTCAATTTTAAACTTTAGTTAGTAAATGCAATTCTTCTTTCTTCGAAATATTGTCAAAGATACAAATAAATGTGAATAAAAACGTTTCAAGAGTTCACACTAAGGCCCAATACAAATTCTACCCCTTAGCCCTTCCCCTTACCCCTACCCCTTGTTTTGCACATTCCCGTGAAGGGGTAGGGGTGTCCCAATTCTCTTTAACTTGAAGGTGTAGGGCTAAGGGGAAGGGGTAGATAGCCCTTCGAATGAAGATTTTTCAGGACCACACTCGAAACCAAGGGGTAAGAAAATTTCCCAGAATACACCAGCCACAATGGCAGGATAGCTGCACCCGGAAGTAAGGAGATCCACAAATTTAGTATTTTTTGTCATTAATATGAATTTTGACAACAAACAAGCACATGTTTTAATATATTCATAACTGCGTTTGTGTTTTACCGTCATGCTTTTTAAAAATAATAATAATAATAATAATAACTCCTGTACAGCAGTCCCACAACATTCTGACACTCGATGACGCTCAAATACCCTGTCAGAAAAGTCTAGTGGCTGGTAATGAGCTTTTTACAGTGTCTGCTATAATGTTAATGTTGTTTTGGTGTGTTTACATAGATGAATATGGCCACTGTGTAAATGCACAGTACAGTTAGGATCTTATTGCCACATTAGATCGTTATGATAACATGATAAATGCCTTCAGTGATTTCCTGAAGATAAATACCTAAAAATAACACAACTGGAATAACTACAGCAGTCGCCATCGTCTGATCTCATATGAAGCAAGAGATCGTGATGACATATGATGACGTGTGCAGGTGCTGAAGTGCTGTCCCAATTCTTAGGGGTACATTTTGGAGCCCTTCCCCTTAACACTCGGTTTTAAGGGCCAAGCCAAAGGGGAAGGGGTAGGGTACAAATGTAGAATTGGGATTGGGCTTAAGATATTGCTAGATTATAATAGCAGGTTTGGCATGCTGTCCTGGGAGAGAACCCTGAGCTCGGAGATAATTGAGCCCAGGGCCTCCCGCCTGGTCAATGAGCATGTAAGGGGGTACAAGATCTGGGAGTTCGAAGATAAGGGGGTAATGCTAGTCGGTCTATCATATTATATCGAAATTCACTTCACTTAAAAAATGTTGCTTGTTTCTGTATTCGGAGCAAAGTACTACATGCTTCTTTTCAGCACAGTGGACATTTTTCAAATTACATGTAGATATTTTTAAATGGCGTTATTTCCATTTGATTGGATGGCAAATGTGCAATATAAATACAAGAGTTCACACTTAGCTGATGATTGATAATTAAGCTTGTTTGGCATGCTGTCCCGGGACAGAGCCCTGAGCTAATGAGATCCTCGAGCCCTGGGCTCCTTCCCGTTTGCAGGGGGAGAGGGGAGTTTGAGCATTGGTAGATCTCGAGAACTCCACCCCCCGCTTATTTATAGCTAAGTGACTGATATGGATGACTGAGAAGAGGTGTACTGAGAAAGGGGGTGGGGGGTTCTTCAAGACAAAGATATTGAGATAAGGAAACTCTGGTTATAGTGAGTTAGGAATCATCTGATTGGATAATCGATCATGAGCTGATGCTGGAACAGCTGAGAACAATCATAAGCACGTGATCCTCTCGAAATTTGTTTATAAATAAACTTCACATAAAATAATAATATAAAAAAAGCATGACGTTACATGTGATGTCTATTAAAATGAAAAGGGTTTAAAAGGGTTATCCCCAACCTTCTGAAGCTGCTAATATGGAAGAAACTCAAAAATAAAAGCATGTTTGTAACATTATTTTAGATTTTCACTTCTGCACAGTACATGCATATAGTACATCCAGCCATACTACAAAACCACCAGAAATAGGAGAATGCTGCTAGAAAAGGAAAGCTTGTGCATGTTTTTCTGGTTTATCTTAGGATGTTGTACCTGCCGTCCAATCCACTGTTTGATCAACACTCATATTTTATTGAATTGACCAGCTATATTACATTTGGTTGTATTCTGTAGTGTGCAAACAGATCCTTGGTCAAAAATGCAATCTAAAACTCCTTTCACATGGAGGGTGTTTATGATTTATGTGTAGGCTTCTGATTGCATTGCACATTCTGAGTGTGTTTCGATGCATCCCAGCCAATTTCCTCTCGTACACTGCGTGCTGTACGTCTCATCACGCAACAGTCTCTAGTTTCCGTCTTTCATTTCGAGTCATGTTCTGGTTTCATCTCAAAGCAAGCCTCCTACTGCGTTCAGTGTCATCGTGTCATGTGGACAGAAAGACATTAATTGTTAACATAGAATAAATACGCTGAATGATGTTTGATGATGTTTGAGATCGCATTGATTTGATCATCGTAGTGGTTTTTCTCACGCATTTTATTTTTAGTGTTAGTTAGCAAGCTGTATTTTTAGACCTCAATATCAACTCATATCTTTGAGTTTCTGACTTATGCCATTGAGGGTGTTTCAAGTTTTTACACTGTAAAAAATGCACAATTTCTTCATGTTGTCGCAACACAAATCAGTTAAGTTAACTTAATTGTTTTTACAAGTTTTATATTTAATATAATTAAATAATAAAAAACCTTAATAATTGTTTCAACTTATTTTAAATAAGTAGTTTGAACAAGCTGTAAATATTTGTACTTGTTTGTAATATTTAGTTTGATCCTGTTAGTTCTAATTCGCTTAGTCTACACACAGTTGCATACATGATTTAGTTGATCTGCACCACAGTTCATTTGGATGTTTGCTTGATTGGAGAATTAATTTTAATCAAATTAAACCAAGTGTAAACACACCCTAAGAAATGCCATATTAAGCACTGAGCAGCTTAAGCAGAATGTGATTTAATGTGACATAACCTCATGTCTTGGCAAGCACAAGTTTTTTTTTGTTGTGTTTTAAAGGGGTCATGAATTGAGAAACCAAAATTCCCTTAATCTTTTGACCTGTAAGAGCTTATAGTACTATAAAAAAGATCCTGTAAGTTTCAGAACTCAAAACTTTCTTGTTCCTCTTATATTAAAGTCAGTCTGACAAAACCACAGGTTCTGGAATACTCTACACTATGATGTAATAGGGTGGATAAGCTCCGCCTCCTCAGACAACTCCTGAATTGTTTTTTTTTTTTTTTATGTACAAATTTTCATAACATCACTAGCAAGTCGAAGAAAAGAGTATTATGCTGTTTCCTTGCCATTATTAGAGACGTTCAGATTGTGATTCTGCATTGAGAGCCAGTTATATCTTTGCTTGTCAGGTCTCTATAGATCAGAGGTGGGCAAACTACGGCCCGTGGGCCATATGCAGGCCGCTAAACTCTTTCATCGGGCCCGCAACGTAGTTTTTAAAATGCTGCTTCTGAGTAACGGTTTGCTTTCAGAACTAGTAAATTAATGATGCAATAGAAGTGAACGCCATTTGTTGGCAGTATTACACGCGGTACAGTTAGCGCAACCAGTAAAATTAGAACACACTCATGGATATTAAAATACACTCGACCGTTAATGACTGAAAATGAGTCAGGCAAAAAAAAAAGAAAAATTGACTCTGATTGTTGTGTGTTTAAGGAAGAATGCAAACAAAACCAATATCGGAGAGAAAGCGGTATGTCTAATATGCCAAGAAAGTATCGCTGTTTTTAAAGGGCCAGGAAACCCCCTGTCTCAGCAGGGTGTTTTCACACCTCTAGTTTGAAAAAGTCAGGAAAAGTGGGCGTGTCCAGCTCCGTTTAGGTGGGAGTGTCAGGGGAGGGAAAGAGGGAAGCATATGCAAATATGGGAGTTTCTGTTTGGGCACGCAGACACAGGGGAGAAAGACAGTAACTGTGTTTACATGGCCATCAGTAATCAAACTACTTGCCAAATTATTAATTTGTCGACTTTAACTGCAGTTTGGCATTTTCACTTTTTATTCAGGAACATTTCCTGCATGTTGCCTGTGACAAACGAGATATTGAAAGCGAGGAACTGCTGGAGAATGGAGTTTTAATCCAATGTTTGATACCGCACGGCGAATGGGAGAAAAAAAAAAGTCCTCCGCATTTCTCGGTAACTTGGATGACTCGGTAGGTAGCGTCAGAAAGCCGTGTGTATATAGACTATATCCTGTCACAAAATGCGGCGGAAATCCTGCACGACGGGAAAAGTTTGATCATGTTTACATTTGGAGAGCAGCATTTACAGCGGATCTTTCAGTCTATAAAATTGGACTATAATATTGCATATTAATACTGTAAACTTGGTAACTAAATCATTTTGACTGAGGTATGTCTTTAAAAACTGAAAGAGCTCTGCTGACCACGAGCTAACTTTTCAATCTGGGTAAAACAAAAGGCACTGCACTCGGACACACTTATCAAATCTGTAGACAGACAATCAAACTGGAGCTGTGTCTTTTTATTAAACGGAGACTAGCGGCAAATGCGGATTTCACCATTTCCAGATGCGGAGCTCTCGGGTAAAAAATGTTCCTTAAAAACGCATTTCTGTTGCGTGTCGCGTGCACTGTAATCCACACGTGAGTCCAGCTGCTCTCTCATAGAGGGAAAATGAAAACAAAACCTTGTTGCTGCACACCGACGACCTGTGTCTCCAAATTCTTGTTCTTTCACTTGTTTTAGCAACACAACGGGGCGTCTCTCTGTCGTCTGAACAGTGTATACAGTCCCCGGAGCTATCATGCATATTAATGAAGTTTCACGTCATACACAATAGAGCGCGCTGATTGGTTTGAAGCACGTCTTCTCATGAATTAATGCCGCACACTCAAATGCGTCAGAACGTCCTCAAAAAGACAGCCAGCCACTCTCCTGGCTGGATTTACCCCTAAGTATCTCATGGCCGTGACGTAGCTTCAAAAATACGTTTCAAACCGGAAAAACGAATTTGCTCAAAATAACTCAAAAACAACCAATTTTCACTTTTTAGTGCAATACATGTGTCCTAATAGTGTTTATAGCAGCGTGGGACACATATATGACTGTCAACAGCTCAAAAAAGTGTTTTGGTGTTTCGTGACCCTTTAAAGACTACAACCTAAGTCGGCATTTTTCACGCAAACATTCAAATTATTTTTAATGTGTTAATATGAGACTTTTTCTATCAGACAATATCTTTTCTATTCTCCACTGTAAAAAATTATTACATTATTATTATTATTATTATTATTATTATATTTTATAAGGGATTATTTTATTGTTTTATGATGATTTATATGTAAATATAAATAGCAGTGCAAATTAATTTGACTAATAAATTTGACTCAATAATAACTATTTAAAAAATGTGTGTTAATGTGACACGTTTTTGTCCGAAATTACATGTTCCTAAAAATAATAAAAATAAAAGCTATTTTTTTTGAAGGATTTGACATGTGGCCGTTCACTTGGTTTGCAAAACTTGATGTGGCCCTCTGGTCTAAAAAGTTTGCCCACCACTGCTATAGATGCTATCACTGTTTATGAATAAATGCTGATGTGCAATTTTGTTTTGTATTTAAAGGGGTCATGAACTAAAAAAAACTAAATTCTCTTAATCTTTTGACCTATAAAAGCTATTAATACGATAAAAAGATCCTGTAAGTTTTAGAAATCAAAATTGTGTGGTTCCTCTAAAATCAGCTTATATTAAAATCAGTCTGACAAAACCACAGGTTCTGTAATGCTCTACTCTATGATGTAATAGGGTAGATAAGCCCCACCTCCTCGAATATTACCTCTGAATTATGATGTTTTTTGATGTACATAAATCCTAATAACATTAGTGGACATCAGAGAACAGTACAAAAAATACTGAGGTAGTTCATGACCTCTTTATAGGCCTGTCACCATATCTGTTTATGTTGTATGATATATTGCACAAAATCATATTACAATAAACGATGTTATTGTCATTTTAAGACCATTTTATGCCACTGATTATATAATGCCATAGTGACAATATAACATCCTCACAATGCAAGTACACTCTTCCAAAGAACACATCATATTTTATTCTTAAGAATATTTCATTTAATTATAGTCATTTTAACAATCTAATAGATAGTCATTGAAATCAGAATGTGAAAACGCATATCCTAAATAAATAATAATAAATATTAAGGTAAAAAGTAACAGAGGCTGTCATATCTGCTACCAGATCTATTTTCAGTTGTCAGACACCCACATGAAAATATACTCTAGTAATTTATAGTTAATACTATAGTGTTTTTAACCACACTGACACCTCCGATAGCGATCAGTTAAAATGTTGCTAGAATCGTTTTTATGTATGGGTAATATATATTGCATCACCAAAAATGATTGAGGTCATGTCCATGTGTTCGTTGATAAGTCGTTATATTGATTATTGTGACAGGCCTAATATTTGCATGTATTTTACTGCTACCCATTGTATGACAATGAACATTGAACAAATATTATTGCATTATCATGCTTAACAGATCAGGAAACAACCGCAGAGCTGATAAATCCAGCAGAAGCGGCTTGGCTAAAAAAATCCATTGCTTGTTTTTTGATGCCAGATTTAATCTCTGGAAGTGTCTTATTCTGGGGCTTAGACATACAGACATGTCGATTCAGCATCTGTGTGTTTTATATAAATCCTATGAAATTTGATTGCAGGGAAAACCTCAGGAGAAGCCTGATTTTCACAACAAAATACACTAAATTATAAACGATTGAACTAAATTGAACAGGAACAGGACTGATTATTACAATATTTATAGTCTTGATCACCCTGTAAATAAATGATATAATTAATAATTAAATTGGTCTAATGCAAATTCATACAAAAAGAAAAGTTCAGGCCTATGGTATGCTGCAGTTTTCACTATTAATTAAACTTTGGCAGCTGTAAGTGTTTATTAAGCATGCACATACTCTTCACTTTCCCCGCTGAGATTTGTGATTGCTTTACAAGATTAAGACTTGAGTGCTGATAATCACAAGAGATATGATCGTAATTATCGTGAGAATGTTGTATAACCAAAATAATCTCTTAAGGGGATATAAACACAAAGTGGTAAAGAGATGACTTATTTTGAGTGTGTTAGGGCTGCACAATATATCTAAATATTATTGATATTGCAATAATAGCATATGCAATATCCATTTTGCAGGGAAGTGCAATAAATTAAGGTAATTTTATATGCCCAGCACTTGTTTGTTATATTTTATTTGTGAAAATATGCAAGCACATTTGAAGTCAGAATTATTAACCCTCCTGAATTATTAGCCCCCTTGTGTATATTGTTTTCCAATTTCTATTTAATGGATTTTTTTAAACATTTGTAATCATAATTGTTTTAATAACTGATTTCTTTCGTTATTGCCATGATGACAGTACTAGATATTTTTTAAGACATTTCTATACAGCTAGGTTAATTAGGCCAGTTAAGGTAATTAGGTAAGTCATTGTATAATGATGGTTTGTTCTGTAGACAATTGAAAACAAATATTGCTTAAGCGGGCTAATAATATTGACCTTAAAATGGCTTTAAAACTGCTTTTATTCTAGCCGAAATAAAACAAATAAGACTTTCTCCAGAAGAAAAAATATTATAGGAATTACTGTGAAAATTTCCTTGCTCTGTGAAACATCATTCGGGAAATATTTTTCAAAGAAAGTAAAATTCACTGGAGGGCGAATAATTTTGACTTACATATTTTTGTGCAATAGATTTTTTTGCTTCATGTTATAGCATGTCTCGCTACAGGTATTCACACATTCTTCTCTCTTTTTCACACCTGGATTTTTCACAGTCCTGCTATGTTGCACTGAATTCCCCATGGCTGCAGAATAGACCTGCTACTTTTTTAGCAAGAGGAGATGATGTAAGGTGCTTTAATACAAGAATAAGCAATGAAAAGCAGCTGAATCCTGTGTTTATGGGGCAGCTGTTCAGCACATGTGGCCAGTAGCAGCTTCATAAAGACAGAAACGCTCTTTAATTTGAGGATGAGAGAGAGAAAGAGAGAGACATGGCAAAAGTGTTGACAAGTTCCCCGCCGGAGGAAAAATCCAGGGCTGTGCTGTTTTTTTCTTCTTCCTTCACTTCCACACGGTGCCTTCTACGTGGCATTCATGCTTTCTTGGATAGAGCTGCTTTCCCAATTTTCCACTTGGGATGGCCAACTAACTGCACTATGAGATATTGCAATATGTAATATGAATATCATTTGATGATGCTTATAAAGTCCATTTAGCAATTCTTTTGTACTAGAAAAACATATTTTTTTCTGATCTTATAAATAAAATATATAAACTTTTATGGAGTAAAAAGTTATATGGAACTTTTTTTTTTCCATCCGTCCATCTGAAATCCATCCATCCATCCATCTGTCTGAAATCCATCCATCCATAGTTTTGACTGATTTATTTTTCCTTCCATCCGCCCATAATAATTGTTAAACCTTTGTTTTTTTTAGATCCTCATCATACAAAATATTATAGAAAACAATGTTATATATAATTTACGCTTCTAGATATTAAGCAGCCACTTACCTGTATACTGTAAAAAAAAATTATATGATCAATTGGTCTTGACAGAATGTTTTTTCTTCATTGTAACTTATTAAACTAAGTTAATCATGTTCTAACTTAATTTTATGAGTTATGCAAGCTGTTTTAAGTCAGTTTAATATAATATAAGTTCAATGGACTAATAAGGTTAATTTGAACAAAGGCAAGCAGGATTTTTTTTATAGTGTGGTTAAATCTGCCTCTGCTATTAAGATCCACAGACTAAAAGGTTCTTTTCGGAACCAGAGTTTTTTTTAGTTTTTTTTTTAGTTTTTTTGTGGTATTTCCAGCAAAAAAACAAAACAAATTACTTAAAAACAATTGCTCACCAGCAAATCAGAATCAAGCATTCGACAGCCCTGTAATATATTAATTAAGTGGCATTTATTAAGACAATTTGTTAAATAAATAAATAAATAATAAAAAAGTAAAATAACATTATATATATATTTTTTGGTAGGTTTTATCCCACCATTCTCATACCAATTTTTATTGGGCCTTTTTAATTCTGACTGAGGGCTTTTGTAGATTTCGTAGATTTCGGCTTTTGTAGATTTCGTAGATTTCGGCTTTTGTAGATTTCGTAGATTTCGTAGATTTCGGCTTTTGTAGATTTCGTAGATTTCGGCTTTTGTAGATTTCGGCTTTTGTAGATTTCGTAGATTTCGGCTTTTGTAGATTTCGGCTTTTGTAGATTTCGCTTTTGTAGATTTCGTCGATTTCGGCTTTTTTAGATTTCGTAGATTTCGGCTTTTGTAGATTTCGGCTTTTGTAGATTTCGCTTTTGTAGATTTCGTAGATTTCGGCTTTTGTAGATTTCGCTTTTGTAGATTTCGTAGATTTCGGCTTTTGTAGATTTCGCTTTTGTAGATTTCGTAGATTTCGGCTTTTGTAGATTTCGGCTTTTGTAGATTTCGCTTTTGTAGATTTCGCTTTTGTAGATTTCGTAGATTTCGGCTTTTGTAGATTTCGGCTTTTGTAGATTTCGCTTTTGTAGATTTCGTCGATTTTTGGCTTTTGTAGATTTTGTAGATTTCTGCTTTTGTAGATTTCGTAGATTTCAGCTTTGTAGATTTTGTAGATTTCTGCTTTTGTAGATTTCGTAGATTTCAGCTTTTGTAGATTTTGTAGATTTCTGCTTTTGTAGATTTCGTAGATTTCAGCTTTTGTAGATTTCGGCTTTTGTAGATTTCTGCTTTTGTAGATTTCGTAGATTTCAGCTTTTGTAGATTTCGGCTTTTGTAGATTTCTGCTTTTGTAGATTTCGTAGATTTCAGCTTTTGTAGATTTCGTAGATTTCAGCTTTTGTAGATTTAGTAGATTTCGGCTTTTGTAGATTTCGGCTTTTGTAGATTTCATAGATTTCGGCTTTTGTAGATTTCGTAGATTTCGGCTTTTGTAGATTTCGTAGATTTCGGCTTTTGTAGATTTCGAAGATTTCGGCTTTTGTAGATTTCGAAGATTTCGGCTTTTGAACAGACAGAATCAGAAAGCATTGCTCCATGCAAACTGACCTACAGAGAACTGAACCTGATGTCTCTGAGCCTTTTTTGATTGGTCAAAGTGATAAAATGAACCAATTAATAAGAGAAGGGAAACAGGGTAGCTCAGGTTAGCACTGTCGCCTCACAGCAAGAAGATTGCTGGTTCGAGTCCTGGTTGGGTCAGTTGGAATTTCTGTGTGGAGTTTGCATGCTCTCCCCGTGTTGGTGTGGGTTTCCTCCGGGTGCTTTGGTTTCCCCCACAGTCCAAACACATGTGGTATAGGTGAATTGAAGAAACTAAATTGGCCGTAGTGTATGTGTGTGAATGTGTGTATGGGTGTTTCCCAGTACTGGGTTGCAGCTGGAAGTGCACTTGCACGGAATCTTGCATTATTTGTGTGCCATGCAGTCATTTCTTATCTCGTCATATTCAGTCAATACTTGCTTACATAACGTCTCTTGCAGTCCAGGAAGCACTATTCTCAGTTCTCTATTTTCCACAGATTTCTCATTGTGAAATCAAATCAGACTTTGTCTCAAGACGTTGCTTTAATGGGTTTAAGAACTTGAAGAGGCATATTAGTTTCACGCTCTTGTTTTTGACGTATCTGTTTATATTTAGTCTCCCCGACATCCTCTGTCAGTTTACACAGAGACTCTTTCTTTCAACCCCGAGCTTTTGTGCATCTGTTTCTTGCTGTCCCACAGACTCAGAACAGCCGGAAGCAACTCTCTCTCTCTCTGATACTGGCATCATCTTTGTGCTCTGAGATTATCCATCTGGCCCTTAATTAATGAGACTTGTCTTAATATGATTAAGCGAATAGCTGAATTTGTTTAGCCAGTGCCAGTCACGGTGATCCATTTAGTTTAATTCCAAATGATGATCGTTCTGAAACTGCAAGCATGGTTGTTGGTGTAGTTATAGTGTCGTGAATGCATTTGTGCTTGATGTACAGAAGTCAAAATTATTAGCAATGTTTTTCTTTTTTCAAATATTTCCCAAATGATGTTTAACAGTGCTAGGAATTTTTCACAGTATTTCCTAAAATATATATATACTTTTTTCTGGAGAAAGTCTTATTTGTTTTATTTCGGCTAGAATAAAAGCAGTTTTCAATTTTATTTTAAAAAACATTTTAAGGTCAATATTATTAGCCCCCTAAGCAATATTTGTTTTCAATTGTCTAGTGGTCCCCAACCCCAGGGCCGGTACCGGGCCACACAAGAAATCATTAATTATTTCCGTTTTAATTATTATCTGAGTCTGAATGATCTTATTTTGAAAAAGTTACATCCCATGGTTATATCTTGGCCACACGAGCGCCAAAATGTAACCCACAAGCTAGCAAAATAAGTAAGAAACAGATGTCTTTGGAAAGTTTCATTGTGAAGGGCAAAAAGCCCAGTGAAGGACTCATAAATGGATCCGCAACCCTTTTGTAAACAAATCAGGTGAATCCAGCATGTCTGTGCAAGAAAAATGTCAACTGCTAAAGATCGCAAATGATGGCGGCTGTACACATATCGCGTCTTTTCCACGTGCAGGTGCGCCATTTACAATTTCGAGGGCGTGCATAATGCCCGATTTACACGGAGCTTCAGCATCAATGCTTGATGAGGGCGTGTTTGAAGTTGGGGCTGACGTGATTGTCATAGCAGCATCAGCCAATGAAATTAGTCTGCAATCGGCTACTGTCTGAGCTGGGGTATGTGCATATAGTGATCTGATTTTCTGACGCTTCCGTTGGTGCTTAAAAAGTTGAAAAATTCCTAACTTCTGCAGCAAGCAACGCCACTCAAGCGGCGCAGATGGATCCACAATTCAGTTCGGCAATGCTTGATGTCACCCATTCAAAGTGAATAGGAAGCATTGACGCTGACACCCCGTGTGAATCGGGTGTTACGGGTGCTTCAGCGTCAAAGCTTGCCGGAGGGTGTGTCTGAAGTTGAGGCTGACGTGATCATCATAGCAGCGTCAGCCAATGAAATTAGTCTGCAATCGGCTACTGTTTGAGCTAGGGTATTTGCATAAAGCGATCTGATTGGCTGACTCTTCCGTTGGCCTTTGAAAAGTTGAGAAATTCCTAACTTCTGCAGCGAGCAACGCCACTCAAGCGGTGCAGATGGATCCACAGTTCAGTTCAGCAAAGCTTAATGTCACCGATTCAAAGTGAATAGGGCGTGAGCGTCAAAGCTTGATGGAGGGCGTGTGTGAAGTTAAGGCTGATGTGATCGTCATAGCAGCGTCAGCCAATAAAATTAGTCTGCAATCAGCTACTGTCTGAGCTGGGGTATTTGCATAAAGAAATCTGATTGGCTGACGCTTCCTTGGTGTTCAAAGTTGAGAAATTCCCAACTTCTGCTGACCGATCCACAATTCAGTTCGGCAACGTTTGATGTCGCGGCATAACGCGCTTGTGCCTACCAGGTGCACCCAGTTAAAAGCATCTTCGGAATGCTGCGAGCACACCTCGAGTTGTGCGACAAGAACTGATCGAGCAGCTTCATACTTTTTTATGGAATATACACATTTCGGCAGACGAATTATCTCAGACAGACTGCAGTGCTTTTTAATTTTCACCATAAATAGAACTCATATCAGAGTTGCAGCAATGTTTTGTCAGCTTGTTGTCCCCTGAGAAAATGATTGATGGTTGCCAAGCACAATCGGGCCACTGTAAAATTGTCAAGTGTTGACCAGTCCACGCTGATAAAAACACTGGAGACTGGTCTACAGAACAAACCATCATTATACATTGACTGCCTAATTACCCTAACTTGCCTAATTAACCTAGTTAAGCCTTTAAATTGCACTTTAAGCTAAATTTTAGCATATATATATATATTGAATATATACAGTTGAAATCAGAATGATTAGCCCCTCTGAATTATTAGCCTCCTGTTCCCCCCCCCCCATTTCTGTTTAACAGAGAGATTTTTTCAACACATTTCTAAACATAATAGTTTTAATAACTCATTTCTAATAACTGATTTATTTTATCTTTGCCATGATGACAGTAAATAATATTTGACTAGATATTTTTCAAGACACTTCTATACAGCTTAGTGACATTTAAAGGCTTAACTAGGTTAATTACAGTAGGTTAGGCAGGTTAGGGTAATTAGGCAAGTTATTGTATAACAATGGTTTGTTCTGTAGACTATTGAAAAAATATATAGTTTAAAGGGGCTAATAATTTTATCCTTAAAATGGCTTTTAAAAAATTAAAAACTGCTTTTATTCTAGCCGAAATAAAACAAATAAGACTTTCTCCAGAAGAAAAAATATTATCAGACATACTGTGAAAATGTTCTTGCTCTGTTAACATAATTTAGGGAATATTTAAAAAAGAAAAAAAATTCAAAAGGGGGCTAATAATTCTGACTTACACTGTATCTAGTAAAATTATATGTTCTGTCATAATAGCAAAGATAAAAGAAATGAGTTATTAGAAATAAGATAATAGTTTTAATAAGTTTAGAAATGTGTTGAATCTTCCTGTTAAACAGAATAGATATACACAGGGCTAATAATTCTGACTTCAACTGTACATGTAAGCCTGAGGTAAAAACACAATTTCTTTTTCAGAGTGACACCAAATACCTGTGGTGGAATTATTTTATGCTGTGGTGTATAGAGAGAGAGAGTGAAAGCAACAAAGGTATGATCGAAAGAAAAGGAGAATAGACAGACATGCAGCACTGGCTTCAGTGTGAAAATATGTTTCTTAGTTTGATCTGCAGTACTATGAAAATGAGTCTAAATATGCATGATGTTTTTTGAAAAAATGGATGCAGTAATTGGTCATTTGGATTTGGTTTGAGTAGGAATGTCAACCAGTTCCTTTATCTTAGTAAAATGTGTAGATCACATATACACACGCGCACAGGCATGTGCCGATACCTTGCAGAGGAACATTTGCACCAGCTTCCTGTTGGCAAAAACAGGAAGATCAGTGCGGTTTCAGAAAGAACATGCAGATTATATTAAAACTCAAACGTTTCCATTGTGGTCTACAACAGACTGTTGCTTGTTTTTGAACATTTTAATCCACAATGGAGGTGAGCATGTGTTCTGCATTTACTGTCTGCTTTTTTCTTTCTATTTATTTATTTATTTATTTATTTATTTATTTATTTATTTATTTATTTATTTATTTATTTATTTATTTATTATATTATTTATTTAATTTTTTTATGTGCGCTTATGACTTACATTAATCTATTTTAGGATGTGGTAAAATAGCACTAGTACTATTTTCTCCTGTGCTTTAAAGGTGACCTATTATGCCCCTATTTACAAGATGTAAAATAAGCCTCTGATATCCCGAGTGTGTATGTGAAGTTTCAGCTTCAAAGAATGTTTTATAACTCTTTGAATCTGCTTTTAGGCTTTGATACTAATTGTGCCAATTTGGTGACTGTCGCTTTAAATTCAAATGAGATTGTGCTCTTTTCAAAAGAGGGTGGAGCTACAAATGCCTGTGTGTCAGCATAGTGGCAGATTCAAAACAGGACTAACATTGCAGCCTGCAGTGTTCATTTGTGCATACTAAAACTCCACATTTATAATGCCTCTTAGTTGCTGGCATTATCTTCAATCAGGGCTGTTTATGCTAATGAGTGAGAGATTGTCACTAATGGGTGGGGCTTTCTTCCATTTTGAATGTCAATCAAAGTGTTTCTGTAGACCAGGGATCACCAAACTTGTTCCTGGAGGTCCGGTGTCCTGCAGATTTTAGCTTCAACCCTAATCAAACACATCTAAACAAGCTAATCAAGGTCTTACTAGGCATACTTGAAACACCCAGGCAGGTGTGTTGAGGCAAGTTGGAGCTAAACCCTGCAGGGCACCGAACCTCCAGGACCGAGATTGGTGACCCCTGCGGTAGACTGTTTTATCAAGTGTGATTAAAAATTGACTTACTTCATTTTTACCATTAGTAACTGGCTATGCACCTGCTGTTGCAACATAATTGTGTTTAAACCCCTTATAAAAGTGATTTTTGCATAATAGGTCTCCTTTAATGCATGTATTGTTTTTATTTGACATAAAATAAGGGTAATTTGTACTCAACCAAATAATACATTATTTTTTTTCTCAACAAAAAACTGACCCATACTTGAATTCTGACTGCTAAAATATGTGTGAGTTACTCATTGAGTTGCATTAAAGTTCTTGTATCTCTGGAAAATAACCATATAGAGACTTAAAGAGCCACGAAAACCCCCATCTCAGCAGGGTGTTTTCACACCTCTAGTTTGGAAAAAGTCAGGAAAGTGGGCGTGTCCAGCTCTGTTTAGGTGGGAGTGTTGGGGGAGAGAAAGAGGGAAGGATTTGCAAATATGGGAGTTTCCATTTGGGCACGCGTGAGGCAAAACAAACACACAGACGCAGAGGAGAAAGACCGTGACTGTGTTTACATAGACATCAGTAATCGAATTATTTGCCAAATTATTAATTTGTCGACTTTAACTGCAGTTTGGCACTTTTTATTCAGGAACATTTCCTGCATGTCGCCCGTGACAAACGAGATATTGAATGCGAGGAACTGCTGTAGAGTGGAGTTTTAATGGTATGTTTGATACCACACGGCGAATGGGAGAAAAAAAATCCTCCGCATTTCTCGGTAACTTAGATGCACTCGGTAGGTAGCGTCAGAAAGCCGTTTGTGAATAGACTATCCTGTCACAAAATGCGGCAAAAATCCTACACGACAGTAGTAGTTTGATTGCGGTGTTTACATGTTTACACTCGGAGAGCAGCATTTACAGGGGATCTTTCAGTCTATAATATTGTTCTATAATATTGCAGTGATATTAACATACTGTAAACTTCGTAGCTAAATCATTTTGACTATGGTGTGTCTTTAAAAACTGAAAGAGACAATCAATACAAACTGTAGCCGTGTCTTTTTTTAAAAGGAGACGAGTGGCAAACCTGGATTTCACCATTTCCAGATGCGAAAAAGCTCTCGGGTAAAAATGTTCCTTACAAACGCATTTCTGTCGCGTGCACTGTAATCTACACATGAGTCCAGCTGCGCTCTCATAGCGGGGAAATGAAAACAAAACCTTCGTTTACAATAATAAATGCAGCACATTAATAAATGCAACACTGATGACCCATGTCTTCGAATTCTCGTTCTTTGACTTGTTTTAGCAACACAACGTGGCGTCTCTCTGTTGTCTGAACACTGTAACAGGTAAAACAGTCTTCGAAGCTATCATGCATATTAATGAAGTTGCGCCGCATACACAATAGAGCGCGCTGATTGGTTTGAACCAAGTCTTTCTCATGAATTAATGCTGCACACTCAGAGACGTCATAATGTACTCGCAGGTACAGACAGCCACTCTCCACACTGGATTTACACGCAAGTATCTAATCGCCGTGACGCAGCTTCAAAAATTCGTTTTAAACCGGAATAATGAATTTGCTCAAAATAACGCAAAAACAACCAAATTTCACTTTTTAGTGCAATATATGTGTCCTGATAGTGTTTATAGCAGCGTGGGACACATATATGACTGTCAGCAGCTCAAAAAATCTGTTTTGGTGTTTCGTGACTTTTTAACTTGGGGCACGAAAAGAAATAGTTGGTAAAACCCAGAATCTAAAAGAATATTAAAGGTGTCATGAAATTAAAATACATGTTTTTAGATGTTAGTATCATTGTTGTTTTTTAAGATATATATAGGCTAGTGTGCTCCAAACAAGTGACAAAATTTGCATTTAGAAGATATAAAACCGATATAAACATGTAAAACTTGTAGTTTGTCACTTCCACACTGAAAACCCTAATAAGTTAACTGAACGAAATTGAGTAAACTCGTTGCCTCAATTTAATTGAGTAACGGAGTCTCCCAAAACTTGCATGTTTAAGTTTAACTTGCCGGTTTGGTAGATTATACTTAAATTGTTCAGTTCAGTCTGTGTGTGTAATTATATACCATGAAAAAATTGTTTAAAAGAAAAATGAGTACCCATTTATTCCCATTATGGTGAATAATTATACATGAAGCCTTGTTATCTGATTAAAAAGACCTTATACATTAAAAACAACCTATTTTTTTTCAAAGGATTAATTGTGATTTTGAGCTTACTATACTTGAAATCTTAAGTTTATGCATTTTCATTGTATATAAGTTAAATTAACTCCTATTTTTAGGACAGGACCAAAATGCTAAATTTTAAGTAATGTTCAGTCAACTTTACTTGATTGTTTAAGTAAAGACAACATTAGGGTTTACAGTGCACCTAAATGGATCTGTCATGCTCCGCCCCTTTTAAAACTCTTCACATTTGCTTTTCATTTGATGCACTTGAGCTCAACCACTCTCACTGGCAGAGCTGTGATAAAATAAAACACTATTGGATGTTTTTTAAAAAGGACAGGAGCTACACTATATCCAACCCTCTCATTGTGTTTTGGTTAAGATTGCATCAAACATCGAATAAAAATGTATATTTCAAAGCACTTCATGGGACCTTTAAGATTCATTTAATAAGTTTGAGTTACTGGCATGCAACTTAAAAAAAAACTGAGAACATAGTCTTAAAATCTATAAAAATTTGTCATTGAATAATCTGTAACAGGTGGCACAGTGGCTCAGTGGTTGGCACTGTCGCCTCACAAGCATGCTGGTTCAAATCCCGGCAGGGTCAGTTGGCATTTCTGTGTGGAGTTTGCATGATCTCCCCGTGTTGGTGTGGGTTTCCTCGAGGTGCTCCGGTTTCCCCCACAGTCCAAAGACATGTGCTTTAGGGGAATTAAATAAGCTAAATTGGCTGTATGAGTATGTGTGAATGAGTGTGTATGGGTGTTTCTCAGTCCTGGGTTGCAAATGGAAGGGCATACGCTGTGTTAAACATATGCTGGAATAGTTGGCGGTTCATTCCACTTTGGCAACCCCTGATAAATAAGGCACTAAGCAGTGGTGTAAAGTACTTGAGTAAATGGACTTCGTTACTTTACTTATGTATTTTTTTGGCTACTTTGTACTTGTACTGAGTATCAAAAATATAAGCAACTTTTACTCTCTACTTGACCACATTTTTGATTGAATATATGTACTTTTTACTCCACTACATTTGAACGGATGCTTACCGTTACTCATTACATTGTGATTGTGCACGACAAGTCAGCATCTTTATCTACCACAGCTAATTTGTTGGGCGGATGAGGCGATATCGCCATCTGCAGGGTGCTGAAGGTACTGTAAGCTATTTATGAGCTAAATCATGTGAACGTGAATTAGCAGCTTGCCTAATACCAGGGCTGCGTCCGAAACCGCCTACTATTCAGTAGGTACTGCATTTGAATTTAAACGTACTACTCGGCCGTTGGAAAAGTACGTTCTATACAGTATGAATGTGAGCAGTATGAATGGAATTCGGACGTACTACATCCGCCATTTTGTCATGGTCACGTGACCTACCTGCGTCAGTTGCGTCGCTTCACGTCCATTCATAAATTCTCTCGCGGGGCATCATGGGATAGCGCAGCGTCCATGGGATGCGCACTTCAGAATCTCGCCGGAAGTAGTAAGTCATCCGGGTACTTCTCGCATACTGATTTTCGAATTCTAAGAATTCGGACATACTACTCGGCTCGCATACTGATTTAAGCGTACTGTATAGTATGGAAGTATGCGGTTTCGGACGCAGCCCAGGTGTTTAATTAGCAACATGGCTGCAGCCAGTGATGAAGCCGAAGCTTGAATTTATATGTAGTTTACTAAGTTGAAAAATAACACTGCTCCTCTGTTTAATTTTAATACAGAGAAAACATAATTAATCAATTGAAAAACTACTCAAAATAAAAATATTGCCCCCCTCTGATACTGAGAGATGAATCACATCAAAGTCAGCTCAGATTTTTGTTTACTACGTTTTACTACTTTTTTTTTTTTTTGATAAATTGTTTGTGCCTTTTTTGAACATTTGAGTTTGACTGAGAATTTTTGTTCTATTTTTTAAATATATTTTGTTTTGCCATTTTATAACATTAAGGTGTTAAATTTAATTTATATATTAGGAAAATAAACCTTTCTTGGTGTTCCTTTAGCCTACATTCAGTATGAGTAAAATACTTAAGTTCTTTTAAAATCGAATTCTTTAATACTTTTACTCAAGTCTTATTTGAATTGGTGACTTGTAACTTGTAATGGAGTCATTTTTACAGTAAGGTATCTGTACTTTTACTCAAGTACGGTTTTCAGGTACTCTTTACACCTCTGGCACTAAGCCAAAAAGAAAATGAATGAATAAATGTATTTGAGTAATTGTGTGTGTAATACTGAATTGCATGTTTTCAATAGGATTATTTGAGAAGTGTATCAAATCTCTTACTTCACAGCTTACTTTATTCCAATAATGTGATGTATTTCCAAGTTGAACAGGATAATCCAGTACAAAAAAGTACACAGAAAATTGATTTTATCCATCTGGAGCTGGTTTGCCTGTGTTATGTCAGCAGGAAAGGAACATTGTTTCAGAATTGAAGCTTTGATGAAAGATTACGCAGACAAACATTTCATTTTGTGCGCGTGTATTGAGCATGAATAAGTGAACAGTAGGTCAAGCGCATATTTGCTTACAGGTTTTGTTCTTTGAAACATGTTGACATTTGAGCTTTAATGTAAGAATTGTGTGTCAGAGATTTGATGAGCGCTCTGGATTAAGAGGGTAAGCTGTGCTCAGAGGAACACGGCCGATCGGATTCGGAGATGCTGGGTTTATGCCTGATCTCCTCGGGGAGAGGTGATGCTGTGCTGCTGTTTTTAGCCTGTCTGCAAGAACAGGCAAGGAAAGGACATTTCCGAAACGCCACATCAGTAGTGAGTCTGAGCGTAGTGTGAAACCACATCTTACAGAGATGCTTTGAATCAAACCAGACCATAGTGCTAACGTTTAGGGGGGCATGCCTGGTTTAAAATGTTAATATTTACATTTTTTTTAAATAAAATAGTTACCTTTCCTCTAGAGATTGTGCTGGTCTGTCCTCTAATAAGCTTCATCACACAGTCATTACCTTTGGACTAGAGCTGCATGAGACTGGAAAAATATGTGATGTTGAGTATTGTGATTATGATATTTCTGAAAAGCATGGCTTTCTGATCATTTTTGTTTATTTTTAAATGAGGAAAAAACAGAGGTTATTTATATTTTTGCCAAATGATTTGTTGGACTGTAAATGCCCCAGATTAGGCAACTTGAAGGAGTTTATGGACGTTTCCACTGAGTGGTATGGTACGGTTATTCGGCTTTTATGGTCGTTTCCACTATCAAAAGGTACCTAAAAGCGAACCGTACTGTACCATACCACTTTTTGGGTGCCTTTTCGCAAGGATACCTAGCACAACAAAAGGGTTTCAGAAGGCGGAGCTAGACGCGCAGCTGAATGCTATTGGTTTACAGAGATACGTCACTCGTTCGTGCAAGAATGAAAACAAAGGAAGCACCATTTTTAAATAAACAGCCGAGACATTACATCGTAATAATATATACATATAATAGCAAGCCATTGTTGACCCGAGCTCAAACAAACCTTGTCGTAGTCTTGATAAACCGCCACAAAGCCAAAAAGAAGAGCAGAATCTACCCTGTGCCCTGTAGTTGTTTACAAGGCCGTCTAAAGCGTGAGCGGTTTTGCTTTCTTGTGTGCATATTTGAAATAACGAACTTCTTGAGCTGATGAAAATAACGTGCCCGAGATTATTGAAGTGCTTCTGACATCCGGACAAACACGAGAGTGAAGCGTTAAGAAACAAAAGAGCAAATGATTCTTTCAGCAACCTAAAACGTGAACAAACTGCCATGTTTAATATTATCATCACCTTTTGGACTATTATGAACTTGGAATGACGGAATTACTTTCTAACAGAGGTTACATGTGCTGGTGAAGATTAAAAATACAGATGAGAGGTTTAAACTCACTGTAGGCTATATGTTGTGTGTCGTTTTTTTTTAACCCAAATAAGGACTAAATGTATGCTGCGTGTAGTTTTTCTGTATATGATAACATATCTGAGACGGCTGTATGTGTTCATATATGTTGCATTTATTTATTTTATATAATCACAGACATTACAGTAGGTTATTTTGCCCAATTGTTGATCTGCAGTTATAATAAAATTATGTTCATAGAAAGGTTAGTAATGAACATTTATACAAGTGTATTTATGTGTAGAAAGCATCTGTTTTGTGAGAGGTGCTTCTTATATGATATATGAATGTCCCGTTACTTTGACATTTCCTCGAGCGAGAATGACGTCGATTAAAACTTTGTCATACACCATGCCCACTAATAGCCGCATTTCCACTGTCGGGCCAGTGCGAGCCAGGGCTTTTATCAGGCCAGACCGGGCCAATCACCCGGGAGGTTTAGTAGTGAGGCCGAAAACCATGTCGCGTTTCCATTGTCGAGCTAGTAGCTCGCAGCGCGTCACGCAAACCCCGCCGCAAGAATATTGCCCGAATCAAACGTCACACAACCCGCCCAGTTCAGCAGGAATCAGGCAGATAAAGCACCTCATCGCATCATCACGAAATGATTAAAATGAAGACAACCGAAACAAACAAATGACACGTTACTGTACAGCATTACATTATATGTCTATACACACAGGCCTGTGTTTTCATTCATTATATTTGTTTACTCACTGACCGACTGTTGGCATCGTGCATCGAGTAGTCTCGCCACTAACGGAGGGACCCAGCGCAGTAAGCGCACCAATCCATAATATAAAACCACAGAAATGTTCTGCTAATAACTCAGTATAAAATGTATTTTATAACATCCTCGTTTAGATAGACGTCGTCAAACATTCAGCCCAAATGCTACGGAGAGACCTAAAACATATAAATTTTTCCCTAGGCTATATGACACTTAATAGGTAATTCCCCTTTATTGAAGACAATAATTTAAGGATGTTGCATATTATTCGGTGATCTTAAGTAAAGGAAAGTGTTAAGTGTCTCAGGACATAAGAGCAAGTAATAAAATATAGCCTATTTCGTTGCACTCGGCAGCTATTCAATAAAGCTCTACATGTATTTAAAATTTCATTTTTAAGTTTTACCTCGTCATATAAAAACATAAACACTTGTTTGAGGACATAAAAATCATTCTGTATTTGCAGTTTCCCCCAATGCGTTTGTAAAGCTGCGCAGGACTGGATGACCGAAAAGAAGTGAGCTTCTGCTTTCACTCACTCAAAAAATGCTCTGTTTGCACGATTTGATTAATATCATTGTATACAAATACTTTATAAATAACATTTCAAAACTCCCTCCGGTGTTTATTGTTTTTCGAAAATATCTAAAATCTTTTTTTTAGATAGGCCTTTGTAAAATGAAAGTTTAATATGGCTTTTTAAACGGTTTAATTTATGTATTGTATATACCTAAAGTGTTATAGCTTTTGTTTGTTTTATATTGGTTTATTTCTTTAATGTGATTTTATTATAACCTATATTTGTAATTGCTTAAATGATTTCAATATAGCTTAGGCTATTTTATCTAGATATGACACTGTAAGAGTCTAATTTATCATATGCATTTGTTTATATGGCAAAACATGTCTTTCACCAAAAAAGGTCCATGCTGACTCCAAAGGCAGATACTGATAAGATCAGGGCCTGGTATGTGGACTTTGGGGGTTTTACGATGTGGTCACATGTTGATTGGTCAGTTTGAATGTCTCAGTATTTGGGCTTTAGTCACATGGTCAAGAAAGGTACAAAATAGCTGGTAAACTTTGCTCTGTCTTTTTTCTTCTCTGCGCTTTCCTGAGCTCTGCTCCTCTCCTTCTCTGGAAGTTATCTTCTCTGGCTCTCTCCCTCTCCATCTTTATCTCTCCCTCCCCTGTCTCTCCCTCTCTCTCTGGTAACTTTAAATTTACATTTAAGCTGGGTACAATTAATATCATATCTTTTTATCATTTTATATTTTATCATTTTATACAGTTATTTTTATAACTAATTCAGTTGTAACCATAGAGAATTATGTCATTAAATCATTTCATTTTCAAGTATTTGTGAATTACTTTTGATTTAACATCAACACTTAATTGCTCCATATTGCAATACAATACAATCACATAATATCAACGCTCTCCCACATTTTAAGCTATTAATACTGCCCTTATTTCCGTTTTTGGTATAAGATTGCAGGAGAATGGTTTGACTAGAAATGTACAGTTTTTTACCATCATGCTGATAACTTTTTAGTCGCTCGGTAGAACTACAGTTCGAACCGCTGTGGTCAAAATACCATTCTTACAACACTATTGTTTTGAGCCTACAAAAGTGGACATGTAATTTGTAAAGTTTTAGGTCTTTCTGTTGTATTCATATTTGTATCATCTCCAAAATAAAGATAAAAGAAAAAAAGGCGCTCATGGCATCAACAGAGCTGTGAAGCGAGCGCTCTTTTGCCCGGTCTCACATTCTCACACAGGCATATAAACGCGCGCGGATCATGCACAAACACACTTTTTAAACAAAACTCTCAACAACCTTTACTGGCGGCTGTGTCTTTAATATGGTGTAAAGATTATTATTATGCGTTATTGAAACATCAAGGAGGACACAACAATAAAATGTCACTTATAAATTAAAACTTTATTATTTTATGCAACAGCCTTACATTTAAAAGGGAAACATGAGGGCGATCACAAGCAAAAAGACCCCTAGCCTATAAGGTGTTTTATGGAATAGCCTATCTTAAACTGACCAGCTATATGTTTGCTTTCCCTTATTTATTTATTATTTTGGCGCATGTACTCGTGTGCGATCGGAAAACTAGTGTAATGATGGCATGCCATCTTTACCAGACTCGGGCAAAGTCGGCCTCTTCTTTCACAGCCGCTGGCCCCGAGAAAGCCCCGCTTTGGCCCGAGCAGGACCCGGAAGTGACAGTGGAAACGCGACTGGCCCTGGCTCGCTCGCTTTAGGCATGATAGTCGAAACGCGACTATTGATACCTTTTTGGAAACGCAAGCCTGATAAAGATGACACGTACCAATCCATACCGTACCGTACTGTACCACTCAGTGGAAACAGGCCATAAGCAACCTTAAGGTGGGAATGCCCACAATTGTTTTAATCACAATCAACAGGCAGCTACAAAGTTGGTGCTAGTGTGAATGAGGCACTACTTTGAACATTCAAGATGTTCTTTAATTATTTTATTTTTCCCCCAAAATAATTGCAGATGTTCTATTGGGAACCTAAAGCTCTTATTACATATATAATAGTGTCACATTACCGTAGTTTCCCAGCTGATCCCCTGTAAACAAACATTTCCATTTGGATTAAGCTTTGCCCTCGGTTATCCTCTTTATTAACTCCAATCTGTCTCTTGCTCAGCCATACAATTACAATTTGACGTTCTCTCTCTCTCTCTTTTTTTTGCGCATCAGGAGCAGGTTCTTTATCTGCTCAATCTGTTTGTCTAAACAAACAGGAGCACGAGCGATGGAGCCTGACTGCTGCATAAATGAAGGCAATCCAGTGTGATTTACGCATACCGTGCACCTTCAGATGCCTGTCCTAAAGCCTCAGTTCAGACTCCAGAGTGGTTTGCATGGCAGTCTGTATAGAGTATATGCACAGCTAGTGTTTTTTCCCCTACCAATAAACTTCTGGTGAAAGGCAAAGACTGTTGAATACACAAGACATGTCACTTGTATAGTTTTGAATTGGGAAAAATGTAGTGGTCAATATGGTGATTGGAGCCTTCTGGTAAAGGAGTTAATCGTCGTTCGATATAGACTGATGATTCTCCGGGGGAGGGGCTCGGACCAGATGTGAGTTTCTGTGTGATTTGCCCATTTAGAAATGAAACTAAAGAGACAGTTGTTATTTAATTTTATTGGTGATTCCTAATATGAAATTTAATCATAAGCTTGGCAAGCAATTTCTGAGAATTTGATGTTTCCCCATTCAAACAGAATACCCATGCATACTGCCTGAGAGGTGTTACAAAGATGGCCGTCGAGTGAAATGACTTACCTTAAAGGGACTTTGTGAAAGGTTTATGTGGCTATTATCAATTTCATACAGGTCCTTTTACAGCACAGCTGTCATATCCAGTTCCGGGAGGGCTGCAGCTCTGAACAGTTTAGCTCCAACCATGCTTCAACACTCTTACCTGTAGGTTTTAAACAAAACTGAAGGACTTACAGTTGAAGTCAGAATTATTAGCCCCCTGAATTATTAGCCTCCTGTTTATTTTTTCCCCAATTTCTGTTTAACGGAGAGAAGATTTTTTTTAACACATTTCTAAACATAATAGTTTTAATAACTCATTTCTAATAACTGATTTATTTTATCTTTGCCTTGATGACGGTGAATAATATTTTACTAGATATTTTTCAAGACACTTCTATACAGCTTAAAGTGACATTTAAAGGCTTAACTAGGTTAATTAGACTAACTAAGCAGGTTAGAGTAATTAGGCAAGTCATTGTATAGCGATGGTTTGTTCTATAGACTATCAAAAAAAAAAATATATAGCTTAAGGGGGCTAATACTATTGTCCTTAAATGGTTTTTAAAAAAATTAAAACTGCTTTTATTCTAGCCAAAATAAAACAAATAAGACTTTCTCCAGAAGACAAAATATTATCAGACATACTGTGAAAATTTCCTTGCTCTGTTAAACATAATTTGAGAAATACTTAAAAAAGGAAAAAAGTTCAAAGGGGGCTAATAATTCTGACTTCAACTGTAATTAGTTTGATCAGGTGTGTTTGTTTAGGGTTGGAACTAAACTGTGCAGAGCTGCGGCTGTCTAGGAACTGGATTTGACTCCTGAGCTTTACAGCATCGATGCTGTTTAAAATAAAATCAGTTAAATTAATTTAGTAGTTCAACATAAAATGAGATGAAACACAGTGTAGATGCAGATGCAGCAGTAGACTAGCGCAGAAACTCCATTGATAATACTGGGGTAAACTACATTTCTGTATTTAAAGACATGGGGGTCCCACTTTATATCATATATCAATCAGGCAGTGAAGATCGTTGATTTTTAATGAAAACAGACTAGGGATGCACCGAATATTCGGCAACTGAATATTTTCAGCCAAAAATGGCCCAAAAGTGACTTATCACCTTAACAACGAGGACGAAACAGTATGTTGTGATGATGCAAACAGCAACCGTGGTCTGCATGTTCATGGTTACAATATAGTTATAATGATATGCAACTTAAACAAAACTGATACTAAAATTGTTTTAAATTTGGCTTTGTACTTCGGGACCAAACAAATATTTGTTGCATTTTTTTTTTAATCGTTTAAACTGCACCGATGGTGAAAATCCAACTTTTGTAAGCTGTTTGGACAGAACTGTGTATGTATAGTGTGTCCACTGTCATATTGGAGTGATATAAACACAATAAGGCCCAATCCCAATTCTACCCCTTAGCTCTTCCCCTTACCCCTACCCCTCGTTTTGCGCGTTCCCGTGAAGGGGTAGGGGTGTCCCAATTCTATTTAGCTTGAAGGCGTAGGGCTAAGGGGAAGGGGTAGATAGCCCTTCGAATGAAGATTTTTCAGGACCACACTCGAAACCAAGGGGTAAGAAAATTCCCCAGAATACACCAGCCACAATGACAGGATAGCTGCACCCGGAAGTAAGGAGATCCACAAATTAGTATTTTTGTCACTATTATGAATTTTTACAACAAACAAGCTTAAAAAAAAAAAAAACGCTAAAATAAAAACCGCTAAATTTTGCGATCTATAATCCATAATAACTCCTGTACAGCAGTCCCAGAACATCCTGACACTCGATGACACTCAAATACCTTGTCAGAGCAGTCTAGTGGCTGGTAATGAGCTTTTTACAGTGTCTGCTATAATGTTAATGCTGTTTTTGTATGTTTACATAGATGAATATGGCCACTGTGTAAATACACAGTACAGTTACGATCTTATTGCCACATTAGATCATTATGATAACATGATATATGCCTTCAGTGATTTCCTGAAGATAAAAACCAAATAATAGCACAACTGGAATAACTACAGCAGTCGCCATCGACTGATCTCGTATGAAGCAAGAGATCATGATGACATATGATGATGTGTGCAGGTGCTGTAGTGCTGTCTCAATTCTTAGGGGTAAATTTTTGAAGCCCTTCCCCTTAACACTCGGTTGTAAGGGCCAAGGGGAAGGGGAATTGGAAGGGGTACAAAAATAGAATTGGGATTGGGCCTAAGTCTCTTTTTTAAATTTTCTGACGTTAAAATAGGATTTCAAGATTACCTTGTCGTCAAAAATTGTAAATTAAAAACCAGGATAGCCAGGGTAAGCACTTATAACCACCATGTACACAATGTAAAAAAAAGAAAAAATAAAGATTCTTGTTAAATAATTCAACACACTTTTAAATTAAATTAACTGTTCTATATTTATCATACAGGGCAACGAAAATGTTTTCCAAACAAAATATACTTTTCAAAGATAAATGTGTGAATAAACAGTTTTAAAGATTTACAAACAAAAATATCACTTCTTATAGAACAATAACAAACAAACAAACAAACAAACAAAAACAGTTAAATAATAATTGGTGGCTTATCAAAGGGGAGCAAGAGAGAAAACAATATGTAACGAAAGCCTATGTTATGGTGTTGCAATGTGTGTGTGGGTGTGTGTGTGTGTGTGTGTGTGTTGATTGTCAGCAATAGTAGGTGTATGAATGGATGCAAATGGATAACTGACCCGGGCAAACAACGCCGATCTGTACAGGTCCACGTCTTCATCCGCTTTCCCAAAGAACCAGGAGACCCCTCGCACACAATCGCTTGTGAAGTTGTCTGGCCCACCGCATCCACAGTCACTCCACTCCACAGTCTTTTAATGTCTTCCCACACTTGACACAACCACCAGCTCTCCACCTTTGCACCTTTCTTCTCTTCTCTCTCCCCCGATTCTTCGCCACCAAAACACACACAAGCCAAGAGAAAAAAAAATACTTCCTTCTCTTGCCTTTTCTCCCTCTTTTATATCCTCCTCTTCCTTACCTGAACTTCCGCTTCCTCCCGACCCCGGAAGTATTGTTTGGAAGCTCTAGGAAGGGCAAGTCGGACCAGCGCCCCCTAGTGGCACTTTGAAAAATTTTGAGAGAGGCAACTCTTCTCGCCACACCGTGACGTACAGTAGGAGTGCGGTTTTCCCCGCCCATCGAATTGATTGACAGGTGCCATGTTTCTATAAAAACATGTACACACATGTCCACAGAACATTTTTTTGCAAATAAACTGGGATGAAAATATTTGTTCCAGTCTTTCTAACTCTCTGTGATTTTTATAACTTATATAAGTTTAAACAGAGCACGTTTAAACTAATTTAATGTAATAGAGTAAAATCGCTATTTAATTCTTAACCGCTATAATCACTACAGCCGCATGGTGTCAGTTAGCGCTAATGTGTGTGTGTACTGCAAACTGCAGTTGTGACTCATCATTTCAGAAAGGCTTGAATAAAATTCATCGCAAATACATGAAATAAACTTACCCGGTATTTTTGACTAATGACCTGTACTTCAGCTTCATCTATGTCTCTCTCTATCCCTGACAGCTGTTTATCTGATATAACACATGATGAGAAGCAGACACGCACGTTGGAATGATGTGTGGGGAAAAGCAGCTCATTTGCATTTAAAGCCACAGGCTACAAAAACAGCTACACTGTACTCAGACACCAAAATGGGCAGATTCTGGAGGCTATAATAAATTATCTGATGGGTATTTTGAGCTGAAAATTTAGACACATTCTGGAGAGACCAAAAGCTTATCTTACATCTTTCAAAATGGGTAGAATAGGTGCCCTTTTTGACTGTATAAAAATCAGTGGATCTGCATTTATTGGGTAAAATAAAATTGCGAATTTTTACTGTATTAAGTCTCCATCGCCAGAAGTGATAGCCCAGTGTTGCAATGTGCTAAATGAATATTTTTAATAATAACTTGTAATTGGTTTATTCTTTAAAAATTTAATATTGATTTATTCAATTGCAATGCCTTGATTGTAATAAGGTTAGTACACAGTCATAGCCATAAATGCAATGCTGCTAATAATTGGCATCATTTATTTCAGTGTTTCGGTTTTCAGCCTTGGTTCTTGGTTTTAGCCAAGAATTTTTATTTCAGTCTATCCCTAAAACAGACCTTAAACACGGCGATTTTTGCAACGGCATACAAAATTAAAAATTAAAAGTCCTTCAGTATATACCCCATTGTGTATTGTGGGAGTGGATGCACTACTGCAGTGCAGCATGCAGATCTGCTGAGCCGCTCTGCCTTTCTGACCCACTTTTTTTTTTTCCTCCCCGTCTTTCATTTGTTCCACTTCAGGATTCAATCCACACGCTGGAGCCGGTGGCAGAATTCATGAACGACAAGAAGAGCCTGTCAAGCCTTTCACACAGATAGAAAGGAGGATCAGTGGAAATCAGGGGTTTTGTGTTGTGAAAATTGATGCTGGTTGTAATCGCTGACGGTCATCTTTCGTCTTCAGAATGGATGGGTTTTTGCTATTATAAGCTAGTATAGCAGGTACTACAACTCAATACTAGCAGCCTATGGTGCAGATGGAGTTCTAGATGTATTATGATGATGGAATATTTGATTAGTGTACTGAATCTGATTTGGTCAGGATTAGGGCTCGAATGAGATGGGATTTTTAGTGGCTGATGGCCTATATAAGAGCAATGTTCATAATGCAATTTAATACAGAATACAAGCTTGTGTTTATTTATATTGCACATACTTGAAGGAGGTTGTATTTGTGTGTGTTTTTTCTGATTTAAAAAATGTTTTCTGTTTTATCCTTTAAAAGGAGTATATAGATACTACTGTGTATATACTGTAGTGAATGAAATATGTTAACAAGGTAAAATAATATTGCAAGGAAAAAATAAAATGTAAAGAATTAAATAGCAGTATGTTTAATTTTTTTTATATTTAAAATAACTGAAATAAATACCAAATGTAAAATATAGAATGAAGAATTCTCATAAGTTTAAGTACTGAATTAAACAGGAAATAAAATAAATAGAAATAAGTAAAAATGCTTTTATTTTTAAGTTTTATCATCACCCCCTCCACATTTAAAAAATAAATAAATACACACGCATATATATATATATATATATATATATATATATATATATATATATATATATATATATATATATATATATATATATATATATATATTAGGGGTGTAACGATACACCAAAGGCACGGTTCGGTTCACGGTTTTGGAGCCACGGTTCGGTTCGGTTCGGTTTCTGTTTGCTGTGGGGTTAGGGTTGATGTCATCTTAACAGCAATGCTAAGGAACAATAGATTCACTTAATAACAAGAACAACTTAACATTTTCTTTATTAACTTTGCCATCACATTTTAGTACAGTCAGGATACCAGAGTAAACAACAAAAATGAAATAAATACCTCCAATATAGACTAGTCAGAAAAAACAATTCTCTTTAGTGCAGCCATCTTAAGAAAGTAAACTCAAATTAAATAAATAACTGCAGTGTAGACTATAGTGAAAGATAAACAGGCTTGTCCTCTCTAAGAACATATGAAATCTTCAGTTAATTTTAGTTAAGATGAACACAGTTTCCATAATTATACTTAACTGATAAATGTCAATGGCTCTGCATACAATGACTTTATCTTGCTGGAGTCTATAGCCGCCTCACTCCACCCCAGGACGCGTTAATGTAGCAAAACGCACAAAAACGCACAAAATCGCACTTCAGCAGCGGTTATTTGAAAGCCCACATAAAGATCTGCACTTGAGCGTGTATATTTGAGGGCGTGCAAAAGTTTTGCGCACGAACAGAGGAAATCGGCGCGCAAGCAAAGAGAATACACTGCAGTTTTGTCTGAAACTAATGTTACGGTTCTAGCTGGTTGTATTTTAGCCTCCCGTTCGCTCTCTCTCTCTCTCTCTCTCTCTCTCTCTCTCTCTCTCTCTCCGTGCCTGTCATTTCTGTATTTCCACCTTCACGACAGCTGATTGGTCAGGAGACCGATCTATCATTACTGGGCGTCGTGGCGCGGGGATATAAAAAGCCGGTCAGGAAAAGCGGAGAAGAGCGCATCTTCCTTTGATCTCGTTTTTCGTGTATTTTGTCAACATGATTATGATTTTCGTTGTTTTTGCTTAACTTTCGTTTGGGCAAAATTATTTTGCATTACTTTTGCCCACTTTGAGTTATTTTGTGATTTTTGTACATTTTTATTTTGATTGATTTGTTTGTTAGTTTTTGGCTCAGCTATTGTTGGCTATTTCCCGTTACATTGAGCTATACCTCCTCAAGTTCACTCTTTTTTTCAGAGTAAGGTGGATAGGGAAGATGTCTTACGACTTCCATTTTGCAAACACATAGAAATGTATTGTTAAAGACATCAGGTAAGAGGTGAACGTCATATTTGTATTTATTTCATTCTACAGTTCAGTATAGGGAAGAATGCGGTGCACGGCGCTGAAAACTGCAATGTCAATATATTGCCTGCGCGCCTATTCTCTCCGTCCATGCACAAAACTCCTGCGTGCCCCCATATATACTCCGCTCAAGTGCGCCTTAGTGTGTTTATGTAACATGTATGTCTCCAACCTTCATTAGAAATATTTATGAATGTCTCCAATAGACCCAAGCGGCATAAATGCTCCCTGTAAAGTGAAACGGCTATAAAGTCCAGCAAGACAACGTCATCTATACATTTTAAAGTATTATAAAGCATTATCTGTTATCTATAAAGTATAGTTATGGAAACTGTGTTCATCTTAACTGAAAGTGGTCGTATTTGCCAGCCTCACACGCTGCATGCACCTGTCAGTCAGTTACTGATGCGTGATGCGTAAACACACTAAATCGCAATTCAGCTGCTTGTTTTTGAAAGCGCACTTGAGCAGAGTATATATGAGGGCACGCAAGAATCCCGTGCACCAACAGAGAAAATCGGCGCGCAAGCATCAGTCAGTGGCGGGGTGAATTTTGGTGTGGCGCCCTGCCATGGAAGAATGAATGTAGCGGAAACCATGCAGTAGTCGAGTGATCGCGCACTCACATGACATGACATGCACTTGGAAAATACTAACTTTAGAATATAATATTTAGAACAAAACCTCATTACTAATACAATTTAATCAAATGTGATCAAATAAATATGTGCTTAAATTTGGTTTAATTAGTTAGAGACAAGTGACGTCAACCTCAACAATGGGCAGCAGGGGGCGTGAGAGTATCGCGGTATGCCACGAGAGTTTCGCGATTCGTATCGTGGTTGGTGTATCGCGATATTTCGGTTCGGTTCGAAGTATCGTTACACCCCTAATATATATATATATATAAAATAATAAATTCAAATAAATAAATAAAAATATAAACACACACATACAATACAACACAATAAGTATTTCTCAAATTATGTTTAGAGGTCGATACAGGCGGCAAACAACAGAAACATGGAAAGACTAGACTAGACAACAAGACTCAGCAATGTCTTTGAGCTTTCAGTCTGTTTGAAATCATCACTGATTCAGAACAGGTGTGTGAGAAGTGCATGACGGGAATTGTAGTTCATATCAGTGTCAGACTTGTAGTTCGGGTGATATTAAATGTTCTCCAGCGATCTATAAGGGTTAGATCACTGATGATCATGACAACAGCATTCATTAATCACAGTTCGACATTTACTAATGCATTATTAAAATCCAAATTCATGCTATGTGAGTTAACATGAACAAACAATGAACAACTTTTTTCCATTAACAATAACACAGACAAATACTGTAATAAATGTATTGTTCATTGTTTGTTCATGTTAGTAAATGCAGTAACTTATACAACCTCATTGTAAAGTGTTACCACAGTATTCTGTCAGGCCACTTTTAGGTCAGTGTTTCATTTATAACTTGGCATTCAGACTCTTGTAACTGTATGAAATCAATAACAAATGTCAAATTTCAGCCGCTTTAATAAAACTCACACAGACATTTGTATGATTGGCTGTAAAAGTGAGGTCTGATCCTTTCGTGTTTCAGCAGTTATGAATGTGACTGCACCGGCATTGTATTTGGTCCGCTCAGGTCACCGGGTCTGGATTTTAATGCCCGTTCAGACCTACTCTGCCATTTCTCTTCATTTTCCCCACACGAGACAGTCAGGATCTGTCGGTCTGAATCAGAGTCACACACACACACACACACACACACACACACACACACCGGAGAAGCTGCCATTGTATCAGGCTGAAAAATAGAAGTGGAGACGCAGTGGCTGTTAGTCATCAGCACTGTGGAAGATGTATGTGTTTTTATAATAGGAAACAGAGTGGCGCTTCTGACCTTTATATTGCTGCTGGTGTTATAAATGCCTTGGAGAAACGCACACACATACATCTGATCTGTTCATCGTGGAGGAACACAGGGTAGCGCTTGGCCTCTGGGGCTCTAATAATCAGTGCCTGTGGTTTATCTGATTTTCAGCATGCTTTTTTTGTGTTTATTGATGTATATCTTGTATTTCGAGCTATTGAATAGAGGTGTGAACCTACACTGGTCTCACGGTTCGGTTACGATTATCGTGCCATCGATTCGGTTCAATTCGATATCTCGGTGCATGACTGTGCATTGATGATGCCTTTCATACAGTGTTATATTTATGGTGGCTTGAGAAAGCCACAATGCTGATATTCTACATAAACTACTTCTTCTTCTTCTTCTTCTTCTTCTTCTTCTTCTTCTTCTTCTTCCTTCTGAGACAAATTTTAAAGTGTATCTCCTCCTAAGCCTTTCAAGCTACATCCTTCAAACTTTTGTCAAACCTTCAAACTGGTCTGACTCGGGTTGCTATATCTTTTCTAACTGATCCAACTTTCGGTTTTCCAAAAAAACGACCCAGAAAATTCCCAAAAGTCTCATTGACTTAACATTGGGTCAAATTTTGTGAGCTCATAACTTTGCATCAGACTGTCCTACAGACTTAAGAATGGCCTTATTTAACTCAGTCTAGCCAGCAGCCAACCACTGATGACCTTTTAAATTCCAAGCCACTCCCTAGCAACCAATTTCAGCACCTAGCAACTGTCCCATAGACTTCCATTGTAAAAGACTGTCATTGACTTAACATTAGATCAACCTTTGTGAGCTCATAACTCTGCATCAGACTGTCCTACAGACCTTTAAACTTACTAGCCACTCCCTAGCAACCACTTACAACACCCTAGCAACTGTCCCATAGACTGTGACTAGCTGTTCTAACACATGCTAAACATCCTACTGACATGCTTATCTTGCTAGAAATATGCTGCTGACATGCTAGTCATGCTAGCACATGGTAGTTCATGCTAGCAACATGTTAATTCATGCTAGTAACATGCTAATTCATGCTAGAATCATGTTAACATACTAATTCATGCTAGAATGAGTCTAGTTACATGCTAATTCAATCAAGAATCATGTTAACAACATGCTAATTCATGCTAGAATCATGCTAACAACATGTTAGTTCATGCTAGAATCATGCTAACAACATGTTAATTCATGCTAGAATCATGTTAGAATCATGATAATACCATGCTAATTCATGCTAGAATCATGCTAACAACAAGCTAATTCATGATAGAATCATGCTAATTTATGCTACAATCATGCTAACATGCTAATTCATGACAGAATCATGCTAACAACATGCTAATTCATGCTAGAATAATGCTAATATCTTTCTAATTCATGCTAGAATCATGCTAATATCATGCTAATTCATGCTAGAATCATGCTAACAACATGCTAATTCATGCTAATATTCTAATTCATGCTAGAATCATGCTAATATCATGCTAATTCATGCTAGAATTATGCTAACAACATGCTAGAAACATGCTAACAACATGCTAATTCATGCTAGACTGGCTTGTTTCAGTGTTTACAGTGGTTACATTGTTGACTGCAGGGATCTTAAACATTCTCTTAGCCAACTTGATACTTTTTCAAACTAAATAAACTACTTAAAGGCTTTCTCAAGCCACCATAAATTTTGTCCTCAAACTTTAGTATCTAATTTACTTTACAGCACAAGAAAAATGTATAAATATATTTATATACTATTTGTAATACATTTTTGTCCTTTAATACAGGCAGTCAGATATATGAACTGTACCTTTAAAAACTCAGGTACAGGCCAACATGAGCATTCATAGCAAATAAACAGTTGTAAATATCCTTACTGAGCCTTTTCAAGCGAGATCTTACACCCCTATGATTTGTCACGCACTCAACAGAAAGGGCTGCGATTGGCTATAATGTTCTGGCGCTGTTCACCGATGATAGACACTGAAAAACGGCATCGACGATCACAGTTGATCCATGATAAGACTCGGTGGAGAAAACTCGCTGTGCAGACACGCTTGTGTCTGTATCCAGAAGTAACACTGTAACAGACGAGAGGAGAGAAAAAGTCACGCCAACAAGTCAAAGGTGTACAGTGAGAGAGAGAGAGAGACAATTTTCTCAATCGCAGTGAAACAGGGGCTTCTGCTGTTCAGTGTCAGTGAAAAACTGTCCAGCAAACTCACAAGCAGTGAATTGTGCACATTTTCTGCGTTTTTAAGTAGTTGGAGTGTTATAAATACTCACGCCCGCCTCCCTCACCATAGTAAGCTACCGCGACATAGCGCTTATGAGATAAATGACCTCAGTACGTAATAACCGGTTATGATTATTACTGAACCGATGCCCAATTGTCCGCATCTGCATCGCGATGCACTGAAGAAACTATTCATTTTGACACCCATAATATTGAAGGTATGAGTAGGACCCAGTGAAATGCACTTGATTTTTTTTTTTCTTTTTTCCTCCAAGTATTATTTTTTTTACTTCATGAAGTCTTTTGGTTAATAGGTGATTTTTAATTATGCATAAAGCATGCCTAACTAATTAATGTCATATCAAATTTAACAAAAACAAAGTTTTGTATTTTTTTAATGGTTTACAGCTTTCATTGATTTTAATGTTTATTTAGAAATAAAGTATAATAATAATAATAATAATAATAATAATAATAATAATGTGTGTGCAAGACTGATTATGAAATCAAGGCATAACACTGCATGACAATGTTCCAGACGACTGTTCTAGAGCCTACAGCTAATCAATCTGTCAGATTCTGGAGTGCATTCAAGTTCTAAAGAAAATTATAAATGATAAATGATCTTAATAAATAAGTACATTTAAGATATGGTATTTAAGTATATAATTTCACTCACCTGGGAAATGAAGGCCACGTGAATGGTTTGTGAGCACAATTAAGTTCACACAGCACGTCATATTTTCTGATAACTGTAGGAAATAATTCCAAAAGGCAGTTGACTGTGTAAAGCCACATAAAACAAAACCAAAAAAATACGATGTATACGCAGAGTTCAACGGCTAATCAACCGAAATCAGCTGAGGTGACGATATGGCAACCAGGGGTGCAAAAAGGCAACGGAGAAACTATTTTTTAAATTATCCTTAATAAAAGTTTCAAATAATAAAAATAAATATTTTTTTGTTCATTTTTATTTAGCATTTTATACAAGTATAATATTGCATTTTATTAAATAAAAAATTATACCACCCCTCCATGACCATTGACCATTTGATTGATCCGTTGCTCGGTTACTGTCACATGTTTAAAATGGAGAAAAATAATGAAGAGACGTGAAGCGCAAAATAGAAAAGGAAAAAACAAACAAACAATGCCTTAAAATGAAAACTGCCATGACAAATTGGATATAAGAGATTGGTAAGCTTTTCCCACACTATTATTACCATACTTTTATTCAACTTCTAATGTTTTTGGGAGCGACGGGGACACCATATCATTAATTATTCATTATCGCCATGTATGATAACCTTGGGTAAAAATATCATGGTTCCACGATATAACAGTATTGTAATTACTGCTCTAAAAATATGTTCTTTTAAAATGTCTGGGTAAAAAAAAAAAAAAAAAATTCCCCCATTGAACATAGTATATATTTTTTTAACATTTAAAATATTTTGAAACAATGACTGTCAGGCTAAGTAATTTAAATAAGTCATGGCTTTCTGCTGTCTTAATTAGTTTCAAAAACACAGATTTCTTTTCAACTTGAAAAGGCATCTTTGGATATATCTTTTCTTTGGATATAGAGCAAGCCTCTGCACTATTCAGCTCTACAGCATGCTGGAAGTTGGTTTAAATTAGATTTGTTTTTCAGATGTTTCTTGAATCATGTACTGACCAGTGATTTGTGATGTGGAAGGTCATTTTCTATTGTTGCCCTAAAAAACCTCAACATAGTCATAAAAAAAAACACAAAAAAAACAAACAAACTTACAAATACCTTAAGAACGGTATAACCAACACAATCTCATGGCAATTCGTAATTTTTTATTTAGTGGCTAATTCGTATGAATTCGTACAATCTAATTCGTACAATTTACGAATTGCTTGTCACCCAATGACGGTTGGGTTTAGGGGCGGGGTTGGGTGCCACGTCGTCTTTTAGCCACTAAACTAACAAAACGTAAAATACTTACGTTTCCTCGTGAGATCAGGCTGGCATAACAGAAAATTGTAACCGTTTTAAAATCTTGACTTTTCAAAACCGCGATTAAACCTTAAAACCGTTTATCGTCCCATGCCTACTTGATAGTCATAAATTTATGGACCGTCAGCTTCAAAAGATTTTTATTCACTGCATTTAAACATTTTACAGTCTTTTTTTATTTCACTTGTGAGAGGTGTAAAAGCAGTTTTAGTCAATTGTTCATGCAAAGACAGGCCTTACACCTCGCATATGAGAAGTGATTGCATTTTTAAGATCTTTTGCCCTTTAGGACTCTCATATCAATCATTTTGTTTTGACAAATGTACACAAAGTACAAAAGCAAGGCATGTCAAGGTGCTATAATCATTTAGTGTGAAAACTTGAACCCGCATAACCCTCAGTAAATGTGCAGTTGCACCCCTGACGGCAACCAGCAAGACCTACGGTTAGGTTGTTGCTAGATCAGATATGGTTGCGGCCGGAAGTTAGCGAGAATTATTTATATTATTTATTAAATTTCCCATATATTGCATTTTATTAACGTCTACCCCCACCCCAACCCTAAACCCAACCGTCACAGTAACGTAAAAACAGTAGTTGTACCGAGTGTTATTTATGCTATCTGTTAAATTACCCAATAAATTTTATTTTTTAACGCCTACCCCCACCCCAACCCTAAACCCAACCGTCACAGTACTGTAAAAATATTAATTATTGTTATACAGTGTCATAAAAGATGCTACTATAATTGATGTGCATATCGCACTTCCGGCCGGCCGCGTATCCGATCTAGACTTTACCCTACTGTAGCTTTTACTCAAGTGGCCATGCCCAATATGCAGACTTGATATAACTCAATATAAAAGAAATGGATGAGTTATAATAAAATTCACCCCCTCACAGTTGTCATGAATGGCAATATTAGCTATAAACACCAAAATGGTTTTGTGTAGCAGGCTGTAAACACCTTTTTTTTTTTCTGCTGTGAAGTTGGCCATTTAACATTGGGGGCAATAGAAATGAGCCAGGCCTAGCGGAATTTCGATGAATTGCACTTTCAGTAACTTCTGTATTAGCTTCACAAGGGAGAGCGGGATTATGATTAACTAATATGATTTACCTTTAAAGTTGTTTAATAACATTTAATAGCATGTTTAATATTTAAATATTTAATAGCATTTAAATATGACCGAGCTTTGATCATAAACTGCATGACATTGTATTTTAACAGTAATGTAATTCACAAGCAAAGACGTGATCTTTTAAACATTGATATTAAAAATCCCATTTCTTTCATTTCAAGAAACAATTCTTTGTGTTTGTAGGTGCATTCACTGCATGCAAAGCTGTAATCTAATAATCAGGAAACAACAAATCTGCATTAACAAAATGCGACAGGACTGAGAAGAAGCTGAAGATTGAGAAAGTAAACTCAGGAGACAGGCGGAGTCTGACTTTATTTTCATTACAGTACAAAAAGTGATCAAAGTAGAGAAAAACAAGTTCTGGAGGAGATCGACGGGGCCTGTGAGAGCGAGAGGAACCCCTGAGAGCCTCGGCGAAAGAAATAAAGTCTCATTGCGAGTTAGAAAACAAGAGCAGCAGTTGTAATTAAACTTTCCCTCAGGCTTGCTTTAAGTTATCTGATTAGAATTCCCAGCTCTCCTGGAGCCCTGCAGACATCATTACAGTCCTGATCTACAGGGACACCTGAACACACTCACCTGCACACTCACACTTTCATTTACCAGACTTTCTATTTTGGCGTCTGCATCAAATTGGTTTCCAAAAGTAAATTTTATATACAAAAGCATATTAAAGTTGCCATGAACAGAAGTTTGCTCTTTTTCCCCCATATCGGGATTCGATTGAAACGGTCCTAAAATGAGAAAAAAAAAATTAGGGGCAGTGCATAATTTCAACCTTTGGGAACCAATTGGATCGTTGGCATTGCTAAAAAAAAATTAAGGAAGATTGAAGAATGGACAAAAGCTGGGCAGAAATTAGACACACCCTGATAGCCCCTTTATAAATTATTGACAGCCCCGCCCTAAATTACTGATAACCCCACTCTAAAATACTGATGGCCTGCCCTAAGGGACTGATAGCCCCACCCTAAATCAATGATAGCCCCGCACTAGAGGACTAATAGCCCTGCCCTAAATTGCTGGTAACCCCAGCCTAAATTACTGATAGCCCTGCCCTACAGAACTGATAGCTCCTCCCTAAAGGAATTCCGTGTGACTAGAAGTGAAGGAGAGGGAGGGAAGGTTATGATATTTGATAAATTAATTTGCCCTCTTAATCTTTTTGTTACAAAATAATGAAGTGCACAAATACATCGTTTATAACAAGCACATATTCAAATAAAATGAGCAAATTTAGATTTCATTCCGATTTAAATACTGGTGTCTGCTTAAATATTTGCAATTTAACATAGTAGTTTCGTCTTCTAGTTATTAAAATATATAAAAATACAAGTGGTGAGAATTTTATTATATTTTGAAACCATTTAAAACTTCAAATGGTTAAGGACAAAATGTGAATTAGTAGCATTTCTGTCAAATTGTTAGAGTGGCTGACTGCAGTATTGGTAACTTAGCAACCAACAGTAAAGGGGTGTCCCAATTCTCTTTAGCTTGAAAGCATAGGGCTAAGGGGAAGGGGTAGATAGCCCTTCGAACGAAGATTTATCAGGACCACACTCGAAACCAAGGGGTAAGAAAATTTCCCAGAATACACCAGCCACAACGGCAGTATTGCTGAACCCGGATGTAAGGAGATCCACAAATTTGTATTTTTTTCATTTATTACGAATTTTTACGACAAACAAACAAGCACATGTTTTAATATATTCATAACCACGTTCGTGCTTTACCGTCATGCTTTAAAAAAAAATGCTAAAATAAAAGCTGCTAAATTTCGCGATCTATAATCCATAATAATAACTCCTGTACAGCATTCCCACAACATTCTGACACTCGATGACACTCGAATACCCTGTCAGAAAAGTCTAGTGGCTGGGAATGAGCTTTTTACAGGGTCTGGTATAATGTTAATGTTGTTTTCGTGTGTTTACATACAGATGAATATGGCCACTGTGTAAATACACAGTATAGTTACGATCTTATTGCCACATTAGATCGTTATGATAACATGATATATGCCTTCAGTGATTTCCTGAAGATAAATACCACAAAATAACACAACTGGAATAACTACAGCAGTCGCCATCGTCTGATTTCATATGAAGCAAGAGATCTTGATGACATTTGATGACATGTGCAGGTGCTGCAGTGCTGTCCCAATTCTTAGGAGTAAATTTTGAAGCCCTTCCCCTTAACCCTCAGTTTTAAGGGCCAAGGGGAAGGGGAAGGGGTAGGGGTACAAAGATAGAATTGGGATTGGGCCTAAACAAGGCAAGCATAATGGAGCTGATTGGTTATGTGAGTGTAATGTTCGCTACAACAAAATGTCCAAAACTATGTGAGAGTTACATTTTTGATTGTTTAGATGCTTTCCATGAAATTATTAAGCAGCACAACTGTTTTCAACATCGATAACAATAAGAAATGTTTTATGACAATTAGGGTTGGGTCGATAGACAATGCCGATGGCTGATAGACATCACGAGTCAGCATCGTGATCCTCCGCCCCGCCCCCGCCGCAGCAGCAACCTGCTCGCGAAAAATACACACTTAGGCCCCGTTTACACGAATACGTCTTCGTTTTAAAATGCCATTTTAGAGCAAAAATGATTCATGTCCACACTGGCGTTTCATCTAGCATTTCTGAACAGCCTTCCGTCCACACTATACCGCTGAAAACGCACATCACGTGACCACACACACACTCTGTCATGCACTGCAGTGTAGGTTATGTGCGCATCTGACTCTGAGCACCAGCAGTCACCCTAAAGAGCATTGCAAGTAGGACAGTTTATCAAGGATGTACCGCTGGATCGCGTCTCACTGTAGTTGTTAAACGTGATATTTAATTAATCTTGTCTCCGTCTAACGACTCTTCTGTCTTTTGAATCTATCAGGTAACGTGTCACAGTGTCAGTACACAAGTTTGTCGACGCCCTTATAACGACACAGATCACTCTGCCTATTCATGCCCCACGGAGCAACCGTCCCACGGAAAAAGTCCCACGGAAAAAGTCATTGACCGGTGGTAATTTGTGGGTAACTTATCTTTATTTATTTATGATTTGGTTATGGTTAAAACAAAGACCATGCGGGTCAGGTAGTTGAAACGGCAGGCTACAAATAACTAATTCAGTATGAATTAATTAATTATTCATAAATAATTAATTCACCGCCGCCTACGACGACGATGCTATCGTCCATCGCGGTGTTTCACATTAGACATTGTACGATGCCAAATTGGTCGACGTCGCTCAACCCTAATGACAATCAAATTAGAATGTTTAATAAAAATCCGATTTGTCATACAGGATTGAATTTAATTGTAAAGTATATTAAGTCAGAAAACCATAATTTTTTTGTTAATCTTTATTGTATTTTGATCATTTACACGCAGCTTTGAAAACTTTTTTTTTAAGCCCAAACTTAAAGTCAATGTGAAATCAAAATGTATAATGTTTATTTTGCAAGCGCACATTTTAGGGGAACAATTAATCTGTGCAAGTTAATCCAGTGAAAAGAAATTATATGCAATATTCGTATCATTCATATATTTTTTTAGATTAATGATTATATAATTAGATTAGAAAAATATCTATTACCTGTTAATTTAGTATGATTGCATTCATTCATTTTCTTTTCAGCTTTTACTCAGCGGATGCCCTTCCAGCCACAACCCAGTATTTGGAAACACCCACACACTCTCATTCACACACATACACTACGAACAATTTTAGCTTACCCAATTCACCTACAGCACACGTGTTTGGACTGTGGGGGAAACCGGAGCACCCGGAGGAACACGGGGAGAACATGCAAACTCCACACAGAAATGCCAACTGACCCAGCCGGGATTCGAACCAACGACCTTCTTGCTGTGAGGCACAAGCGCTACTCACTGCGCCACCATGCTGCCGGTGTGATTACATAAATAGTTAAAAAAAGGTAAATGTTATATTGCAAGAAACATTATCGCTGTACTCAACAACAACATTGTGTTTCCCCAGTATCATTAATCCCTAATTGATATTTTATAAATTATCTCTATAGAACCAGTTCACATAACCATTAGTTTAATCTTGTTATTATCAAGCGAACATTGTTTGTTCGTCTGCTTCCGAAAGCGTGGTCTCTATTGATGTATTTTGTCCGGTTCAGCTTAAGCAAAGTTCAATCCTGTGACGCAGCAGCAGAGTTAATCTTGCTCAAATTACTCGAGCATTCAGAGATCAAATGAGGCCATTAGTCTTGACCTGAGCAACAGCAGATTCAGTTCCTATAACTGCAGTCTGCCCGGAGCTGATGTTACTTCTGGAGCCAACATGAAAAGTCAATTCATCTGTAGGGTTTCTGGCTGGTGAGGGAAAGGTAGAAGGAGTCCAGTATCTATACTTTTTCTTTTTCTTTTTTTTTTTTTATTTCGTACATTGTGTTGATATTTGGTGCATGTTTATGGATTCTATATTACAGTATATGTTAGTTTGTTTTTCTGCTTGTGGATGAGCATTGGTTCATCTTATGATTTTCTTGTCCTCATATGCTTTTGGTTGTGTTTTTGTCTGTATCCATTAACATTATGCATTATTTGTTCAACAGTATAAATTAAGTAAAAACTGTAATTCATTGTAAAAACACTTTTTTTCATAATTTTAACATTCTTTTTAATGATAAATTTTACACTTTTTTTACACTGAATTATTATTAGATTTTTTTGTTTTTTTTCTACCTTATTATTAAAAAGTGTTTACGATAAACTTTACACACATTTTTGCACTGAATTATTATTAAATTTTTATTATTTTAGTAATTAACTATCATTTGTAGCTTATTATTCAGAGGTGTTTTATGTGTTTATTTATACTTTTGAATTGCATTGTGGGACCTCTGCTCTGGACCATTTTTGTTCTTGAAAAATGACTTTAAAATGGTTTTTAAAATGGTATGTAAACTGCAGAAGTGCATAATAAACATTCATAATATACAGTTGAAGTCACAATTATTAGCCCCCTTTTAAATTTATTTATTTTTTTTTTTAATATTTCCCAAATGATGTTTAACAGAGCAAGGAAATTTTCACAGTATGTCTGATAATTATTTTTCTCATGAAGAAAGTCTTATTTGTTTTATTTTAGCTAGAATAGAAACAGTTTTTAATTTTTTAAAAGCCATTTTAAGGACAAAATTAATAGCCCCTTTAAGCTAATTTTTTTCCCGATAGTCTACAGAACAAACCATCATTAAACAATAACTTGCCTAATTACCCTAACCTGCCTAGTTAACCTAATTAACCTAGTTAAGCCTTTAAATGTCACTTTAAGCTGTATAGAAGTGTCTTGAAAAATATCTAGTCAAATATTATTTACTGTCCTCATGGCAAAGATAAAATCAATCAGTTATTAGAAATGAGTTATTAAAACTATTATGTTTAGAAATGTGTTGAAAAAATCTTCTCTCCGTTAAACAGAAATTGGGGAAAAAAATTAACGGGGGCCTAATAATTCTGACTTTAACTGTACACTCACCAGCCACTTTATTAGGTACACCTTACTAACCCACTTTTGTCTTCAGAAGTGCCTTAATCCTTCGTGGCATAGATTGAACAAGGTACTGGAAATATTCCTCAGAGATTTTGCTCCATATTGACATGATAGCATCACGCAGTTCCTGCAGATTTGTCGGCTGCACAATCATGATGTGAATCTCCCGTTCCACCACATCCCAAAGGATCTTGGAGTAAGAGCAGGTGACTGTGGAGGCCATTTGAGTACAGTGAACTCATTGTCATGTTCAAGAAACCAGTCTGAGATGATTTCTCGCTTTATGACATGGTGCGTTATCCTGCTGGAAGTAGCCATCAGAAGATGGGTACACTGTGGTCATAAAGCGATGGACATGGTCAGCAACAATACTCAGGTAGGCTGTGGGGTTAACACGAAGCTCAGTTGGTACTAATGGGCCTAAAGTGTGCCAAGAAAATATCCCCCACACCATTACACTACGCCAGCAGCCTGAACCGTTGAAACAAGGCAGGATAGATCCATGCTTTCATGTTGTTGAAGTCAAATTCTGACCCTACCATCCGAATGTTGCAGCAGAAATCGAGACTCATTAGACAAGGCAACGTTTTTCCAATCTTTTATTGTCCGATTTTAGTGAGCCTGTGCGAATTGTAGCCTCAGTTTCCTGTTATTAGCTGACAAGAGTGGCACCCGGTGGGGTCTTCTGGTGCTGTAGCCCATCCGCCTCAAGGTTGGACGTGTTGTGTGTTCAAATCACTTTTATTGTCACATCATCAGCAGCACGTGAGGTCTGCAGAGATGCTCTTCTGCAGACCTCGGTTGTAACAAGTTGCTGAGTTAACGTTATTTGAGTTGCTGTTGCCTTTATATCAACTAGAACCAGTCTGACCATTCTCCTCTGACCTCTGGCATCAACACGACATTTGCACCCACAGAACTGCCGCTCGCTGGATATTTTCTCTTTTTCGAACCATTCTCTGTAAACCCTTGAGATGGTTGTGCGTGAAAATCCCAGTGGATCAGCAGTTTCTGAAATACTCAAACCAGCCCGTCTGGCACCAGCAACCATGCCACATTCAAAGTCACTTAAATCACCTTTCTTCTCCATTCTGATGCTCGGTTTGACCTGCAGCAGATCGTCTTGACCATGTCTACATGCTTAATGCATTGAGTTGCTGCCATGAGCAGTTGGACAGGTGTACCTAGTAAAGTGGCCGGTGAGTGTGTACTGTACTGTATGTTCGATAAAGAATATATGTATGGAAATGAACTGTAAAATCCGCACTATAAAAAACGAGTCAATGACAACATATTTTTTATGTTAATTTATCTCATAATTTGACTCATTATTTTTTGTGTTAAGATTCAACTTGACGATTTAAACCAGTTTAATGTAATTTAAGTTCAAATAACTTTTGATAACTAAAGATAGCTTTTATTTTGTTAATGTGATTCACCATTAATATTGCAATTTGAAAACCTTTACAAATGAAAAAGTTTAAACATTTGAAAATAAATAAGTAAATACATATGCAAATAAAGACCTAAATAAATATGTAAATAAAGTAAATAAATCAATAAATAATAATCAATTCTTTTTGGAACAATTACTTTTTTGTGCACATTGATCTGTGAATCTTGCAGACCATTTACATTTACAAGCAATATTTAAAAAAAGCGTAATGTGGCATTTAATATTAAGTATTTGCTTCATATTCGTGACCCTTAAATTTCAGTGCAGGTCTTTAGTTGCATTTAATTGCAATACACACTTCCAGAGCTGTGCAGATATGAGTTGGTTCAAGGATGTAGGCGTGACGGAGCAATAGTAAAAGAGTGTTTTTCCTTTTAATAAGATCAAGTGCTGCGATATCATGTCTGGCTCTCTGCCGATCTACAGTAAATACTTAATTGTGTCTAAATATAGACTGCAATGAAAAGAAATGTCTCTTTCAGACTGTTTTTCCATTACAGGTGGATTGTGAATGTGATTACACATTGATGTTTTTATGGGAGCTTCATTAGTAATGCTGGGGTGATTTTGATCTCTGCAGACCATAAGTTACTTTATTTACCATAATTTACCATTACTTTACAGCCTGTCTTCAATGTTCTGTGATGTATGTAAGAGTTCAAAGATTAGTCAGACTTAATTAGACGGTCAGCAGATATTTCACTGCAAAGCTTCAGCTAGAATTGGGAGTTATTATAGAGCCAAATTAGATGAGCATGACACTGGAATTTTATTACTGTAGCCATAGATAGAGGTGTAATGTTTTCAGTTTATAAAGCGCATAATTTCATTGTTTTTACATTTATATTTACCATTTTTTAGAGTATTTTTTTGTTTCAATTATCAGGTTTATTTTATTTTATTTTATTCTTTTACAATATTTTTTTTCAGTTTTTAGACTTCTTTTTTTCAGGGCTAAATCTTTGGTTTCAAATATCAGGCTTTATTTTATTTCATTTTATTTTTATTGTCTTTATTTATGTCTTTATTTATTGTCATAGATAGATAGATAGATAGATAGATAGATAGATAGATAGATAGATAGATAGATAGATAGATAGATAGATAGATAGATAGATAGATAGATAGATAGATAGATAGATAGATAGATAGATAGATAGATACTGTAGATAGATAGATAGATAGATAGATAGATAGATAGATAGATACTGTAGATACTGTAGATAGATAGATAGATAGATAGATAGATAGATAGATAGATAGATAGATAGATAGATAGATAGATAGATAGATAGATAGATAGATAGATAGATAGATAGATAGATAGATAATTATTATTATTATTTTTTTAAGAGTAGTTTTTTTCATGGTTTAATGTTGGGTTTCAAATATCAGGCTTTATTTTATTTAATTCAATTTTATTTATTATTTATTTTGTTTAGTTATTGGAGTTATTTTTTCAGAGTTAACACTTGGATTCTTAATGTCAGGCTTTTATTTTATTTCAGACTTTATTATTTTTCAGTTTTTAGAGTAATTTTTTTCAGGGCTTTATTTTATTTATTTTATTATATTTCAGACTTTATTTTTTATATTACTTATACAGTTTTTAGGGGTTTTTTTTAGGGCTAAATCTCCAAACATCAGGCTTTCATTTATTATATTTTATTAGTTTTTATGTTATTTTTTAGGGCTAAATATTAGGTTTTAAATATCAGGCTTTATTTTATTATTATTATTGTTGTTATTATTATTATTAAAATACATATATGTATATATTTATTTATTCATTTATTTATTTTTAAGAGTAATTTTTAGGGCTAAATCTTGGGTTTCAAATACCAGGCTTTACTATTTAATTTAAGTCAATTTAAATTTAATTATATAAAAAAATAATTATTTCATTTTTATATTTAATTGAATTTCTTTTTTTTTTTTTATGAAAGCTTTAGACCCATTTTGACAAATTAGACAATAAAAAGTTATGTAGCACCACATATTTATCATTTCCAATTACATATTGGAATGTCTGAGATATCTTTTAACATTTTAGTATTGAATTTATACCATACAAAGTTTATCTGAAGTCTTCATAAAGTCCTGTATATGTTTGGTTTAGCACAGGTTTAGCACAGGTTTAGCACTGTTGAATAACTATACATCCAGTATATAGAAGTTTTGAAATTCTTCTCTGAAAGCATGCAATTATCATCTAGTGCAAACTTCAAATAACTAATAAAAGACTCTTAAGGTTGTTGGTTGAATGTCATTTTTGTGTATTCTGGATGTTTGAATGAAGTGGTGTGTTTTGTGGCTACACATTCCCTGCAGGCCATCAATAACATCTTGTTAACAAGTGTTTGAATGACAGCAGCTTTTCTCTGTCAATAATCTGGCCTGGGAGAGCAATACTTGTTCTAAGTGCTCTTAGACTGAAAATATTCTTCATTTCAGATCAATTGGTTGAGCAGAAGTGGCTTTAGTCGTGTTAAATCAGGTGAAGGTGGTGTGCGTGTGTGTGTGTGTGTGTGTGTGTGTGTGTGTGTGTGTGTGTGTGTGTGTGTGTGTGTGTGTGTCATGCTAAATGGCTGCAAAACAGAGTAGGCAGGATAATGGAGATTCAGATAAGAATGTGTCCTCTTAAATGGATATTTCACTTAAAAATGAAAATTCTGGCATCATTTATTCATAATCCATTTTTTAGAACAAGTGAAGTTATTTTTCATGGCTAAATCTTGGCTTTCTGATGCCATGCAGGCATTTTGTTTTATTTGATTTATATAATTTTATTTAATTGCACTTAATTTTAATTGTAATTTTATTCATTATTAGAATTTTATTCATTTTTTATTTTATTCAGTTTCAGAGTTATGATTTAGGTTTTTTTTAGGCTAAATCTTAAATATTTTTATTTTTGTTTTGTTTTATTTTATTTTGCTTTTTTTTTTTTTATTATTTAGTTGTAGGGTTATTTTATTCAATTCTAAATCTTGCGTTTCAAACACCAGGAATTTTATTTTTATTTTATTTAGCTTTATTTTGTTTCATTTAATTTTTAATTTAATTTAATTTTAATTTTTATATTTGAAAATTTTATTTCATTTTATTTTAAATTTTATTTAATTTAATATTTTATTTTATTTTATTTTATTTTATGGGTATTTTTTTCATGGCTTAATCTTGGGTTTCAAACACCAAGATTTTAATTTAATTTAATTTAATTCTATTTTATTTCAGACTTTATTTTATTTTCCTAGTTCTTTATTTTATTTTTCTAGTTTTAAAGTTATTTTTTTCAGGGCTGAATATTTTAGGCTTTATTTTATTTTATTTATTATTTTATTTTATTTCATTTCATTTTATTTATTTATTTTGTTCAGGTTTTAAGATTAATTATTTTCAGGGTTAACTCTTGGATTCTAAATATCAGACTTTTATTTTATTTATTTTATTTTGTCTCAGACTTAATTTTATTTCATTTCAATTATTTTTCAGTTTTTAGAGTTATTTTTTTCAGGGTTAAATCTTGGATTCCAAATATCAGGCTTTTATTTTATTTATTTTTAATTTAATTTAATTTAATTTAATTTAATTTAATTTAATTTAATTTAATTTAATTTAATTTAATTTAATTTAATTTAATTTAATTTAATTTTGTTTCAGACTTAATTTTGTTTCATTTTATTTATTTTTCACTTTTTAGAGTTATTTTTATTTTGCCGGTTTGTTATTAAAGCTATGATGCATCTGAATAGCCTACAACGTGTAAAAAAGGCAGTTTTTGTATTCAATGCAGCTATTTAATCAAAAATAAACCATTTACGTTCATTAGTAGCTCAATATACCCTAATTGCACGTCACTTAAATATGTTTTTCTTTAGATATCAAAATATACCAATTGCTCATAACTCAATTTAAAATGGCATTTTCTATGATGTTTGTGTTTACAAATGTGACATTTCAAATGAATATTTTCAAGCATAGAGGCCATAGGCTTCCCAGATTGCTACAGTAGTTTTTCTCCCCTCAGTGTAATGCAGTGATAATTTTTTTTGTCATGCGCTGTGCACGTTTTTCAGACAGACACTTGTGAGTCTGTCACTTCTCTGTGTGAATGAGGACACCATGTTCCCCTCCGCGTACTAATTGCCATGAGGCCAGTGAGGCTCTCATTCAGATGCACTGATGTTTGCCCAAATGATAGCAAACAGAGGCGGCCTTTCCTCACCGCCAGACAAACGCACACTGAGGCCTCTGTAAGGGCACCTTATAATCACACTTTTGTTTCTCACTTTATTTCTCCCATTATTTTATTATTAGACTTTGTCATTTATTTTCTTTCAGTGTGTAATGTATTTACTTGCACATATACAGTTGAAGTCAAAATTATTCGCCGTCTTGTGAGTTATTATTATTTTTTTCTAATGTTTCCCAAATGATGTTTAACAGAGCAAGGAATTTTTTCGCAGTATTTCCTGTAATATTGTTTTTTCCGCAGAAAGTCTTAGTTTTATTTCAGTTTCAAACATCTGGTATTTAATTTAATTTTATTTAATTTAATTTAATTTAATTTAATTTAATTTAATTTTATTTATTCATTTTTTTACCACTTTTTTATTAAAACAGTGATGCATTTGTTCATCCAAATAGCATACAAAGTGTATAAAAGTCAGATTTCAAATAAATAAAATGTTGCATGAACACTAGGTTTCCCAGAATGCTACAGTAGTTTTACCTATTAGTATTAGTATAGTATTTCCTATATTTTTTTTATATACAGTTGAAGTCAGAATTATTAGCCCCCCTGTTTATTTTTTTCCCCAATTTCTGTTTAACGGAGAGAATATTTTTTTTAACACATTTCTAAACATAATAGTTTTAATAACTCATTTCTAATAACTGATTTGTTTTATCTTTGCCATGATGACAGTAAATAATATTTTACTAGATATTTTTCAAGACACTTCTATACAGCTTAAAGTGACATTTTACTAGATTAACTAGATTTACAAGGCTTAACTAGATTAATTGGGTTAACTAGGCAGGTTAGGGTAATTAGGCAAGTTATTGTATAATGATGGTTTGTTCTGTAGACTATAGAAAAAAATAGCCTAAAGGGACTAATAATTTTGACCTTAAAATGTTTTTTAAAAAATTAAAAACCGCTTTTATTCTAGCCGAAATAAAACAAATAAGACTTTCTCTAGAAGAAAAAATATTATCAGACATACTGTGAAAATTTCCTAGCTTTGTTAAACATCATTTGGGAAATATTTAAAAAAGAAAAAATAATTAAAAAGAAGGCTAATAATTCTGACATCAACTGTATATATATTTTTATTATTTAATTGGAAAGAAATCGCAGGACTGATTTTTCTACTTAAAATAAAAAAAAGAAAATGGCAACTGCAGGTTGAAAAAAAAAAAAACAGCGGAGTAAAAGTACCAATACAACACTAAAAATGTACTCAAGGCAAAGTAAAAGTACACATTTTAAAAACAACTTAGTAAATGCTGGAGTAGGAGTAGGAGCTGGAAAGGGAGCTGGAGTCATCACTGTGGTTGTAGTAGTAGTAGTCATAGTTATAGTAGTCGTAGTAGTCATAGTCGTCATCATAGTTGTAGTCGTCGTAGTAGTTATAGTAGTAGTAGTAGTTATCGTAGTAGTAGTTATAGTAGTGGTGGTTGTAGTAGTAGTAATCATAGTCGTAGTAGAAGTAGTCGTCATTGTCGTAGTAGTATTAGTAGTATTCATGGTCGTAGTAGTTATAGTAGTAGTGGTCATAGTTGTAGTAGTCATCTTCATTGTCATCGTCGTTGTAGTAGTAGTCATAGTGGTCGTTGTAGTAGTAGTTATAGTAGTAGTGGTTGTAGTAGTGGTCATAGTTGTAATAGTAGTCATCTTCATTGTTATCGTCGTTGTAGTAGTAGTCATAGTGGTCGTTGTAGTAGTAGTAGTAGTAGTTATAGTAGTATTAGTGGTTGTAGAAGTGGTCATACAGTAGTTGTAGTAGTAGTCATCTTCATTGTCATCATTGTTGTAGTAGTAGTCATAGTGGTCGTTGTAGTAGTAGTAGTAGTTATAGTGGTAGTAGTTGTAGCCATTGTCCTAGTAGTAGTAGTCATCGTCGAAGTAGTCATAGTGGTAGTAGTAGTTGTAGTAGTAGTATTAGTAGTAGTTATGGTAGTCGTAGTAGTAGTCATCGTCGTAGTATTAGTAGCATTAGTCGTCGTAGTAGTAGTAGTAGTAGTTGTGGTACTATTAGTAGTAGTTGTCGTTATAGTAGTAGTTGTGGTAGTATTAGTAGTAGTTGTCGTAATATTAGTAGCATTAGTCATGGTCATATTCGTTAAAGTAGTAGTAGTCGTAGTAGTTGTGGTAGTATTAGTAGTAGTAGTAGTAGTAGTAGTAGTAGTTGTCGTATTAGTAGTAGTAGTAGTAGCAGTCATAGTCGTAGTAGTAGTACAAACACTGTGAATTAATTAGAAAACAGCTGTTGTGAATGATATATTTTTACAAGTACTCATGTAATTAGTTTACTCTGTTAGTACCAGTAATTGTTTTTCATGTCTGTTGCCACCTGATCTTATGCTCAATTTGATTCACTTCACAAACTTCACCAAATGAATGAGCTCCAAGAATACTTAGTGTTTATGATCCAGTGTGTATTAAAACACTCCCTTTGTCTCTAGTTACACTGTTTTAGCCTCTGTGGCGTGCAGGGCTTTGTGAATAAACACTTGAGTTGTTATTGTGCAGGTCTCCTAAGGATCAATTAATGTCTTTTTCTCATTTAGCATTAGTAAGTATTGCGGCTGGTTTAATGGTAAACCCTGTGAGCTCTGTGTATGTGTATAGAAGTGCTGCTCATGGGACGATCGCTAACTCTAGAGTCTCTGCACTGGGAGGTCAATGTTTAGGTGAGCTGCTCTGTTGTGCTTTTTTTTTTTTTAGCTTTGTACATGGTACAATTGGCAATGATGTAGTACAGTCATAAAACTGTAAGAGTAAAAAAGGTCAAAGGTAACAAAAGAAGTCAATGATTAATCTGGAGGAAGACATTCAAGTCAACAGTTTATACACTTGCTCAGTTGTGCATGTGTTTGTTATGTGTGTATGTGTGGGATGCATCTGAATTTGCCATATAGTTGTATAGTTTGTTGTGTATAGTTAAACTGAGGATATTTCTTCTAAATTGTAAATAAAATTGTCATTTGGAACATTTTTTATTATTACAATAACAAGACGCCATTTCAGTCATGTTTATATTTATAATTTATTTCTATTTTTCCAATAAAATAGTATTTGACTATCAATTGTCAGACCATCCATCCGTTTGTCATCTATCTGTTGGAAATCCATCCATTCATCCATCCATTCGTTTGTCATCTATCTGTCTGAAATCCATCCATTCATCCACCCATGTTTGTCATCTATCTGTCTGAAATCTATCCATCCATCCATCTTTTTTGTATTTTTTCTTTTTTAGTCTTTATCTTTCTTTTACCTTTTTATCTTTGTTCTTTTCTATTTTCTTTTTTCGACCTTCTTGGTCCCACTTTATATTGTGTCGCTTATACCTGTGAATTTACATGGTAATTAGATGTGTAAGTAGTATGTAACTACAGTGTATGTACACACGTTTACATAGTATTTACTTTTGTATTACTGGTGTAACTACACTCATGTAACAACCCACTGAATAGTATGTGTAAGTACAAATGTGTAACAGGACATTGGTAACAACAGTAGGAAAGTACACATCTGTAACAAGAATTATGTAAGTGCATTGTGTAACAACAATATGTACTTGCAGATGTTTTCCCACTTCCACACCTGTTTGCAGATCATGCACTTGTGAACACTGTATGGCAGAACTAATGCTGCATTAGAAGGTTTCACCTTGTGATACAAGTGTACTTGCATGGTAACTCCACAGAAACTGTCCACTTAATATAAAGTGTAAAATGGTCACAAATTACTGTGTAACTTGTAGAAATATCTTCTATGCAACACTTTAATAACAGTGTAGTTACATGGTAACTCCACAGGAACAGTCCACAATATAAAGTTTAAAATAAAATTCATTTTCGTTTCGGCCTAGTCCCTTTATTAATCTGGGGTCGCCACAGCGGAATGAACCGCCAACTTCTCCAGCATATGTTTTACACAGTGAATGCCCTTCCAGCTGCAACCCATCTAAGCCGAAAAGAAAATGAATGAATGTATGAACAGTAATTTGTGACCATTTTACACTTTATATTGAGTGGATCCTGTGGATTTACCATGCAAGTACACTTGTATCACAAGGTGAAACCTTCTAATGCAGCATTAGTTCTGCCATACAGTGTTCACAAGTGCATGATCTGCAAACAGGTGTGGAAGTGGGAAAACATCTGCAAGTACATATTGTTGTTACACAATGCACTTACATAATTCTTGTTACAGATGTGTACTTTCCTACTGTTGTTACCAATGTCCTGTTACACATTTGTACTTACACATACTGTTCAGTTGGTTTTTACATGAGTGTAGTTACACCAGTATACACAAGTAAATACTCTGTACCAGTGTGTACATACACTGTAGTTACAAACTACTTACACATCTAATTACCATGTAAGTTCACAGGTATAAGCGACAATATAAAGTGGGACCGTTTTCTTTTTTTTCTTTCATTTACTTTTTTTTCTTTTAATCTTAATTTTAATTTTTTAGTATTTTTTTTGTCTCTTTAATTTTTATATTTTTCTTATATTTTTTTCAGCTTTTTCTCTTTCTTTATCATATTCTCTTATCATTCTTTTCCTCTTTTTTCTTTATCCTTTTAGTCCTTCTTTTTTAATCTTAATTTTTAATTTTTATTTTTTATTCTTTTTATTTTTTTAGTCTTTCATTTTTATATTTTTATTTTTTTTTATTTTTTATTTTTCTTTTTTTCTGTTCATCTTTATTTTTTAATTTTTATCTTTTAATCTTTCTTTTCTGTTTTTTCTCTTTAACTTTTTCTCTTTTTCTGTTCATCTTAATTTTTTTATTTTTATCTTTCTTTTAATCTTTCTTTTTCTTTCCTTTAATCTTTCTTTTAATTTTTCTTTTTGTTTTGCATTTACAGAATAGTATTTTGACCATTTTCATTTAGCTTTTTATTTGTTTAATTATAACATTTGACTATCATGCTCTTCCAATAAGATATGTTTTGCCACTTTTTAAAAAAAACATTTTGTTTTAACCTATAAATTGAGAATTGCACTTTTTGTCATTTTAATTTGATCTTTTTTCGTAAACCATTTTGACACTTTTTGCTATTTTTGTGTTTTAGTGTTTGTGTAGTGGCCAAATGTCCTGAGATGTTAGTTAAAATCTGAAAGCATGAGTTAGTAATTGGTTTGTGGTAGTGCGCATTTAATAAGGCTGTTGAGTGTGTCTCATACAGAGAGGTAGATGTTTTAATGATTGAGCAGATGGAGAATCTCATCTCTCTCTCTCTCTCACTCTCTCTCTCTCTATCTCTCTATCTCTCTCTCTCAATTCAATTCTCTCTCTCTCTCTCTCTCTCTCTCTCTCTCACACACACTCACACACGCGCACACACACACACTGCTGGAGGAGCTGCTGACGGCAGAGCTGTGCAGATGCTGCATCTCCACTTTAAGACATTACTACATTAAGACATGATAAATGAAAATGAAATGGAGATGTTTTCTCTTGACCAAAAAAATACAATCTGCAGCTGCACACTGGTATTTTAATTTATTTTTGATGGCATTTGGATAACGAAGAGCACTTGATAGTTCTTAGTCTGATAACATTTAATTAAAATTTCAGATAAACATTTAGTCATTTAGAGTATTTATTTTCTTAAAAGAATTTTGGTCAAAAGAAAACTTTTTCATTTGTTTTGGTTTCAAATTCAGGCTAATAACACCACATAGTGATTTTTTTCATTTAATGTTTAATGTTAAATGAACAGCTTTGGTGAAAAAAATTGTTAGAGAAATAGATCCTTCATCGCTGTTCTCTCTTGAATCGATTCTACACATAGTTTTTAATATCAGAACTGCTGATGGTGCTCTAGGCCAGTTTTTAACAGTAGATGGCCCTCTAGGCTAGTTTTTAACAGTAGATGGCGCTCTAGGCTAGTTTTTACAGTAGATGGTGCTCTAGGCTAGTTTTTACAGTAGATGGTGCTCTAGGCTAGTTTTTACAGTAGATGGTGCTCTAGGCTAGTTTTTACAGTAGATGGTGCTCTAGGCTAGTTTTTACAGTAGATGGTGCTCTAGGCTAGTTTTTACAGTAGATGGTGCTCTAGGCTAGTTTTTACAGTAGATGGTGCTCTAGGCTAGTTTTTAACAGTAGATGGTACTCTAGGCTAGTTTTTACAGTAGATGGTGCTCTAGGCTAGTTTTTACAGTAGATGGTGCTCTAGGCTAGTTTTTACAGTAGATGGTGCTCTAGGCTAGTTTTTACAGTAGATTGTGCTCTAGGCTAGTTTTTAACAGCAGATGGCGCTGTAGGCTAGTTTTTAAAAACAGATGGTGCTCTACACTAGTTTTTAACAGCAGATGGCGCTCTAGGTGCTCTAGGCTATTTTTTAACAGCAGGTGGCACTTTAGACTAGTTTTTAACAGCAGATGGCGCTCTAGGCAAATTTTTAACAACTGATGGTCCTCTAGACTAGTTTTTAACAGCAAGTGGAGCTCTAGAGTAGTTTTTAACAGCAAGTGGAGCTCTAGGCCAGTTTTTAACAGCAGGGGGTGCTCTAGGCCAGTTTTTAACAGCAGATGGTGCCCTAGGCCAGTTTTTAACAGCAAGTAGCGCTCTAGGCTGGTTTTTAACAGCAGGGGGTGCTCTAAGCCAGTTTTTAACAGCAGTTGGTGCTCTAGGCCAGTTTTTAACAGCAAGTAGCGCTCTAGGCTGTTTTTTAACAGCAGGGGGTGCTCTAAGCCAGTTTTTAACAGCAGGTGGTGCTCTAGGCCAGTTTTTAACAGCAAGTAGCGCTCTAGCCTGGTTTTTAACAGCAGGGGGTGCTCTAAGCCAGTTTTTAACAGCAGGTGGTGCTCTAGGCCAGTTTTTAACAGCAAGTAGCGCTCTAGGCTGGTTTTTAACAGCAGGGGGTGCTCTAAGCCAGTTTTTAACAGCAGATGGTGCTCTAAGCCAGTTTTTAACAGCAGGTGGTGCTCTAGGACAGTTTTTAACAGCAAGTAGCGCTCTAGGCTGGTTTTTAACAGCAAGTAGCGCTCTAGGCTGGTTTTTAACAGCAGGGGGTGCTCTAAGCCAGTTTTTAACAGCAGATGGTGCTCTAAGCCAGTTTTTAACAGCAGGTGGTGCTCTAGGACAGTTTTTAACAGCAAGTAGCGCTCTAGGCTGGTTTTTAACAGCAAGTAGCGCTCTAGGCTAGTCTTAACAGCAGGTGGTGCTATAGGCCAGTTTTTACAGCAGGTGGCATTCTAGGCCAGTTTTTAACAGCAGATGGTGCTCTAGGCCAGTTTTTAACAGCAGGTGGCGCGATAGGCCAGTTTTTAACAGCAGGTGGCACGATAGGCCAGTTTTTAACAGCAGGTGGTGCTCTAGGCTAGTTTTTAAAAGTAAGGGATGTATGTTGGAAAAAAACAGCCTAGAGCAGCATCTGCTGTTAAAAACTAAGCTCAAAATCTATTTGAGAGAATATCGATGCATTTTTAAAAGTCTCTGAATTGATGCAGAGTCGATTTCTTAAACTGTTTTTTGACACAGCATAGCTATAACATACAAACTGACAGTGGTCTCTTAATTTGCTCCATAACTATATGAAATATTGAACCTTCCCTGATGTTAAATATGACAAACCAGATTCTTCCTGTTTAACCAAAATGATTCTGCTTGGCTGAGGTTTTGATTTGTCAACTAATATGATAAAATAAAAAAACGCATTTTCTTTTACACTTCGCTGAAAGCCTTTTGAGATAGTTGCTCATTTTCCTGGAGTGTAGCTCAGAATGATTATAAATCATATCTGTCCATAATTATATGAGCATTCAGAACCACACTGGATGAGAGGTTTGCTCCCTCAGCATTTTCAGGAGCAGACCCGCTATATGAGCCTTTGACAGAAAGTGCTCATTACTTTATGCAGGAATCATCCGAACTCTTCCCAGACCTTTTCTGTACACATCGGTGATCTTGTGAGAACATCAGGCTTTCATACAGTGGAAAAAACAACAAGCGCAGAGCCGCGGTCAGGCTACGTCAACAGCAGCCAGGGTTTGACAGCAGATGTTTTGGCACAGCTTGCGTTAGTCTAGAATCTCCAGGAGAGAAGGAAATGCAGAATCCTCGCCTCAAATCCTTGATACTTCAGACGTGATATATAATGCTGTGCACAATATTTGAAGACTCTCATCTGAATTCATGGCCAGTCATTTTGGAGACGCTGCATCTCATGAATGTACTACGAGTGGTTGCTTTCCTAGTTGAGCAGAGAAGTGCAACAGACTATACTACGGGGTTGATGAATACCTGATTCTGATTTGCTGATGAATATTGCAATTTATTATTTGATAATGTACATTTAAAATCTGTGTAAACCAGAAGTTGATGAGACTTTTATTACAGTAAGTTGATGTACTTGAAAATGGAATGTTAAGTTGGGGACGGGGCTTTCTTTTTGCACATCATTCCCTCATAGCAAACTAATGGTAAGAGGGGTGTGGTTAAAAATATCATGTTTGAAGCGTCAAACTGACATCATCAGAGAAAGACCGACACTCTAAACGCAATGCAAATGGTCCAATTTTGATTGAAGATTACCAAAACAAACATTTTTTTAGTGCATTAAATTGAAGAATAAATGGGTGTTTGCAAATTAAACATTGTAAATTTGGATTTGACGCAGACTTTAGGCAAGATTTGACTGCATTACAGCTCCCTACCACTATGGAATCGTATCACTACGCAGACAGAAATTACATCAAAACAAAACAGAAGGCTTTGGATGTTTAATCTGTAAACACAGGAGCAGTTTAAGGACGAAAACCTAACAAATGTATTGAATTAAAACCTCTTAACAGTGTCTTTAGGTGTGGTAGCCATAGTGGAATAATTGACTCTAGTCCATTGAGCTATTAGAAAATATTACACACATATCATTACATCATGATGTAGGTGTACATTATTTTTCTACTAATTCAATGGACCTGAGTCAATTATTCCCTGCATATTGTTATGCAGCAACATTGGTGATATGTAGTAGAAGCTAGATGGAACTTTTAATTAATTTTGTCACTTTCTAGATTTTATTTATTATCCTGCTTGCTCTGCGTTGTCATTCAAACTGTTTTCTTGTTTCTACAGGTGCGGGTGAATCAGGGAAGAGCACCATTGTCAAACAGATGAAGTAAGTACAATTATTATTTTAATATGTTGTTTTTCTATGGTTATTTCTGTTATGTTATTATAAAAATACTGAATATTTCAGAAGATGGACAACACTTTAATAATAATAATAATTCCTTACATTTATATAGCGCTTTTCTGGACACTCAAATCGCTTTACACAATAGGGGGAAAAGGAGGGGAATCTCCTCATCCACCACCAGTGTGCAGCATCCACCTGAATGATGCGACGGCAGCCATATTGCGCCAGATCGTACACCATACACCAGCTGATTGGTGGAGAGGAGACAGAGTGATGAGGCCAATTATGATATGGGGATGGTTAGGAGGCCATGATGGACAGAGGCCAGTGGGCAAATTTGGCCAGGATGCCGGGGTTAAACCCCTACTCTTTACGATGGACATTCTGTGATTTTTAACTACCACAGAGAGTCAGGACCTCGGTTTAATGTCTCATCCGAAAGACGTTTGATTGTTAGTACTTACAGTAATCAAGGAACTTTGTTGCCATGGCTGCAGCAGGGGCAATGATATTATACAGTGCCTGAAAATACTCTCCGGCTGGGTAGCCTCCAAGATGACCACCTGCTTGCCCAGTGAGCATGTGCCAGTCATCATTATCATATCATTACACCTGCTGGAGCCATAATACCGCAGCAAAGTTCCTTGATTATTACGCTGGAATAAGAGCTTCAACCCATATCAGCCTACAAAATAGCAACTTTTCATTTTCCATTGGTCTTTCCATTGGTAGCTACAGAAGAGTCAAGCTTTAACCCTTGTATGGTGTTTGGGTCTGTGGGACCTGTTTTTATCAAAATATTCAATCTCAGACTCATTGGATTTGGCTCATTTTCTTTGAAAAACTCGTAGAATTCGAACAAATTTGAATGACCACACACTGTACACCCCCTCTACACATTTACATTACATAGAGCAGGGCTATTCAATTAGTTTGTCACGGGGGCCAGTTCATGAAAAGCATCCCAAATGAAGGGCCGGAGAGACATGACTTGCAATATAAATGATGACACAATTGAATTTAAGAGCCAATGATGTATTTTTGCTCCTTTAGACACCCACGTTGTATTTGTCTACATTAAAATGTTAATATATTGTATTTTGAAACTATATAATATCACTGCATTGTACAATAAGTTTTTTTTTTAACAAACATTCAAATGTTGTATTTCACAGCACAACAAAATCAGTGTTTTGCTGAAGTAGGCTTCTTCTACATTCAGACACGTTCATATGTTATGTTTTGAACTAGATAACAATTATGGATGCAACAATTCTAGATTTTGGTTGTACGATTATATAGTGTGAAGAATAATCAGTGTTTCACAGTTATCACGTCTAATGTAAATTTAAGCTTTATATTAGCTAGATTTAGATCTGGACATCCCTAACTAATATTAAAAAACCTTTAAAAGGCATTTTCATTAGTAATAGTTTATTTGCTGTAGGTTTTTTGTGCTTATAGGGCTACACAATTTAATTATGTGTGTGTTTATAGAGAGGAACGGGAGAAAATAATATAATAATAATTGTTATGAAGGTCGGCGCCAATATTTAGATTGACTGTTGTTATCATCTGCGTTCATACATACATAATCATTTTAATAATAGTTTGTCTAACATGTCTTTTGCTTACATTGCACTGAAAGCTAAGCACAACTCTCACCGCAACAGCATGAGATGTCTTCTACTGCGTGTGCCCAGACAGCCGCGAGCGCGTTGCTCCGCTTGCGCCCGCATATTGGCATATATTCTTACGACATAACAAACTTGCGCGCGGGAAAGACGTGATATGGGAACGGCCCACGGCTATAGTTATTACAGTGTGTGTGCGTATTAGCTTCGGTGGACAAGCTCGGAACTTTAAACTAGCGCACAGTTGGCAACTTGGCTTAACTTTGTTCAGCAGGTTCGTTTCGTGCGGCAGAACAGAAATGCAGAAATGCGGCTTAGAGAAGCCTTTACGATTAATTAACCGAGACGAATTAAAGCGCAGTTAATAGTGAAATCGGTTAATCGTTGCATCCCTAATAACGATATCAGTGCATTGTACAAAAAAACCATTTCTACAAACATATTCAAATGTATTCGGCTGCTCTCGCCACTGTCAGGTGACTCACGCTCTGCGCAGCTCGTGCTGTATTGAACAGACGCACGTCACTTAATAACTATAGCGGCCGTTTTTTGACTGAACTAAATTTATTCTTGATGTCTTGGTCACACTATTTGGAGGGCCAGAACAAATTGCCTCGGGGGCCGGGTTTGGCCTGCGGGCCGCCAATTGAATAGCCCTGAGGATGTTCAGGTCCACAAGACCCAGGGTTAAAGTTTGGGGAACCTTAACTCTGTCCTCCCTAGGTGTGGACCCAAGATGGAAGTATACACAATAGGCTATACATAGTAAAACTCTGCCTCTTATGTGCTGTACAGGCTGGCATGAAAAGGCAATGTTCAATGGGGCTAATAGGGCAAACAAACAAAAAAAGCAGCATTGTAATTCATAGATGTGATCTATCGAAGGTAAATGGATAAAAATAAGCATAAATGTTGTTTATATTGCTTGCAATTGGAATGCATGTTAAAATACTCAACTGATTTTTACCTTAATCTTTGATTTAGTTGTATTAAAAACCCAAAAATGGAGCGGGTCCACCAGACCCATGAACACTGGCTGTTGAGTTGCATAAAAATAAAAACATCACACAAGGGTTAAATTGGAAAATGTTCTTGATTGGAAAAAGTATTGTTGATAAATCAATATGGAGAAATTTAAGGTCCTTAAAAAGTATTAAAGAGCCCCTATTATACATTAAATAGGGTCATATTTTGGTTGTAAGGGTCTCCAACAACAGTCTAATATGCATGCAAGGTCAAAAAACACTTTCTTGGTCTTATAATATGCATTTATTTTTACCTAATTATCCTAGTGACTCCCATATGAATCGTTTAGTGATTCATTTGTTCTCAAACCCTTCCTCAGCTAAGCTAATCTGCGCTGATTGGACCGATGACAGCCTGTTGCGATTGGTCAACACTTACAGCCTTCAGTGCGAGACAGAGTGAAATGTCCAGCACAGCTTATCAACAATATGTAGAAGTAGTCAGAGTGCATACACCCTTCATATTAGTGTAAGGCGTGGATTTTGGCTGCCAGTGGGTGAATGTAAATACAGACGATGGACTTGAAAATACAGACGACTAACTATTTTATCGAGCAAAAACTTCAGGAACTGGGGAAGAGATCGACACGAGTCTCCTAGCCTATCACACTCCACCTGCTATTTTTTTCTCACACACACACACGCACGCACACACACACACATTACCAAATAAAAGTCCTTAACAGAAACATTCAAAAACAGAATACATAGAATGCATATTAAAGAAACGACTTCACATTAGTTACTAACACCATAGTACACAGTACCCGGTTCTCACCAGTGTTATCAGGGCCGGTGCGTCCATAGAAGAGTGAGAGCGGCATGCCCGAACCCCCCCGGTCCTCACTTTCATCTGCGACCCCTACACTTGTGAAATGGAGAAAGAAACTGATCCACGATGCACTGCTACATGTTCTGACATAGTCCCTTACATCAATAGTCTTTTCTGATCCTTCCTTTAACAAATGGCCGATGAATTCTCCAATGTAAGTGTGTATATTCCAGAAGCACTCGAACAGCACAAGACGGGCTATAATGCTGAGGTATTTTTGCAAAAATAAACCTTTGGGTAGAGAAAATAGCACTAACCTTCCCCTCACACTTCCAGTAATATCCAGCTGAGCACAACATTGATTCAACCGGCGTCTGCTACAGTGTGTGTCTAGCCTCTTTCTCTTTGTGTACTGTGCTTGTGGGCGGGACCGCAGGTTTCAATTTTCCCAGGTTTGCACGTGCAACAACTGGGCGGGGCTTAAGTTTCATATCCACGTCATGCCGAAACGGCTAAAGACTCGTTATCAAGACGATTCATTTGAAGTACTATGAGTCGACTCTTTTATAAATGAATCAATAGTTTTAAACACTGTCCACTTTCAGATTTAAGCCTTAGCTGGATATTTAAATTCACATAGAGCTGTGTTACACACTACATGGGAGGTCATTCTCAAAAACCCATAATAGGGGCTCTTTAAAAAGTCTTAAATGCTATTTTGCAAGGTATTCAATTTGATATCATATTTGATTATGCAATGTGTGCTTGTATGCTAAAGTTTGCCTGAATTAAATCTGCGAATATCAGGATGCTGTAGTTTATGAAATCAATGAAATCCTACTAGATTTGACATCATGCTACTTTGTTTACTGTATTAACCAAGGCAACACCATTATTTCTGCAGTTCTATTGGCACCAACCTGCTGAATTAGCTAGATTTAATAGATTTTATTCAGTATATGAATAATGTTTTAGTTTTGGATTAATTTCTTAAGTTTCTTAAGTTCTCACCAGTGTTTCCAGTTGAAAAGTGGTTATAAGGTCTTACAATGTATGGAAAGAGACTTAAAAATGTCTTAAAAGGTATTGAATTTCACTCTCTGATTCATGTACATACTCTTTTGAGTGAGATGCTAATGTCCCAATCTGATTCAATGACTTATGCTAAGTTAAGCTAAAAGTGCTCCCACTAGACCCAGAGATCATCTTAAGGGATTCAAAAATGCTAAAACTCAACTGTTAAACTCCAGGGTAGTTGTAAAATGAGCCTATTTCCCAAAAACAGAGTGGAGTGTTCATTTAAATCTGATAAATGACTTGCATCCGCAGTAAATGACCTCTGTCACCTATTTATTTGCTGCGGCAGCGCTTTGAAGCAATGACATCATGTGTGAGATGCACTAAAACAGGAGTAAACCGAGAGCGGCTCTGGATGCTCTTATGAGTTTCATTTCCGCGATGAAGACACATTTCCGCTTGACTGCACCTTTTACAGACCCTGTGATGTAGAGCCGCTTCCTTTACATGCACTCGTCTCTTCCTGTTCATGATGAATAGACACCAACATGTCTTTGTATGGCGCTTTCTAGATGCTAAACCTCATGCTGTGAAACGTCATGCTAGATTAAATGAATGTGGATGGATGATGTGTGCTCTTAAAAAAAAAACACATGCACACTTTTAACTCTTTATAGGGCACTCATAAAGTGTTGCAGGGCATTATTACAAGACTTTTGAGAACTAAAAATATATATTTATATTGTAATCACTGTCAGTGAAGTTACCATAAATGTTTTTTTTTTCACCCAATAAATGGTTAACAGTAATGCACTAATCCTAATCTAGCATGTACTAATATTGTCCCAATATTTGTCTAATTGGACTTTGATAATTTGCGTTACATCAACAAATCAGATCAATTAAAATGTTATTTCAGAGAGCTTTCTAATTGATCAAAAGATGTTATGTATTTATTTACCATATGATTCCATTTTATTTTATGCACACTATTATACTTTTAACACTTTATATGGCACTCATTAGAAAAGCTTGATAGAAAAAGTGTAGCAGGGCATATTACAAGACTTTTAAGAGCTTATGACTTAAAAATATATATTTATATTGTAATTAATGTCAATGAAGTTATCATAAATGTTTTTTTTTTCCACCCGATAAAGTGTCAACAGAAATGCAAATGAAATGAAATTAAGTTAAATTGAAATTTAATTTGATTTAATTTTCTATTATTTTAATTTAATTCGTTTTTTTATTATTTAATTTAATTTAATCAATTTTATTATTTTTCATTTAATTTAATTTTAAATGTAATTTTATTTAATTTTTCATTTTAATTTAAATAAATTTTTATTTTATTTTATAATTTAATTTAATTTATTTTTTATTTTATTATTTAATTCAATCAATTTTGTTATTTTAATTTAAATTTTTAATGTAATTTTAGTTTATTTTAACTTAATTTAATTTGTTTTATTAATTTTATTTAATTACATTTTATTCAATTTTAAATATAATGTAATTTTAATTTAATTAAATTTTTTTTTACGTTTTAATTAAATTTTTTTATTATTTTTTACTATTATTTTAATGTTTTTAAATTAATTTTATTTTTGCCTAAAGCTTTTTTTTTATGGTCCTAAAAGTGGATATGACAATATTTGCATAAACCACTTATACATACAACCAAACATTCGATAATCTTATTTATACTGTTTAGTATATGAGATTATTAGATCTTGATGTTACATAAAGATCTTAAATGTCACGTTTTACATGTCTTTACCATCAATTTTGATGTAATACTGTATAATGCATCTGAATGCAATAACACTTCTTCTTTTTTAATCTTGAGGAAAAGATTATACATTTATGTTTTCCAGTTACTTGATCGTAGAAGGTAAATATTTAAAATGTACAATATATATATGAATTGTATATGATTGGTTTGATCTTATTATTTTTCATATGCTGTAATATTTACAAAGACAAACTGTTAATATTTACTTTCAGGAATTCTGTTGTCCTCAATTAGGCCCTCAGATAATCTGCCGGATACTAAATATATTTGTTTACTTCTCTAAATGTAAGTAAATATTATATTATTTAAATGTATATTAATTACTGTTACAATATTGAATAATATGCAAATATTTGATTTAAATAGATGATTTATGCACAATACAGTTTGTAAAGTAATATTTGGATGATTCTAATATTTGCATTGTAAATCTTAACTAAAAGTTAAAAAGCAGCTATTTTAATTGTATTTTAGTTCTACACTTTTTAAAATAATTTTACAGAAACCAGCAGATTTATTTAGTTTTTTAAATTCTGCACAGAAATAACAAAAAATTGTAGAAATAACAA